>CM040405.1:18153413-18753413 GCA_022702515.1 Ilyophis sp. 1 JC-2022 | reverse complement strand
ATTAATGACTAGGAAAAAGATTTGAATTTCAATTCTCTGCCTGAATTGACTGAAATAAAATGAAATTCACCACAGCCCTGTAGTATACGACTTCACTAAACACCATCAACTACATTTATACCCCGCAGTAGTGCATCAGCATGCATCGCATTTACATTTATGGTTGCTGTTCACCAGAACTGCGTTAGCTGTCCCTTATGGGAAAAGAATATACTGCAGTACATTGTAAATATATCAAAATTATCGTCAAATAAAATATAGTATATAACAAAAACAATTCAACAAAAGTAAAGGCCTCAGCATGGCAAGTGAGCGCACTATTTAGAAGAGAAGCAAATCCTCTTCAGGCATCGGGTCCTTGTTATTCAGACACACATTTAACACAAGTGTTTACATATCTCTTATGAAATGCAACGATAGCTCTACCATTATTGTCAATGCGTTGGGTTTTTTCACGAGCATTATCGGTGGCCACCCCATGAACCTCTACCCACACCCGGGGGTCCACAATGGAGTTGGGTTTGTCTTTGTCCAGTTTGGGAAGCTGCTGGGCTGTTATCACCTGGCCAGGAAAAAAGAGATAATAATAATAATAATAATGTAACAGATACAGTACCTATTTATATACTAGAATACAGTATATAATCATATACATTAAACAATGTATATAATTTGGTTATATCTATGGTTATGGCTAAGTCACTTCCCAGAATACCGCTCACCCGGATGGTCAGCAGGGTAGGGATGTGTCCGGGGCCGCCGGCTGTGTTCTCAGGGTTGAAGTTGGACTCCGCGCTGCACAGGAAGCTGGGCTTCAGCACATAGCCACAGCCGCCGTTCGTTAGGAAGCGGCCTTGGTTGAGGTCCATCTGCTCGCCCGGGGTCTGGAAATTAAGGGCCACTGCAAGACAACACATTCAGCATGATACACTGTACAAAGACACACAGCAACATGTGACCGAACCCATCAAAACAGAGACCAACACTCCAGAACATACAAAGCAGCTACACAATCTCATTTACGAAGGATCACATACACTTTTTTGGGAAGAGTTTTTCCATTTAAAGTGTGCTAAATGTTTAATGCCAGTTTGAGTATGGAATCCCGGTTTGTGCACACCATTCTCATACTATTACAGCGATGTTATGCAAACACTGTAATGCAGCTGGAAGGTAGTTGTTTAGTTTCATTTCCACTAATACAAGTGAATGTGATAGCCAGTGGTACTGTATTTGTAAGAATACATAGGACTGGAAAGCTTTAACCCAGCTGAAAGTTGGACCCAGGCAGAGTCCAACCATGCTCCTATCAGGACAAGTTACTGACCCAACTGGCAACCACCATTCCACATCTCTTGTGGGTTGTAATTGGAGGATTGCAGGCGCTGACCGGAGGGATAAATCCTACTGAGCTGCCTGCTGTTGTGGCAGACAAACTCTTTTCCTGCAGGTGGGGACAGATGAGAAGATATCGAGCTACACTCTCACACGCAGATGCTGAACACTTTAAACTACACTCTCACACTCAGACGCTGAACACTTTAAACTACACTCTCACACGCAGACGCTGAACACTTTAAACTACACTCTCACACTCAGACACTGAACACTTTAAACTACACTCTCACACTCAGACGCTGAACACTTTAAACTACACTCTCACACGCAGATGCTGAACACTTTAAACTACACTCTCACACTCAGACGCTGAACACTTTAAACTACACTCTCACACGCAGACGCTAAACACTTTAAACTACACTCTCACACTCAGACGCTGAACACTTTAAACTACACTCTCACACGCAGACGCTGAACTCTTTAAACTACACTCTCACATGCAGACGCTGAACACTTTATACTACACTTTCACACACAGACGCTGAACACTTTAAACTACACTCTCACACACAGAAGCTGAACACTTTAAACTACACTCTCACTCAGACGCTGAACACTTTAAACTACTCTCACACGCAGACGCTGAACACTTTAAACTACACTCTCAAACGCAGATGCTGAATTCTTTAAACTACACTCTCACACGCAGACGCTGAACACTAAACTACACTCTCACACTCAGACGCTGAACACTTTAAACTACACTCTCACACTCAGACGCTGAACACTTTAAACTACACTCTCACACGCAGACGCTGAACACTTTAAACTACACTTCCCAGAAAGCAGTGCACGAGACATAATATTTTAGAACAATTGTAGTTTACTCGAGTAATAATCTCAGTGCTCAGTCCAAGCCACAGACAGGAAACAGGAGCGCGTCATTGCACCTTGCCCTTTGATCCCGTCCTTCCTGCCCTTACCCCACCTTACCCGACTCCTTGATATGCCTGAGTGCTTCACTCTCGGAGAAGGATGACATCTCACTGGGGGGCTTCTTGGCGACGTGGTCAAACCCACAGAACGGCATACTGCGGCAGTACACGACCAGGTCGGACAGCTCCGGGCTCAGCTTGGATGACGCAACCTGACAAGGCAGAGACACACATGCAGACACCCACACGCACCCAGCCACACAAACACCCACACAGAGGCAAACAGAGAAAGGCCATCTTAATAAAAACTATCTTAATAATTACAGTGTACGATGCTATCATGAGCTAATGGGAAATGCTCATTGACGAAACACATTTAACAATGAAAGTGCAATGGCGACAATAGCATAATAACAACACTGTCCCAGTGTGCAAAAGCCGCAATCTTGATAGGAGAGACAGGATGTTTCGGCACATTTAGAAATAAACGGACTAGGTTAACTGCAATTTAGCTCGGATATGGCTCGGCTACATCATAGAAAACTTTCACTTTGCAACCAAATGTAGGCGGTTTTTCACCTGAACGCTTAGACGACATTTCCCAGATTTTTTAACACAAAAATGTTCAGTGTGTGTTACATAATTGTGCTGTATACACAGCAAACTACGTAAAAAATTTCCCATGTTGGAATTAATAAGGCCGTAGCTCTTGTATTTACATGGGCTGGCAGGAGAGACATGATTTGTGTATTCGATCAGCGGGGAAAAGAGACATTTACCATGTAATCATTTTGTGTTCATATCTGGTTGAAAGGTGGTTACTTTATAGAATTAATTGCGTGGACAACCAGTTTTACCGGTTCGTCAGCTGCAGCTGAGGAAGACCTACCATTGTGATCAGGGCATTTGCGTCACCTGAAGTGAGCTCTATCCGTCACGGCTACAAACAATGCTCAAATATCTGAGGCATGCAGGAAGCGATGAGATGTCTATCTTTTCAGGGCATATGCCCTTTACCCACACAATATGGATAGCTACCATTTCTACATGTGATACCTTTTGTGGCACAACGAAGGTTGCGGTTGGTGGAAAAGTGCTTTAGAGATGACACAACCCACAAAATGGCTCCACCTTTCTGATCAATAGACCCAGAGACAACAGACAGCAGCTGGCGCAATCACATACCTGCAAGCCATTTTCCACACCAGGCACATGTCTAAACAACCACAACCCTTATCTCTAGTGCAGATGCACACAACAAGAGCCAAGCCATTTCGGGATTTAATGCCAACTTCTGTCATTAAATATTTAACCCAGTCATGAGCTTCAGCTGCACACTCATATGTATGCTTGGTGAAAAGGTTTTACTGTGGTCTGATACAGAATAGGAAAAATAAGCCAGAGTAACTGGTTAGAAGAAAAACCAGCACACACACCAGCCCTCCAGGACTGCCGAGTTGAGCCGATCCCTGGTTTAGGTGGTCTATGGAACTGTTTCGAGCATCCCATATAAAGTATGGCCCGACTTTACGACGTTGTCTCTCTTTTCATATGGCGATAGTATTCCCTTTTCATATGAAGATGGTTTTTTAAAGTCGCTGGTACCCTTCTATCCCTTAAGTGTGCTCTTACATAAAACAGTAGTTTGCCCATCTCAGTAAAGCCACGCCAACATTGACTCTATTCTTAGAGCATGCTCAGGCTAATAACCTTTTTTTTTTTTTACTTTGGCTTGCTGTTGGCAAATTCCTTTTATTTGGCTCAGATGCTGTGAATACCGGTGGCTGTACAGGGCCAGGTTGCTGGCTCACCATCGTGATTGTACTACTGAACATTAGCACCAGCTAAAATTTGATAGGCTTCAGCACACCCAAGTGATGTCATTTTGTTTATAAACAACGACTGGGCCCAAACAGAGCAATTTAAAATGTGAACTTAAAAGAACATAAACCAGGCTGCAGGGCACAGCATGTAACCTCCAACTATGTGGCATGGTTGCTCAGACATAAAGTATACACAGATGCAAAAACATGAAGTTTACATATAGACACATTACACAGCATATACTGTATTAAAGATATGAGCGGGGTCATGTCCCTTACAGGCACATTCTCAGACGGCCTCCCCTTTCCAGGGTCCTTCTGGGCTTTGTTCTCATCTTCAGAGCTGGAGCTGGAAGAGCTGTCCATCTTCTGCACACTCTCCTTCTTCCCCTTCACCAAGATCCGCCACTTCAGCTCCTGCAAACCGCGCCATCGCACAAACACCATTCAGTACATAGTTCTCCACAACACCCTGAAAAAGACACACTTTTTTTTTTCCGATATACAAAAATAAAATGGTGAAACAGACACCGTTTTTCAGCCTCTCCCATACAGCAGACAGGATTCCTACAAGCTGTGTGGGTATTTGTGCCACACAAAAACACACACAGCTCTTTCAGAACGAAAGGGATGCAGGGCTTTGCACTAATCTGTCATCTGCTTGTGAAAGTACACACCAGAAATTGAAAGTGCCGTTCTTCCGTCATTGGTATGTAAGTGAGTACTGGGCATTGGCCACACACACACACACACACACACACACACACACGCACACAATAAGTAGGATTGCAAAATTTAAAAAAGGGATTCTGATGAGAACACTAGCTGACAGATGGTGGCTTTGTCCTCATTTGCTGCTTACTTGTGTGGCTCCCCTTCCCCCACCTACATTTTATGTGGGATTCCCAATTTTCTCTGCCTCTAGTGTCATTCCCACATGCTACACAAGAAACCCGCATTTCTCTCAATAATACAAGCCACTCTGTCAGTGTAAAATTCCCACATGCACATAAACAGCATGGAGCACATCTCATGTTGAGTTCTCGAGACTGGTGCCTGGGGATTTGACGGGAAAGCACGAGCGAATGGTTTTTTTATATGCTTGTTTTAATACTGTCCATAAGCATAGCTCTTTGCATATTATGCATAGATGGGTATTTACTGAAACAGCTCAGGTTAGTCACCAGGTCGGGTGGGAATCAAGAGGAAATCAAGCTTGAAATCATTTGCTTACAAAACCAGTTCCTGAACTATTATGCCAGACTGTCACCTAGAGTCTGGCTGCTGTTTAAATACTAAGTGACTGAAGGGTCGCTAATGCAGAATGGGGACAGGACAGCCACGTGCTTTATATTATAAAGCGGTGGGGGAAATGATGAAGTGCTCTAAAAATGCGGAGGTAGCTCCAAGGCTGTGACGCATCATTTATTTGAAGAAATCCTCAGTTTCTCCGCCACAAAGCTGCCTCACCCCAATGGATATCATGCTTCGTAACATGGGCTGCAGATTCTTAGGAAAAAAGCAGGCAGATATGTAGAGTCATGAGAAAGATGGAAAGATACAGAGGAAGAGACAGTTAGATAGAGAAAGAAAGACAGCCAACAGAGAGAAACTATCCTCCATTGAATATAATGATAAAATCACTGTTCATTTTTGCGTTGAACATTTGTAATATTGTAATTATTAAGCATGATACAAACAGCTGGTTATGAAATGAAGACTACACTGTTGTGATGGAACAGTGTCACTTGTACAGACAATAAATCATAATTCATACATTAAAAATGAATTGGATTTGGGGGGCTGCTGGATGACTCATTTGGTTAAGGCACCACTCTGCGGTGCATGGACGAGCCTCACGGTCTCCGATCTAATCCAGACTGTGCAGTGGCGACTGTGGCCGGTTACTGCATAGGGTGACGTGCAATTGCCGATTGCATTGCTCAGGGAATGGGAAGGTGCAGTCAGATAGGGTTCAGTGTGCATAGCCATCTAGCAACCCTTGCTGGTTGATCTGGAACCCATAGATTGCCGTCAAAGCTGCGTATGAAAGGTCTTCCTCCGACTACGCTCTACGCGAGCTTAGCTGTAGTCTGTGCTGTGAAAAGCAGCAGCTTGCGACACCAGGGGCCACATGTATAAAATTCTGAGTAAAAGAATGCGTAAAAGAATGCTCAGGGAGAAAGTCGGAGATCTGCTTATGCAAAGTTTTGCATTTTCTCCCTCTGTCTTTCTATCACGATGTCACCATATCACACGGACTCCAAACATTGTGAACGCTTAGTGTCCAGCGTGTGCTGAGGTACACAGATTCTCACAGCACGTATTATTTTATACATCTGAATTTCTGCGTGGAAACTCCCTTATACGCAGCTTTCTGAGGGCACATTTCTGCTCAGCATTGTCTATACATGTGGCCCCAGGTGTTTCGGAGGAAAACCAGGGATACACTGGTCTACACTCTTCCAATTCGGCAGTGGGGTTTGTGCAATGTACGTGGTTGTGGTTGCAGTTGCAGATAATTGGCAATTCTAAATTGGAGTGGGAATTGGATAGGCTTAGCCTCACGCAATTTTTTTTAATGACCTACAGTTGTGTTCAAATAAATAGCAGTGCCTTAAAAAAAGTGAATAAAGTGCAAACATTTTTTAATAGCTTTTAGTTCCATATTTCAAATGTAGTGGAAACATTACACATTCAATTCCAAATCAAAGCATTAACCAATTGTATCAAGTCTGCGATATTCTTTTACAGGAAGCAAAGAAAAGGAATATTAATCTGTTCAAAAAAATCTGTGTCGACATTTTTCTCTTCAAACTCAAAGATTTTCAAGATTTAACTTCACTTTAAATTACTGAACTAATATTTTGTTGCATAACCATTGTTTTTGACTGCTATGCATCTGCGTTGCCTCGAGTCAACCAACTACTGGCACCTAGAAACAGGTATTTCAGCCCAGGATGAACTAACTACATTCCACAGTCTCTGTGAATTTTTGGGTTTTGCTTCAGAAACTGTATTTTTAATGTCACCCCAAAAGTTTTCAATGGGGTTGAGGTCGGGGGATTGAGCTGGCCACTTCATTACCTCAATCCTTTTTGTCTTCAACAAAGATGTTGCTGTGTTTGGGGTCGTTGTCTTGTTGAAACGCCCATTTCATGGGCGTTTCCTCTTCGGCATACGGCAACATAATCTCTTCAAGTATTTTCATGTATTCAAACTGATCCATGATCCCTGGTATACGATAAATAGGCCCAACACCGTAGTGTCCCCATAACATGATTTTTGCGCCACCACTGTCGACAACCACTAGACCCGAAAATAACTATTTTACTCTCATCAGTCCACAGAATGTTACGCCATTTCTCTTTGGGCCAATCGATGTGTCCCTTGGCAAATCTTAAGCGATTCTGCACATGCCATTTTTTGAACAATGGTGCTTTACGGGGGCTTCTTGCTGATAGCTTAGCTTCGATCAAACATCTTCTGACTGTAACAGCACTTACAGGTAATTTTTTTTATTTTTTTCTTTTTTTTTTTTTTGATGATGCTGCTGCTGAATCTTTGCCATTCTGACTATTCGACGATCCGTTTTAACAGTAGTTGTTCGTTTTCTTCTGCGTGTTTCGGGTTTTTGTTGCCATTTTAAAGCATTTGAGATATTTTTAGCTGATAATTTGCTGCACTTCTTTATACGTTTTCCCCTCTCCAATCAACTTTTTAATGAAATTACATTGTTCCTCCGAACAATGTTTGGAACGGCCCATTTTACTTAGCAATTCAGAAGGAAATATACTTTATAACAATGTGTGAAACATTTGCTTCCCTTCTTCCTTAATAAAAAACAATTAATGACACCTGTTTTTTCACAGAATGAATGAATTCTCTAATTAAACTCCACACTGCTATTATTTTGAACACGCCCCTTTCAATGAATGAGTCAATTACTCAGAACTCAGTCTGTTGTTTTTCTATTACACTACTACATCTACAAGTAAATTATTTGCCATGCAGAAATATCACTACTACTAATAACAGTGGTTCATCAGGTTACTGATGTTGTACTGCTATTTTTTTTAACACAACTGTCATTCATTTCCTTGGATATTTGACAATATGAAAAAATTAAGAATTCAATTCACTCTCTTAAACACCATTTGTATTTACCAAGGAAAATATAGCAACATATAAAGTGTTTTATGACTATGCTTAAATATAAGCAAGTATTAGCATAATATTGAGAATGTATTCAGTAATCAAACCAGTTTAAATGCATGAGGAACAGACCAAGACTTTTACATATTACGTATTTTACTTTATGGAAATGATCACAACAGCATTTTCATTTGCAGCTGTGGGAGTGAAGTAATGTCCAGTTGCTCTTTATGTCCATCCATCTGTGGTTAGGACAATTGAGTCAGCCTCCGTCCTGCACCTCTTTGACTTTGAGAGCTGGGATAGTACTTATGTTTAAATGCATCCATGCTAATTGCAAGTATCGCTGCCAATTTCAACCAACACAATAAACAGGCGGCTGACAAAATCCTACGCTCATTTTCCCCCTGACCACAACTGAAGTAACACGTTGGTACAGTATGTATCCTTTCGTTCAGAGCCACAGTCCAAATCGTGAAGTTATAGGATCACAATCCTCCATCCCATAACAATGAGTCACAGTCTTCAGCAGTTTCAGTCTTACCATTGCTTACTACCACAGTTACCCTACTTATATGGTTTCATGGATTATTCATCTTTTAATATTTAAATGTTAAACATGTTCAAATTCATGGGGAGAGAGAGAGAGAGAGGGAGAGAGAGAGAGAGAGAGAAAGAGAGAGAGAGAGAGAGAGAGAGAGAGAGAGAGAGAGAGAGAGAGAGAGAGAGAGAGAGAGAGAGAATGAGAAACAGAAAGGCAGTTGTGAAAAAGAGACCCACCTCTGGAGATGGTAAGCTCTTGAGTGGCTGGCCGTTCAGGGGCTTTGTGAGCAGTTTCTCCCCCAGAATGGTACGCAGGTGTCGGGCCATCACCTCCTGCTGCTCCACTGAACAGTGATTCTCCAGTGACAGGATCAGAGGGTACGGGGAGGCCTGAGGAGCGCAGCAGGAGACGTAAGGGTTTATATTGACGACGTATGTGACCTCTACATGGTAAGGAAGAAACGGGTCTTCATCGGGGTTGGAGAGAGAGAGATTGGATCACTTAGCTTGAAGATGGCTAAGCCTTGTCATGACAGAATTGAACATAACGTTAACTCTCACGTTCAATTCTCATGCAAAGCACCTTTTTTCGAATATTTGGGGGGAAAAAACTGCCACCTACTATGTGCTTGAACGCCATATTTCAGGAATGAAGTGACTCTTTACGAACTTCAGGATGTGCGAGAGCCAATGAAAATGACTGCTAGGCTCTAGTGTGTCAGAGAATATACAATTGTGTGATTGTATGTATTTAATAAGAGGTTCTATTGAAGTGACTGGGGTCAACAAACGGAGTGAATCAGCCAGCCATGGCAGCGCAGATGACCCTCTACAGACCAATGGAAAAGTACAAATACACTGACATTCTTCCGTGTGAATTTGTGTGAGCTGTTATGGATGTCGGAATTTAATGTTAATACAGTGAAAGTCCATGTTTTTGTATTTGGGGGTATAGCTCAGTGGTAGAGCATTTTACTGCAGATAAAGAGGTCCAGGGCCGGCGCTGGGGGTACGCAACGTTTGCAATCGCACCAGGGCCCTAGCTTGACAGGGGCCTGTTGAAATGGTGGGGTAAGGGGTAAATGCATTGGATAATCTATATGGGCAAATTGGCGTAGCCACGGGTAGGCCTGGGTATGTCTATCCATATTGATCATAGGCCTACCCAATCAAATGGCAGAAAACATATTTTTTACATTAGAATTTTTTTAAGATAATGAATTTGATTTGTTTTTCCGTATGTGTCATCATTGTATTGTGACCAATTAAAAAAGTTATGTGAACATATAAAAGTTACTGAACGCGGTAAAAAAGGCGGCAAGGCTGTTGTCTGTGGATTCCAAAATTAGTTTGTGAGTTATCATTTAATACATTCACAGTTAACTCTGATTTTGTTTACGACAAGGTGCTCAAGTTAACCGAGGAGCTGATTAACAAACACGACATCACCAACTAGGATGTCACCGCTTCACGGCAGCGAAAACTACCGGCGAAATGGACCGATTCTGTCGTTGCAACGATGTCTGATGCTGCGTTCACCGTTTTTATTGAGCAGTTGAATCGGGAACCGGTTCTGTTCTTCCATAATGGATGTAGCTTAGGCCACTGGACAGTTGCCCTCAAGACGTTTTCCCGAGTTTAAATTCACTATTAAGAGTCCTTGCAAAACTCGTCTCCGGTCATTAATGAATAGCGCGGCTAAACAACTCGACTTGGCACCTCCTCTGCATTGTCCGCAACAAGCCAGCAAAGGTAGAATTATAGCTAAGCTACATTTTTCATGCCCGCCGTGGCAATGTTACTATAATGTGGTCACTAAAGGTGCTGTCTTGGAAGTTAACAGGTTGTTAATATCACTTATCACTTGTAGAGGTGTCGTAAGTAAGTAAATACATAAATAAATCAAGTTTTACAAAAACTGTTGGCCTTGAAATTGTATAGCTGATGTGTTTCTGCCCGTGCCAGGGCTGGCTATATTGATGCTTGATGGTATGGGGTTTTAAGTGTGATGGTCTTGTTTTTCCCTCGTCTTTGTTGTGTAGGCCTACATATCAGCCGTCCTATTTTAATTCAGTTCTTTTCTCTTAATTCGGGATAATACGCTGTGCCTGTCACCAGTGGACGCACGATATAGGGAGGGGTGTTGCATTGTTGGTTTGGGTTTATGTTAAGCTTGTGTTCTCCTTGTTGTGCTTGCTGTCTTGCTGTAGCTAATATTGATTTAAAAAATGGAGAAATATGTATTCACGTAATTTGTCATTGCCGCTAGAAATACAATAATGTCATAGGATAGCTTCAAGGAGCGCTGGAGCGGGGCATAGAGCGTGTGGGAAAATGCAACATTATTTAGAAAAAAACCTACTGCCATCCCCGTCCTCAATTGAGAACGACGACATTACTTCGGGAGACAGTTTAATGCAGCCAAAGTTTGCCGCGCCCAGCTGTGATGGTGAGTCTATTTGTGTTTTAATTTGCACAGCTTATGTGTCATCAAATTCTTCAATAATGATTCACATTGAACAGAAATATTGTAGCAACTAAATAGCCTATAAATAGTTCTGATAAATAGGCTATATCGTCAAAGCGGAGATACGGTAAATCTTATTTAAAGGAATATTGACGCCATAGTTAACTGTCAGTAATATTGAAGTAGTTTTCTTCTGGGGGTCCATTTCCACCATCTTGCACCCGGGCCCAAAGTACACTAGCACCGGCACTGAAGAGGTCCCCAGTTCAAATCTGGGTGCCTCCTACCTGTTTGAGGTTTTCAAAAAATAAAATCTATTACAACTAATTAGGAAAATTAACATCATCAGAAATTGTGAAAGTGCAGTTACCAATACAAAGACATACTTTACTCTAAATTTATATTTGAATGTGCTGTTCCCTACATTTTCTATACTGATTTAAATATATTTCATACTTCAAATGTTTTCGTGCTAAAATCAAGTAATTCATATAACTTGGAACACAAACTAATTTGAAATAATTTTCATACTTCAGGGTGTGGTAAACCCAGCATACATTACTCCACCCCTCCTTCTCACTATGGCAAAGCAAATTACAAATCACATGGTGTATTACACATGCACATCACGTAGTTGAAAAACCATTGTTGATCCATTTAATGTATTAAAACAGAATCCAAACACTTGGGTAATTTGCCTATAGCCAGAAAGGCTTTGAATGTTTATATGTAGAAAAAGAGCTTATTACAGGTGAATGGTTATAAACCAAGCATACACTCACAACTTGTGCATTAGGGAGGGAAAGGTCACTTCTACCAGTGTGAAAAATATATTAAAATAATGGACCCCCCCACCACTGGGAAACTAGTCCCTAACATTTTGACATGCAAGCCATGCATGCTGTAAGGCCAGGTAAACTATAAGACAAAGTATTTTCACATACTTTTTGACAAACTAAATGATAAGGCAAGGAGCAATATTTTGACATTTCTTCCGGCTCACCTTGAAGGCGTACTCAGCAATGGTCTGAACGACCTCTTTGAAGAGCACCTTGGAGGTGAGGGTGTGGCCATGGTAGATAACCGGCTCTCCCTTATCCCCATCCCAGCTGTCCAGCTCCACACAACGGCACCCCTGATTCAGTGCCCTATGCACGTATACACACACAGGCACACGCACACACACGCGTGCACGCACACACAAGGGTCACACATATTTACAAACACACACAGGCACAAGCGCACACACACACACAAACAATCGATGTGTCTGTTAATTAAATCGCAGTTGAACATACAGTACAGAGATAACACAGTGGAAAATATTAAGAATGGTCACTGATAAGACGCTGTAGGCCTTTGTACATTGCAGTTCACCACTTGTTTACGCTGCTCCTGAATCAGACAGGGTGTACTGTATATTCAGCTGTTCATAAGCGTCAGGAGGTTAATCTACGATAACAAATCTCCAGAATTGGTTGCAAATTGAGAATGACAAACTGAACCTGCGGTGCTCACAGAAACGGTGTGTAAAATGTGTAGTAATTAATGGGTATAATCATAATTATTATTATTATTATTAGTTATGAATATATAGTTGATAATTAATCAAGCAGGTTAAACACCCTGATTATGTGTACAGGACACACCATTCAAATACAGACATGACATGAGCAAACTCCAGTGTTTCACTTGGTACTCAACCTGCAGCTATTATCTGTTATTTTTGTGTTCGCCTTAGACTAGGGGTGTCCAAGCGTATCTGAAAAGGGCGAGTGTGGGTGCAGGTTTTTGTTTGAGCCCGGCACTACAACACCAGATTCAACTAATTAACTAATCATAGTCTTCACTCAAGACCTTGATCCTTGATAAGTAGAATCAAGTGTATTAGTGCTAGGCTAAAACAGAAACCTGCACCCACCCTGGCTCTTTTTGGCTAAACTTGGACAATCCTGACTTAGATATTAAATTTTTTTTATATTTTCCATCCAAGCGGTCCTGGAAGAACTATGAAATACCAATCCAAGAGAGTTTACTACAATATAATTTGAAGATTTCCCTAGATTAATTTGAGCAGTTCTAGAGGTACAGGGTGGACACACTCATAAGGTATGTTATGTGCTACTAGATACCAGAATTGGGGTCAATTTAATTTCAGTACAGCCAATTCAAAAAAATTCCATTATTCATGAATGGAATAATCCTCATAGAATATCATAGCCATTTCTAAATGAATTAATCGAATTTCAACTAATTTCCAGAATTGACTGAATTGGAATTTACCCCAACCCCCTACTACATTTAGGATGTGGCTTCCTTATGCATTGGTAGAATAAAAGAGAACGATCTAAAAGACTGGAACAAGAACTGCGTGTGCATGCGTGCTGCGTGTGTGCATGTGCAGCGTACCTGATGTAGGGCTCTATGCTGCTAGCGCTGGTCACCTGGTCCTTGGTGAGGTAGGTGTTGTGGGAGGAGGAGATGTAGTAGTGAGCCAAAGGCTGGGTCATGTCCTGATACACCTCAGCGTGATCGGGGTTCAGCACGTCGTTCTCCCGGGACAGCATGTACATGGTGAAGCCGTTCGGCGTCATGAACTGATTCTTCTGGGCTGTGACAGGCACACGTTTTGGCATGAGCTGACTGAGCTCTGGCTGACTGAGCTCTGGCTGACTGAGCTCTGGCTGACTGAGCTCTGACTGACTGAGCTCTAGCTGACTGAGCTCTAGCTGATTGAGCTCTAGCTGACTGAGCTCTGACTGACTGAGCTCTAGCTGACTGAGCTCTGACTGACTGAGCTCTAGCTGACTAAGCTCTGGATGACTGAGCTCTAGCTGACTGAGCTCTGGCTGACTGAGCTCTGACTGACTGAGCTCTGGCTGACTGAGCTCTGGCTGACTGAGGTCTGGCTGACTGAGCTCTGGCTGACTGAGCTCTAGCTGACTGAGCTCTGACTGACTGAGCTCTGGCTGATTGAGCTCTAGCTGACTGAGCTCTGACTGACTGAGCTCTAGCTGACTGAGCTCTGACTGACTGAGCTCTGACTGACTGAGCTCTAGCTGACTGAGCTCTGGCTGACTGAGCTCTGACTGACTGAGCTCTGGCTGACTGAGCTCTGGCTGACTGAGCTCTAGCTGACTGAGCTCTAGCTGACTGAGCTCTGACTGACTGAGCTCTGACTGACTGAGCTCTGACTGACTGAGCTCTAGCTGACTGAGCTCTAGCTGACTGAGCTCTGGCTGATTGAGCTCTGGCTGATTGAGCTCTGGCTGACTGAGCTCTGGCTGTCTGGTGTCTAACTGTGGATGGGGGCATCTACACAGAAACTAATCACTTCACCCAGAAAGTACTGCATGCATTTAAAAAACAGACATATTACCACACGTATATTTGTACATATGTATCACACAAAACACCCTATACCTGTTACCGAGGACAAATGTACATCCATTTAAAAGATACTAACAGAGGTACAAATATTACCATGTATTTTCATGCGAGTGCATTTGTGTCAAACTAAAAAAATTGATGCTCCTTGTGAAATAAATACAGGTATATGAGTGTATTCATATGGCGAAGAAAGATTGGATTCTGGGTGATTCATCCTTCTCTCTTTGTTTGGTGCTCTTTGTTTTGGTTCTTTGTGTGGTGATGAAGGCAACAGGCTTTCAGGGCGAAAAAGGACACATGTAGCCCTGGGCCTGCAGTAAGCGAGGGCGATTGTGCGTGAGGGGGCGGGCCCTACCCCACTCGTTGAGCTCGTAGGTGACGATGAGGCTCTGAGCGTGGACGAGCGAGGCGTCCTCCCCCTGCTCCTTCAGGAACTCGCGCAGCTCCAGGGTGGACAACACGCAGCCGTTACCGGAGTGGCGGTGGAACAGCTGGTCCAGGTCCGGCCGCCGCAGGAGCTCCCGACAGAACTCCTCGATCTCCACGTGATCCAGACGTCCGTCAGCGGAGCGGTCACACTTCTGTGTGTGTGTGTGTGAGGGCGAGAGAGAGAACACATTACCCAATGTAACACATAAACACAAGCAGAATGCAAAATGCGCTGCTATCCCTAAAAATACAATGCTGCCATGGTGACAGAAATAAAAACAGAGAAATAGTTGACAATGTACAGAATCAGTGAGCTCACATAAAAACATGGCTACCTGAAGTAGACCAACTCATGGAAATTAAGACAGAACTGCATTTCTTATTGCACTGTAAAAAGTACACCCACATCCAACAAATTAATTTTCCAGAAATAATAAAAAAATGTAAAAAAATAAAATATGCCTGTTTTTTTATTCCTCTCCATGACAATTAATAATAGTTTTTTTAACCGTGCGTCTTGTATGTGCACGCCTACCTGTAAATGTTAACTAAGTTCACTGGTGTATTTATTTTTCATATTTTATGAAATTAGTATTTTGATTTGACCACAGAAAAGAAATGCAAAAGAAAAAACATAAAACATTAAACAACAAAACCCCAACAAGAAAAAAAGATTACAAAACTTATACATGCTGTTATTAAACAGTTTTCCAGTGTCAACACCACATTCCTTTCCTGACCTCAGAAATACCCCTTTTATATCCTACTTGTGGTTAAACGAATTCAGGTTTCAGTTCCGTTTATAAAAAGCATGCTTGAGCCTCAGTCTGGACACCACCATAGCCCGAAGAATTCAATCAGCATTGCCAGTCCTTCCTAGATTTTCTGCCGTTGTAGAATGCCAGTCTTATTTGGCTGCACATAACATTTATCACCAAGCACAGATATTTCTTACTCTTGCTGTATTTTCTGCCAAGTTGAAAAACAACTAGGGAAAAACATTTGAACTAACTAATAATCCCAGAGAGGCCACAACTCCAACACCCTTATACACTTGTTAAATAGCTGGGAAAAAATATATAGGGAGCAAGAGAGATACGACATGTTGAACATGTACATACATATTCATCATTTTGCGACCATGCAATGACCTTCTCTGATTTTCTTGAAAGTTAATTCAAGCATTTGGTAATCACTAAATCAAAAATTTAATTTGTTTAAATTTTGAGACATAGTTAATTAATTCAAGTGGTTATTTTGCACTAAAGTCAAGTTGACTTCTCTTGGAATGGCCCACATATGCATGCACAAACACACAGATATCACACCAACTTATGTTTGCTCATGCACACGAACACCCACACATGTACACACAATGTGACACATTAAAAGCAATCCTATTCACACATACAGTGCACTTCTAGAAAACACACTCCTGGAAACAATCCTTGAGTTGTTTCTCAATGCTATTCTCCACATGGTCTGGAGTAGTTCTGGTCACATGGTGAAAGGGAGGGCCAGCCTGCATGACTCCAGGAGCTATTCCAAGAGAAATCTGGGAGCTGGAAGCCTGGTTACCCACAATGCAATAATGTGAATCTGATGATGATTATGAGTGTGGTTGTGTGGGGAGTGTGTCCTAGCAGGATGCATGCCTTCGGCAGAAAGAGTGAGAAGAAGAGACAGGAATTTGTGTGTGTGACTGTGTGTCTCTGTGTTGGCACGGGGATTGCTAACTGAACACAGACTTCAAAGGTCTTTGTTGCAGCCATAGAACTGTTCTATGTTTGTAACTGAGCATAAATAATCTGGCCCTCTACCCCAATACAACACACAGTACAAACACATTGACTTTGAGCCCTACTTTATCACAAAGCACAGCTACACTGGCTTCTTGCCCTACTACAACACAGAACACAAACACACACGGGCATAACACACATGAAATACACATTTATAAGTACAAAAACACTAGTACAGTCAAGTCGGAAAGTCTGCACACCCCTTTCACCTTCTTCACGTTTTATTACGTTACAGACTTATACTACAATAGATTGAGTTCATTTTTCCCCTCAAACATCTACACACAATAGCCAATAATGACGAACTGAAAACAGGTTTTTAGAAAATATGCAATTTTATTTTACTGACAAAAATAGGTTATTTAGGGGTTACATATCTGTACACACCCTTAGCCTAATACTTGGTTGCTGCACCGTTGGCAGCGATTACAGCTTCAAGGCGTCTTGGGAAAGAAGCTACGAGCTTGGCACACATTTTTGCCCATTCCTCTTGGCATATCCTTGCAAGCTCCGTCAGGTTGGATGAGGAGCGTCGGTACACAGCCATTTTCACCTCTTTCCACAGATGTTAAATTGGATTCAGGTCTGGGCTCTGGCTTAATTTAATTTATTGTACATGTCTATCGGCACCTCCACACTTTATATTTAATACTCCTACTCCTACTGTACATATCTGGAACTGCTGCTAGTGTTTTACTGCTATGTATATTTATATTTATATTTATGTTATTCTTGCCCTTATTTGACCCTTTTTAACAATTTAATATATATATATATATATATATATATATATATATATATATATATATTTTTTTTTTTTTTTTTTTTTTTTTTTTTTAATGCCTACAACATAGTTGTTGCTTGCCATGTCCTAAGAATTTCATTGTTCAGAATGACCTTGTGTTATACTGTGCACTTGATAAATAAAAACACTTTGACTTTGGCTGGGACACTCAAGGACATGCACAGACTTTCTCCGAAGCCACTCCTTTGTTCTCTTGGCTGTGTGCTTCGGGTCGTTGTCATGTTGGAAGGTAAACCGTCTAAAAACCTGTTTTCACTTCGTCATTATGGGCTATTTTGTGTAGAATTTTGAGACAAAAAATTAACTCTATTGTAGAATATGTCTGTAACGTAATAAAACGTGGAGAAGGTGAAAGGGGTGTGCAGACTTTCCGGCTTGACTGCATATGCATTACCATACACTGCACATGTATGTATGCACGTATGTACACGTGTGTGTGTATGCATATACAGGTACATACATATATAAAATATATGGTTATACTGTAATTTTATTGCTTTACCTGTTGCTTTATTATTTTCCCTTTTTGCATCCTGTCGCTTGTCTGTGACTTTTATCAGAGGTTTTGTTTTTTATCAGTTATAATTACTTTTTTAATGCTTCTGCCCTTTTCCTCCCAATTTGGAATGCAAACTGAAACACTCATCCTGTCTTCCATCATCCATTCGGGAGGGCCAAGGACAAGCATATGCTGTCCTCTGAAGCATGTCCAGGGAGTCTTTTTCCTTTCCACTGACACCTTTTACTTTCTTGGTGGGTATGTTGCGGGGGTATGACAAGAATCTGAGAAGAATACTCAATGTGCAACGAAACCTTGAGCAAACCTGATCAACCTGCTTGATCAACTAACTGGTGCTTGATGAGGTCATCATCCCAGCCAGCTGAAAGCCTCACTCCCGGGAAAACAATGATGCTAATTAAGTGGCGCCTCGCAGGGCTGCTAGCCACAGCCAGCACTGACATCGTCCGGATTCAGTACCAGACCATGGGGCCCATCCATAGTGCCTTAACAGGATGAGCCACAAGCCAGCCTGGGTCTAATGACATTTTATGGCAGTCACCAAGCTGTTGTCTGCACTTCCCCATGTCTTCCTGTTATTTTATATATTATCTTATTACTGCTAATTTTATTTCTTGAGGCACTCTTCAAAATACTTTACCTCACAAAAGCGGAGGTATAAGGAGACAGGAAATAGTATGTAATACATATTTATATGCAGTATGGTTAGTGGCCTGGCATGGTTTCACAGCAATTCCGCCTTCAAGATTCATTTCAAATAAATTATAGGTCCCTTTACAAAAAAAAAGTCAGAAGGTGGAAAAAAAATTCTGAATTTAACATAACTCAAATTAAAACTGTCCAACATCGGAGTTTCAGAACCGTTTTGAAAAGACCCATCATATGCTGTAAATCCCCATTAAATCCCACTAAAGACACAAGCTGTGGCTCTGAGCAGTAAATGCCAATGAACAGGGCTTTGTCTGTTGGCAGGTCTGCGGGGAAGCTCGTGAGTGTAACAGAGGGATGATCTGGCTCTCATCTGGGTGAGGTGTGCGTGAGGTGCACCTGGCGGACTGACATAACCGAGGGACACGGAGGCCGGCGGCGGTCCTCGCCTGGAAGAGAGCGCGGGCGTACAGCTCGTTCAGGTCGATGTTGATCATCTGCAGCAGGTGCTTCACCTCCTCGTAGCTCATCTTCCCATCCTGGTTCTGGTCGGCCCGTATCAGGTAGCTGCGGATCCAGGTGCTGGGAGTCAAGGGCCAACCCTCCAACTGGGCTGGGCTCCAGACCAGAGCCGGGCCCCTTTTAAATACACTCAGCAGCATGGACAGTGTAGAATGGTACACGCACATGCACACGCTCAAGCAGGCGCACGCAAAGACATACTGACAGAGGAGCATGCATAAACAAACACTCACACACACACCCACAAGAAGACACACCCCAAGCAGATTTTGAAGCACAGAGAAACACAAACACATAGAGGAACACAAACACACAGAAACACACGTACACAGACGCACACACGCATACACACACACACACGCACACAGACACACACAGACAAAAAAACATACTCAAACAGCCACAGGTCTGGGGCGTTCTACATCTCACAACAAAACATCAGCTCTAACAATATCTGAGTCATATCTACGCTTAGCATTTTACCAGCGACCAATGTTGAAGTTGTCAGATAATACCCACACCACATAACTACAGAGTCACAAGCCTGGGCATGTTCACGCCTGAATGACTCCCATTAAAGAAGTGTGAGCATAACTGCTCAAGAGAGATCAGGTGCTATTCTTGTGATCTGCCACACCGGGAACTTCAAGAGAGATTATTTAATGCAACATGAAATTATTGGCCAGGTGTTATATTTTCTCAGGGCTCTGTTGCTACGCCCCCATAGCTTCAGTGCAATCGACAGCAGGGTGAAACTTGATTAGCATGGAACTGTTGCTACACGCTGTATATCGATGCCTTTTGAGGACAGCGAAGGATATTGGTCAAGTTTCTCCTTCTGGGTCATGTTGGAGACCCTTTCCTGAAGGGTTCGGATCCCGCGGACCCAGCTCTGGGCCTCCTGTTCGTTGGAGCAGCGCAGGTCCAGGCTCTTCCTGCCGCCCTTGAACACCAACGTGAAGCATTCGAGTTCGGGAATGTAGCTGGCCAGCTTACGCAGTGCCTCAGACTGACAACCCTCTCGTACGCACTCCACGTCCAACACTGAGACTGAGACAGAGACAGAGAGAGACAGGTACGCTTGTACGTTACATAACACGCCATTGTATTTGGACATTTTTTATATTTCATATTGCATATGACAGCCATAGCAACACTGGTTCACAACACAATACAGTTTGCCCTGTCCAATGTACCATGGAATTTAATTAAATTAATAGAGAGAGAGAGGGAGACATATTCAGAAAAATAGAGCATTACTTATCTATGTAAATTTGCTCTAAAGATATGTGCGTTATGTGTTTCTTTTCAAATTGTGTTTTTTTCTTGTCATACGTTGAAAACACAGCTTTTTCAAAGACACATGATTATTTTGGAAACCAGATAAGCGATTATCCAATCATCCAGTGTGTGATAAACAAACTCCACTTAGCTGTGCTTCAACAGAACTGCGCAACACTGATTTTCATCAATAGAGCCTAGATCTCCTTTCTCCCAAAGATGCAAACAGTCTGTTTGGTCTTACCAAACAAAGTTTATCAGGCACCAGTTGTCCCTCTGAGCAAATCTGTACTTTGGTCTGAGGATTAAAGGTCTTGATGTGCAAACCTACCCCCCCCACACACACACACACACACACACACACACACACACACACAGCACACAACACAGAAATATTGATGGTAGCCAAGCCACACACTGTGGGTGAAAATGTGCCAGGATTAGAGTCTTCTGTGCACAGTAAGGACACCCCTCCCCCACCGCTACATCCAGGTGTGCCTGTGGTGCTGGCAGAGTGGATTATCCTCCAGAGAGAGGGAGCGAGAGAGAGGGATGAGAGAGAAAGGGCAGGGGAGATAGTGGGAAATACAGAGAAAAAAACAGGCCAGACAAAGAGTGTGTGCGTGTGCGTGTGAGACAGAGACAGAAAGAGGGCGATAGAGAGACAGTGATAGCCGCAAAGACAGACCGATGGTCAGAGAGGGAGAAAGCCGCAGCGGGCGTAAGACTGACAGGTTGGGAGAAGAGACAGACCAGGAGGAGAACAGACACTGACAGAGATAAAGAGAATAGAGATGGCCTGTGAAGAAGACACGCAGAGACAGGGGAGTGTGGGATGCGGATTAGGCTGAGGCTGAAGGTGGTGTGATTCAGTCTGGCAATGCAAGCAGGAGAAAAACCGTACTGTGCAAATGCCTACCAACAAATGTTGACAGTGTGAATCTGAAGACGATGAACCTCGGGGTTAAATATAAGATCAAAGGTAACGCTGCCCTTTCCACAATGGGGCCAGCACTGGCGGGACATAACAGAGAAGTACGAACGCTCTGCCTATAACGCGAGAGTGACAGGTGAGTAGTTTCGCAGCTTTTCTTAGACTCAGGGCTCGGTCTCTGTTCGACCCACGTAGGACCTTCTCACCTCCTCCAGTCGCCCCACATAGCTGCGCCAAGTGTTAGCGATTAGCCGCCATCGCTTTGAGAGTGCCAGTGGGCTCCTCCAGTGTTATTGCAGTTTGTGGAGGACCCGCCTCCCTGTCGTCACTATGCAGAGCTCGAGTGAGGCAAAGCCGCTTCGTTGGAGCCATGCCCCTGTTACTCTGAGTCTTTGTGGAAGCTTGCGTTCCCTGTTGTGATACGCCCTCCCAAACACACACACACACACACACACACACACACAGACACACACCACAACTACATATCCAAAAACCCCTATACCTACCATTACTCTAAAACCCACAGAGGCTCTATGTGTCAGCAGGCCTCAGAACACAGTGGACTGGCTGTGAAACATGATTCTGCAGATCCAGGAGACACTCTTCTCATGTGTGCAGTGAAAAGTGGGAGTGAGGTGAGGTGGGGGGAGGGGGGCGTTGGGGTTCAGGAAAGGTGATGTGACTTCAGAGCCAGCACCTTATGTAAGTCCCCAGCTCTGCAATGCTGATCAGAAGCAATTAACTGCATTAACAGTACAGCTGGAATTTCAAGTGGTAAGTGGGTCAATCTTTATGCAAATTGGCATTGGTACTAAAAATATATATTTACTAAGTCTTACTCATGCGTAAACCTCTGACCCACTTGGGTAAATCACGCGCTCCCGTTTTATTGAGTTCTCACATTGCAAAGCAGCACACAGACTACACACTCCGCTGGACGCTGGAGGTCTGGGGAACGGAATAGGAGGATTAGAAAAATAAAGCCGACACATTCCTGATCAAAAGGGGACGCGTCAGAGCTAATGAGGTCCGACCCGAGGCCTTAGTGCTTCACACTGGCGCCTTTCACATGATACGGGTCACATGACACAGGTCACATGACACAGGTTAAATGAACGCGGGACATTTTGTCCTTTAAGGAGCAGCACGAAAACACCCTGAAATAACACTTTCTGGACAGCCCGGTTTAGGTTCCCACGGTAACCTTCTGGTCTGTAATTCTGGAATACTCTGTGCCGTTAAACACATGTGTCTCCACCATATCGCAAACAAACAGTCACTCCACAGGCAAGCTGTGGCGCAGCACAACTGCCGGTACGAGCAGGCCGGCGCCGTTCTTTTACCCAAGATGGTTTTTTTTTCAGCCTGGGTTGTGCGTGTGTTGTATTCGCAGCGCAACGGTTCTGTTCTGTTCTGTTCTGCCTTGCACTCTCACTATCTGGGAGCTATTAGGCCAGGTTTGTTTTCTGAATAGACACAAATACACCTACTGCAAACACGCATGGCTTATATAGCAGAAAGTCTTCCTTCTTTCCAACACATAGAGGGTATTTACGGCATGTTTGCTTGGCAACGTGCACTTACAAGAATGAGAATATGTCGGCTTTCCTCAAACATATACACAAAAGTATAAACAAGCGCGAGCAAATATCGGCGGACGTGTATACAGTTCCTTGGCGTTCGCTCATCTCAATTAACGAGATTTCCAGCCATCCCGCCCAAGGGCCATCGGAGCCCCAGGATAAGATGGGGCTCATGATACAGAGCAGAGAGGATTCGTTTAAAAACGATGGACAACGAGCCACCTTCAATGAAATGTACACGTGTGTCCATAATGATAGCTTTTGCCGCTGGGCGTCTTCTGAGAAAAAGGTGGGCGGGGTCAGACAGAGACACACCCTGTTATTGGTGGTCAGAGGCCCAAGGCCCCCCCCATGTGAAGCCTGCAATCAGAGGAGGGTGGCACTTGGCCACATTACAGATACGTTCTCTTCGCTCTGATGTGAATTGAAGGCCACCTTGCCGGGCACGGCTGCCAGGCCTGTGATTTTCTCCTGCTTTTAGCTGTCCAGAGTAAGCCGCAGCTTAGAGGGACGCTCCTTCTGCCGTATAGGTCCTCTCATTAGAGTCCTTCAAACGGAGAGGCCCCCTTCCTGAACTGGAAATAGAGCGGGTTTGTCAGCCTCTTTGCTGATGGCTGCCAGCTGAATGACAACAGTGTTTAGCTTGCCTGAGATTCTGACAATGCAAAGGAGCTTGAAGTTGCTTGAAGTGCTCCAGTGGGAACGCGTGTGTGCATTCGTGCGTGTGTGTTTGCGTCTGTATGCGTGTGCATACTGGTGTTTGTGTGGTGTTCGTGTGGCTCTCAATATGTGTAAGTGTGAGCGTTTCTGTGTGTACATGTGTTTGTATGTGTCCTGGAACAAGATAAAAGCCAACAGAAAAGCAGAAAAAAAGAGTGTGGTCTATACAGTGAAATAAATCTAACATAATTCTGGTTATATTGCTGGAATAATGAAGTTCATACAATAAGTCTTGAATTCTAATGCACCATGTAAGTAAATGATCCATTTAGCTTCTCCTTTCTTCCTTTCCCACATGGCAGCATCCCCTCCCCCAGTCTAACCTTCCCTTTAACTGCTCCATATCCCCCTACCTGTCACTCACCCCCTAGTCCCCTCCCTCCCACTTTGTACCAGCCCTTCCCCCTGCACCCCTGGCCCCTCCCCCCTTGCCCCCCCTGGCCCCTCCCCCCTGGTCCCTCCCCTCCTCCCGCTCACTCACAGCTCTGCTGGGCCTTGGCCTTGCGGGATCTCTTGCTGGACTCGCACCACACGGTGAAGCCGTCCTCCAGCAGCCGCAGGCTCCGCTTCTTCTGCCAGCCTGGGGAGCGCACCTTCACCATGCTGGAGCCCTGCAGCATCACCTGCACGTCTACATCGTCCTGCACACCTGTGGAGGGGAGGGGGGGTGGGGGGGTGGAGGCGCAGTTATTCACACATCAGTACATCACAACTAATGAAAAAGCAGAGGCATTGTATTCCCATAAGTGGTTTGTATTTTAAACAGGTCAAAAATCCATTCCATTTAAGGATTAACAAATTTAAACCTCTTTTAGTTCTGAAGATAGAATGAAGGGTTGATTGAGTGGGAAAATTAATGCAGGATAACAGTTGCCGGTTCCTGCTTTAAAACCTGTACAGACTGTCTAAGCCAAAATGAAGACAAGGGCTTTAGCAGAAGTTTTGGGGAAGAACATTCTAGAAACCACTGTCTTCAGTAAACAGTAAAGTTATAGCAGGTCTGTGGACCGTTACCATCTTGGTAAATATTTACATATTTGTCTACAAATAAAATAATATGTTGAGCCACATAAGGCTGTCGTTTTAAAGACTGAAATTTTAAATGGAAATTCAGCTAATGTGCAGGTACAAATTGTATAAAAACAACTTTACTATCCAAAGGTTGTTCACTTGGCAGCCCCATGATGCCTTAAGGGCAACAGTGGTCTTCCATCACCCATTTCACTTCCTTGGGGAAAGCTTACACAAGGGTGTAAACAGTGTTCACATATGACTACCACCACTGCATATATTGTTTGTACAAACTGCTCAAACACTGTCTTTGCTTTTATACACAGATTCCAGATGGCATAGGAAAACATGACAGGTGCTGAAACAGATAAGATTACTCACACATCAATTGGTATGAAAAGAAGCAGTTACCCCTGCTTGTGTGTACAGCCTACAGACCAGTAATTTTTCCATATTCCACCGTAAAAATATAATGACCTTGTACCAGAATATAATAATACAATTGGGAGCAGAGTTCCTGCACGTTGAAATAGCTTGTAACTGGGGAAGATTCCAAACAGTAAAACATGAATCCCCTAAGATGCCAAGACTGTGGGTCTCTGCGCTGAGGGAGAGAGGAGACGGCAACAGAGTATGTTTCAAAAACCGGGACGCCACAGTTGATGCCTCATCTCCTGTCAGAAAAACTGCCTGACGTTAACTAGTCTAACATCGGGCCGTGTGAACCTGAAGTGCCTATAATGGAGGGGGTGGGGTGACTGAACAAGCCTCTTCTGGGCTTCAAAGTACACCCACACTGTCACTCTTTTTGGACAATAGTCCATTACATTAGAGAGGATCGGGGTGAAAAAAAACGTTGTGTTCAGCGCCGCTACGAAATGCAATAGCTCAAAAACGGCTTCGGGCTTGAGCCTGGCGCAGCGCGAAAACAAGGCACTTGAACCGTCTCCAAAACGACTGTTCGCAGGGGCCGGACGATGCCGGTGTTTGGATGTTTCCGAAGTTCTGCCTGCCCGGGAGATGGCCGGGAGTGTAGAGACACCAAAGGCCCCTCCCCCTCAAGACACGTCAACAAAAGCCCACGGCTCACCCCTGCTTTTTTCACGAAGAGCTGTGCTGCTGTACGCGAGACACTTTGTTCTCCGGGGGGTGGGGGGGCGGGGGGGGGGGGGTTTGGGGCAGAAGAGGGCAAAATTAATTGGATACAGCCTCATGCCTGTGGGCTTTATTAGCCTGGCACTCAAACACCATGGCTCCTTCATGAAGCAGGCTCCTCTGCTTCTGTCCGCCGCCAGAAGATCTGTGCTGGGAGCTGCCACATGTGAGCAACTCCCATAGCCATGACAAAGCTGCCCATTGACTGAGCCCCAGACAGCCAGGCTGTGTGCATCTGAAAGAGCAGCGCAACCATGTTTAACCACTCGCCTTCTCCCTGCAGGGCGCCCATCTTTTTCATTTTAAAGTACTGAACCCTTTCCAGGGCTCTTTGAAAGTTTACAATACCCTTTCCACACACACACACACACACGCATGCATACACATATACGCACTCACGTATAACACACCCACACACAATCCCTGTAACGCCTGGTTCCTGGGGGGTAATCCGAGTAAAATCGATCCAGAGGGAGGACTCAGAATACACTGTTTAGGCACATCCCAGTGGGCAGGAGATGAAAAGGAAAGAACCAGAGGAATTCCTTTTGAGCTCCGGGGTAGCTGGACGTGCCACAGTGGCTGAGGGAGAAGGAGCGCTCCAATCAGATCCCAGGAGAGGGGTACTGCACAAAGGCTCCGAAAGAGCATCGCGCGTATGAGCTGCCTACGCTGGGGGGTCGTCAGAGTGCCTGTTTCTGCTCGGAAACCTTCCTCCACGTCGGCGCCGGCCGGGTTTGTGGGTGAGATCACACAGCCTTGAGGCCCCTGACATGCATGCAGCCCGTGCCCGTAGCAAGCGAGCAGAGTAATGTTGACATGCACTTCGTTACTGGGTTGACCTCATTTTGTGCGTATGGAGGTCAGTTAACCAAGAAACGCTCCACAGAGACTTTCACCATAAAACTGTTGGCTTTATCTTTAATGCGATTTCAACAATCTGAAAATAATAAACTGAAATACAACAGAGCACTGCAAGCAATAGGCATGACATACAGTACATGTTACAATTCAGTTCCTTAGTGATGTAACATTCTCATGTGAACAACAGCTATGATCTTTATTGAACTGGTACTATAACCCCAAATATTTTGTGTTTATGGTACCAGTGGGGGGGGAGTCTTTTAACTCTTGGACATTACAGCTGTGCTACACATATATTCTTGTGATTGGTTAATATGCAACTCAGCTGAACACAAAGCCAATATTCCTTTCTTTGAAACCGCTATCTCAGCGGGGATAAGACTGCAGACTTCAGTCCTGCTCGATCGGTGAAAATCTCTGGGTGCTTTTAAATATTCATATCAGGCCTTGACATTCTGCAATGGCCCAATATGCTAAATGCTAGACCTTTCCCATGAGTGCCTCTACTTTCATTCTTTTCTCACGGATTCACATCACATAGAGATTCGCATACATTCAAACAAAATGTCGCTCAAAGAGGATCTATGTGTAGTACGTACTTTAAAACCAAAGTTTCAATGGCCAGGAAAACCTAGATAGGCATGTGAATGAGCTCAGACAACAGACGGCTGAGAGATTACCCACTGCAAGGGGCTGTCACTCAGATAGACATACTACCCCTTTAAGCACCTTAAACCCATGTTAACCTCTTTAAAAAAAAGAAAGATTCCAGGAAACTGGCAAGTTGTCTCGCTCGAGTGAAGGCACTGAGAACGCACACAGTTAGGTCCCAGGGAGGTAATAAACTCTATGCATACTCACGCTGGAAATCCCTGCTATCAGTGTAGCCTAGCGAGTGGTTACCTTGAACCTGAACCTACCATTTACCAGAGTAGAGTAAAAAACAACAACAATTCCAGTAGTTTTTAGGGCGTCGTTCAAACCCCTGCGTGAATGTTTCCTTCTCCTGGTCACTCCTCACATTGTGTATGCAGGAAGGAGGTTGAGCGTTTCCAATCAGGCTGGCTTTAATGACCGGGCCTCTCATACAGCACATAAACATTCCCGAGCTTTCCACATCTCACAGCCTACACCAAAGGCAAGCAGAAAAATGTAATAAAAAAATGTATTGTCTGTCAGAGTTTGCCTGCGCATCGGACGTTTTTATTTTAAGCTAAAAAATTGTTTCGGAAACATTCTACACTTTTCCAGTATGGTGATAAGGGACAGGAGCAGACAGGTAGGGGTGTAGCACAAAATTCTGGGCCCTGTGCAAATGCAGTCTCCGTGGGCCCCCTTCCCAAAGCAAACTTTTAATTTCAGGCCTTCTGAGGGCCCCTTCCCCGCCTCGGGCCCTGGGTAGTCAGTTCCACTATTCCCCCCACTACGACACTGCTGGGTGCTTTTAAATATTCCTGCAGACAGGTAATATGGTTTTGAAATCCTCATTTCATCAAAAAGGGGCCACGCGTTTAACTGCTGTTCTCCTCACAGCGGAACAGGTGTACGTGCAAGAGCGGTCAGTACGCCGCAGTGTGATGACCTCACAGGCACCGGTGCACCGTGTGGGCCTATTTTGCGGGCATAACCACATGTAGTCCCTTCCTCCCCCACCCCTTGATGGTGGCCCACTCTGATGGTGAGGCTGAGGGCACTGGATCCCCTCACAGCCCACATAGTACACAGCAGTAAAGTTAGTCTTCAAAAACATACACCAAGTGTGGCAATGACATATCAATACGTCACTGGTGCCCATGCAAGTGTTCCATGGTCATAAACCACACCTAACCAAAGCCCAGTGAACATTGAGCAACATGTCACATTTAGCATTGGTTCCCAAATGTACTGAGCCCACGACCCACTTAATGTGCAAAAACATTTTTCTGCTCGTGCCTGTGATAAGTGTGCTATGCAACGTAATTTTTCACTGTGTCATCTTAAACCACCGCTGACAAACAGCACAACGTGCTTAGACACAGAAAATGTATATCAATAACTACACAAAAAAAGACATTTCAGAAAAGCTCCACTACTCGTATTTACGTTGTGGTTGAGAACAGTAAATATCTTTAGTCAGAGGAAAATACTATAATTGTCAATATCCAGCTCTGCTATGAAGATTGAAGGTATTACATATAATTAGAATTATTATTATTTTTAAAAGCATTGCATTCATTTTTATAACATTTACATTTTACATTTGTTCATAGCTTTTTCCCCCCCATTACCTGCCACTGATTCTTCTAACAGAGTCCTATGATTGTTTCTTTGTGTGCCATTCGACCACTGATAATTATTGGGCAGTGTATAATTATTGTACAGTGTTTTGAATTTAAAAAGATAGTTCACTTTTTGGGTTTTTAAAAATGTTATTTCAGTTTTAGCGTATGTTTTCGGTTGGCCCAGGCAGTGTTTGTGTGTGATCATGGATATTTTAGAAATTCAGAGAAGATTCTGATGATCTGCTTTACAGGTATAGGGCATTTTGTGGACGGAAGTAAAGAATACACACTTCAACCAATTCCAAAGCTGCTTGTGACAATGACTAAAACTGAAATAATATAAGGTGCAATAATAAGGTGCAACCTGACACAGCTTATACTGCCAGCAGGACAAACTCACCTGATTGCTTCACCCTACCTCATCACTTGAGGCAAAGGGGGGAGGGGGGGGGGGGGGTATGAGTAAATTGTTTTGAGTGAATCGTTTTGTATATTAAAACCACACACACGCACCCACACACGCACATTACTCATTTGAACAACACCACTTCTCTCTGGCTCTTCAGTTCAATGGTTTTTAGTACCATTTTATAAGAGCGGTTCTTGAAAATCTACCTCGGAACGTCAGCAATTAAAATTAATCAAAATGAAAACTAAAATCAGCAATTTGGAGGATTTAAAAAAAAAAATGTTTTACAAAAAAAACATCTGCAGCACTGTTAATTACAACTTGGGCTGTTTTTTCAGTAATTTGTTTATCCTTTGTCCAATTAACACTTTACATTCACATCTAATTGGAGCTTCCAGTTGGAAATATACTTGGAAAGTGCTTAGCTGAATATACGATGAGCACCCCAAGTAAAAGGTCCTTCTACAAGGATGATTTATATGTTACTACTACGCCCTATCAAATATTTAATCTGGGTTTTACGCTATCACACAACAACACAATGTGCCTACAGGTGCAGCTCAAAAAATTAGAATATCGTGAAAAAGTTCAATATATTTTGTCACTCATTTCAGAAAGTGAAACTCATATATTATATAGATTCATTACACATAGAGTGAAATATTTCAAGCCTTTATTTCTTGTAATTTTGATGATTATGGTTTACAGCTAATGAAACCCAAAATTCAGTGTCTCAGAAAATTTGAATATTTTGCTTTACCATATTTTTAAAGTATCATATTTAATATTTGGTCGCATATCCTTTGCATGCTGTTACTTCCTGAAGTCTGTGACCAATCAACATCAAAAGACTCTCAATATCTTATTTTTTAAGTACTGTTACAAGCGATACTATAACCTCTCTCTGCATTGAACTGATCTCTATGAAATTGGGGGGTAAGACTAGATTCAGCTGTAAATTACGCTGGTACAGTATAGAACACATGACTGGCGAAATGGCTGTACGTCATCAAGGGTCTAAGGTATCAAACGAGCCCCAAACCATCACTCTGCGGCCAGATATGGAGTAGATGTGGATGGATCCCTTTAAGGGTTGTTTCTCCTGACTTTTTTCCCCATAGAGTTCTATAGGAAAATGAGTCAGGAGAAATAACCCTTGCAGTGATCCATCCACATCTACTCCATATCTGGCAACAGAGTGATGGTTTTGGGCTCGTTCGATAGCACAGACCCTTGATGACTTACAGCCATTTAGCCAGCCATGTGTTCCATACTGTACCAGTGTAATTTACAGCTGAATCTAGTCTTACCCCCTAATTCTCATAGAGATCAGTTAAAATGCAGAGAGGTTATAGTATCGCTTGTAACAGTACCTGAAAATAAGATATTGAGAGTCTTTTGATGTTGATTGGTCACAGACTTCAGGAAGTAACAGCATGCAAAGGATATGCGACCAAATATTAAATATGATACTTTAAAAATATGGTAAAGCAAAATATTAAAATTTTCTGAGACACTGAATTTTGGGTTTCATTAGCTGTAAGCCATAATCATCAAAATTACAAGAAATAAAGGCTTGAAATATTTCACTCTATGTGTAATGAATCTATATAATATATGAGTTTCACTTTCTGAAATGAGTGACAAAAAATATTGAACTTTTTCACGATATTCTAATTTTTTGAGCTGCACCTGTATATTAGAGCGTGGTAATACCATTATAGTGGTTATCATAGCTATTATTTTTAAAATAGCTTTTTGGATAGGTATGGTAATTTGTTTATTATATTTATATCATAAATAGTACTATTAACTGTCCCTGCTCTTATGCTGTATGATAAATGGACCCAACAACAAAAACATAATACTAATAATAATAATCGCCGTCATTATCATCACCATGTCACGAAAGCACTGGGGTATTGTCATCATCATTCTACATACATTTCAAATGAAAGCTACCTAGAAGACAATGTGCTTACATTTGACCGAGGAAAGAGGGGCAATGTGGATCATGACTCGAGACATTCCGGAACAGTCAGAGGCACTTCAGAACATGAGATGAAAGAACGAGCTACCACGCAGGACGCCATCCAGCATCTAGAATCAGTAACTCAGCTGCCGTGAATCTCTGTTAGATTACCACATCAGCCCATGTGAAAAGATACCCCCATTTAACACAATCCTGAAAGAGGACGTCCAGGTCCGTTGCATGATTCGTGTGTTCCCCAACAACAATTGGCACGCATGACAGCTAGCCTGGGTTGCAAAGTAGCAAGTCAACATACCGTTTCTGTGTCGTTATCCGTGCATGGCGTAATGTTCATGGAAAAGTGGTTCAACACCGCTGAACGGAAACCAAAGTGAACGTATAAGATTTGATTATTGAGATATCCTTACCTAAATTCTTTAAGGGGTCGTGTGGCTTTGATTCCACCGTCTTTGCCTCATTCTTCTCCACAGGGCTTGCTTTCTTGCCTCTGCCCAACATGACGGCAGGAACACAGCTACACTTATACTTTCTTACACTTTTCCTTTGTCTTGTTTTGTTATTGGTTTCTAAGCGTGATACTTCACTCTAAGTAGCTAGGCTGTAGGCGAAGCGGTGTTACTGCTCTGTGTCTCCGAGAGTGACAGTGCCCCAGAACTTTTCCCCCAAAAAAGCAGCAAAGGAAAATAAGAGACTGCCCACATTGGCAATGATGTCACGAAAACGCTGGAGTAGTCAAAGGAGGCAATTGACTGCGTTTATAAAGCAAAAGATTTACCCGGGACGTTTTTTGGTAGGCTAAACCAAATGTTTCCAGTCTAGGCTACATTAAAGCTCGTATAAAGCTGTAAAAATAAAAAATAATTACATAATACGCCAAATAACGGTAGGCTATCTGCACCTGACCACTGCACCGACCCACCCAATTGATCTATTTATTCAGTGGTCTAAATACAGCAGCCCCAGATTGCTTTGCATTATTTAGGTAGAATTGTAGCTATTATAAGAACGGTTTCTCCAGAATGAGTATACTCCAGATCACACTTTTTCTGTATTGGTTTTCATTTTTAAAAAATGTAAACCCAAGTTTAACAGAAAAACAGACCAAAAACGATTAATGAAAAATACTTTAGAAGAAAGATATTAGGCTGAATTCGTTTCCCACGTAGGCTCGCCTAATGACTACGATCACAAAAGGTGGGAAACTATGGCGACGAGGTGCAGGACAACGCTGTAAGTCCACATAATTCAAGGATAGCCGGTGGCGAGACTTCACTGGAAATTAATTAGGAGGTCCATGCCGTGGATGACCTAATGCAAAGACATGCACGTCCATCCCTGATCCGCCTGGTGATGTGTTGCCCTCTAGCAATCATGAAGAGAATTTCATAAAGGAACCGTCTGTGATTATTCTGTAGAATAAAGATTTGTAAGCTATGGAAAATTTCCACTGATGAAAATGCAAGCATCCGATTGGAGATAACATGGCATCGCTACATAAACCGCGTTAGCAGAAGGCAGAACATACGGGACACGTTTTGTTGTGCTGGTGTCTCACATAATTATGACTAGCCTATACCTATATGAGCCTATGGATTACAAAAAATAAATAGTAGCCTAGTCGTTGTAGTGGTAGTATGGTAGGCTAGTAATAACAATACTGTAATAATCTCAATATGAATATAGGCTACTGTATGTGTGTATTTTGATAACATACATATATATGCTAATAATGACTAAAATAATGTTATTTTAATGTGAACATTAAATCACATGACTGAACTGCCACAAAGCAAACCATCCATTTTCTTCAGTCCAAATGTTTCTTCTCTATTTTTAAGTTAATAAAAGGTTTGATTTAAAGTGATTTAAAAAATTCCCCTTTCAATATATGGGTGATAAGCAACTGGGTACTTTACAGGTTTTTTTTTCTCAAAAATGTGTTCCTGATTTTTTCCATTTTCTCTTAATGTGGTATCCAATTGCACCCCTATGTAATTCAATTCCCCGTAGCAACCACTTGAGAATTAACCGCTACAACCCCATCAGCTGGTAGAGGAGGGCGCAGCGTCCTCTTCAGGGAGCAACTCTTCGAGCTCCTGACCGTGATTCCAGTTCGCCCGAGGGCCACGTGTATGCGACAATTCTCCCCTGCCGAGTCCACCCCGGGAGCGGCCGCCAATTGCCACTCCAAGGCACCGGCCATACTCGGATCTGGATCCCCGATTCTCAGGGCGCAACCGCACAGACTCGTCCATTAATGGACATCACATGTTTGGTGTTTTTTTTCTATGACAATGTAGGCTATGATTTACATAATTGTCTTCTGGTTGGTTATTTAGTAGACCTTAACTAACCAATCAGATGCAAGACTAGTATGGCCCAATTTGTTAACGTTTGAAAAAGTTATATCTCACTAAAGTGAAGCATGGCAGTAATACCTCAAAGTCGTCAAAGCAAGTAACTTTTATAACAGCATTATATACAGCTCTGGAACAAATTTCACCCCAAACAGAAAAGACATCATAAAATGTCTACATAATAGGAGGGTTCACTTCCTCTTCCTGTTGGCAGGACCTTCTCCCATCCTCTCCCGAAGCTATATGTGTCAATTTAATATTTGTGTTCTATTGTTCATTTCATGTTTTACCTCCCAGTCCTCCAATGACACCCACTTCCATTGGGCCTGCTGCCATTGGGCCTGCTGCCATTGAACCTGATTCAGGGGAACACTATGGGTGCGTCCCAATACTCGAAAATGTACTGAAAATGTTCAGGCAGTTTTGCATGCTTCCGGGTAGGAGAAGAGTGGTCGTGGGGGAGTGGAGGAAAAGAGGTGGGGAGTGAAGAATATTGCAACGCAGCATATGTGGAATCCAAAGGCCACACCAGGGACTTTCATTTGATTCAGGTCATGGGTCAAAGCTTGCCTTGCACACACACACACACTTGTGTGTTTTGGCAATAGTGCAGTAATTTGGAAGCTAATCTGCGCAATATCTGCACTTCATGTTTAATACAGAAAATAATATAAAATGTTTCATAACAATGCACCTGCCAGCACACTCTCTCTCTCTCACACACACCACACACAGTACATGCATGCACACATATATGTACATGCCACACACATGCACAGGTTAATGGCCTACCTTCATTCCCTTCATATTTTCACAAATAACAACCTCACTGATATCATTTTTGTGTGAGAGGGTAACAGAACTTGAAGCCCACTGTCCACTGAATGATAACATCTATGCTATTAGTGAATCCATCCAATGTATGTTTGTAGTTTTATAAGTTTGTCTGGTGTGCAGAAATCATTCCGGTAATAATAATAAATATATATATTATTATTACCATAATATGCATTCACTGCAGTATGAAATGCTGAACCATGATGGCTAGCCAGCCAACTAGCATACTAAATAACTATCTGGCTAGCAATTTAACCAGAGTGGTCTAACATATATGATCTACTGTATATTTACACAGCTATATGTACAAAATACACGACTGTGGAAGATATTTAACACCGAAGTAGCTATAATTGAATGATGTGTTCACAGAAGGGTGACGCCTTCCCTGCTTCAATTTGGCTTGGATTGTATTCCACCCCCCTTCAAAAAAGATTGATTTTCAATATACCCTCATAGAAATATCCAGATTTTTCTCATACTCCTTTAAAAATCATTAACAACCATTTACTCTCATGCAGCGCTCACATGTATTTCTAAAATCTTCTATTTTCAGGGATCAGAACTTGTTTGGCAACCCTCTGTGTAATAGTTGCTAGCACTATTTTATTGGCTATTTTGAGCGTCAGTCTTGAAAGTATGGTTCATTCATTGGTTTAAGAACCTTGGAAATCCCGCCTATGCTATGACGTAATTTTCTTCGGAAACAAGTTCTGCATGAAATTCCGAAGGGGTGAAGATAAGGAGTTTCGACTGTCATTGCCGAAAATAGAAAGTTTTGAGCTAGCTATTGTATTATAAGAGCTTACAACTAAATTATAATAATATTATAGTAATATTGACCGTTTGGCTAGACTATATCATATTGTCGCCTGCGATGGTTCTGTCATGACAGGTACCTAGCTAGCAGCCATAGCTGGGCGACCAGAAAAAGGTGAGCCCAGTCACGTTGCTAGCATAAGCTAAATAGGTAATTGCATTACGAGTACGACGTTAACTGATATAACGTTAGCTTGTTCATGTGCATGCTTTTATGACGAGTTAAGCCATACACTTTGTTTGGTAAATATTTCCACGCGATAAATGACTAACATTAAGTATTTAACTTGACCAATACAGCGCCGAACAGAACAAGGTTGTAGCTAGGTACTGTGCTAATGATTTGACTGACTGGCTGACCAGGTAAAGTGTCTTTTTGGCTAGGTAATTTAGCTAAAAATAGCTATGATTTTTGCCTCCCTGTAATTACCTCTGTAGCTAGTGTTTTTGCCACCAAGTTTACAGTGTGAAATCTCAGGTTAAATGAAGGAGAGGTCATAAAGATTTTCTTCTCGAACACATTGATTGAATAGAAGTGAATGTAACGTTATCTTAAGTGACAAGGCTTGGGAGTTTTTATTTTTATTTTATTTAGAGGTTCACTGGCTAGCACATATGCTATTTTGAAAGCGAAAAGTCGGAACTTTTGCAACACAGTATTCAGCAACGCGTTTGGGGCTTCGGTTTCTCCGAATCAGGTTGACAGGTCCTCGTTGTGGCCTGGAGTGTGGAAGTGGAGCGACAGCTCTCCCTACCGTCCCGGCTGGATGCCACGGGACTGCTGTGTCGAGAGAGCGGCTTTGCCAGTTCTGTCCATGGCAGAGTCAGAGGACAGCTGTCTCAGGCGCTTCCGGGCTGCAGTTGACGTCATACAGAATCTCCCAAAAAACGGTGAATAATGTCAAGTTGTCAAACCCGCTTTGAATGCCCAGACCTTGGTACGAGAGGTGATACAAGAACGTTGTTGTTAGTGCGCCTTCAAATTTAATCTTTTTTAAAAAATCACACTTGGCTGTAAATGCAAAGGGCCGGGGGAAACAAATCATTTGGGAAATCAAGATTTATTGTGGATTAAAAGCAGAAACAGAAATAGATGAATGGTTATATTCTATGTCATGTGTACACCATCTGTTCTGAGTTAGCAAGTGTCCTATTATGTGCCGATGCTTTTTAAAATCGGTTAGTATATAGTGCTGTATTATTTTACAGATATTTTTAAACAAGCAATTTTTCAACAGTTTAGCAGGGACAAAACTATTGCTAATGCCCAACTTTTTTGGGAGAGATGGTGAGAGGAGGTTGTCAGGAGTACTACACTACACTGACTACATCATTTTTAAGACCTTTTAAATTCTTAAATAGGTTTCCATTGTTCCCATGACTTACGGGTCTGACTGGTGTTGATCATACTATAAAGCCCTCTGCACAAAGGTGATGGAGTCTGGATGTTTCAACCAAATTTGTATTGGCTAGTACTTAAAAATGCACTGGATTTATTAACATTTTGTTGCAAAGAATTTGAAACGTACCCTAACACCCAATGAACTGGCAAACTTTTTAGGTTATTTATTTTTTAGATACTGGGGTTCCCTCAATGTTAAAAATGTTTTAGAGTGAATTTCAAGAATTTTTACTCAACTATAAATATTAACTTGCATATATATATATATCAAATGTAGACTGTCAGGATTGTTTTAATAATAAAAAGAATAATACAATTAAAAAAAAATATATAGCTGCCTTTGCATTATCATTTTATGTACAGGGAGTGAACAAAAATGCAAACGCCAATGTGAAGTATTTTAATGGGATGTTGGGCAACAATGTGCTGTCCAGTGCTCCCTGCATACGCTGTGGCATAAAGTCAACCATCGGATGGAATTCTGCATGAGGAATACAACGCCACTGTTTCACAATAAAATTAAATCAACTCACACTTAGTTGATGGAAGTGGGAAAATGCTGTCTCAGGCATTATTCAAGGCTATCCCATAAATGCTAGATTGGGTTCCGATCTGGTGGCTGAGAAGGCTATGACATATGGGTAGTATATTTTGGAGGAAATAGACCACAATATATTTTGAGAAGTGTCATATCCATAGTGTCATGAATGAACAACTGTGGATATGTTTAAAGATACAGGTCAATTAGCTGGGCTAACTGTTAATGCTGATATACGTATGTCTGAATTAACGTTCTGTAGCCTTTAATGAACTCGGATCGCTACTTCAACAACATGGTTTGGTGACAGTGGAGATTTAAATGAGTATATCTCGCTTAATATTTGGAGTAGAAATATAATATTGTCATTGGCAGAAAGCTGAGACTGTACTATTTATAATACTCAAAATGGCCCCGTCCTCTTTTGAAAAAATCTATAAAATCTAATATATGGTCAACCTATACAGTAGGCTATAAAAGAAACTAGATGACTACTCTGATGATAACAACTATAGTAACATAATTTGTGTTATAGTACAGCAGTAAACGACTTGTAGGCACCGCATTGGAGTCATGTTTGCACTAGACAGTGACCCTTGTGACGACATTCTCAACTGAACGTTCCAATGATACATTGTAATCACGTATTTGTGATGGTACACAATGTGTAAAGGTGTTTCTCTTTTTTCATTCATTGTCTGGTATCTCACATTAGTAATGAGATTTTTGACAATAGGTACATGTGTTGACTCACGTGTTGACTCATCCAGAATTAACCTCACCGTAAGGCTGATTTTAATTCATGAATCTACGTTATTCATACATGTACTTGGAAAGGGCATTGCACGTGCGTCAAAAACCTCACGAGTTCCATGAAATGTAGGCCTGCGTTTTCCAAATTATTTGAAATGACATCATGTTTTCACAACCAATAGTACTCATCCCTATGTCGAAAGTGCTACTGCTGGCGCTTTCAACATAGTATCATGCAGATTTCTATGTCAGTTTTATAGCAGCAACATGGAATGGAACAAGTTCGCTTTTTGACGCTTCCAATTAGGTTCCACTCTTGTAACATCAAATGGCCTGCTCCCATGGCTGATTAACATGCTGCCTACACTTGCCACAGGGTGGCTAGCTAGCCTAACCTGATGAGATAGCATGCGGTTGAGAATTTCAGCCGTAGGTTTTCACTTAACGGTAAATGTGTGTACAAAAAGAGTCCTTTACCCTGAGCTGTGTGCTGCGTTTCTCTCACCAGGGGCCTACAGACCCTCCTATGAGGTGATGCTGCGCTTCTACGGCCTCTACAAGCAGGCGGTGTGCGGCCCGTGCAGGGTCTCCCGCCCGGCGTTCTGGGACCCCGTCGGCCGCTACAAATGGTGAGAGGCTCGCGCTAGCGAGGGAGGCGCCGAATAATGTGTCGCGCGTACGATTGTCGCTTAGATTGTTAACATCGCTCCGTCGTAATGAGGCGGAGCGAGATCTCTTTGCCCAGTGACCCCTCCTGTGTTACCTGCAGGGATGCCTGGAGCCACCTGGGAGAGATGAGTAGCAGTTCAGCTATGACGGAATACGTAGAAGCGATGAAGAAGGTGGCGCAGGAGGTACAACAAAATGTCTCACTGAGGTCTTTGTGTGGTTGTTTCTTCATATCTGTGTTTTAAAACTGGCCGCGCTCTGTCTGTTTGTGAGTCGGATTGCCACTATCTTCCTCTGATTGGTTCTGATTGTGGCTGTACTGACTGGCAGCCACCGTGTCCCACCTTCTAGGTGATTGACACGATGCCGATGAATGAGAAGACGGCATCTCTCTTCCACTACTTTGAGCCTCTCTACCTCGTGATTCATGACATGCCAAGACCGCCAGAGGCACTGCTGAATCTCAGGGCAGGTTAGTAGTGGGGCTGGGAGAAAACCAACCTTAGTTATGACGAAAACAAAGAGAGGGGTTTCATTCATTACTTGCTGAAAGGTAGCTTTCTTTCCAAACTGTCTTTGAAATAAGTGTACTCTACCTCACTTTGTCTGCCTGATAAACTATATGTACAGTGAGCACCATAATTCATTGGACAGTGACACATTTTTTGTTGTTTTGGTTCTGTACTCTAGCACTGTACTACTATAACCTCTCTGCATTTGAATGGATCTTGAATGGATATAGTTATAGTATCCCTTGTAAGAGTACCAGAAAATAATATAAGAGTCTTTTGATATTTTTGGGTCACAGACATCAGGAAGTCATGGCATGCAAATGATATGCAACCAAATATTAAATATGATGACTTTATTCTACATTATGTTAAACTGTCCAATATTTTTTGATGCCCGAAAATGGGGGGGACTATGTACAAAAGCTTCTATAATTTCTAAACGGTTCATCCGATATGGATGAAGATACCCTCAAATTAAAGCTGACAGTCTGTTCTTCAAACTCATTGTCATTATCAAACTCAAAGTGCTAGAGTACAGAACCAAAATAACAAGAAATGTGTCTCTGTCCAATGAATTATGGTGCTCACTGTATATACACTGAATGTCTACACGGTAAGACACAGCCCACACAGCCCAGAAGATTATGCAGGAAATAGACCATTGATCATTAACAGTTAAGAAAGGTCTAGTGTTACAATTTCCATATAGTACACTAGGAGGAGATGAAGCGGAGAAATCCATTGTTTTTTAATTTATTTTTCTTTGCAAACTATATCCTAAAGAATAGGAAAGGACTTTATTAGCAATAGTGGCCTTAGTTATTTAGCTAAACAAATGGATGTGTGATATGCATACTTGCTATAGTACAGTTGAGGAAAAATGAACAATTAAAACAATCAATGACATTTCTAAAATTACAGTGAAGTTGACCCTCAAGACAACATGCTACAAACAGCAAACCAATAACTACCAATGCCAAAATAGTAATGTCCAGTATATTGTGTGTGTGTGTGTGTGTGTGTGTGTTTGTGTATGTATGTATGTATGTGTGTGTGTGTGTGTGTGTGTGTGGTTTGCATGTTTCTCTTTAGAACTGGAAGGGAGTGAGCAGACAGCCAGTCCAGCAGAGGAAAAGAATGAGATCAAGCAGGAACCTTTCAGGAGGCAGGAAGTCTGTCGGAGGACATCCAGTGACATTCATAGTGAGAATGGACTCCCATCTGTATTCATACCTGCACTGATTGAATAGCATACACACGGTTGTGTGCGTGCCTGGTGTGTGGGCATTCAAATGGATCTTTACTGTTTAAGTAACTCCATTGCAGTAAGCTGAGGACATGTTTTCCGTGCCAAGGTGCGTGTGCATTCATGTTACTTTGGGGTGTGTCACAGCAACCTATGGTGACTAACTGCTTTCTCTCTAGTTTCAGGCTCTACTTCACCTGATGGCTTGGTACTGACAAGTGACTCAGAGAGTGAGGTCTTCTGTGATTCGCTGGAGCAGCTGGACCACAATAAGGTACTAACTCAGTGATTAGTAGTGAAGGATAACCAATCACAGAAAAAAACATAATCTTTCTTTCCATAAGTTGGCTTTGCTTATAAGTAATTAATCCAAGGTGTTGCTAAAAGGCAAATTTGGTATTGGCAAGTGCTTGCACCTTGCTATTGCTCCCTGGCTCTTTGGCCCTGTCTTTCCTTCTGCGTGCATGCGCGTGTGCGCGCGCTTCACAGTAAGCTTGTGTACTTCTGTAACCCTGTACAGGAACGCACCCCCGTATTCAAGGTGATACAGGTGGGATCTGGGCATGGTGGAGAAGGGGCGGGAGAAAAAAGAACTCCACCAATGAGAGGGAGAGGCTCGGGCAGGGAGATGCGCCAGGGCCGTCAGAGGCACGAGACACGTAAGCTAATCCTTAACTCCTTATTTCTCTCAGCCATGGCATCGGTCAAAGCTCTAAAACTTAGTTTTATTAATAATTAATAAATGTGGTCATTTATGATGATTTTGAAATCCATCATAAAATAAGATTGTAGAAAGTTTTTATCCACCATTCATAAACAGGTTTACTATGTACAGTCCAACCTCAGATACACAAACCTCAGAGGTATGTACTACCAGTCAACTGAACAGGGTATAAACCCTGGAGTTCTGACTTATCGAGCTGCTTATTATTAAATAATAATAATCTTTTTGTTATTGCGACTGATGCATAAAGGGGAGCGTTAATCGGAAACGGGTCTTGCGGTCCATTAATTATAAACAACTGGAAATGCACCCCCTATGTAACTGCACGTCCTCAGGGGGCACGTTTTTACACAAAGAAGGACGAGAACAAAATCAACCTACTTGCAAAAGGGGCCAAAGACAGCAGGGTACTTACTGTTCAAATGAGATCCCCCTTTTTCCATATTCCCAACTCTTTAAATGTGTATAATAAGCACGTACGTTCAATGAAAAGTAAAAAAAATATTACACTTCCACTGATTTTTAAAGGACATACTGAAATATGTGGGATTTTGTGTACAGCAATACAGGGTTAGAGAATGTACAATTCAAAAATATTTAAGATAGGCTAAACGTTATGCTTAATCGGAAGGTCCTTCTCAAAGGTCTTAAACATTTAATTCCCTGTCACATGATGAGTATCATCATGCAATGTGGGCAAGAATTGTGCTTTCAATTGCACCAAATGATGTTGTTGATGAAATTGAAAAAATGCAAACAAAGGTTTTTCAAACAAAGTAATAATTTCTAACCAGCATTTAGGCATATACACTCACAGACTCTTACCACGGTAATTAATTCATAGTTTTATTATATTTACATTCCTAATTACGGTTGTTTTGTTTGCATGTGCCTTTGGACAGTTAAACATTAAATGTTTGCAATTTAAAATGGTGAAAGACCATTAACACCTTTGTAGCTAAATGGAGAAGAGGACAATTTCATAACATAACGTCTGTCTTCGATGCGTATTGCATTTGGACGCAAAATGTATTGCGATTGACTGCCTACTTAACGTAGGGCATTGATCATTTACAAAGCAGTCGACTGTGCTGACATGCGGGACGCGCGCGTTAAGCTGGTGTGCGGCTCTTTTGGTCAGGCGGCGAGCCGCAGGGCGGCGTTCGGGGGCCGGGGGGAGGAGCCCCTGGGGCCGGGGGCGGAGACGGCTGGGAGGGAGGACCCGAGAGAGTGCAGGACGCTCAGCTGCAGCAGCAGATCGTGTTGGCGCTGCGCCGGCTGCGTGAGGACATGCACAGCGTGATGGAGCGGCTGGAGGCGGTGGAGAGGCTGGCGGCTGCACAGGTGGGGCTGGAATGCACCGAGCACGCGCTCTGCCTCTACCTTACTGGTTTTACAAAATTGCTTTAGACCTCATTTTCAAGTCTGAGGTATCAAGCAAGCCTCGAACCATCTGCGTGGATCGCTTTAAGGGTTGTTTCTCCTGACTAGTTTTCCTATTGAACTCTATGGAAAAATAAGTCAGGAGAAGAAAACCTTAAAGTGATCCATCCATATCTACTGTATATCTGGCAGCAGAGTGATGGTTTGAGGCTCGTTTGATACCTTAGACCCATGATGACTTACAGCCATTTGGCCAACCATGTGTTCCATACTGTTACAGCCTAATTTATATCTTAATCTAGACCCCCCCCCCCGAATTCCCATAGATATCCATTCAAATGCAGAGAGGTTATAGTATCAATACTAAAAATGGCAAAATATTTGTCACTGTCCAAATACTTTTGGACTGCACTGTATCTGGGCATGTACACATCTCAAGGCCTTATCCTCATTCCTATGAAAACCACCAAGTAAATATCCTTTGTGGTTACTTGGTCTTGCTGCCAAATGTTGTTCGGCTTACTGAATTCACTCATTGGAAGATATCTTTATCAGTGACAATCTCTTGTTGAATTCTTTCAGGTGAATGCCATTTATTTTCTTCACCATGTCCACTACTGCCCTCTCCTGTTTTGCTGAGAGAATGCAGCCACACCCTCCACATGCTGGTCTCCTTACAGTTATGATGTACATTACAGATAGAAATTACAATGAAGATAAATCACATTAACACTACACATTATTGTATTTTTGTTATCTAGCACAGTAATATAAAAATATCAGCAATATTGCACTAATTACAGTATCAAATATAATATTATCGACTCACTGGTTTATCGTCTGAAAAATTCTTATTGTGGAGGCCATAGATGACCTGCTTAATTTTGGTTGAATGATCCTCCCATCTGCTACGGTGGTGCGATCACAGCTGATAACATGGTCAACCACGGTCTGACTTCATTTGATAACACTGCATGTCGACCACAACCACATCTTTGACAACTGCGCTGTCCCTTCTCTACACCAACTTAAATGGCCTGCTCTATAGTTTCACAAACTGACATACAGGTTTCAACCAGCCTTTATGTAGTGGTGTTGTGATACACAGCATTCTCATTCTAATGGGGCTTTACTGATGAAGACCTATAGATCCAAACCAATATAAAAATATCACTTAAATTGAAGTGTGGTTTTCTTTCTTTTTTTAACTATAACAGATTTTATAATGTAACATTTTGACTGTACAGCTTAGGGCAAGAGTGTGTATGTTTATTCTCTATTGTGTTTTTTTCTTTTTCTGTCCCTGTGTTCAGACCCATGTTTGACATATGTCAATTTTCAGGTTGGATAGACAGACCGACATATAGACATACTGACAAGATGTTTAGACAGATAAGACAGGCAGACAGGACACATCAGCAGACTGGACAGGAAGACATACAAATAGTATAAGCCAAGATCCAAGTCCAAATGAGGAATATGTTAAGGTAGAAGAGACAAAGAAAAAAAAATTTGAGTTGAGTGAGCTGAGTGACAGTGCCAATGGGGTAAAGTTAGAGCAGGTTAAGTGTCATGATGCATTTCCGAACTGTGGTGGTTACTTTGGTTATTTAAATTTTTGTTCTTTTTTCCTGCTTGTTTTCTTGGCGACAGTAAGAGCAATGAGCATAGGTCACACACAGCAAGATCTTTCACATTCTTTAATTGGGAAGGACATAGTTGTGTCAGTTGTTGTAAGGAGTCTATAGAGTTTTGATATAAATTCTTTAGAAGTTTCTATCTTGAGGATTTGTTCTGTTACTGGACAATACGTATTCTCTCACAGGCACTTGGCTCATGACATGAAAGAGTGCTTTTGGCTTTATGTAGGAATGGTAAGTGTGAGCCTAGACGTGAACTCCGTTTCCTCACCTTTTGCTCTGTGTTTCAGGCTCAGAATCCACAGTGGACATCTGCGGCTCAGTTCACAGCTTCTTCACCAGAAGTAAGAAATGTGTGCGCGTTTTGGTTTGAGCGTGTGCTTGTGACTCCTTCTACACTGGCCATGAGCCGCCTCTCTTTTTATGGCAGTGGCCCCTCACTTCATGGGAAAACGAGTGTCGTCTGTCTTGCCTTGTGGGGCGGAGGTGGCTGGCTGAAATTTACACAAGCTGCAGTCCTTTCCCTAATGTTAAGCGTCATAGTCCGGTTTGGTGGTGCAGCACATGGCGCCAGAGATAGCAGCGGAAACAGCGAGAGAGAGAGTGTGAAAGAGAGAGAAGTAGTCTGAGAGGGGAGAGAAGGCAGTTGTAACAGCTGTTCACCCATGGTTTCAGTCAGAGCAGTCTGTTAATCCTCACCAAGCCATGCCAGGCAGACTTGGCACTGCTATTATTTACTTTTTGGCTATATGCTTTCTGTGAGTGGAGCAGAGGTGGGACATAAAGTAAAGGTCCTACCATGTGTTTCTTCCACCCATAGACCCGGCCAGCTGATTTCACTAATTAGTTCTACCTCCTCGCTGAAGAATTATGTTAATTAGCAAATCCAGGTGATTTGAGCAAAATACTGGGGAGGACTGTGACTATGTCCCCTGGATTTCCACCTCTGGAGTGGAGTATACGTTCTGCTACTGCACCACTTTATGTGCTTGATGTGTACAGTGAGACTGAGAATGTGGTGTCGTTGTGTGCTTCTTCCTTTAAGTGTAACGCGTGGTATGTGTCCACAGGAGATCTGGTGGTGGCCATTTGACGTGTCTGGACGTACGATGCTGCTCCTACTACTCTGGCCCTTCGTTGCCCAGGGGCTAGTGTTCCTTCTGCGTCGCGCGCACAAGAAGCCCCGCTTTGCTGCATAGAAAGGTTCTCCTTCCTATTCGGTTGGAGTGGGAAAGAAAGAAAAACAGCCATTTTCAATCACTGATCCAAGTGCAGTGGACTAGATACACCCTGCCATCATGGGGCTAACTAAATCTTTGTAAACCCTTTTAGTCTAGGTTAAAACCCGTTTCGTTTTGACACCTCATCGTAACTGCAATGCACAATACAAAACATTTTATTTAATTTTTTTCCTGCAATAATTTAACGTCATTGAATGTGTTGTCTTATTTTAACTAGGGATATATCGATGTGAACATTAGTGAAAATGTTCATTATACAGTACCTATTTATTTTCCCCACAGATTAAAAGATTTACAGAGATTTGGATTTACGCAACTAAAGAAATTCCTCTTAATGGCAGAGGGGCATATTCAGTTAATCGTGCAAAGCTCATCGTCTTCAGGAGGCAACGTTTTCGAATAATTTGCGACACAGCATATGAAGGAAATGTTTTTGAAAATCAATGTCTGTCCAACATAACTCCTACTCTCAGCGTGTGACTTCTCTGCTGGCCTCCTGACATCCAAGTCAGCATTTTTCCCTCTGGGGTGGTGGGTAGATTTTCACACTCCCCGTCACCTTCTGCGTCTCAGCTCGCCATATCAGAAGAGGAATGGAAATAGTGCAAACAAAACGGTTTGTTTGCCTACTATATGAACAAAGGAAAGCAGACATGCAGTATCTCATTGCTTTCTGTAAGGGTGGAAGTGAATCGGTCTCAAATGACCATGTTCAGCCTTGGGCTGTATCAAGGGCAGTTTCACCCCCCTACACCTTATGCGCACTGATTCTCATGAACAAACATACAATTTGAAATAATAATAATTAGAGAGAGGGGGGGGTTATATGGGTAGCGGTATCAGTGATATGTTTTCTCTCTACAAATGCCCTCTTCCTCGACAAACAGCGAGAACAAAAGGACATTTCCCAAAACTACTATTCAACTAAATGTAGCGTTAATGCCTAAGCATGAAAACTCATAATTCAGAGAAGTCCCTTCAGAAAGTCATTCTCAATGACCTATACCACCACACTGTAATGAACAATATATGTATTGCAATTAAGTGATAGTCATTTCAAGTGGACAGCTTGACAGACATTATATGGACTCTGGGGTCTCTTACGGTCTGAATTCTGGTTTTCAAATAACTGGTGCCTACTCCACGTGAAGCATGTAAAATAAAGGATTAAAACAGGACGAGATTAAACTGAATTAGCGGGAGAATGTGAATGATGGTACAATAATGTTTACAACTATTAAATACAAATTGTGTCCTTGCCTGGCTTGTGTTTTCTTGGGTATCAACTTTGAACACAGGCAGACATGTCTATCAATAGCTATGCAATGTGTGATCAGCTAGGAGATTACATTGGGTACAATGCTGGTCCTGAATGGGATGGGTGAGACTTGGAGAGTCGGTGTCCATCTCTTGCTTTGCATTATGCTTCTTCAGTGATGTCCATTTCTTGTGGGACCAGTGGCTGTGTTTTATTGTGACATTTCAACTAGGAACTGACAGAATCACAGATGACCAAATACGTCATTTATATTGGAGCTGGAAAGAAACCAAAACCTTGAATGCATACAGCAGTGCTACAATAAAACTTGGCTGTGTTTACCTCACCAAATTATTTTACGATGGCGCCAATACATTGTAAGATGTGGACAACCCTGGTCATATCATTCTGTTGATGTTGTGAACTTGCACATGCTTACCGCCAACGACTTGTGTGAACCTTATTTTTATATAGTCTATAGTGTGAACTGGACGATTTTTTTTGGGCGTCCTCCCCTCTGTCAGTTCAACAAACACTCAACGCTTACGGCTAATTCGCTGAGACGTGGCACGTGATGGACAACCTGATGGCAGTCAGGCTGCTCCTGCTCGTACCGCATCAGACTCGGGAACTTAATGTTGCTCCCGCAAGAACAACGGATTTGGGTAGTTTGTAGAGCGCACCCAAACTGTAACGCTATCGTGCTACCTACACGATTGCCAGTTCATGTACAAAACAAGCTAAACGTGCGAGCTGATTAATATATGCTTTCGACACGATCATGAAACAAGACAGCTCTCTTAATGTATTGTTGTCTTCAATTGCCCAGACGTGACCGTATCTAGCTTGTTATAAAGCTGGCTATCGTTAGCTAACGTTACCTAAAAAAAAATCTATATGGCTGTCGAATTACGACAAACAGACAAGCCGTCTCTTGTGTGTCGTTACATCTACGTACGATAACGTTAGCCTAGCCGATATGGGAATGTATAAAAATACAAGGCGCTGTTAACGTTAGTTAGGCGCTATCACTATGTACCCAGTTAACGACAATTAACTAACGTTAGTTAAAACACAGCCAGCTGCCTCGTACACGTTATAACCAAACGGGTAACATTAGCTTGCCAGCAATTGCACTCACTTAACGAGTTCCAGTTATATTCATTTTTTTCAGACGTTTTTGTATTTCTGCTACAATAGGTTGCTACGCAGATTTATTTTAGCATCAAATGTGTACTTACGCAACACGACTAGCTAAGTAAGTAAAGCTAGTGAGCTAGCTACCGCAGACATTAACGTTAGCTAACTAGCTAGCATTTAGCAAGATATTCATTTCGAGCCAACTCCTCCTGGCCACGTTCCACATTATGTTACTAACCATGGGTTCGTTCCACAAAGCAATGGCAGCGATATATACATTCCTAAATAATAATTAAATGCATTTTGCTAACATCAAGTAACATCAAATGTTAACTGACGTTATAACTTTATATCAAACATACGGTTTTAATGGAGGATGGGAGTCTGTATTTGAACATTTTCCTATCCTAACGTTACCAAATGGACGAGCTGAATGAAGTAACAGCGTAATCCTACTACCTCGGTACAAAATGTCATGGTTTACATTTTATTTTTGCACGGTATAGCAAACCAGGTTGTCGATTTTACGATGAAATGCTAGGAGTTGTGAGCGCAATTTGTTGAATTTGATTGTAAAAAATGGCAACACCTCTTTTCTCCATTGATACATTTTGTTTACGTTTCGTCAATTTCTCCCGTCTCCCTACGCTTCCTTTGAGCAGAAGGCAGACAACAAAGTACCGCTCCGCACTAGCCAACCAGACGGTTTATATCTACAAGTTAGCAAAAATAACATTTAGCATAACGTTACCACTCCTTATTGTAATTTTTTTTTAAACATATCAATGCAGCCTACATGTTGTGACGAAAGTTTAGGCTAACAGAGAATATAGAGAACTAGTTTATGTTCGACGGGGCTTGTAATTCGTCTGGGAAGGGAGGCTTTTGTAAAATGTATTACAGATACATAAAATACACTGTCTTGACTACTGTAATTAAAATGCCCCGTTGTAATGTAAATGTATCACGTGTATATTTGTTTTCTTGCTTTAAAACAGTGTTTTCTAATTTATACATATGTCCTGTGATAATGATTTAACGTGTCACCCTTTTCTGGAGGTGGTAGCGCCTAAAAGGCTAACCGGGACTGCTTTCCTCTCAGGAAAACAGGATTTATGATTGATTGCCAAAAAACCCAATTAGGATACAAGTTAAGCGTAGCAACAGCGCAAGCCCAAGTTTAACCAATGGTAGTATGAATAAGGCGGGTCTTGCTGTGCTCCAAATGGTGGAAAACGATTGGCTTACATATGGGCAAAAAGGTCCGTAACTGTGGACTGTGTAGTTTTGTGAACGGCGTCTTCATACAAATTGTTGTTTTTTAAACTACAACACCCATTGGGCAGTTAGGTTTGAGAATGTTCGCATGCGCACTGCGAGTTGCGGAGCGGATATATAAACAAGGCCCCCTTCCTCTTAAGAGTAGTAGTACACTGGTTGTTAGTGGGGAGAGAGAGGTACTTCTGGAATAGGGGAAGTAAGCCTATTCTTTGACGGCAGCGGAAGGGTTAACAGCAGTTATAGAAGCTGACTTAGTTATATTTGAGAGTTAAGAGGTGAAAGGAGTCAAATCGTTTTTATTTTTTATAACAGTGTCATACCGAATTAGCCTAACTAATGTAGTTTATTAAAAAAAACATTAAATCAAACTTTGGAAAGCCTGAAGACCTCTTTAGAGGACTTTTATTATTTATTCGGAAGTAGTTAGTTTACTTATAGGAAGGTGGAGGGACTTGCCTGTCGTTCCCATTTATCAAGATGTCAGAACCAGGCGATCAGAAGACCCATCACACGAAAACTTCTCATACCACTTCAGGTGGGAGCTCTTCAGTTTTGGAGCATCCTGCAGCCAATGAGAATGGCGAAACAGAGCGTGACGATAGGGGGCGATGCAGAGATGGTCAGCAGGCAGACGGCAATACTGTCACTATGAAACAAATGCAAGGAGAGCAGCTGGAGGTGTGTCCTGGACTTGTGGCTCGAGACGCACACCCCATGTGTCCGACAGCAGCTCAATCGTTCCAGGGTCCCGATGCTGGTGACGGAGCAGGGGAGGACGGGTTTGTCGCTCACGGTAACAGTGGAGACCGACCGAGAGAAGAGACCCTGAGTCAAGTGCAGGGCGAGAGTGGCAGCCACATTGAGAGGCTAAACTCCGGTTGCCCGGGCGGTAGCATCCAGCCTTTGTCTGATGCACGACTAGGTAAGAAAAAACACCGCCGACGACCTTCCAAGAAGAAGAGGCGTTGGAAGCCTTATTTCAAATTGTCATGGGAGGAGAAGAAAGCCATGGACGAACGTGAGACTGCACGGGCATCCCGCATGCGAGCTGAGATGTTTGCAAAGGGACTACCAGTAGCCCCCTACAATACCACGCAGTTCCTAATGGAAGAACATGACCGCGAGGAACCAGATCTAAACACCGAGCTTGGGGGCAGGCGAATCCCGGGTGCCTGCCGCTCAGAAGATACCGCCAGTGAAGAGGACTGTTTCGAGCCCGATGAGGAGGAGGATGGCAGCGGTGGTGGCAGTGACGGCATGGGACGACCAGGGAACGCCGGCGGGGAGTTTCTTCAGAGGGACTTCTCTGAGACCTATGAGAAGTATCACGTCGAGAGCCTCCAGAACATGACCAAGGCAGAGTTGGTGCGGGAATACCTGGAGTTAGAAAAGTGCATGTCGCGCTTAGAGGAGGAGAACAACCGGCTCCGCTGTATTGGGAGAAGCCCAGACATCAGCACTGAAAGCCCAGTAGCTCAGCCTGACGCGTCGCGTCTCCGAGAGTTGGAGGGTGAACTTGAAAGACTGAGCGCACAAAACAGCGAGCTCCGTCTGCAAAACCAGTTATACAGAGAACGGGGGCAGATCGTCTCTAACGTGGGCAGTTCATATGGACAGACACAACGGGAGAGTGAATAAGACACTGATTAACTTTTCATTCAGGAGCTGGCAATGTAAGTTTTTTCTTAATGTGACTTCTGTTTTATCTTAATTGGTTTGACAACTCATTGGACGTTACCCCGTTCCGCTGTAATGTTTGTTAATCTCCCATTTGTATATCGTTGAGACTTTACATTTTCTGTTAAGGACATAGCTAGATATAATAATACAATCATTTGTATAATAAATGCCATTGATTAATGAACATAAAAACGGGGAGCGTTTTGTTTTGTTTTGACCGTGTCCCTCTTTCATGCCACATGTTAAAACCATTCAGCGCTAAAACCACCAGGCTAGGTTTGGGGTTTTCCCGATAAGAATTAGATCAATGTGTCAGCTTTTTGGAAAACTGTATGTTCTTACTGAATGTGTAAATATATAAATATATGAAATTGATTTTGTGCGCCTCTTATTTAAAAATGTCACCAATGTGGGTGTTGCTAGACACGTCAGCTCCTGAAATGGGAAGTAGCCAATATCATTGTGCAAATAAAAAACGTTTCCACTTCATTTTGAATCGAGTATTGCACCATCTGCAACAAGTTAGTTACTTTGATAGTTAACTGAATAGACTCTAATTTTTCTTGCTTACATAAATTTTAACTCTTGAAAACACGTTAGGTAGGCTATATCTGACAATGCAGCAAGTCCTTGAAATAAGTGGTAATCAGCATTTCTGACAGTCTGGTTAGTTAAATGATGGCCTACATCTATACAAATTAAAAACCATGTTTCCATGGTTACATTTTGAATGCATAAAAAAAAAGTTTAAAACTCACTGCACAATACCAAAGCCAGATGTAACACCAGAAGGCTGTGGTGTGTGCAATGGGACACAATCTTCAGATTCAACAATGGATTTGCAGCCGTTTCTTCGTTTCCCTGGAAATGGACTCTGGCCCGAAGAAGCATACCCACGTCCTCTCGGCCTTCAGTCTTGGTCCCGTACTGCACTACCTGGACACTTTCAAGGGAGGTCTGTTGTCAAGGCAGTTTTAATCCTTGAGTAAGAAATACAGCAGTAGCTTCATGTGATGTAGTATGGTGCTTGTATTTGTGATTGTTTTCAGCTAAAGCCAATGTTACAACTCAGCTTTTCAGCCTCTTTCAGAAGTAAAATGGAGATGCCCAAACAGTGTATGTATCCACACACACACACACATATACAGTGAGCACCATAATTAATTGGACAGTGACGCATGTTTTGTTATTCTGGTTCTGCACTCTAGCACTTTGAGTTTGAAAGGATACAATGAGAATGAAGTGCAGACTGTCAGCTTTAATTTGAGGTTTTTTTTCATCCATATCGGATGAACCGTTTAGAAATTATAGAACCTTTTGTACATAGTCTCCCCCCCCCCCCCCCATTTTCAGGCATCAAAAATATTGGGCACTTTAACATAATGTAGACTAAAGTAATCATTTTTTATATTTGGTCGCATATCCTTTGCATGCCATGACTTCCTGATGTCTGTCAACAATATCAAAATACTTTTTTGGTTTTGGTTTTTGATTTTCTGGTACTCCTACAAGCAATACTATAACCTCTCTGCATTTGAATGGATCTCTATGGGAATTTGGGGGTGGGACTAGATTTTGCTGGAACACTGTGGAATACATAGTAAAATGGCTGTAAGTCATCAAGGGAACAAGCCTCAAACCATCACTGCTGCCAGATATGCAGTAGATATGGATGGATCACTTTAAGGGTTGTTTCTCCTGACACATTTTCCTATTGAACTCTGGAAAAATACATCAGGAAAATAAACCCTTCAAGTTATCCATCCATATCTACTGTATTTCTGGCAACAGAGTGATGGTTTAAGGCTTGTTTGATATGTCAGACCCTTGATGAGGGATTTTTTTTTCTCATAATAAATTTACTTCAATTAAAGGTTGGATTTTTCTCATTTTTTCAGTGTGAGATTAAGCTAATTCACCAAACGGTTAATTTTTTACAACACTTTTTACTCATCTTTAACAGGGGTGCCAATAACACTATATATTAGATGGATGCTGTAAATATTTTTAGTACATTAAGTATATGTCTGTGCCAATTCAATGAACAAGGAGACATGACACTGCTTAAACTGGCTGCCTGAGTTACTGAAGACTAAGTTTTGTGTTTTAATATTTATATATACACACTATATATATATATATATATATATATATATATATATATATATATATATATATATAGGCAGTGTAGTATAATGGTTAAGGAACTGGACTTGTAACTGAAAGGTTGCAGGTTCGATTCCCAGGTAGTACACTGCCGTTGTACCCTTGAGCAAGGTACTTAACCTGCATTGCTTCAGTATATATCCAGCTGTATGAATGGATAAATGTAATAAGAAGTATGTAAGTCGCTCTGGATAAGAGCGTCTGCTAAATGCCTATAATGTAATGTAATATATATATATATATATACACTGCTCAAAGAAATTAACGGAACACTTAATCAACACAGTATAACACCAAGTCAATTAAACTTCTGGGATATCGATCTGTCCAGTTGGGAAGCGTAAATGATTGTGAATCAATTTCACCTGCTTTGGTGCAAATGAAAGTGACAACAGATGGACAGGAGAGGAAACAGCAAGACAACCTCCAAAAAGTAAATGGTTTTGCAGGTGATGGCCACCGACCATTTCTCTCTCCTTATCCTTCCTGACTGATTTTTGTCTAGTTTTGCATTTTGCTAGTGCCCTTGTCACTACAGGTAGCATGAGGCGGTACCTGCAGCCCATTCAGGTTGCACAGGTAGTCCAGCTCCTCCAGGATGGCACATCCATACGTGCCGTCGCAAGGTTTGCTGTGTCTCCCAGCAAAGTCTCAAGAGCGTGGAGGAGATACCGGGAGATGGGCCATTACACGAGGAGAGCTGAACAGGGCCGTAGAAGGGCAACAACCCAGCGGCAGGACCGGTATCTGCTCCTTTATGCGAGGAGAAACAGGAGGAGCACTGCCAGAGCCCTACAAAATGACCTCCAGCGGACTACTCGTGTGCATGTTTCTGACCAAACTGAAAGAGTCTGGAGACGCCGTGGCGATTGTTATGCTGCCTGCAACATCATCCAGCATGACGGGTTTGGTTTAATTGACTTGGTGTTATACTGTGATGATTAAGTGTTACCTTCATTTTTTTGAGCAGTGTATATATATATATATATATATGTGTATAAATTTTAAAACACAAGATTTAAAGTCTTTAGTAAGACTCAGGCAACCAGTTTTAGCAGTGTCATGTCTCGTTGTTCATTGAATTGGCACATATACTTAATGTACAAAAAATATTTACAGCATCCATATCACTACTGAAACTGGTAGCATGTTGTGAACATTTAATTCTCTGCATAAGTGAGGGGATATGAATTGGACTGCTGAATACGCGCTGATGAAATCTTTTCTGAAATATTTTAAAAGCACAAGACTTTCCCCTTAATTTATTATAACAATAAATATGTCCATTTATATACAGCTACATTATAATTCTTAAAAAGACACTCAGTAAAGTCATTTTCTAAATAAAAAGCATAAATTAGCAGCACACAATTCATGTACTGAAAATCTGTTTAATGTGGTGAATGTATCATTAATACATTTTGAATGGATAAAGGCGCTAGCTTGTAGTTACAGTGAGAACACTCGTTGAGAATCTTAATGGCAGTGGCCATTTGGGAAAATAAACCTAGATTAAATAAAATAAAAAATATTTGGCAGCAGCTACCTGGGTAAATGAGGGACAAGACGGGGGCATGAATAAAGATTGGTTGCCTGTGCTTATGGCAAGCATATCACTCATCACCACAGTTTTTACAACCAAGAGCATCAAGAAAGGAATCATCAGTAAATGGCAACAGTCGACAAAAACTGCATACTCAGACTCTATATCCATGAATTAATTCAAAGTGAAAACGGGCAAGCTCTTTAGTTTGATAGACTCCTAAACAAAATGGCCTCCTCACCCTAGATTTGCAGTCAACAATTTCAGAGTTGCTCATCCGTTTTGCCTGGAATCTCAAACCAGTGGATGAACATCATGGTCAAGGAGTGAGTATGCACTTTCAACCACAATTGACCCCTAGTTGATGAGGACTTTCCCCCTGACGTCCATGCTATCGCCTTGGTTTCTTGTGAAACATCAACAAGTTCAGCAGTCAGTTACTGGAGTTCCTGCCAAACATGCCCAAACAACCACCCATCTTTCAAAGCCACTGAGACCTCTTCTTCTTACCATAATAGAGAAAACATTGTGGAACAATTGCTTAATTGATTCACACCAGTTTGGAAGCACCTGCTTTCAATGTACTTTGTATCCCTCATTTACTCAAGTGTTGCCTTTATTTCGGCAGTTATCTCCTAGCCGACGTTAATGACGTTTGGGGTCTATACTTGAAACAGGTACACCTAAATCTTTATAGCAGTGCGCTCTCCAGACCTCGTAAAATATAGTTGGTTTAATGTTGTTTCTTTAAATGTGCGTTCTTGCGTGCGTCCTTCTTCATAAAAGCATGTAATGAAAAGTTGATACATAGTGGGATTTTCAATAGCGCTTATAGGCCTCCCTACACAAAAAAAATATTTTGATCATTTGATGATTATCACACATTTGCGGAACCAGTTTACATTACACTAATTTCCAAGGGCTAAGTAAAATCTCACTAACTCAGTGAGCCGTACTTGATTTTACAATGTCCCGAACCGTGTTTTGTTAGTGTAAGCGGATAGGTCTAAGTTAACGTAGTTTATTTATTTTATTCCGATTGCATTATCGCACTCGAGTTGTTGCCTCACACAGCCTATGTGCTAGCCTACAAGTTCTGTTTCACGTAGACTGTTAGCTGCTCGCTGCATTCACAGAACATTTTGGATATATAACTGGTACGTTAGGGCAGGCTACGAAACATCGACAGATCGTTAGCCATACGATATAGGAATTATACAGCCACATTGTACTAGGCAGAGGAGCTACGTTAAATGTCAGAAGTTTTGCAACGATTTTCTTTTGTAGCCTGACGTTACTCAACAACCTACTTCATTGACAGGACAGTGCCATATGACAGCTTTTTTCCCTGGCGGCCAACGCGGGGCTGTGTACACTAGGCTACGTGCATACCATAATTTGCAATGCCCAATTGTCCCCAACCGCGTTCATGGAGCAACTCCACTGCACTGGATATAATGACTTGCAACAACAAAAAATATCCAGCGTCACAGGCCTACTGGGTTCATCTGCGAATTTCATTTACCTTTTTAAGGATTCTTGCGAAGGATTATCGCTGCTATCAGCTACTTCCCCCTCTGATACATACCAGAACGTTTTTTTAAATCACTGATGAACGATTTTGTCTCTCGGTAACACAGGGACCAAACTGATAACGTCCCACTTTAAATTCTTAGCAAGCTAAATCGTGTAGGCCTATTTCATTGCATATTTCCTGTTGTAAAAGCATTTGGGCCTGATTTACTAAGGCCTCTAGCTAAGGTGACCAGACGTCTTTTTTTTACCAGGACACTTCTTCTTTTTGGGACCGAAAATATCCGTCCAGACGGGATTTCAAAATTTCCTAAAATGTCTGTTCAGAATTTCCTTGTTCCATAAACCTATATAAACAGATAGCCTAGTATTATGTTCAAAACGCCCGTCTAACCCTGTCCTTTTTTTGAAATCCAAAATATGGTCACCCAACTTTAGTGTGTGCAAAACCCACAGTGGCAAAACCTTTTAGCACGTGAAAAACCAATAACATGACGATTGGTCATAGTATTTGTTTTGCACCAATCATTGGTTGTGTTATTAGTTTTGCATGTGCTAAACGGCTTTGCACACGCTAAAGGTCTGAGCAAATCAGACCCTTAGTGTATACCACCTTACCAAACAAAACAAGGTCATTATTTTGTGACATTTTTATTAATGTATTTTATTGAGCACAAAACTTTGTGCGGTTAATACCCCAGATACCAATATGTATGGTCATAGGTAGCCCCAATATTGCATTTTTAATCACTCTGTTTTGAGAGGGCAATGTCAGGTAAGCAGGGATCTGGACAATGTGTGATGCAAATAGTTTTGTTGCTGATAGGGCACAATTCTGTGCAATGATGCCCTCGGGAAGTATTAATTCTCTTTGTGGTGAAATTGACCTATGGGCTTTTGTGTAGCTGCAGACCTATGTATTATTTTAATGTTTAATTATTGTGAATTATTACCCCAATCATCGGAGCTGATAATCCTAACAATAATTGCCTCTTGTGGAGCAGAGTTTATGTGATCGTGTGTGTGTGTGTGTGAGTGCACATATTTGTGCATGTGTGTATGTGGTGAATTTATGAACAGAATTGGATGAAATCTGGTGTGACTGCCTATGTGACAACTACTAATGCAGGCAGAAGTCCTGTGTACACTATTGAATGTCACTAGTTACTTTAATATTATTTCACCAAATTCAAAGGTTGACCTCACCACACACTACAGGGTAATGGGAAGTGTCATCGTAAATAAAGGAGGCCATAAGTCACTTTACGGCTGACATGTTGAATTATTTTTTTATATTTTTAAAAGTATGAAATCATTTGCTCAGTAGGTATTTGTACTGCAGATTTAGGAATTTTATGTCGCCAAACCGAATTTAAAACAAGCTAAAGAGCTTTCAAGAGCTTCAATTTCAAGAGTTTTCTGTTTATGTCCCTGCGAAAAGGGAGACTATACCCAGACACTCAGTACGAAACTACTGTAAGAAGGTAACCATTAATCCTTCAAGAAAATCCCATGTCTGATTTGTTATTCTGAAAAATATGACTTAGTGGAGCACCTGATTTATAGTTAGAAACAAAAGAACACAAAACATGAATATAACAGCTAACTGGCACAGAGCCTGGCCACATTCTTCTTCATTTTGACAATAGAAATGGTTTTGTCCCCGGCTTCCATACCTTCATGGAGTAATGTCTTATACCAGTATTGAACAAATTTTAACAATAGATAATTGAGGATGACTCACAGATCTGCATAAAACATCACAGGCACAAGACAGGCTAAACGCAGCTAAATCCTCCGGCTGATTTTTAATCGCATGAAATTTATCATGAATTCAATATGGATGAGATAACTGTATTGAAATATGATAACACATCGAAATAGGGGCGTAGAAATTGAATAGTTACTGAAAATGCCATCTGGTGAGTTTTGACTCCTGAATGAGGTCGCTTGTGTATGTTTCCTATCCCAGTTCACCCCCCACATTTTCACGAACAAAATTATGGTCTCATTCATTTCATCTGATTATGTTGACTATGTGTACCTCGTGACTGCCAGATACTGTAATTGAGTTCCAATCTACTTCCATTCTTAGCTATCTGGGGATTACCAGATCCTGTAATGACATGAAAGCACGCGAGGATGTGAAACTATGTCCAAGAAAAATCCCCCAGACTCCATCTCATGCCATGCCGTACAACTATCTGGGGCTACAAGTGCACATTAAACAAACCAAATCAACTGAAATCGACATAATATGGCATATGCATGTTTGATATAAAAAGTCTTGCTACTATTTGAAAACTACACTATTTACTCGAGCAATTTGAGATTTTTTTCCAGTGTCGGTAGAACAACAACCCCCATTCACTCCTTGTCTTACAGAAGAAAATGTAGCCTTGTTGTCCTTCACAAAGCTAAAGATGAATGAAGATGGGGAGTCACGTAGCTGGCAGTCAGTTGTAGATCTCAGCTGTACCTGCCAGTATGAATGTGAGAGGCAATGCAATGTAACCGACTTCCTGAATCCTGCATGGTATATGAGATACAATGCATAAGCAAACCCCAGGAATTCTTTGGAAGTAAAATGTATTTTGTCTGTCATTATAATGTAAAAAATGTACTTAGCAACTATATATAATTTTAAAGGACTAATCTTCCCATATACATCTTTAATGCATGTTCAGAACTGAGATTATTTATTTACCAACAATATTTGACATAGGTTTCAAAAGGTATCCCTATATTTGCATCGCCATTTCCACAATACCCATATAGTGCCTATGATTGATTATAAAATTCAAAGGAAAATATTCAAACCTACATTTTATATATCCTCAACCCTCAAGCAAATGTTCACACCTGGTTGTTATTTTTTGTACACAATTCCATTTATTTCCAACATATATAGACCTTGTTTCAGGGGTTGCATTGTTTTAAAGCACTGAACCATTTAAAAATTAAAGGGACCGGTCTCATGCATGCTGCCTTTGTTATGCCAGGCCTTTTTCATATTAGCAACAGTTTTCTTAGAACAATCCAAAATATTCTTTACACAATATGTTACACATTCAAAGACAGTATGTACAAAAAATCTCAAACTATACAGCAATTATTTGCATACATTTTAAAATGTTGATACATACATTTAGAGCACACACATGAATCTCTGTGAAATTCTTGTTTTGAGTTTTGAAAGTTTTACTTCAAGGCCTCTGTAGGAATGATTAGAATTGGTTTCTTGTTATTTTTGGAAAACTGACAACCTACCACAACATTGTGCATCAGTCCTTATGGAATGGAAATACAGAGTACCACTATTTTCTTTTTAATACTATCTATGGTTTCCATGAACCAGGATTCCTCAGTTTCCAACACAGAATAAACAAAATATGAAGTGGTTTGTCTAAAAAGGAAAAACGCCCGTCTAACCCTGTCCTCTTTTTTTGAAATCCAAAATATGGTCACCCAACTTTAGTGTGCAAAACCCACAGTGGCAAAACCTTTTAGCACGTGAAAAACCAATAACATGACGAACGATTGGTCATAGTATTTGTTTTGCACCAATCGTTGGTTGTGTTATTAGTTTTGCAAGTGCTTCATATGAATTTTGCCACCTTTGCATTTGCTTTTACGACATGCGTTCCCGAAGGTAGAACAGGATCTGCACAGACGTCTTCTAGCCTTCCAGAGATAAGCGCCATCAGACTTTTCATCAACCTCGGAGGCCGCGGCCCATAATGAGGTGAAAAGAAACGTAACAAATCCAAATTGCCTTAAAACAACGCTGCCACAAGCAAAGAGGAAGGAGAGAAAAGGAGAAACCCCAACTACGGCAAGGGATGACACGCTGCTAAAATCAGGCACTTCCTCGGGACATTTTAAGAGAAAGCAAATGCACAAAGGCAGGAAGTAACGGAACCTTTTAAAAACAAAAATAAGTAGACATTTCTCTGATGTCTACTGCAGTGAAAATGGCAGAATTTGTGGGAAATGGCTGACAACGATTGGCCTTTTCTATGGACGACTAATACCGAGGGATCAAGCCTGGCCTTCCGGCTGGGTATCAGGAACCTGCGCTCCCACACACTGTCCCTCCCTCCCTCTGGGACCCTGGGGGTGAATGTTATATGAAGGACTACAGCTGCATGCAGACAAACCTGACAGGCATATTCTGTATACTCAGGAATCACACTCATGACCTGGGTCCAGGGTGCAAGCTTATTCCTTTTCAGCCCAAAATGAAAATAACCTGGATGCAATCTGATTAGCTGATTTTCGTAGTATACATTGCCAGCCAGTATATATTTCCAACCCATTAACTATCTGTTCACTGTTCTCAAAACTGGCATTCCATAAGACTGACTAGAGCAAACATACGCACACCAAAAAAGGCCTTGCGCAAGGTGCTGTGTCACAGGCACATGTTAAGAATAAAAAGAAAAGACTTGCACACTTGCTTAATGCTCCAAAAAAACAAATAATGATGTTAAAGGGGCAGTTCACCCAAACATTTCATTTTGATATGCGTCTACACACCCGGAGTGCTATCTAGCCATCCAGATAAATTTGCCTGAGAACTCGCTAGTTTTGTAGATATCCGCTGCAACTCACTTTGACATCACCCCAATATAACGGACCTCAATGGGTTCAAAGTTTGGTGGTTTTTCGCAAAAAAAAATTACATAAAAAAAATCAACAGCAACATCTCTTTACAAATATAAGGACACGGTTACTCATGAATATCCAGACCTTGTTGTGCAAAGTATTTCCCAAAGCATGCCAATATACTGGGGCTTACGTCAACGCAGTGCGCCCTAGAATACTGGCGCGCTTTGGTTGATACATTGCACAGATATACACAGTTGCCGTACTTCGGTAGAAAGTAGTTTTGGCGCTTTGAGCACCACAAACTTTGGACCCCGCTGAAGTCCGTTCTATCAGGGTGATATCACGGTGAGCTGCAGCAGATATCTATAAAACTAGTGAGTTCTCAGCAAAACTACCTGGATGGATATATACAGGTGCAGCTCAAAAAATTAGAACATCGTGAAAAAGTTCAATATTTTTTGTCACTCATTTCAGAAAGTGAAACTCATATATTATATAGATTCATTACACATAGAGTGAAATATTTCAAGCCTTTATTTCTTGTAATTTTGATGATTATGGCTTACAGCTAATGAAACCCAAAATTCAGTGTCTGAACGAGCCCCAAACCATCACTCTGTTGCCAGATATGGAGTAGTAGTGGATCACTGCAAGGGTTATTTCTCCTGACTCATTTTCCTATAGAACTCTATGGGGAAAACAGTCAGGAGAAACAACCCTTAAAGGGATCCATCCACATCTACTCCATATCTGGCCGCAGAGTGATGGTTTGGGGCTCATTTGATACCTTAGACCCTTGATGACGTACAGCCATTTCGCCAGTCATGTGTTCCATACTGTACCAGTGTAATTTACAGCTGAATCTAGTCTTACCCCCCAATTCTCATAGAGATCAGTTCAAATGCAGAGAGGTTATAGTATCGCTTGTAACAGTACCTGAAAATAAGATATTGAGAGTCTTTTGATGTTGACTGGTCACAGACTTCAGGAAGTAACAGCATGCAAAGGATGTGCGACCAAATATTAAATATGATACTTTAAAAATATGTTAAAGCAAAATATTCTAATAGACACTGCATTTTGGGTTTCATTAGCTGTAAGCCATAATAATCAAAATTACAAGAAATAAAGGCTTGAAATATTTCACTCTATGTGTAATGAATCTATATAATATATGAGTTTCACTTTCTGAAATGAGTGAACTTTTTCACGATATTCAAATTTTTTTAGCTGCACCTGTAGCACTCCGGGAATGTAGAAACATATCACAATTGAATATCTGAGTGAACTGCCCCTTTAATGAGGAATAATGACAATGATTAAGCGAGTGTGCAAGTCTTTTCTTTGTATTGCAAAAGGCTGGTAAGCATGTCCACTCTGACACATTGCAACACGACATTGGGCTGGGCGGCATAGTGAACTACCACTCCAGACACAACCCGTAGAGACACTCTAACCAGCAACGAACCAGCAAGAACGAACCAGCATCCCTCACCATGCACCTTCCTGTCCCAAAGCAGTATTCCTGCCCCAAAGCAGCCCCTGCAGTACTTCCTCCTTATCTTACCTTTTCCATAGTTCTGCTCTTTAGCCACAACACTATCCCATGAAGAGACGACACAGCAATTGTCCTTCGGTGCAGGATCTTTAACGCTCCCTCAACCGCTGAAAAAATATGCGATTCTACACACATCATAAAGGAAGTCCCAAGAGAAAGTCACTTTTTGTTCCGCATAAACGATTCTGAACATGATCTAGCCTGACTCACAATCTGTGCCCTGCCTTGCAAGTCTTTGTCAATGATGTTAATGGCTACCCTGTGTACGGACCTCTACACTCTCCAGAAAAGTAACATCCTGGGACATTTATGCTGTGTATAAGTGAAGTGGGACAACTCGTTCACTCGTCGAAATATTTCTGTGCGTTTAGCAACCCTGTTCTGTAATAGCTGGGCGTCGCTACACCCAAAAAGCAAGCACCTATGGACCGGTGCCAGGTGTTGATCTGCCAGTGTTTCAGAAATCAATGCTACAGCGGGTCCGTGAGCAGCGGCACTGTTCATTCTCTTAACAGCTGGTACTCATCTGAACTGCGTCGCCACAACTGTCCACCAGCAGACAAGTATAGTGCCGATCTGCGAAATGTCTTCGTGCCGGCAGCTGTGCCAGCATACGCCTGCGAGCTGGGCGTTGCACTGCTTTAGTTAAGTATGAAATATTACATGTCATTGAAATGCAAGCCCAGCAAGACAACCGGCCCACAGTAAAACCTGAACGGATGCTCACCTCACTCCAGGCATGCAGGAATTAAGGAATTCACCAGGGAAGTGAGCAATACGAGGCTTAGGTAGCAATACGAGGGTACGTCAGCATTACTGAATAACAGTGGAATTAGATCAGACATTTCCCAGGTAAAGTCTTTTATTCAGAAATGGCGGCAGTAATAGACAGCCCTTGGCGTGCTACCAGAGGAAGCCTTTAAAAGTGGACTAAACGCTGCCTCCTCACACCTACAGAACACCATAAATACATTTTCCCTGTGTTTACAACGCCCACACAGGCGTTCTGTTCCTCCACAGACACTGTGCCCAAAATGACACTGCAGGTGTACATGAGTGTAACCTTTTTGTTTTTGTTATTTTTGTTATTTACGTACGGGACTTGTAGGATGGGGGAGAGTGAGGTAGGGGCCAGTATTTTGTCTGCTACTGTGAAAAGTAGCAGGACCGAAGAGGCCACACCAATATAGGCGAGGACCATTTTGTCCAAGCCCAGGGAGGGTTAAAATGCTGAAAATTAAGCAGTTGCTTTATGACGTACTGTCACGCAGAATTGCACAAGTGGGCTGGTTTGCCGTATGCTTTTTGCTTTAGAAAAATAGATGGAAAGATTTGTGCAGAGTACCTGAAGCCAGGAGAAAGAGTCGGGAGAAAAAAGGAACAGTCTTTCATTTAGTTTAGTTTTTTGTTTTAGTTTTACACAGGAACACCCCGAGAGTTCAATTCACAATAAAAGTACTTATTTTTTCTTACAAAATATAATTCAAATTATGTATACATATGTGTACATATATATATGTACACATATATAAATACATATATTTAATGTAATATATATATAAAACAAAACAAATAAAAACATAGATAGGGTAACATTTCAAGTAACAGCATAAAATAAATGACTGTGCACCAGGATGCACCATTGTAAACAATGAAAAACAAAAAAATCCAAAAGAAATATTATAATGAAATATATATATGTATAATATATACACTGAGGTTAACTTAGCAAGGCTTTGTACAAATGTTACAAAATCGATTAACACAATACCGAACTCACATGCGTGTGCGCAGGCACACAAATGCACACGTACATGAACAGACGGACAGACGGAACGACAGAGAGATAGATGGACAGACGGTGGCCACGCAGGCGGGAGGCGGCATGAGGCGTGCTTGACGCAAAAGCCTCTCCACACTGCACTTTTGTGAAGAAGCCAAACGGGTCGCTAACTTCTGTGGTTCATCAGAGCAACGAGGAGAACAAAAATGTTCAAAAATAAAAAAAAAGCACCAGGGCTTTCTAACACGTGTGAAATAAGGGGGGTCAGATACCACTGTCTCCGTTTCCCCCAATTCATATTGCGCTCCTGCTGTTGCAGTGTCTGGGTAATACTGTCAGGGCTGCTCTTTGTGTGAGTGTACGTGTGTGCCTGTGTGTGTGTCTTTGTGTTTATGTACAGGTATATGTGTGCGGTTGTTTGTGTGTGTATGTGTGCACATACTTGTGTGTCCTCCCCAGTCTCAGTCTGCCTGTGTGTGTTTGTGTGTGTATGTGCATGTGTGTTTGTGTGTGTATGTGCATGTGTGTTTGTGTGTGTATGTGCATGTGTGTTTGTGTGTATGTGCGTGTGTGTTTGTGTGTGTATGTGCGTGTGTGTTTGTGTGTGTATGTGCGTGTGTTTGTGTGTGTATGTGCGTGTGTGTTTGTGTGTGTACGTACTTGTGTGTTTGTGTGTGTATGTGTGTTTGTGTGTGTATGTGCATGTGTGTTTGTGTGTGTATGTGCGTGTGTGTTTGTGTGTACGTACTTGTGTGCCCTCAAGTCTGCCTCCCGATTGTGACTGAATCACCATGGTAATGGAACACGTTAGCTTTTCAGCTAAACCGCAGGATGTTCTGAAGGCCCAGAAAGATCTGTCTGGCCTGGCTCACTGGCTACCGCTCATGCTCTCCTCCACCACTGGAGGGCTGAACAAAAAGACTTGGCCAGAAAACAAGGCCATTACACGTACAATAGAACGCGCTCCTCACCTCCATCATATCCAGTTTCAGGACTCTACTGTTTGAAGAAGCTTTGGCGACAATGCAGTGCTCCGGCCAGGCCATTGTGGCCAATAGGAATGATGCTATAGAAGCATTTGGTTGTATAATTACAGGCCTGCAGCCCTGCATTGTTGAAACTGCACCTCTTCCCCGTCTACCTATCTGCTGCCCCCTACTGTCATGGTCTACAGCTATCTTAGAGCTGTTGTGTTGGAGCTTGTCTGGGGGCACTAATATACAGGAGCCTAGTGTGCCTGGGGTACTAGCCTGCTCTCTCTTTTTATCCACCATGGCTCAATGGCTCCCCTACAGGTACTGGTGGAACCTGGATGCCGGAGTGCGCTGTGCGGCGGGGGTGGTGAGCTCGGGGTCAAGGTGGACGGACTGTCCGGCACTGTGGTGCTCATGACCTCGGTGGGGCCCCTTAGGTTTGACGCTGACGCGCTCGTCCGCCGGGGTTACGGCGTCCGCGCAAAGAGGCGTGTCGCCGAGCGCGGTGTCCGCGGGGGCGTCGGCCGTGTCGCCCGGCCCACCCAGGCTGACCACCACGGTGTGCCTGCGCCACGCCCTCTTCTTGCGGCGCGTCTCGGGAGAGGCCGGCTTGCGCAGCCCCACGACGCGCATGTCTTCCGCCGAGCCCAGGAGCCGCGCCCTCACCTGTTCCGCCAGTGAGGCCTGCCCGGCCCCGGTGGGGGAGAAGGAGGCCGCCTCATTCGCCCCGAGGGGGGCGGAGCTGGGGGCAGTGGGGTGGGCTGTTCCCGGGGCCGGGTGCACGCTCTCCTGACTGCTACACAACAAGGATTTGGCTCTGGGGGCCGCCTCCCGAGCGACCTGAAGCCCCGCCCCTTCGTCTTTGCCACTCGGGGCCAGCAGCTCCAGGTCCAGGGAGCGAGCCTTGGTCTTTTCCCCTTTTAGCTTCTTGCGCGCCAGCGTGTCACACTGGATGAGCTTGTGGGAGTTGAAAGAGGGCCGGCTGTGGAGTCGGTGCGCGGTGGAGGACGAGGAAAAGGAGGATGACGAGAGGGTGGTGGAGCGCGCTCTGCCCTCGCTCCGGTCACCTGGCTCTGGGGTCTGCTGGGGAGGCCCGTGGGCCGCGGGAGCGGGGCTGGGCAGGGCGGGGGCTTTGTAGTTGGAGTACAGGAAGCTGCGCGGCGGCTGGGCCGGCTTCTCGGGCCTCTCCTGGGTGAGGGAGCGCGAGGCGAAGCCGCTCTCGTTGTCCGTCTCGCACACCAGCTCGCTGCGCTCATCGTCCGCCTCGTCGCCGTGCCCCTCGGAGGCCAGGCTGCGCCCCAACGTAGAAAGTGTGGAGTACCCCGACACGATGGAGCGTGCGTCCTCCGGGCCGCGCCAGGGCCGCGCCTTCACGCCCACCCCGCCGTCCTCCGTCACGGCTTCCTCCGCGATCTCCTCCTCGCACGGCCTCCCCGAGGACTCCTCCTCCGCCTCTGCTTCCGCTTTCACTTTCCCGTCTTCCTCCTCCTCCTCGTCCTCTTCTTCATCGTCCTCCTCGCCTTCTGCTTTGGGTGCCGTGTCGCCGCCTCCCCCCGCCTCCTCGGCTCCCTGTGACTTGACCGTTTCTGGGCCCCGCCCCCCCCGGTTGCTGGCTTTGACCGGCTCATGCTCCGAGTCCTCGTCTGTGCTGCTGCCCAGTAGGCGGGCGTTAGGGCGCTTCTTGCGCTTGCGGGTGACGGCGGATATGATGGACAGTGAGAGGAAGTCCTTGGCGTTCAGATCCCGCTTTGAGCCCCACGAGCCCTGAGACACAGAGTCACAAATATCACAGTGCTTATCTATTCATAAATATCCAAACTTTCAGTTTACCAATGTGGCTCAGGAGATATTGGGCTTAATATAACAGCTACTTAAACTGCGTCACACCATGCAGGAAGCGCAGCATGATGTCAGTTATCCAGGAAAGAATTTGCACTATACAGGAAGTTCAGCTCAGAACCAGTTCCTGTCTCTGTCTCTTACCTTGGATTTAGCTGAGTCGCTGTTGGTTGAGTCTGCACCGATGACGAGAGAGGGAGAGAGGAGATTAGCATCACAGAGAGCCTCAGTCTCATTCATGTTGTTGTGAAAAGTAAGTGGATAAGCACACACACGGACGTACAGGTTCACACAGACAGACACACACACACCTGGATTTAATAAATTAGCCACTCAGAATGCATTTGAGGATGACAGTAGTTCTGCATATATGAAAAATATAATAAATCTGGCTGGCTTTGATATGCGAGTAAGGTATACTGGACAGGTCTGTGGTATGCTCTTCCTCTGGGGCAGGAGACTCTGTCCTACGTAATGCGATGTTACTCTCACAAGAACAAGTAAGTCTCAGTAGAACAACAGTGGCATGTCCACGAGTGATTGTCATTCAAAGACTGTGTGTGAAAGAACATGGCATCCGTGTGAAAACTGTGTCTGGGTGCAGCCCGGGAGGGAAAAAGCTGTGGCACACAATGATGACATCACAGCGCACAGTGATTACATCCACAGAGTGAAGGAAGCTGCAAGAGGCAGGGCTTTTAGGGTGTTGAATGTCTTCAACACGAATTAGACTCGCATACACTCACACTCGCATATCAGTGTGTGCGAGTTTACTCCCGTAAAACTGAAAGAGTGAATACACACACAGCCTTCAACATTCAAAATTCAGACATGGGAAATAGAGTTTGTAGTTATGGGGGGGCTCCAGAAACAAATGCACATGTGTATGCCACAAGTCAACAGCAAGACAGGCATGCCCACACCCACACCCTCACCCTCACACACACACACACACACACACACACACACACACACACACACACACAATATCTAGTAGTGAAGCAGACAGTACCAGCCGGCAGTAGTGGAGGGGACACAGGGACAGTCTCTCTCAGTAACAGTGCTGCTTTCGGTTTATGGCCAGCCCCACAGGAGAGACTTTCAGTGACCATACATGAAGTCATTTATCAAGTCATTCAATGAGGGAAAATGTTACATTTCCACACAAAACACCTTCTTATTTATGTCATGGCAACACTGAGACTGAGAGGGAGAAGAGCAGGGATTTAATTTGCAGAGGGGAACACAGGCACACACACACACACACACACACACACACACAAGAACACACACGCTCACACACGCTCACTATGCCAGGGGAAATCCTGTCCTACCGCAGTGGTTGCTCCACAGGCTCAGCTAAGAGGCCGCAGAAACACACAGAGAAAGACAGTGGGGGGGAAAAAAAGCATATGAAAAAGAAAGAAAGAATAACAGGGAACGAAAGAGAAAACTACAGAGGTAAGCTCGTGCCAACATCAGGAAAGTCTCAGTATGAAAAAAAAGTTCAGTATCAAAGCCTTTCCTTTCACATGGGCTCTATGGCAGATTGTCAGAGGTAGAGATGATTCAGCAGTTTCAGGATACCATGCGTGGCTCAGGTGCGCACAGGTGTCTGTTCTACGCAAAGGGGCGCCACCAGGGCTGCTCTCTCACCTGAGGCCTCCCCCATCAGGCCCGTCCTCCCGATGTTGGACAGCAGGTGGTCAATGTTCGGGGCGGGTTGAAGGTCCCCTGTGTCCACCGGCGTCTACAGACAGAGAGATAGACAGACAGACAGGTGAGTGCACAGCCATGCAAACGGGCTACACCTAACACATACGTCAGGAGGCTGCGTAAGATCATTGAAGTTTTGGCACGAGCTGCCACAGATGCCCTTTACATCTTTGTGTAAATATCCACTTTGCTTACTTTTTTCAAGATGAAATCACGCTATGTGTCGCTATGGAAGCCGAAATACCCATGCCATCGATAATTTAACGTGGAAGCTTCTTGCGAGTCACTGCAGTTGCGGTTCTTACCTTTTCGTCCTTGTCCAACCCCTCGCTGAAAAACCAGGCATGCTGGGAAAATAAAGAGAGGTAGGGTCAGTACAAATCATTGGGGAATGTCAGTGCTGCTCAGAATAAAGACAGGAGTCTGTGCTGCTGGGAGTCGGGGAAGGCGCACTCACGTGCTGGATGAGCGTCTCCACGATTTTGTAGCGGTCGGGCATATGGGTCACCATGTCAGTCATGTTGTCCTCTGAGGTGCGTACCAGCGTGGGGCCAAAAACCAGGGCCAGGTTACGTGGCTCCATCTAAACACAGAGGGGGGGGGGCGTTATCGTGCCTTTCGGAGGCCGAGGAAAACCTCCGCGCGAGCTATCTCCACCATCGCCTCATTCTGCTTTAGAGCTGCTCCAACGCTTTGTAAATTACAAGACGAACACGTCCTTCAATGCCTTTGCCTTTGGATCAAAGCCATCCCTTCACTGTCTTTCAGTCACTTAACAAACACCATGTAAGAACATAAGAACATAAGAGTACATAATGATGGGAACAGGTCACTCGTTTAGGCTTGGCATTCACCTACAAACCTGAGAGTACCCAGCACTGTTTCAAGCCTGGACCTGAATACCCCCCAGTCTTTGCCTCTACTACCTGGCAAGCTGTTCTCTGCACTGACAACTCTGTGTAAATATCTGCATAATATCCATACAGAATTCCTTCTTCTGCTGACAGAATTTAAAATACCTCTGAAAAATACTTTGCAGTTCACTTGTTAATCACAATAATTTTTGTAAACCCTCTGTAAAATCGCCCGAGCGTCCTTTTGGTACGCTTGAAGAGATTGTGTATCACTGGCCTTTTCTTGGTGCAATATCTTATAATGGTTAGGGAGCTGGCCTGTAACCCAGAGGTAGCCGGTCCATTCCCAGGGAGGTCTTTGTACCCTTGAACACACCCCTCTAAATTCCTGTTTCCGGCACAAAGCCATGTCCCTGTAATCCCAACCATGTGTTATAATGTAACTTCTAACCCCCATTACACATGATAAGCTGAAGTTCCAAAAGTGAATCTTCCTCCTTCTAGTGTTGAAGCAAAGAAATGTTTATTTCTTGCACATTTCCCTCCCCCCTCTTCCACTCCCAGGTGCATTAAAACCACCTCTAATAAAGTTTTTATTTATGATGCTCTCACTAATATTATTATATATAGCCTTGCCTTGATAGCTTCCATTCAGGCAGTCTGCACCTCCCTATTCTTATCACTAATTAACCTCCCTGCTCCCCCACATACATTGTTTAAATAATCCTCTGCTATCCCTACGCAATGCAATTACTGTGTATATTTTATTGTCTTGCTTTTTACTGTGCGAATAAAAGAATTTAAAAAAATAAAATAAAAATGCAGCTGTACTCCTCCACTTTAGGTGTACCCGTCATGCTTGGACAGGTCACCACTGCCCTGAAAGGAGTCGCAGTGCCCCAAAAACCTGCACCCGTCTGTCCTGCACCAGATGTTTAGCCGCGTGCTAAACCTCCAAGTAAAACTGTGTCTCCCTTTGCTGGCATGTAGTACTGAGAAAGATTCTGTTCCTTAATCTCCAGAAAATGTTCTGCTCCTTAACCTCCAGAAAAGATTCTGCTCCTTAACCTCAAGAAAAGGTTCTGTTCCTTAACCTCCAGAAAAGGTTCTGCTCCTTAACCTCCAGAAAAGATTCTGCTCCTTAACCTCCAGAAAAGATTCTGCTCCTTAACCTCCAGAAAAGATTCTGCTCCTTAACCTCCAGAAAAGATTCTGCTCCTTAACCTCCAGAAAAGATTCTGCTCCTTAACCTCCAGAAAAGATTCTTCTCCTTAACCTCCAGAAAGGATTCTGCTCCTTAACCTCCAGAAAAGGTTCTGCTCCTTAACCTCCAAAAAAGATTCTGCTCCTTAACCTCCAGCAAAAAATCTGCTCCTTAACCTCCAGAAAAGATTCTGCTCCTTAACCTCCAGAAAAGATTCTTCTCCTTAACCTCCAGAAAAGATTCTGCTCCTTAACCTTACTAATTGCTAAACCTTGCTAATTGTGCAAATGTATTTGACTGGACCCCTCGCCCCCGGGCTCTGGCCAGAAGTTTGTCCGCATGGTACAGGAGGTCTCCCACCTGGAAACCAGTGAGGCATCATGCCAGCCTCCTTGTCTGTACTATCTATGTCATTCAGTCCCACACTATAAATAACTCCCTTTTATATAGGATGTGGCTCCCTTGGTGCCCTGGGGCTCATCAATCCCCCCACATTCTCTGGAGATTCAGCCCCTTTATGGAATGAGTTCAATCTTACTGGGAGCCCCATTCACTTTTAAGGGCCTCTTCCATCAGGACCCATAAAAGGTACAGTTTCCATCAATCCCTATTGTCTTTGCAGCCTGAAATGTTTGCAGCAGGCACCAAGTGATTTTCTGCAGGAATTAAATTAGAAATGAGATATAACCTTGCTGGCCAATGTGAACTGTATATTTGGCATTGGTGCAGGGTTAAAAATGGAAAACAGAAAAAAGACTAACCTACATTAAATTAGCAATGAAACGTCAGCCCTTAGACTGCCAGGTGCTTACTAGCTAGGCACCATGAAAATGGAAAATTGTTGCTAAGGTACCGGGGTTTAGTTTGCTTATGTTGACCAGGCTAGCTGACGTTAGGTCATTTAGCATAAGGTAAATTGAGCACTCGCACTACTTTGGCCCCTAACTATGCGTCTAACTCTCCCTGTCTGTTAGAGTACTGTCAAGCCAGACACTAAGGGGTAGATGAGAGAAAATAGCAAGTGCAGCTGGTGCTCGTTATTGCGAACAGCTGCAAATGCTATCTACAGCACATTAACGACTCATTTACTAAAATAGTGATGAATATCATGTAACCACACCCAAAATTAGCAAGTGCAGTTCAAAATAATATGTCATGCTTTTAGCTGCAAATCGCAAAAAACTTTGGAAGTCACAAGCAAGTCTCAAATTTTTCTCTTTGAGTCTCAAATCAAAACCCAAGTAATAATGTACAAGTCTCAAGTCAAGTCCCAAAATCCAAGTCATAAAGTTTTAATCGCTCGATTTTCTTTCTAAAACCACACCATATTTGCTTTAGATTAATTTATGGAGCTCTTGATTGAATTGTGTGGTATATTTTCATATAGTTCACATAATCTACACCAGGGCTACTCAACTCCACATCCTGAGGACCACAGTGTCTGCTAGTGTTTGATCCAGCCATGTAGTACACAAGTTCATTAATAAGCTTACTTCCTGGACCAAGTAGATAAAGTATGTTGTGAAATCTGGGCTGTGACCGACTTATCCCTTCACCCCTTTGAGGGCGCACATTTGAGTCAACTTCATCAAAAAACTTTTGAGTGGGCTACTTAAAATCCCAGGATAAAACCGTTATTTCCGGGGTTTTGTTGAGGGGATTCAGGAGCACACTCATCCACAGAACTGTGCACTCATCCGATAATTTCAGGAAGTAAACCGGAAGTAATAACTACAATTTGTAGTACAAGAACGGGACATATTACAAACTACTCTCTTTTTACTTTTGTTAATTCTATCTTCATTCATAATCTACACTTTGTAACCATCGTCATATGTAAACTGATTGATATTCTCAATAAAAACTTTTAAATTAAAAAAATATTAAAAATCCTCACTAGTTTGGAACGAGTTTTGCAGGATTTATTTTGCACACTGCTTGCAAAGTGAGGGAAGAGGGCACATAGTAGACAGGGGTCTGAGTGGACAGGGGACAGGGGTTGGGAACAGGGTTCATATTCAGTCACAGCCCTGGTGGTGTAGTACATGGTTGGAGGAAATACCTGGAGACACTGTGGCCCCAGGACATGGAGTTCAGTAGCCCTGATCTACACATAAGGGGGCAGGCACCATCCAAATAATTATTTCTGCTTGTCTCTGGCCTTTAAATGACAAATTAGCGTTAGGCAGCGGTGGCAATAACGCAAGTTGCTTTGCTAGTTTCAGATGCAGCTGTCATTTTTTCTTTCAGCGTCCATGCTAAAATAGAAAATAAACTTGCGGCGGGATGGTCTTAAGATGAGGTGTGGTCAGGCACAATTCTGGCATATTGTTATTTTAATTCAGTGAAACCGAAATCATGTCCAAAAAGTCAAGTCGCAGTTTAAAGTAGCCAAAAATGTTTACCTTCATAAAAGTCTGAGATAAAATTCCCAATATGCACAACGCAGAAAAACTCGACAAACCACAAGCAAGCTGGCAGCGAGAGCACACAGGAAATCAGAGTCAGGCAAAAGCAATCGAGCAGCCATACGGGAAATATGGGTGTGTCTGGACGGATGTGCGTGTACAATACAGACCTTATTCTTATCTGCATGATCTGCTACTGTCTTCAAGTGGCCCACCAAGAACTTCAGGGTGTGGTAGTAATGATCTGGCAAGTCATGGATCTGCGTGAGAAGTAGGGAGGAAAAGAAAGAGAATATAAAAAAACAGCAGATAAGACAATAACTTAAAATGCACTACCCTTCAAACCCTTCTTTCCGCCTTTGACACATACCAGTTTCTTCATGGTCTTCAGCCTGTCCCTTGTGTTCTCCATGCGGTTGGCATCGATGAAGTCGCTATACTTGTCTGCATGGAGAGGAGGGGCAGAGGAGTCACACACTCACGCCTGACCGGAATTTATGGAAATTAGGAGGATCGTGAATCCTTCAACACTCACATGGTGGACTTATGATAAAGCCGCCATATGAGGGACTCCCACGGGCTGACGACTGCTCTGTTTGGTGACAGTGACTGTCTTATATAGCCAAAGGGATCTAGTCTTTTCACCAAGTGGTAACAAGCTTAGCAACCTGAATTTCAATTCCAACATGCCCCTTGGCACAATCCAGAGTCTGATTGTTATACTGTATATCAGAAAATGTAGTGTGTTCTCACCTTTATTTTAGTTTATTGCCATAAATATTAGTGGAAAACCCATAATGAAGATTATGTCATGTCAACCACACACAACAGAACACTGCAAGAACCAGTTAAATGTGTCGTTCTTAACAAGTATTTTAGTCCTATACAGTATTTAGACTAAAATCCTATTTCAATTACCTTTTTGCTAAATAAGACAAAAAAAAGGTTTGCCATTGAGGTCAGATAATTTCACTTGACAGGTAAAAAGTAACTTGAAACAAGCTATTATTTTTCTCTTCACAGAAAAAATATAAGATTTTAAGTCTCATGAGGACTTGTGAAGACAGACTTTTTTGCAGTGAAAAATCATCCGGCTGGCCAAATTGACAGTGTGTGTTTGTGATGAGTCTGTTTCTCACGCCTGATCGCGTGACCGGGAAAAGACTCACCATCAGTGAAGAGGGGTTCCGGAAGCTTCCTGAAGAAGGACTTCAGCAAACTACTGATAACGTTCAGATCTTGCCATTTCTGCAGTGAAAGATTTGAGGAGCGTCAACAACGCTGTCCTGTTGCCAGAGGATGGCGAGAGAACAATTGTGGACCTTACACTTCGGACAAACTGCTATCCGACCCCAAAAGTTAATTTGGTTAATACAGGAATCCTAGACTCATGAATGCAATTCCAACATCTGCCTGGAGGAGCCATAATAACTCTATGAACACTGCATGGTGTGCGGTGATGAGGCGGGACCTCACCTCTTCGGTGGGGTTGATATCGACGCCCTTGTTGAGTTGGTCCTGCAGGCTGGACACCACGGCATTGTTCCCTGGGACTCTGTAGATGCCTGTGTAGTCCAGGCCCATGTCCTCCACCAGCCCACAGCAGATCTCCACTATCAGGGGGATGAACTAGAGTGGGACAGAGGGAAAGGGCAGTATGGTTCAACCCGTCTTATCGTGGTATATTACAGCTAATCGGGGAGCACTGAAGGACACGGACGTATAACTAATTATAGACAGACACAAGCAAGGGCTATGAATGGAGCTCTTCCAACTGTAAATATACACACAGACACATACCACAAACCCAATAAACACTGACGGACATGGACACCGGCTAGTGGACAAGCTGGACAGACAGACAGAGAGTGGGGTGAAGCGGCCTGACCTTGTTGTTGATGGCAGGCTGGCAGTCCTCCAATCGCACTCCGAAGGCCTTGGGCCCAGACTTTTTGGCCTTCTTCATGATGTTGATCCCCCACGGCGACTTGGGCGGGCTGCTCTCATCTGCCGAAGGGCAGAGTGGGACAAAGGGGCCTGTTATGACACAGCTGGGTGAAACATAAATCCCATCATCCTCCGCTGCAGCCGGAGCAGAATCTCAGGCCGAGGCACGCCGTACTCACCCTTGCCGTCAGGTTTGGGCGAGCGGGGAGCCCCCGTGGTGTTATCCATCTTGGCGAGGAGGAAGGGCGGCTTCATGCGGGGAGCCCTGGGAGAGGCGTCCGGCTTGCTGCCCGTCGGACTGCCGGGGGACAGCGGAGAGGGAATGAGAATACACACTCGCCCAGGGGGGGGCCTTCATTCACGCACATTCACAACAACAGCAGGGACTACACTAATAAGAGTGTAGTCCCAAATACTGGGCCTCAACAATGCTCCAGCAATACACAACTTTTTATTCACAACAAAGGAAAGTCATTACCCAAAGGTCCTTACCCAAGGTGATTTGCATACATTTTTAACAAATTGTCCGCTTGCTCTATACAGCTGGGCATTTACCGAATCGATTTTGGTTCATTATCTTGTTCAAGGACGAAACAGCAGTGCTCCTCTGGGGATTTCCCCCTGCAACCGTCTGGTTACAAACACAGTTCCCCCACCGTAGTGGCTAATCACTTGAATTATGGCTCGGATTCAATTAAACCCTCACATATTACCGTCCCTGTGGTCGAGAATAGCACATCAGTGATAATCAATGTGCCTGCATATAGCCAGCAGTTAACATTAAACAGTTAAATGCCAGATCCAACTTTAAAAACACGACAAGATATAAATTGTGGTATATTATAAGTGTGCATTAGACAAGAAAGGCGCTCCAGAGCCCCCGACTCTCGTTCTCTCTCTCTTTTGCTCTCTCAGGTGTACCCACCTTTGTTTCCTGTAGTCGTTCAGCTTCTTATTGATAAGTGCCTGTCGTGAGAAGCCCAGATCCTGAAACAGAAAGGTTAGAACTCACACACCACAGGAAACGAGTGTGGGACTAATTAAAGCGTGCACTAATGGCGTTTAAATACGCAGATTCTTCGCAACAGAAAGAAATGTGCCCATGACGTTCTGAAGGCTCAAACATACGAGAAACATTCAGCTCTTATTCATTTGACACCTAAGAAAGATTCGGAGCAGCACACTATAGAAATTAACACAAAACGCTGGGAGAATTGTCCCCATTAAAAGCTGATCTGCAAGACCCTGTCAATAAGACATCTGGGAACCTCAAGGTAATGCAGGCCATCATTCAGTCTATCTCCAATGTGCCTTCAATCAACCTCCCGTGTGCGCAGCTCTTTAATTTCAGGGTTCAAGGTTTCAAACGACAGCTCACGCACACTTATGCTGCTTTCAGTTAACTCGTCATTTTTTGTAAGAAACAAACAAAAAAAAAACATGGATAAATTTGCAACTCTGCTTAGAGTGTGACACACACACAAAATGTGAAACACAGACATTAGTGTATGTTCAGAGAGAACGTATATTAAAACAACGTAGAGCACTGCAAACAGCACAGGGATCGGTGGCGAGATTGGGCGTTCAGAGCGTGACTGTGACGGACTGGGGTAGGGTCAGAGGGGGGCTTTTCGTTTTCCCTGACCTCGCTGTCGGTCTTGCTGTTCTCGCGGATGAACTTGATCCAGCTCAGCATGTCATCGCGGTCCTCGGCCTGCAGCAGGTACTCGCAGAAGTCCTGCGTGGTGAGGCGCAGCGCGTGCTTGCGCTTGGTCTCGCTGTAGGCGATGTCCACCAGGCAGCCGCGGATGCTGATGGGCTGCTCGTCCTCGCCGTGGCCCGCCCCGGCCCCGCTGCCCGCCGCCGCCGCTCTGTGCATCACCGCCTCCCGCTTGTCCTTGTACAGGAAGAGCGAGTGCGACCGCAGCACCGAGTAGACGTGCTTCCACGGCCGGATGCCGCCGCCCACCTTCTGCCAAATGGACACGGAGAGAGAGGGAGAACACCGTTAGATCTCACGTCCAGGCTCAGGCTGAATCCCATTTTCTGGACTCGGTAGAATCGTGGACTCAAGTCCGTCAGTGCTTAGCGCTGTCCCAACTGCGCTGTGCTCTTATGCCAACTTTGTGCACCCTCTACCTGCCCTTTTTTGCAAGACCACATCAATGCAGACTTAACTGTCCCCAGAAATAAGCCATAAAAGTCTGCACTCCACAGTCCACAAGTCCAGAGGGCTCAGTTTGGGATTCAGCCCAAGATCTGCACTCTTGCCTCAAAATGTCTGTCTCTTCTTAATTAAAGGAAAAGAGACTGCTTTTTGGTCACAGGAATGTAATATCCCCTTAAAAATGTGGCCTGGCCTAATCTGACTAATTATAATGGGGAAGGATATGCTTTAAAGATAACCAGGGCTGTTCTTTGAGAGATATTACTCCAGGAAAGTGTTTGTTTGGAAACTAAAAGTGTTTGGTTTGTCCTTATATAGGCCTATGTTTTGTGTGTGTGATTTCAACTGGTGTTTACTGTTAAAAACTAAAAACCTAAAAATTCAACTGTTTAAAAATCTGCAAATGTTTTTCAATTTCATGACTTCTCAAGCTCCAGTAGAGAGTATGAACAAATTTAAACTGTCTTAAACCTGAAAATTGTTTGTTTTTGTGTGTGACTACTAAACAATGGAACCAACAACATTAATAATAAAATTACTTCACGCAAAGCACACAAAGAGGATGTGACAATGGGGTGAGCAGCAGGTGTGTGGGCCCTTACTTAAAATGACACACAATAATAATAAAACCGATAAGGACAATTACCTGCAGTTTTATAGATAGGTTCTGCATCCACTGAGCTCCAGTTAGACAGTATGTCTTGTTAATAGATAACAGAGGCAAAGCAATAATATCTTTGCGTAGGTCAGCCTCAGGTGCCCTTTGGACAGAATTGGACCTACCCTCCCACAGCTATCACCTTCCGCTCTGACCCATTCCACAACGGCCCATTCATCAGATGCAAATCCATCTCGATTCCACCACTTCACTGGGACTTGCACTTGCGTCGACTCCCACAATGCCCCGCGTCAACTCCCACAATGCCCCGTGTCGACTCCCACAATGCCCCGTGTCGACTCCCACAATGCCCCGTGTCGGCTCCCACAATGCCCTGTGCCGGCTCCCACAATGCCCCGTGTCGGCTCCCACAATGCCCCGTGTCGGCTCCCACAATGCCCTGTGCCGGCTCCCACAATGCCCCACGTCGGCTCCCACAATGCCCCACGTCGGCTCCCACAATGCCCCGTGTCGGCTCCCACAATGCCCCGCGTCAACTCCCACAATGCCCCGTGTCGGCTCCCACAATGCCCCGCGTCAACTCCCACAATGCCCCACGTCGGCTCCCACAATGCCCCGTGTCGGCTCCCACAATGCCCCGTGTCGGCTCCCACAATGCCCCGCGTCAACTCCCACAATGCCCCGTGTCGACTCCCACAATGCCCCGGGTCGGCTCCCACAATGCCCCGTGTCGGCTCCCACAATGCCCCGCGTCAACTCCCACAATGCCCCGTGTCGACTCCCACAATGCCCTGTGCCGGCTCCCACAATGCCCCGCGTCAACTCCCACAATGCCCCATGTCGGCTCCCACAATGCCCCGTGTCGACTCCCACAATGCCCTGTGCCGGCTCCCACAATGCCCCGCGTCAACTCCCACAATGCCCCATGTCGACTCCCACAATGCCCTCTGCCGGCTCCCACAATGCCCCGCGTCAACTCCCACAATGCCCCGTGTCGGCTCCCACAATGCCCCGTGTCGGCTCCCACAATGCCCCGTGTCGGCTCCCACAATGCCCCGTGTCGGCTCCCACAATGCCCCGTGTCGGCTCCCACAATGCCCCGTGTCGGCTCCCACAATGCCCCGCGTCGACTCCCATAATGCCCCGCGTCGACTCCCACAATGCCCTGCGTTGTGAGCAAGGGGCCAGGTTTCCGGTCTCAACCTCAACACCGGCTTTAATGTCGCCTTGTGAGGGGGAAAGATGTCGCCTGATATCTATGATTTCTGCTAAAAAAAACAGTTTCTCCATTGGGCTCCATTCATTTTTGATAGCAAAATAAAAAATACTTCCACTCATATATTCATGCTAACTCTGTGCATTAAAATTGTATGTACATGTGATTATGTATGGGCCAAGGACATGACTGAGCATGTGCTGTTGAGCTTCCTGGTTCAGATTTGCTCCCCATACGTTTCTATTTGGCATCATCGCTGGCTCTGCTAGTTACATACTCTAAGGTTGGGAGGGTTAGGGTTAGGGTTAGGGTTAGGGTTTGGCATCATCGCTGGCTCTGCTAGTTACATACTCTAAGGTTGGGAGGCGGCCTCACCTTGCCCTTCTCAGTGAGTATCTGCTTGTAGTGCAGCCAGCCCTCCTTGCGCACGTCGCTGAAGGAGAGGTTTCCCAGCTCGGAGGTGGAGTGGCGCTTTGAGCGGGCATCCTCAGCTGACCCCAGGCTATCCAGGGACTGACCCGGAGACGCACAGGAAGTCACACACAGACACAATAAAGCCATGCGTACTTAGGGGATGCATTTGAAGTCAAGCCAATGGCTCATACACATTAATTTATTAGGAAACCTGCTGCTTCTCTACTGAAAGGATATTATTTCTGCTCTGTGTAGCAGGCTATAGTGGTATGTTGCCTCTGGAACAATACATTCTGGTAACAGCTATCATTTGAAGTTAACATAAAGTATAATCATAAGTTTTGTGTTTATATTCCAGTGAGAAATATATTTAGTTTGTTGCAGAAACTGGGCAAAGGGGGATAATAGTATTAAGTCCGTCAATACGAGAACTCACCCCATCCGTGAAGAAGCTTTTAACTCTTTTTGGCAGTCTCCTGAAGAGAGAAGTAGAGCTAGTTAATGTGGATTCAAATTAAGAGGTGAAAATGTATTGTTAGAATGTTTACACTTCAAGCGCTTTGCTTTGAAATATGAAACTGTCCTCACACAAATTCACAGAATCAGGACTGTTTACAACAACAGGCAATAAGAAGGACAGCCGAAACCAAATTCACTCTCCCTCTCCACCCGTATTGTCTGTAGCAAAGGGCGCCCCGGCCTCAGCCCCCCCCCCCCCTCAGAACTCACGAGAACACGCGGCCCTCCTCCCGGAAAGTGTTGAGGCCCTCGTCGCATGACTTGGAGCGTTCCGTCGTGATTGCCAGCAGGTATGAAGATCGACGGCTGGCCTTGATACTGCCTGCTCAGAGATAATGAGGGAGAAAAAGAGGAGATGAAAGAACCGAGAGGACCTTGGACGTTATTACTTCGGTAAAGAGAAAGAGAAAAAAAACGGCAGTCGGAGAGGACAAGAAAAGGACAGAGGGGGCTGTTGGTGTGAAGGAGGGAGTTAGGGTTACAGGGGACCCCACAGCCACTGCAGGTCACTTCGCCCATTGCATAGCCTGAAGAAACATCACGTGGAAGGGGTCTCAACTGCGCAACTCGTATCAGCCAAACAAGAGGGAAATTTGAGTTGTTAAATCCGTCCACATTTTAATAGGGAAAATAGTAACAAGCCCTTGGATGAAACAGGCATGTTTTTGTCAGCGCTAGCCAATCAGATGCTAAAGTCAGGGCGTCCTCGGGCAGCGATCCTCTTTCTCTTACCACCAGGTCATCTAACCTTGATTATCCGTGGAATTCAGAGAAAGAGAGAGCGAGAGAGAGAGAGAGAGCAGGGGAGCCTGCTCGTGCCCAGCGACGGGAGGGTCAGAGAGTCCCTCGGCCCCGCCCTGCCCGAGGGGGGCGGAGAGCGGTGCGGGCGAGTCGTGCAGGCATGCAGGGGCGTGCGAGAGGCGGGAGGGGGAGGGTGGGGGTAACACTCACTGCAGTCGTGGGAGAAGAGCCTTGTGAGGGGGAAAGTGAAGGTGGGGGAGACGGGGCTGGTAGTGACGGCGGGCGCGGAGCTCATGGCGCTGGATACCACCGAGGAGGCGGGCACGTGGCGGGCACGCAGGTCGGCGCTTGGGCTCGTCGGCTCATCTGCGGGGTGGGGGAGGGGGAGGGGGAGGGGGAGGAGCGGGGTGGTCGGAGGGGGGAGGAGTTTAGGAGGGGAGGGCACAGAGAAGCAGGGCCAAGAGGCATCACCGGGTTACTCTAAAGGGAGTAGACATAAACACACAACTACGCTGCGAACACGCCTGTAAGCATGTGGGCGTATATGCACACACACGTACACACAGAGACACACACAGACGCACACGTGCACATGTACAGGTACAAACATACTTAGCAGTGCACCATGTTCTCATGTATTTCAGGAGGTTTCTGTTCTCTGCACTGAATTAATTCATTTATAAACTATTGTTTTCAATGATGTAAAAAGATTTCAAAGTTTCCATTGTTGTTCATTATTTAAACAATACTGCACTTTGAATATGATGGCCATTTGGATAATAAGAATGAGAATTGCAATGCCATTACAATAGCACAAAAACAATGGGCAGAAATATAAAAATTAAACCTGAATGTGGAGAAAATATCACATATAAACCAGGAACATTTTGATAACAATTTGGCCCAGGTTTTCATGACTGTAATGTTTTCCACCAGTCAAGCCCACCATATACAGTTCATAGATTTCTATGTTCTTATAGATGGTATCAAGATGTACAGTACTTCTGTAAGCTCCGATGATTTACTGTAACATACTGCCAATATATTAAAACTTAATCTAATGCTATATGAAAGCAAACAGTGTAATAACTTATAACCATTGTAATCACTACGCAACTTTATGAATTGAAATATCATTAACTACAATTTGCACACGGTGAACTGCCAACACTCCCTGCGTATGAAACCACAGATATGCAGTCATACATACACACACACACACACACACACACACACACACACACACACACTCGACAGCATAGTACTCTCTGGCATCTCCTATGTCAGACACATAGGGGCAGACAGCAGCAGACACAGAAACAGACATTTGAGGAGAGAGCAGGTATCTCACAGAGGCCACGAACCTGGCCAGCGCTGGGCACACACAGCAAGTCCTTAGAGCTGAAAAGAAATCTCCAGGCAAATGGACAGAATGACAGAGATGGACAGACAGACAGCAACCTAGACCCACCCTTGTACCTGTGCCTCCAGCCTTGATGTAAAAGGACAAACTCAAGAGAGAAACGTGAAATGGCTTTGCTCAAGAGGCAGAAGTTTCAGTTCTTCAAGCATGTGTGTGTGCGCATGTGTGTATGCTTTAGAGACAGACAGAGAAAGTGTGTATGTGTGTTTGTGTGGTGTGTGTGCGTGTGTGCATGAGTGCTGCTTCATCTAAATAATTTTCTACTCTATTTTTACCTCTCTGCACTTTATGGCCATAGCATAAAAGAAAGCACATTTACAATCTTAACTGGATATTCCATGTGAAGGAGACAAAACATGACAACTGTGTGCCTACGCCTCCCAGGCGTTCTTCCTCACACCAATCTAAGATTAGGCTGGAGGTGACAATGCCCCACTAACACTGATGAGAGGATGATCAACAGGGACAAACTCTGAGGCAACCTGAAACAAGAAGATCCTCTCTACCATTTCCTCAAATGGCACTGCTAATTATTTAATTCTCAAAAGCAAGGTCGTGCAAAGCAGCAGGTCTCCATACGCCAGCAGCACAGTCATTTTGAACCTAATCCAAACTCGTTTTCATTTCCTCTTCCCTGAGCTGCGGATCCCCCACGCAACTCCCTTTCAGGCCAGCAGGGGGAAGCAGAGCACCACTCTGCAGCACTCTTCTCTTCTTTTATTTTCTCATTCAATTCAAATACCCGACTCTCTCCACCCTCTTTCTCTCCCTCCATCCAATTAAGTCTTTCTTTTTTTTTCTCCTACAGTCCAATTCAGACACCTCTCTGATTTGTCTCCCTCCCTCCATAGAATTGGAATGCCTTTGTTGGCAAGACGTACATGGCAGCGTGCGATGCAGCTTTCACCGTTTCCGCTCCCTTCCCGCCTCTCTTGCTTTCTTTCTCTCTCTCTCTCTTTTTCCGTCTCCCCGTGGAGCGGACGCCAGCTCCCCCCTCAGAGGCAGCGCACAAACAGACCTGCTATTCACTGCCCCGATGAGGACGAGGGCAGAAATGACTGGAATCTGCCTGTTTACGGCAGGCACCAGAAATAGGCCCGCCGCGGGATTTAACAAAGGGCGTTATTAACCCCGCCGCGACCAGGGAGCCCCGCGTTCGGGCCCCACTTCCTTTTCGGGAGACCTCTGCTACTCTACAGTGTGTGCGGGAGTCTTATGTTCGAACACAACCATGAGGCGTCATCTCAGGGCTCAAAAGCACAAGGCTAAGCTAAACGAGGCTACATCTCAGCTATCGGAGCGATAGCAATTCCACTGAAAGTGGCGCAAGGCTAAATTAAATGTATCCTGGTATAACGATTTGATTGTTTAAATCCATCAGCACATGGTCCCATGGTGACATCACAAACTGTGAATGTGGGAAAACTGAGAAGGGAAAAGTGTGGAGTCCAGAGGGCTGGAGATGAGAGTGGAGAATGGCCGGAGAGACATTAGGCCACCAACTGTTTTCTCAGTCTTTCCACGCCTGAGAGCCGTTCCGTGGAACGTTCCAGAGCTCGGAGAAAGCAATGGGAGACGACCGCGTGTAGTGTTGAGACCTGACCTAGCTCCCTGACCTAGCATCCATGGCACGGGAATCCCCACAGCGAGCAGAGAAACTATTACAAATGACACCCCCTGTCCTACAGTGCTGGGTCTATTGCGCTCTGGTTTGCCCCTGCTGTTGTCTGTGCGGTTAGACACACAGTCAAATCCATTTCATCATTAAATGAGAGCTCCCAGAGCATCTCAACTCATCCATTCACCTTTGACCCTGTACAGGAGCCCTGGATGAATCTGGCCCCTCTCTCCTCTGCCTGGTGTTCTTTCAAGCCTCCTTTTCGCCAGGATCATGAGAGCACTGTGACACAGCCTTCCTTGACTGTGACACAGCCTTCCTTGACTGAGTGACACCCTGCTGTGCCAATGAGCCGAGGAAGCCCAAGAATGGCTACACCCCCTCCCACCCTTAAATCCACCCCTGCCACTGAGGACCACTTACACTTACAACCATGGACACAGTAATGCAATGGGACACACGTTGGTCCTTCAGAGAAACTGGGACTGTGTTTGGCTGGGGACTGAGGAGACAACTTCTATCATTTGACCCGTCTCAGCTCCCCTAATGCTTACGTCAAACATTTTTGCTCCCTTTCAAAAGGTTCTGATCCCATTCTCTTCAGTTAAAGGCCTGAGGGACCTGAAACAGAATTTTAGGTTTGACGCCATATTCTTCATACCATCATAATGCGACCAGATAAAGAGAGTTAGATGGATACAGACAATTCCCATATTCTCCTTTTACGTGATCAGGCTAAAACTGTCTTCAAAGTAAATGAATGGAACATGGGCAGAGTCTGTGACAGGCTATGGCAGAGTCATTCAATGTATGCTATATCAGATAGGGGGACACTGTACAAGCACACAATACACCCCATACATGTAGGTTCTCATGGTTTTACACATTATAGGAGAGACCGAGAGGGAAATGGGCCCTTCAACTGAACCTGTCCTAGTTTCAGTCTTCAGCCATTAAACGTGCCTCGGCTTGTAGCATCCAAAGTCGAGTTTCGGGTAATTCTTTGCCTCTCACCACGGTTTGACGTTGTTTTGCTTCTCTCTCCGTGAGGGTTCTGTCTACATGTGCTGATCCGCTGAGCTGTTCTGACTTGTTCGCCATTGATGCTGTAGCCCGTGTTGGGGAGCCAAACAAACCTTTACGCCTTTACTAAAGTTCCTTTGTAAAGAGTAAAAACAGCCAAAGAATCTAATATGGAAATTGGTTGTTCATTCTCTGGCAATGCCCTCAAATTCTCTGTAGCATTTTAGCAACAAGATAACATTCCTACAATATCAAAGCAGCGCTGTGAGAATGTTTTACATTTGCTGGGATGACGGCTGGGACCAGTGGGTAACACATGCAGAACAGCCTTCACTCTGACCAGCAAATGATTTTGGTTTTGAGACCATGAAAATAAAAACTCCATAAAACCACTTAGGGTGGTTCTTGAAAAGAATAAAACGGAGAGAAAGTGAACGGGTAAACAAAGAATTTCCGCCTCATAGGCGCAATTTACTGAGAGTGTGCTTTGTTTGTCCAACTAAAGCCTTTACTGGGCTTTTTTCCCCCAGAAGCAATAAGGCTGAAGCTGCCAGACGCCACCCCTTAGATTTACACTGCTTTGACTTTCTCCCCTGACCTCGGATCAGGTGGTTAGAGGAGGAAAGGATCAGTTGACAGCTCTGTGTTTTGCCATGCAAACTGAGGAGCGGTGGGCCGGCCGGCCGGTACGTTTTCACGGCGGCAGCAGGCGAGCGATGCGAGCGAGCTGGAACACGACCGCAGAACCAGAGCCTCCGTCCCCTCCTCTCTGCGTACAGTTTTCAATTTCAGTTCGCACTGCCGTCAGATATACATTCATGATACCCAAGGGTCCACAGCACAAAAAAAAGAGTAACACGACGGTTCACTTCCCTTCCCAGACTGCACAAAACTGTAATTACGTTTTACTACGTTTCAGGTAAAGACTCAGTAAATTACAGTATTTCATTACATGTCTGAGCCATGTTCCCACTCTGTTTCCTAAGAAAGGTAGGCTTTCTGGGAAATGGATTAAGAGGGAAAAACCAACGATATGAATTAATGAGGCATCAAATCCCAGCCAAAGACTCACGGCTTGGGCATCGGGGGAGTTGCCGTTGTTATGCAAGTCACAGACTGGAAATGACGGGAGACCTGGAATAAACCAGATGAGCGCAGTGGAAATAAATGAAGCAGGTGACGTATGATGACGTAACCAGTATTCAAAAAGTATGATCAGCTGTCACACCTACGCCCAGATCAGAGGTGGACATTATGTATGTGTGTGTGTGTGTGTGTGTGTGTGTGTGTGTGTGTGAGTGTGTGTGTGTGTGTACAGACAAGCTGTCTGCCATTCCTTTCATGCCACCTACATTGTAAGCAGCAGGTATATTTAAGGCACCAGGCACCCCTCCTCACACTGAGGAGAAGAGAGGAGGCTGTGGGGAGAGCTGGAGGAGGCGCGTGTGCATTCCCAAACACACAACTCTGACGAGGCTCACTGCCCTTATTGCCTCATGCAAACAAGGCAAGGCAGGTCACAAGTGCAGTGCGGGAAGAGGAAAAACAAACAATGTCACTCCAGAGTATCAATGCAGTGTGTGTCAGATGCAGAATAGCACTGTTGAGCGTGTCCCCGTAGTGTCACAATGCAGTGTGTGTCGGATGCAGAGTATCACTGTTGAGCGTGTCCCCGTAATGGAGGGTGTGTGACTGCAGAGTATGTTACAGCAGAGGCAGAATGCATCCCTATAGAGCGTGTTCCTGTGTGTCACTGTAGATTACCAATGCAGAGAGTGTCCATGTTGAACACAGCCCTTTGGATCAGCAGCGTAGCCATAAATATTCATAGAGTTGGGCCTGTATAGAGCTATGTTTGCCAGAATACTTAGGTGGACATCACAATTGGGTTTGCTTCAGCCAAGGTAAATGGGTGGGCCAGGATACCATTTAGGTGGCTGTGGCTAACCCCGGTCCACCGGTGCGTACGCGGTCGGATTGGATCAGAGTATTAGGGGGACATACTCACCTATGAATGGGATGGAGGCCAGTGAGTCGTCCTCCACAGGGAGAGGAGGCAAGCTGCCATTGGCACGGCGGGCGGTGTCTACCACGGGCGGGGTGGCGGGCGTGGCATCGCGCGGTTCGGCGGGGAACCCGGGCGGGTCGGGGGCGTCGACAGGCAGAGCATAGTGAGGGTGCCGCAGGGCGTGGGACGTGCGACGCCCCGTGGGCGGCTTCTGCCGCAGCACCACCTCCTGAGTCTGCGATACCGCCTCCTGTTCCTCCACCGCCCTCTCGTGGTTGGTCTGCCGGCAGGTCCCGTCCTGGGGGTCGGGCGTGGCGGCGGGGGGCGAGGAGGAAGAGCCGAGCGCGGGCACGGGCACGGCAGCACAAACGCCATCCGGGGGGCTGGTTTTGGGGGTGGGCGTCCAGGAGAAGTGGGGTCCTGAATACGCCTGGTCCCTGAAAGAGTGCGCCTGCATTAGGCGGCCCGCCTTGCGGTAGAAGGAGGGGCTGTAGCTGCGGTAGCCCACTGGCTGGTCATCCATCGTTTGCGGCGGGAGCCTCCGTGATTGGACGCCTGACTGGGAATGCGCCGTCGCCTGCTTTTGGGTCTGCCGGCCCACGGGGGGTGCCGTCGTAGCTTCGCAGTGGTTCCCCGGCCTCTGCTGGCCCTCGGTCCTGGGCGGAGCCTGCTGCAGCCAGGCCGGCCTCTCGAACCGGGGCGAAACCAGCGCCACCGCCGGGTCAAGCGCCTCCGACAAGCGGCCGTAGCGGTCGTACGCTGTCGCTAGCAGGTTCTCGGAGCGGGCTCGGCAGGATGGCTGACCGTAAGGGGCGCCCCACCCCCCGGCCCAGTAGGGGTCACCGTGGGGGTCGGAGCCGGGGTGCAACAGCAGGGTGTCCTGGGAGGCGCTGTGGGGCAAGCCGGCTCGGTGGTGCCCAAGCGCCACTCCCATCTCGGCCAGGCGGTCTTGCGAGTAGCTGCGGTGGCGTGGGGGCATGCCGGGGCCCGCGCGCTCGGGCACCTGGCTGTAGTACCAGTCCGTCAGGGCCTGCTGGCAGCGCTCGCTCTTGCTCAGGCCCCCGGCTCGGGGCTGGGGCTGCGAGGCCGAGGCGATGGCGGCGTTGTGGTTGGCGAAGTGGAAGTACAGCGGGCTCGCCAGGGCCGACCCTGAGGACGAGGACCGGCCCCGGACCGGCCCCGCCGTGTGGGGCCCGCTCGCGCCATACTGGCCATCTGCCAGCCGGTGGGCAGGGCTCACGGCGCTCGTGCCCGCCCCCGGCTCTGGGCCCCGCCCCTCCTGCCAGCCCGCTGCGCTGCCCGCACCAGATCGGTTGTCCAGCGGAGGGGAAGGCCCGCAGGTCCAGTTGTCCAGCTTGTTCTGGCCCATTGGAGGCGACCCGGTGGGAGGTTGCTGGGTCTTACTGCGAGGGTAGGAGACGGGTGGTGGATCGGGCAGGTTCTGGGCTCCCCCCGTGTACGGCTCATTGCCCTTCAGGTAGGCATCCTGAGAGTATGCCTGCGTGAGAAAGGGGAACACATTTAGCGATGCAGTGGAGAGGAGGAGGAGGCATAGAGCAGAGAAAGAGCCACACGGAGCCAAGCCAAGACCTGTTCTTATCTATCAGCTCATGTGAGGCCCGTCTGTGAAGCCCCTGCTTCCACGCAGAACCTTGAACAGAACCACCTGATTTGCCAACATACGCAGCTACCTTTTAATCGCTACTGTCCAACAGCACAACAGCAACCTCAAATTCCGGAGTAAACCTTAAGTGCTCGAGGAAATCGCCAGGACCAAGCAACACATTTGTACGGAATTTGAGAAAGGCTGCATGCAGCTGATTCAAATGAAGCGGAACATAAAAGCATCTTCAAAGCTTTACCTCGACGGCTTGTGGAAGCAATATCCTATCCTCTCTCATGTACTCCCAAGTGTAGAGAAAGGCTGTTCTGAGATGGTGCAGAATATCCCTGAAGTGGATCGAACCGGTTTCCGGAACTTTCTCTTTTGGCGCCTCTCTTTTTCTCTTTCTCTCACTCTTTCTCTGAGCCTCTTCCCTTCTCTGCTCTCTCATTCTTTCTGTTCTCTCTCTCTGTCGGCTGGGCTCAGCGTGGTGTCCTCAGTCTGGCCACGCCTCCCCAGCAGTGAGGGAGGGAGGGAGGGAGGGGGGTGGAGTTGGGGGGGAGGGGGGGGGGGGTGCAGGGGGCTGGTGATGTCACCCCAGGAATGCAGCTGATCCAGGCAGTGAGAGGAGGGTGAGGGTAGTGTGTAGAGGAGTGAGGGCCTGAGGGCAGGGGCCTGGTCTGGGGGTATTTGTGAAGGGCAGAAGGGGGAGAGAAGGGGGAGATGAAGGCGGCGCTCAGCATATCGTGTGCTATTTCCGCTTGTGTGCCGTGTTTGTTTGTGTGTTAAGCAACGGACACTGACAGGTATCCCTAAGATTTCCGGCTCGTGATGTAACGCCGCATGCCACGCGCTTCAACAAACTGAGTCACGTATCAAGTGAGGTTCTCGTTGTTTTTTTCCCCTCCATCTACTCACTCTGTCTGTCTGTCTGTCTGTGCAACTCAAGTAATATACCCCTCAAGTAATACAACAGACATTCAAACTCTTGAAAACAAGGGAACATATTTCTTTGAAGAAAAACTCATTTGTCCTATATATCGGCTGTGTGTATTTATCTATGCAGCTCTGCTTGTGTGGTTGATTGTGTGTGTGTGTGCGTGTCTAGGTGTGTGCCTGTGTTTTTGGGCAGGCATGTACGTGTGTGTGTAGGCAATCATGGGTATGTGTGTCTGTAAAAGTGTGTTGAAGAGGGTTTGTAGCAGGACAGAAAGATCATACTCACACTTACCAGCTGCAGCACGTCTTCATCTTTTGGCATTATAGAGAGCTCCAGGACACTCTCACTGCAGAAAGGAGGAGGAGGAAGAGGAAGAAGAAGGGTGAGGGAAAGAGACAGTCAATGAAGAACCCCCTTATGGAAACAGAATATGAATCAGTATTATATTCGGAAAAATATATCGTAAAGACATTTCAACGTTTCACAGTATATGGGTAAATATACAATGTGTTGTTATTTATTGTGTTTTCTAAAACGTCCAAATATTTACAATATACTTCAGCATATACCGTTTCCGTAAGGTACACTTTAAATATTTGCAGTTTTACTAAAACTGTGAAATTGGAATTGGCAGTTGTGCCTGGTAAGCAATGACTGCGCCACCTACGCTCCACGCGACAAAACGCTGGAGCTGAGCTGTGCTCTCTAATGCTGTGGCACCCTGAGGATCCTTGGCCACTTAAAAACCATCGTTCTCGTGGCGACACAACATTTATCGGCTCCCGCTTCAGCGGTCAGAGCCGGCTCCTGACAAGGCGGAGGCTCAAACCTGCGATGTGTTGCTTTCAGGGCCTGTGCTCACGGTGAGTGCCTTTACAGGCATAGCCACTCTGGAGCTTTAATTTACTGCATCATGAGAAAGCATTATGCCACAGTCGGGTGTTACAACTATTTTGTCAGACCTTGTCACCCAACGCCAAATGTCGCTGAACTGAAAAAAGTTAATCAATTATAATCCTAATATGAATTAATATTAGGCTTAGCTCGATGTACAGCCTTCACGCTACATGGCGATACTAAACGTATCTCTGCATTTCAATGGATCTCTATGGGAATTGGGGGGTGGGACTAGATTTAGCTGTAAATTACACTGGAACAGTATGGAACACATGGTTGGCTAAAGGGCTCTAAGTTATCAAGGGTCTGATGTATCAAACAAGCCTTAAACCATCACTCTGCTGCCAGAAATACAGTAGATATGGATGGATAACTTGAATGGTGTCTTCTCCTGACTTATTTTTCCATAGAGTTCAATAAGGAAATTTGTCAGGAGAAACAACCCTTAAAGCGATCCATCCATATCTACCGCATATCTGGCAGCAGAGTGATAGTTTGAGGCTCGTTTGATACATCAGACCCTTGATGACTTTTAGCCAACCATGTGTTCCATACTGTTCCAGTGTAATTTACAGCTAAATCTAGTCCCATCCCCCAATCCCCATAGAGATCCATTCAAATGCAGAGACATTTAGTATCACTTGTAAAAGTACCAGAAAATAAGATATCAAGAGTCTTTTGATGTTGTTGGGTCACAGACATCAGGAAGTCATGGCACGCAAAGGATATGCGACCAAATATTAAAAATGAATACTTTATTCTATATATAAATGTAGGGGTGCCAATAATTGTGGCCAACACGGTTTTGTTAAAAATAATTATTTCTTGATGAAGGATTTTTTTTTCTCATAATAAATGAATGTCAATTAAAGGTTGGATTTTTCTCATTTTTTCAGTGTGACATTAAGCCGATTCACCAAACGGTGAATTTTTTATAACCCTTTTTACTCATCTTTACCAGGGGTACCAACAAATTTGAGCACGTCTGTAAACATACTAGGTGCCCTCCGATCCACCCTTGCTATTGGCACGTCACCAAGTATTTCTGTTGTCAGGGCTGAACATCACAGGAATTTCACAGCATGTGTCACACCAGCTGAGGATTTGATTAGGTAAGGATTTCTGAACCGCACAGACCAATAAGAAGCTTATTAAAGAGACATAACTCCGGGACGCACCAATCACAGGCCGTTTCTCCCAGGCTCCCTGTGCATTTCAGTGCGCTCATTGTGCTCCTGTTTTTTTTCCGTTGGCGGAGTCTATGGAGCAATAAAATGAACCTTCTTGCTGCTGCCCAGCATGTGTTTTTAACTTCAGCGCCTCCATTGTTTGCCACTGTGTCTTACTCCTTCCGCACCTCCCTCAATGCCTCTTTCTGCCGTGGTGCTCCTTACAGAAAACAGCCGTTTCTTGCTGGCGTGTTATGTTACCACGTGGTTATTTTTTTAAATCGGGTAGAGGCAGTCCATAAGGGCTTCTGAAACCAGACGCTGAATTCAATTCTGTAAGACATTTTTCTGCAGCCTTCTTGCAGCCGTTATCTTTGTGAGCAACTTACACTCTACACGGCGTGAGGCGTTTAGCCAATTTCATAATGAGAGACAATGCATGTGGCTCATTCAACAAGCATTGTAACTGCTCCACAGCAGTTTTCTTTATAACGGATCATGGCCATAACAGCTATTATAAAAGCTGAATCAGGGCTATAATCACAATGTAACAGCAGTAGCTAGCACACACATAAACTAACTACCCCCCCCAAAACAAAACACACACACAGCACTCTACTCCTCTCTCCTCCGCTACCCCCTGGTCCATGAACGTTCTGTGCTGGGCCTCACCTGTTCTGGATCAGGGCGATCACCTGGGAGTAGGTCTTCCCCAGAACGCTTTCACCATTTACCTTAACCAGTCGGTCCCCTGCAAGCACACAAACAGGACCCATGTCTCCCACATTCACTTTCTCTGAATGAGACTCAAACGGCCAATGAATTTGCCTCCATGACTCAAAGAGTAGGGGCTGACGTCTCTCTCCATTCCCAGTGCAGTGTAGCAGAAGACAGAGGCCCAAGCTGTTGCCACTACAGCCGGGAGGCTCTCTGTGTCTTAACTTGATTGTGTCATGTAGTCAGGCCTTGAGAGAGAGAGAGCCTCCACATCCAGAGAATAATTATTAAATTATTAATATGAGTTGTTGAAATGTCTAGGCACATTTGTTGTTGTTAAATGTTATTATTGGTGTATGTCCATTATAATTAAGAAAAGAAAAAATAGTGAATTAAAAAAAAAAAAAAATTAAAGCAGATTCCACAGAAGCAGGAAATCGTTTATTTATTTAAAATATTTAAAGGATTGCAAAAATGAACCATCTACAGTGTGTGTGTGTGTGGGTGGGTGTGGGGGCATGGCACAGGTTTACTGGGTACTGGGCGGTGGCTCCTTGACTGGCTATGAGAGGAATGGTACCCAGGTTAGCCGGGTTCAGTCAATGAGTCACGACAGGAAGTCATCCTTTTGCGGCTAACGCTGGCAGTGAGGAATAGAGGGGGTGTTCCTGTTCAGGCATGTTGATATTCCCGAGCTGCACTGCCTTGAGCATAGCCATTTTATGTCTGCTTTGACATTAGCTCAGTACAGCAGTGACTACTAACACCCCCACAAATAACAACCCGCAACATATAAGCGCAAGCGCTGGCTCAAAGAAACCTAGCCTCTGTCAGACCATTGAACAAACTCCTTGAAAGTAGTGTACATGCTGTTTATGTAGACACATTGCATATACATGACATTTGCGCACGTGCGTGTGCCCGTGTGGGCGTGTACGCGCACATGTTTGTGTATGTAAATGCTTGCATTAGACGGAAAGCTTTCTTGGTGGGAAACCACATTTTTATGTGCTCTCGTGAATCATCCATAGCACTGGACTTTCGAGTGCGATCTCCTCCATCTGTTTGTGATTGTCTTTGCATCGTTATGTAATGCACTGTTTGTTTTTGTCAAGGTGATTTCCCTTGTAAATAGCACATGCACACGCAATGCGTGAACTCGCCAGAAGGAGTAAGGTCAGAGCGAGAGATTGTGTGGCAACTGTGGACAAAATGTCTCCCGCTCTCCTACCTGTGCACAAGCCGGCTTGGTGGGCGGGGCCCCTCTCTCGTACGTTCTTTACAAAGATGGTGTCCATTGGCTCCAGCCGACCTCGCTGGTAGCCTGTGTGGGCAAGAACACATTAACACACACACACACACACATGCAACTACAAAATGGGAACAGTTAATTTAGAGAATTAATATGACATTGTAATATGACATTGTAAAAATAGGACATTGTGCTAATAAAGAGAAAAGCAAGAAAACCTCAAACATTCATGCCAAATTAAATAATGTGGGGCGGCTGTGGCTCAGGAGGTAGAGCGGGGCGTCCGCTGATCGCAGGGTTGGCGGTTCGATCCCCGGCTCCTCCTGTCCTTGTCCTTAGGCAAGACACTGAACCCCAAATTGCTCCCAATGAGCAAGCTAGCACCTTGCATGGCAGCTGCCGCCATTGGTGTGTGAATGTGTGTGTGAACGGGTGAGTGAGAGGCCATTGTAAAGTGCTTTGGATAAAGGCGCTATATAAGTGCAGTCCATTTACCATTACAGAGATCTCTCCAAAATGAAACTAAATTCTTTCATTCTTTATTAGCCATAAAAAAACACTGTAAATGCTGTTAGTCGCTCTTAATCATAGTAAACATACTTAGGGTAACTTTAACCTCTGAGGAAAATAAACACTGGAAAATTCCTTTTTTAGATGCTGTCATAGACAAAGTGGCCAGGCTGCGTTTAGTGAAACGGCAGGTTCTGGTGGAGGGCAATGGGCATATGTGTCCAGCAGAGGGAGCCGCAAAACAGCAGCTGGCAGGAAGATGATGTCATAATGCTTCTCCCTGTACATGCTGGTACTGGCGAACAACAGAGCTCACTCACCCTTCCCGTTCCCGTTCTCCTCATCCTGCAACACAGACACACGACAGGCTGTAAATCACCTGTCCGCACCTGGGCAGACGTCGTGGGATCTCAGAATGGAACAATAAGGCGATTAAGGAAAGCCCCACCTCTTCTCACCATACAGCTACACGGTCTAATTAGGTGAATCGCCTGAATTAGCCTGAATGAGCAACAGGGGAATCAGTGCGCAGAAGTGTGGCTTTAAAAATCTGTGTCATCCATTGCCTACAGTTCAGGTCACAGATTGCCTTTGCTCCTGGTTATGCAAATATAAGTTCAGTTACATGAGGCTATTAAAGATAATTTTACACACAGTCATTTGAATCACACCCTAACTCAAGGGGTGCAGTGCAATGCAAAATAAATATTTTAGTCTTGACAGTCATTATGAGTGATTACCAATAAAGATTTAACACATTTAGCATCTTAAAATTAGCTATGGCCATTTCTCAAAATTATTTCCTCCATGTAATTCATGTGAACAACACGTTAGATACCCACTCAGGGTTAGCTATGCGACTGGCCCTGAGCAACCGGCCCTATTCAAATAGACACAACGTCTGAAACAATGTCAATATTCTTGTAAGAATTGTATTCAGTGTCACGGCACATTGTGGAAGCAGCAATTCTGAGAGCCTCAGTTTGAAGACAATCCAGTGCATGATTTCACCTCAGAAAGAAAACAAAGAATTTCGAGTTCCTGGTTCACACAGTAGAGGGCGGTGTTGAGCCCCAGAGCACAAGCGCTGCCACGCAGTGAGACATAAATACACCAAGACTGCTTGGTAAACAGCTATAGCGAAACAGCAGGGCGTTATTTTTGCAGGAGGTGTTTGTAGACAACAACAAGGCCAGAGCTGCTGACGGTCTCCGCGGGGTGCCTTTAAGGAGCCTGTGCTGTTGCGCAAATGAAAGGCACACAGGCAGCTGCAGAGTGCATGCCAGGCAGACAGCGCAGCAGACGGGCAGAGGATGGAGCCAGGTGGGACTCCTGTATCGAACACACAACAAGCAGCAAGACAAACAGCCACTGTTCTGTTCCTTAGGGCCGGGGAGCTACTAGAGTCTTACTTGGTACTTTTTTTCTGATTCTGGAACCAACCAGCAAAACCTTCTGCGTTTGTATGCAAGGGCCCGGTTTTAGATACAACAGCAGTGCCCCATGAGAAATGTCGACCTGTGAGTCTTAAAGGTGATGTGTGAACAGGACACAAAGAGGGACGGCTAAGCCAAGCGCCGCGCTATTGGCTCGTCACGGACAGAAAAGCTCACAGAGTTAAAACGCTCGAAGAGTGATGTAGGAGCATTGCGAGAAGATTATAGGTTAGCGATGTTGTGGGTCATGTCACAGGTCGGGAACACTCCAAGCCTGTGACATCATCACATGTGTGGCAGAGGGGCAGGGGGTGGGCACACACAAATGGAAGATGACCGTGCCGGGGACGTGGAACGCAAACCGTGGGGACACGGTGCGCACGCACACGGTCACAGCTGACTGAGCAGTTTGGGTTGGCTGGCTGGGCCCTGGCTTTGGGCCTCGCTGACAGAGCTCATTCCTGAAGACCCAGACAATGGCGCAGGGTTTAGGGGAGAGAAAGGAGATCTGGAATCCCCAGAACAGAGGCCGTGCTGCTCTCTAGCCACTGTGACCGCCCCACATCCGGATTGGGGGGAGTATGTGGATGGAAGGGCCTTTGGAAAACCTGACCTGCTTTTTCCAAGCATCTCCAACTAACCCTGAAAACTAGTGACCCAATAATCTCTCCTCACCAATATGAGAATCACCACACCTAGTTCAACCAGTATGTAACTCAGTAATGATCAATAAGAAATATTACGCGATTCGGCTGGCTAAATTATAAGCTCAGCAAAACCACTCTTTCAATTAGGTATCATAATACGATTCCCATTAATCATTTCTGAAACATCTGACAGACATGATAAACAATGACTCTGCAATGAACTATGGGAGCTTGTGGCATGGACAATATGTAAATACCTGTGTACATTATCAAGGGTCCCAACTATACTGTTGATCTGAAGCATTGGTACTTGTTGGGTTCTAACTATCTGTTGCATTAGAAGTGTTGTTGTGTTGGGTTTCTAACTTACTGTTGATCTGTGAAGCATTTACTGTTGTCTGTTTCTACACTGTTGATGACTGCATACTTGTTTGTTGTGTTGTACTCTAACTGTTGATCTGATCTGAAGCATTAGTACTTGTTGGGTTCTAACTATACTGCTGATCTGAAGCATTAGTACTTGTTGGGTTCTAACTAGGGATGTTAACAATTAATCGACTATCAATTACCCAGTGATTACCCAGTGCAATGACAATAAAGGAATTCTTCTGATTAATTGCTAATAAGAATTTAATCGATAAGATTTCAAATTAAACGATTAACTGAACAATCTGCGGTCTTGTTTCAATGGGAGTTTTTGTGTGAAATGTAATCGTGATTTAAGGTCTCCACGCGAGAGCGCCTGTGGTTTGCAATACATTGCAATACCTGTGGTGCTGTTTTGAAGTATAACTACTTCGTTAATGTAGCCTACCGCCTGAAAAGCGTACATCCAACCGTGCTGCCAGGGCAAAGTGGATCGCGACCTACCATCACCTCAGTGTTGCCAAAGAGGGTGTGTGACGATAGACGAGCGGAGAGTAGGCTATTACTCAGAGGGCATGCAACATGGTTGAAAAGGACATGATGGCAATAAGCACCGTTGACGGTGAGGGATTTCGAGAGCTAATAAACAGGCTGCGCACACGACTCACTCCCGACCACGTAGATATGCTTAAATGTTCTTGAATAAAAATACGTAGGTCTATCTAGTATGCATATGAGGAGCCTATTCAAAACATAATAGCCTATGTTTTAAGTTGACTGTTCTAGGCTAAGTCTACTAGTTTAACTGTCGCCTTTCAATTTCAAGAGCGATTATGTTAATGCTGCAAGTGCCTAGAGGAGCAACGGTTTAGCTTGCAACAGATGAGACGGAGCGCAATTTCTTTTCAGTTAAAGTAGCCTATACACGCCTTCATATTCTATTTTTGTTATGCTACAATAATGCCTGTTTCTCAAATGTTACAATAAATCTTTGATTGAGGAATATAACATGCATTTTGTATTCTGTCTATCATAAGCTATATTTAGCTTTTATGTTATCAATTAATCGACGATTGTTTGTTAAGGTTAACAACTATCGATTAAAGAAATTCCTTAAAAATTGCATCCCTAGTTCTAACTATACTGTTGATCTGAAGCATTAGTACTTGTTGGGTTCTAACTATACTGTTGATCTGAAGCATTAGTACTTGTTGGGTTCTAACTATACTGTTGATCTGAAGGATGTGATGTTTGACAGGCCTATACAAGGTGTACTCTGGCTCACTGTTTTGGCCGGTCCAAGGGCAGTGTGGTGACAGCTCCATTGTAGCGCAGCCTGGTACAGCCCAGCTCTGAGCACACGCTCAACGCCGCAGTACCACAATGGGTCCCATTGACTGACCCCCTGCTGTGGCTGGAAGAGGGGGCTGAAGAATGGAGTCCTTGTTTCGGCGAGTTTAGCACTGCCCATTCTGCATCTGCAGAGCAGGCGCCCCTCTCTCTGCACCCCCAAAACAGAGGTGATCAGCACCCACGGGCACAGTGCTGCTTCCAGGCAGTCTCAGTACTAGGGCATTTGGTTTGTAGCTCTGATGTTCTTTACTGAGAAACTGAGAGTAGCACTCAAGCGAGAGCACTTAATGGCTTAGAAAAGCCTCTCTGCACATAGCACTCTCCCATTGAGGGAAAAGAGCCATTTCTATGCTTTAGTATTAGCGAGTGATTAATAGACATTCGCCAAGCTCCCTCCCTCAGTCTCTCTCTTTTCCGCACCCCTCCTTTCTCTGTCTCTCTCTCCTTCTCACAGGAAACATTTTCATATCCTCATCTGATTCGCCCTGCATCTCAGCATGCTGATTGGACGGCTGTGGCCGAACACACCTTGAGGCTGGTGTGCAGGGCAGACTCCGGTGGGTACACGATGAAGTGGCGCAGCGTGAATCCAAAGCCCTGGGAGTTCTTGTGGAGGACCACAGTGCGCGGGCCCTGCCAGGCCAGCCCCTCCTCCGACGCTGGCCGCGCGTTCTCGTTGGATGATGAAATCCCATCTCTCCGCCCTTTTGCCTACAACACAAGAGGGAGAAACATGTGAGGGGAGCCATCATAATCAGCCACGGGTATTATCAGAGACGAGAGGCCCCGCGATTGGTCAGCTCATCAGCCCATGGCAGGCCTTCTCTCCTCTCAGGTTGACTTTCTATTTTTTGACCTCTATTAGAACAATAACGAGGAAAGACTTGCTGAAAAAGTGACTTCATCCAAGAGGGTAAACTCCTCTGGGAGAGCGTGGCATTTCTGAGTCACTTCCTCTCACTCAGGAATGTCCAGGGAAACTATTTTAAACACAAACAACCGGCCTTGCAGAGCACCATGTGGTACACACAACAATGGAGCCTCGAAAACAAACAAGGCCCCTGTAATGAAACAACAGGAAAAATAAAAGCTCACAAAGTAGGGTAAGCGGAGACTCCTTAAAGTGTGTTGTATTAAGGGCAGTGGGAGAACCGGGGCTGTTGTGGCGGATGCAGGTCATCCAGCCAATCAGGGGCTTCCTGTACAAGGCCATGTGGGAACATATCGCTTCACAGTCTAGAACTCACGGATCAATCCTCTGGCCTGGACCTGGAGGTCTTTAAGAAACGATGAGCAACAAGGCTATTTAAAACCAGGTCTGAAATGACTTCACTGTACAAAAAAGCCATTGATCCTATCCACTTGTCATATAACGGCCTCTGCCTTGGGACATCTATGTATGAAATCGACAGGATTACAAGGCAGCAGCCGTGATAGATGGGCACTATCTCTTTTGGCCAATAAAAAGCACAAAACCAACATCTGGATGACTCGTCTCCTCCTACAGACGATGTAACACAGGACCAGCATTTCGGCCGGAATCGTTATAGATTTTAATTGGCCTACTTTTGTATGAGATGGGCCATCACTTAGCAGGGTACTATTGCTCCTTACTAATACATATTTTTTTCTGGTTTTCTGTGCTCCCATGAGAAAGTTGTTTATATTGTATATAAAATTATGCCTTATATTATGGGGCACGCCCTGCCAATAGATAACTTGGCAGATGGGATAATGTCAATCCATTATCTTACTATATCAAATAAAAAGTGATAGATTTAATCTGATTTATTACTAAGAAGGAAAAATCCTGCTATTGGATAAGAATATTAGTGATGTGCAGTGTTCATTTCCATGCAGGTCAAATCACCAGACCGATATTATACCAAGCAAACGTTACATATGATAAGAAAGTATTATGAATAAAACTAGCCAGAGAAAATATACCACAATATTTATAGATAGATATCTTTAGACAGGAGGCCTTATATTAAATAAAGCAGATTCAGTGTTGTTTGTATCTTTTCTGAAAAGAGAAACTGGGATTCGTTGGGCTTTAAGACCATCATAAATGGAGAATTGCCAGTAACAGTATAACAATGAGTAATTGAATCAGATGACTGGGAAGATAGATGAAATTAAACCGTGCAGACAGGCTTTTCAGATCACACCGCTCTACGAGTCCTTTCAGCAACACTGATCTCCGATCAGTGAACGAGGGTGTGGCCAGCAGCCCCGGTCTTACTCAACACTTGTTCGGCACTGATCTGAAGTCAGTACTGTTGGGGTGGCTGCCTGGAACACCATCTCCACGTCTCCTGGGGATCTGAGTTCTACAGCTTAGGCCTCAGGGTATACAGCTCGGTGGGGAAGCTCATATACGGTGCGGTGATGGCATTTTAGGGCGTGGACAGGGGGCAGATTTTGGTCTGAGTGCTGACATGCTGACAAGCCGGTCGCGCCCATGTGCCAGATGTTGGTATTGTCACGGTGACGGAGGGTAAACGGGGGCCACGGGAGATGACATCATCGTTAGCCTGGCAGGCACACGCGAGAACTAGCACGTGAAACAACCCCCCCCCGTCTGACACCCAACACTGGACCATCTGACCAAACAGATGAGGAGAGAGGAATCTGAAAGGCCCTGGGAACCCACAGAGGTACACACATGCTGCTGTTTGAGCAGGGCCACAGACTCTTTACATCCAGCAGATACTCAGCTCTGAACTTCAAACGTCTCCCTACCGTCGTAAGGCGAAACATTCCAATCCAGTCATCTTCTGAAAACTCATCAAGGGGTGAGTCCAAAAGCAATACTGTGGCAATGGCAGTTCTGCACTGTAATATAGCACCAGAAACTGTGGTTACCAATTGGAACCACCTGAAGAAGAACACAGGAAAAGAACACAGGGGTTGAATATCTGGTGGGTCTAATGAATCTGTGGTAAAAGAAGCCATTAACAGCCTTATCTTGATTCATAAATACATGGAACCAAACCAAGAAAACATTTTCCCTCTTAGGAGATGTTTAAAGACATTGCACAGGTAAAAGCTGTTGGAGAAATCTGAGCTGTACTCCCATCGCACCACAGCAAATTGCCAGCACAGATAGGTACATTACAAAATTGGAGGAATGTGTATGTTTAACTTGAGAACGAGTGTGTGGGTGAGTGAGTGGAAAATGCATTTATTGTCGTACCCAGTAATTGCTTCCTCACTAGACCTCCAATTACCCCTACACCAAATTCCATTGGCCCACCCACATACGCATTCATTCACTGAATACAGTGACTTCTAACACTGTGCACATGCAATTGAACCAGTCACTACTAGAGGGGCACAGGTGCGTCCAATCTGCCCGTTAATGTAAAGTCACATGGAGAGCGCACAGTTGGCAGCAGCGGGCCAAGGGCATTCCCCATCCTCTCCACTCCCGCTTCCCTCTTGTGACTTCCTGCCCGCCCCGAGCGTTCGCTGACCTTGCAGGCCCAGCCGAACAACAACAGGAAGTGGCAGCCGCGAAGCAGGAAGTGTGGTACCGGAGGGGGTCACTGGCCATTCAGAGAATGCCGTTCCTCTATAAATAGGAGAGAGCAATGGGAGGCGTGGCCCTTTCAAGCACAAAGTCAGCTTCCTACACTCTCATTATACAGTGACTCCCTCTTTTCCCCTCCGCTCTCTCTCTCTCTTTCTCTCTCTCTCTTTCACTTCCATTCCATTCCTTTCACCGCCGCTCCTGCGACCGCAGCGTGGGTGTCTGCCGCGGCTCCGCCCCCCTGCTGCCCCTCATTCTCCACGGCTCACCTGCCAGCGTACCTGCAGTGAGGACGTGGCTACAGAGCCCCCCCACCCCGCATGTCTCTGGGCAAAAATCAGCACTCCTTCAACACCCCCAGCTGGGCGTGCAAGCACACAAAACGCACACGAGATCGGAGAGAGAGAGAGAGAGATAGAGAGAGAGAGAGCATGTGAAACGGCATGTACGAGGAAGGGAAGGAGAGAGAGTTGATATCGTTGTTATTGTTGATATATTGTTGACTTACATTTCTTGTAAATGACTGCTTTGGCAATACAATACGCGCGTGCGGGTATGCCAATAAAGCACATCTGAATTTGAGAGAAAGAGGGAAGGAGAGAGAGTGAGAGAGAGAAAGGGAGCTGTCAGCCCTGGGCATGTTGAGACATATTATGCAGAGAAAAGCACTAGGAGAGAGAGAGAGAGGGGGAGAATGAAGAATGAGAGAGGGGTGAGAACAGAGAGAGGGGAAGACAGGGAAAGACAAGCGGGAAGACGTGTAGAGAAAGTAATGCGGAGAGGAGAGTGTGAGGACCGGGGAGGGGGAGGACGAGTGGAGGGGGGTGGGGGCAACCTGGGACAGGCTCCAACACAGCATTTTCGACCGCAAGCTCCCTCCCAGCTCCGAGGCTGCAAACCCTGCCATTACTCGTCACAGATGGAGAAAGGCTCTACGTGTCCGCCTCACCACAGAACCTCCAGCCTCCTCCCTGCGTCCGTCCCGTCTCCCCAGTCTCCCTGCATCCGTCTGTCCTGTCCCCTCCGACCACGCCCTGCTCTCTCTCCATCTCCTAGTGTCTGAAGGGAGCACCGGGTTTACCCATTTCAAATGTCAAGGTTAACCTCTAATCATGAAAGGTTGGTTCAGTATTTCAAACGCAGTTCATGGTAAATGTCACACGCACCGCCTTGCAAATAAAACAAGTTGAACACTTGGGGTGGGACATGGAGACCGCGTGAAGCCCAGGTTAGAGCCCTGACCACATTCTCTGCAAAGCTGTTATATTACTTGTCCTGTCCATTATGTGACTTAAAAAAAAACACAGATTCTTAATGGGGAACCAGACTAAGACACTCCTGGGACGAATGCATTTTTTAACTTGTGACATGTGGATATATACAGGTATAGTCTATTAGTATTACAAGCATATTATTAATTGAAACATGAAGTGACACTAGTTAGCAAGCTATTAATGAATATCCGTGAATTCATTAACCTCCTTCTACTTTGTGTCATCTCGAAATGAAAGACACTGAAATCCCTTTCCATAAAACAGACCCATAAACACAAGCGCACTTTTAAAATTAATACTATATGCTATAGTAGTTGCATATATTTTCTTCATAACCACGAAAAGTTGAACCAAAACGAAAATTTGATACCAAACTATCTTTTTCAATTTGATATTTGATCAATTCCATACATGTGCACAAATTTCTGGAATGTGCCAAAGAGCCTGACAGATGCGAGTCACCACTTATATATGCAATCAGTCTTCGAGAAGGAATATCTCATTAAAAGTGACGTGCGCGTATGTGCAGCAGAGCTGGACTTGCATTCGTGCATCTGGCTTTCAAAGCCTTTGACAGGTGCTACCGCTAACGACGTTCCCTGAGGTTGGCTCTCCTGTGTGGTTAATGAGGAGCTCGGAGCTGGCAGGGTTAGGCGGGGCGTCGCTCAGATAAGAAGGGCCGGCTGACACAGCCATCTGGGCAAGGGACAGGGAACGCGCTCGGGGGCGCGTGCGCAGCGCAGCCACCCGGGGGAGGGGAGGACCGCCGACGACCGCGCCTCACGGTCCACCCCAAAAATGCGCACGTTACTCGCATCGAGGGTGAGACAGACCGACCACTTCGTAAACATAAACGCCAAAGCACACACTTAGTCACACACTCCAGTGCTGGACCTGAAGTCGGGTCTAGATCCTGGCCCTCGGAGTCAGGGCCTACGCTCCCTCAAAAATCGCCAGAGTACGCATCTCAGCCCTCCCCACTGACACCTCACATAATGACACCTCACACGCACAAAGCTTTGTCATTCCACACCACGACTGCCTCAGTACAAAGCCTACACTGCACTGCATTACATTACAATCACTTGGCAGACGCTCTCATCCAGAGTGGCATATAGTAGTGTGCTGTAGGATTGCACAGCCAAACCCATGTGAAAAACAGTATACTTATTTGAACTATAATCATATAAACTTTAATTAGGCTTCAAGCACGCTGAAATACACGTTAGTATACTTTTTTCATATAGGTAGTAATCCTAGAGAACTGTGTATGCAGAATTTGTTCGGCTCCCTTCGGCCTTCACTCAGAAAGCGTACGGAGCTCGACGGAATGAGTAAAGAGATCCCTCCGCGGGAGGAAGTGCTGATGTCCCGATCCCCGTTCAGCCGCCAGGCACCGGCAGGACGGGCCACGCCCACCTGCCCGCCGTGTCTGTCACATCACTCACACTGGCGGTTAGGAAGAATCTGCTCAACAGGGATTTCCGCATTCAGCTGCTCCAGGTTGAAAAATGAATAAAATGTAAAATGAACGGAATAACTGTCAAAACTACGCCCAGCAGGTGAGGGAAAAGTGCTGAGACTGAGAGTGGACTGGGACCGGCCCCGCCTATTCTCCGAAAAAGGTCTAGCGACATTCCAACACGCGCGCGCACACACATACACACACACACAATGCCGCTACATGTACGCATCACTGAATTTACATATTAGTTTTAAAGAAACTCGAGCGATGAATTGACTACGTGTGGTAATTAAACTTTATAATATAGTGCTTTAGGTTCTCATCAGAGCACAGCACAGACCATTAAAAGGTCTCATAAATATAAAAATAAGAAGTGTGAGGAGGGAAAGAAGCAGGCCCCTGGGTAACTTGGGGGGGGGGTGACGTCAGGCCGGGATTCTTCCTCAGCGTGTGTGTGACGCGCTGGCTTTTCACCGGAGGCCGAGAATAAACACACACTGAGGCGAGAGCTGCCCTAAATGCTACGGCCCTGCTCCTCACCCTCCCAGCTGTACACACAGTCATTAGGTAAACCCCTGCAATTCTGCCCTAAATCCGGATTGTTTCAACACATGCTGGACTTTAAAAAAAATTAAAAAAATACCGCAGCCTCCAACAAAATGGGTACCGTCCTCCACCAGCGTAATCAACGCGGTCTCCAACAGAGCCTCGTCTAAAAACGGCCGAGGGCCTCTCTAACTCTCTCCTCTAGAAAAGCAGTTTGTTCTTCTTGGGAAAGTAGGACAGTGCTATCATTTATGACACTGGCCTATGAACACGCTTTCTGCTTTTCGTTGCCCTGAGCTGAATATCCAGTCTGTGTTCGCTGCTCAGCTGTTTCCCCACACCCTCGTGTGGACCCCCCCCCCCCCCCAGACAGACAGCAAGCGTCGCCTCTGCCTGTACCTGTCTGACTCCGCTACACCGTCCTCTACTCTACGCTGCGGTCGCAGCCTGGCGAGACGATCCTTCTTACTGCACCGCTGTCCGCGCGTCGCTAGGATACCGTGGAAAAGCTCAAATAAACTGGGGACTAAAGAGCAAAATATGTCTGTTCCCGAGGGCCGGCCGCGCCCATGCCCAGCCCTTCTGGGGTCACTCGGTGCCCGCGTAAGACGCAGGCTCTGACAAGCGCCTCATACGCATCCAATGAAATAAATGTAAACACAACACGGAGGATAAGAACCGCCGCGCAACACCGCGGAAACCGTGAAACACAAAACCCTTCTCTCTCGACGCATCGAGCATGCGAGAGGCACGGGTTAGCCGTACAGACACAGGATAAACACAGCGGTCTACGAGTTGTTTTGATGCAGTTAACATCTCCGGTATTGTCCCGAAGCTGTATGCCACACTAGATTTGATTGGTTAACAGAGTTTTTGTGGCCCCAGAAGAGGTCCATTAAGAGACTCTTTGTTTGATCTGCTTTTTTGGGTTAAGAGAGGGAGAGGTCCGCTTACCCTGAGCTGGTGGTAGTAGTGCTGGCGCTCCCAGCCGTGTACGCCTCTGCGGGGCGGCCCGTGGGGCGAGCCGGCGGTCACCCCGCGCAGGACCGCCAGCCAGATGCAGCGCGGCTCGGGGGCGCTGCAGTCCACCCCCACGGCGCCCTCGAAGCGCCAGTCCTTCCCCACTGCCGGCATCCCCAGCGCCCACATGCCCCGACGCCCGACTCCCCCCAGGTCCCGAGCCTCGCGCGTTCCTCCTCGGTCACAGCCCCCGACCGCTCTTCGGGCCCCCGCTCATGGGACGGTCGCGGTCTCGAAACGGTCCGCCTGACAGACGGAGAGCGAATCCGCCGATGAAGCGGGCGAGCGAGGAGAGCGAGCGACAATGAAAACTTGTGCTCCCGAGCCCCCTTCCTCCCGGCGTTCCTGAGAGGATGATGTTATTCCCACATGTTCCACATCCGACTCTCAGCCATCAGCCCCTGACCTGCAGACCCCAGCCAATCCCAGCCCACAGGCTCCTCAGCATAGCAACGCGACTCCAGGATTAAAGGGCCGCTCAGATTCGACTAAAGCCCGGCTGCCTGGATGCGGGCGTCACAGGCCCGGCTCCCGCTCCTCCCGTTCTGCTCCGTTTCGTCCTGACGGATCCGAAAACTGTTCACGGCGAAGCCTCTGAAGGTGGAGCCTCCTCTCTGCTAGTCTGCCCGTCAACTCCTCGCGCGTCCGACTGCCATCCTGAAGAAACCTTCTGTACCCCTTCTCTTACTCTCTTTCTCCTCCCCCTTTTCTGGCAGACCGGTGAGCTGCCTTCCTGCTACTGGTTCATCCCTCTCTCCTCCTCTTCTTTTCAGACTCTGATCCCGTCCTTCCCGTCGCCTCCCGGGGACCTCCACAATCCCACAATTCCAGAGGTGAAAAGTGCACGGCAGTTAGTGGGTTATCGTCTAAGTCACAAAAAGTGCGAGCGTCCTCAAAGCGGAGACAAAAATAAAGAACGAATAAAAGAAATCAGAACTCCAAGCCCTGACTGCTGAAGCGGCAGCAGTGGTGGCGTTTGCCTCGACACCTGTGTGTCGTACAGAGAGAGAGGGAGAGAGAGGGAGAGAGAGAGAGAGAGCGCAGTGCCACTGGTCCGGTCCCGACACACTACTAAATACCCCTTCAGGGGGGCAAAAAAAAGGCTGGCTTCAACCACGATGGTAAAAGTAAGAAAACTCTTTCCGTTTCTTTCCGTTCTTTCTTTTTCTCTTTTCACTTTCTCTCTCTTTCTCTCTCACTCACTCCAGGCAGAGCGCAGAGCTGTGGCCCCCGGGCCGCTGACGGGACAGGCAGACACTGACGGGCCGACGGAAAAAAAAGAAACGGCGAAAAGGAAAAAAACGCAGAAAGCCGGGGGTGAAAAATAACGTATCAGCAGCAGACTGACTCTACAGACACACACAACTGAATGAGAGAGAGAGAGACAGAGAGAGAGAGAGGGAGAGAGACGGTGGGGGCAGACACCTCCACACTGTTGCTCATTCAGAAACAGAATAAAGCAGCTGCTATAGGCTATCAAACTGATCCCCATGACCCCCTAAACACACCCACACACACACACACGCTTACACAGTAGCACACACCCACACACACACGCTTACACAGTAACACACACACACACCCACACCCACACCACACACGCTTACACAGTAACACACCCACACACACACACGCTTACACAGTAACACACACACACACACACGCTTACACACACACAGATCCAAATAAAGAAATTTGCACCACAATAATTTTGCTCTGAATATCCATTGTATTTAATCCTTTGCAGGATTAAAGTCTTTTTTAAATCTAACTGACATAATTACCCCAGCATGTCCCTACATTCCAGACAATATAACATCAAACTGGCTCGGCTTTCTATTTTTATTTGCTTCAAAAAAAAGAAGAAGAAGAAGAAGTCTAAACAAAGACTTCTCTTACATTAATACAAAATGTCTAACCCGCACCAACACCCACATTCAGTCAAATGTGCCCCTAGAAATACTGAACCACGTGGCGCACGCTGAATCAGAAACATATATCACTCTTAGACAAACAATCTGAGAGCTGTGACCCTTCCCCTCTGACCCCACGCTATGACAGCTGATGGGCAGACCAGTGGGCGGAGTCACGGGCCCCTGTCCATTTTGCCACGTGTGTCACAAAGACTGAGTAAACACTGCCTTGCCACTTCAGCAAAACACTGCAATCTGTGAGAACACACACACACACACACACACACACACACACACACACACACACACACACACACACACACACACACCATAACTCACACCAAACAGCCATGCAGTGGACAGGTCAGCACCTCCTTGTCAGGAGAGTTCTTGCCACAAAAGATGTTACCCTGGAGTCACAGAAACCCTAGCATGTAGACGTACACACACTCCAGCATGTGCACTCAAACACACACACACACACACGCAGACACGCACGCACCTTCAAAAATAAACACACACACTATAATTAGGCACACATAAAAAAGTCAAGAGCTCTGTGTTTTGGGAAGGTTTTTCCCCGACGGTTTGTGGTGAAGCCTTGCTCGGGAGGACAACCAATCAGAGCTGGCGCTGGGAGGAGGCTAAACAGCAGCAGAGGAGATTCTCCCTCTGAGTGAGCGGGCGAAGGCTGACGAGCCAGGAAATCCCTGTCTCTTACTCCTCGGCACGGTCGAACCTCACCTGAAGAGCCAGGAACCCTACACCAGAGCGTTCTGAAGTCACGTGACAGCCTGCGACGTACAGGCGGCTACGAGTGCACTTTGCTCATTTGTACGTGGAATATCAATGAAGGAGATGCAAGATGAATGCAAACGGAAGCAGAACAGAACGCTGTTACAGCCTGTGACTGCAGGTCGGCGTAACACAAGAGAACTCTCTGACCCAACTGTGCTCCGAATGGAACGGACGCTTGGAAGGCAGCCTGCCCTCGGTCAACCCCGTCAGATCTGGGACAGGGCTGAGCCAGTGCGCCCGGGAGAACACCGGGTGTCCGTGGGTACGTGGGAGGGTGTGCTTAAGTGCGCGTTTTGGGTACGGTGTGTGTAAGTACGTGTTTGGTATTGAAATAAAGATACGCGTCCGAGACGTTTTGGCTGTGGAGAGCGGAACCGATCAAACAAAAACAGAGGCTTGTGTATAGTCGGCGCGCCGACCAACGGACCATGCTAACAAAAGAATCTCTCCCTCTCTCTCACTCACTTTCCCTCTCTCTCACAATGGTTCAGCTGCCTCGTACAACAATAAGAGAAAGGAAAACACAATGAAAGGCAGTGGTAATGAAGCCGAGTACAGATGCAGAAGGGCCGAGGGTTGAACGGCAGTTTTACAAAGGGGAGGCACTGCTAGTTCGGCTAACGGTTCCTCGCTGCCTTTACTGACCCGTGGCGAACAACCAGAATAAACAACGGCGGGTAAAATGGGGGCAGCTCCCAGCATCAGCTGTGATGTAATATGCTTCAGCTTCAGCTGCGGGCGGTGTGCAAAGGAACGTCAGTTGAGCCGCACGCGGTCACGCTGCTTTAGCTTTAGCGCTTAGCTAGTCCGGCTCCTGCACAAGTTATGCCCTAGAGCGGGGATACTCAAATCTGGACCTCGAGGCCAGTGCTGCTGCTTTTCTTTTCTACCCGATAGTTAATCGATCGATTAATGCCACTGATTGGTCAAAGATTGAACTCACCTGGTGTCACAGGTTTAAATGGGTCCCGATTAGAGGGGAAGAATGAAAACCGGCGGCATTATTGGTCTCGAGGGCCAGATTTGAGTATTCCTGCCCTACATTGTGTCACTGCTTTGTGTTCCCAGAAAATGCTAGACAAGCTTGTCGAGGCTGATGAAGGACCTGCACTTCTCACCTGACAGAGTTCATGTTGACATATGTACATTAGCCGAACAGTTGGCATAGATGTAGTTTTACATCAGTCTTGCCCATTGAAAGCAATAGATGTGGGCAGACAAAAGGGAAGTTGCTTTGATGTCATTTGGGGTTCTGGAACGTTTTCTGCACGTTACCATTTAGGATGAGTTATTGGCTGGGAATTCAAAATGCACACCAGATACAATACAGCGGACCAGTCTAGCGACCAAATATCTATGGTTACTGGTCTGTGGGGAAAGGATGATGCCCATCTCAGAACCTGCTTCAGCAAACCTGGCTCTGCTGGCTGTCTTTCACACTCTCTCCCTCTCCCATTCCCTCCATCTCCTTCTGACTCATCCTCTCACCACGCCCCTCGCCTCTGACATCACAGAGTGAAACCTGTTCCCACCTGACCTCCAACCGAGCACCGCGGCGGTTCCTTTGCTTCGACCCATCGTCAATCCCCGCGGAAGAGGAGGAAGCAAAAGCCACAACACGTTTTCCGCCGCGCGCACGAGGGAGAAGGCCGGCCACAGGCAGACTGATGAGCTGTCCGATATGCGCTAAGCCCTGTCAAACCCAAGCCTACTCCCCACAAGGACAGATAACAACCCCCTCCCCCCCGCACACACACACATTTTTTCCATTTCAAGCCAAAAACAAATCACACACATCCCTGTAATAATGGAAAGTGATGGTTTGCTGAAGGTGGGCGGAGTCACAGTGGCACACGGTGAGTCGGTGACATCATCCTGACACGCCATTCCCAATGAAGCTGATGCGTAGAGCTCCTCACAAAAAAGTAGCCTTTTTTTTCAGCGACAGTTAACCAATCAAAAGTCACTTTCACATCTTCACAATCTCACAATCTCTGTCCCATGATGTGGTATACAGTTAACATGTACTTGAAAATGTTTTATACAGACACAGAAACACACCAACAGACACTATTAAGAACACACACACACACACACACACACACACACACGACTTGAAAACACAACTGTTAGACACTGTAACGTTCCTCACTCCACACAATCCTATTGTGATATGGTAGTGCTGAATCTGCTCTGGAGAAGCCAGCTCCGTCCATTAAGCCACGGTTTAGGGAAAAGCTCTTCTGAAGCTCCTGCCACACAAAAGCCGTCTACCTCGCTCTTTACCCCCTCACAAACACTGGTCAGGGACAGAGGGAGTAGGAAGTAACCTCTGATAAGCTGATTTCACGATCACTGATCAAAGATCAGTATGGATAAGGGGAGAGAGGGACCAATTCAGTCAAATGTTATTTGTATAGTGCTTTTTATACAGTGTATGGATGCAGCCAAGGTCACAATCAGTACCGCATGTTGCTATGTCCTGTAGCCAGTGGTCTCCCTGAAGGACAGGAGACAGGAGACTAAGACAGCGAGAGACAGAGCACACGGTAAGGGGGAGAGAGCAGAGAAAGCAGTGGGTAGAGGGGGAGAGACGCTAGGCGCTACGCAAACACAGCGGCGCTGACAATGACACCCGAAGCACAGGAACAATGGGACACGTGGCCCCGATCAGAGTCAGCGGCCGACAGCCACGCCCAGAGAACCAGCACCTAACACAGCTCGCCGTCGCAGATACCCACACACGTGCACACTAGGGATGCACCGAAAATTTTCGGCCGAAAATGGCCCAAAAGTGCATTTTCGGTTTTCGGCCGAAAGACCTAAATCACCGAAACAACACGGCCGAAACAGAATTATTATTATTATTATTATTATTATTATTATTTTTTTTTTTTTTTTTTTTAATTAAACAGAATTGTAATGACGCAAACAAAAAGCGCAGCCAGCACACGGTTATCTGGATAAGAGCCAGCATGTCGGCGGTGTGGAGTTATTTCAATATCTCGGAGAAAGACCCACGGATAGCGATTTGCAAAAAATGCAGTGCTGAAATTTCAAGAGGGGGTGCATCTGCAAAGAGTTTCTCCACGTCGGGTGACTTAAATGCACTTTGTGTTTTTATGAGAGAACATATTTAATTTTACAATCTTTCAGCAGGCCAGTCAGTTATAGGCCTGTACATTATTATTTAATGTACACATGAGCGGGGTCAAGTTAAACATTTTGTTTTGAATTTTAATTTATATTGTGCATTGCTGTAATGTCAGTGCTAAATAAATATTTTCATACTTTTGTAATTGATTTATTCTTGAATTGCAATGCTTTGATTTTAGTGAGGTTAGTACACAGTCATAGCCATAAATGCAATGGTTCTAATAATTGACAATCATTTCTTTCGGTGTTTCGGTTTTCGGTTTTCGGCCTTGGTTTCTCATTTTTGGTTTTCGGTTTCGGCCAAGAATTTTCATTTCGGTGCATCCCTAGTGCACACTGGAGTGTTACGCACAGCCAGCTCTCGCGGCTCGGCGGGTAATACGCGTGAGGACGAGTGGGGATAAGTGCTCATGTGTGACTGCCCCTGGTATTCAAATCACGGTCCTCGAGGTCCGAGACCTGCTGGTTTTCCACCCTCCCTTTACCTGGGAGTCAAGTGTGAAGACAGCCTGGCCAATCACTTGCACTAATTGTTCAGTTAATTACCTGAGAAAAAAAACCAGGGCCAGACTTGGATTCGAGGACCAGATTTGAATATCCATGGTTTAGACCCATGTTGCCTTGGTTACCTTTTCCATTCCAATGAAACTCATTATTTTGACAGTGGAATTGTGAAATTCGTTGAGACAGCCTAACGCACACACACGAACACATGCTGACACACTGACTAGGCTCTCGATTATGATATATATTAATACACATAATACATGTTGATATGTAATATACAGTTTTAGTACCTCAGACATGAGTTTACTAGATTAATCTGTGAAATATTCCCATTCCATTCAGCAAATAAAATAGCACATAACTCATGTGTGATGCTTCACGCATCATGGACAGAGAACATGGCAGTATTTCCTGAGAACACAGGGAGTGACATACTAACCACAGCAGTGTGGGGTGTGGAGAAGAGGAATCTAGGCCAGTGTGCAGTGACAGATTGTAAAGGTGTGGCCTGGGCTTCCTTAGAGAGTTAGATCACCAAGGGGCTCTCTCCATGGCTGGGAGATACTCTTCTGATCAGAGAGGTTCACAATACACACACACACACACACACACACACACACACTAGATACATAGTCACAGTCTCACAGAACACACACACAGACCTACACTGCAAAAAAGTATTGTAATGAGACTCTCAAATAGAAAATATAAAAATATCATATTGTTTTAACTTTTTACTTGACAAATGAAATGGTCTTGAAATTAGTTAAACTTTCTCACCTCAATGGCAATAGTTTTAGTCTTATTTACCAAACTAAGTAATAGAAATGAGATTTTAAGTCTAATACAAGACAAATATACGTGTTAAGATTGACTGATTCTTTGGTTTCAGCAGTGTATTCACCATATTTATTCACTTATTCGAATGTGCACTCAATAGTACAGCAGCACAATGTTGCAGTGTCCCTATAAAGACAATGGTTCACAAGTTACAGGTACAGTCAAACTGGAAAGAGAGGGTACAGCAGAGAGCCAGTTAGATGCAAAATCTTGACCTCCTGCTTTCTGTAAACTGCACCCAAAGAATACCTTGCGTATTAGAAAGAGAACCACACAACATCACCTCTCACACATAAAAAAGGCTACAACTTGCTCACTGCTTCTGGTGAATGAAAAGCTATGTCCAGGAGGGGGCGCTACAGCAGAGCTGGTGGAAAGCTGAAAGGAAAGCATAATATTCAATTACATGGGGTTCATGTGAACGAATGATGCCATGGTGGCAAGATTCGGGGATTTAGAAGTGAACAAAAGTTTACACTCAGAGTCTTGAGATTACACTGGGCACAAAAGCCCACTGTCCGTGCAGGCAAGATGCCTGGGATTCTGCTCTTATTAGAATAATCAATAAAAGGGATCAGTTACTTATAATGACCAAAACCGTTGAGGCCAGCTATTACCAACCAATATAAAATGCTCTGCTTATAAGGTTCAGACACTTATAAGAATCAAATCACATTAGGCTAAATGCAATTATGATAAGGAGAGTGAGCTATCGTTTCCCATAAGTCACAGGGGAAACAGTGACTGTATCAGCACTGGTAATAGCATTCAGCCCAGAGGCATGTCAGGGCCGTCCAGACAGACCCAAACAATAACTGCCATCAGAGATCCTTTAAAATCAACCAAGTGGATAAAGACAGCGCAGACTGGGTAAGCGGGTTCATTTTAACCTTAATCTCCCAATGAACCCCAGACCCGCAGAGGAAAACATCTTCTTCCGACTAGTCCCGCCCCTTCAAGCGCACCTCCCATTATCTGGACACTAGAGGGCAGCAAAACCAAAACTCATTGGCTACCTCTCAACATCTCGAATCGACTCGAAAACACACACATTCTGGTGTTCCCTTACTTAACGTTTTCACCCTCCAATGGGAAAATGGTTTAGAAGCACAGGAAATGGTTTGGAATGACAGAAAGAACTCCCCAGTTGGCAGTGGAGACAGGAAGGAGACTTGAGTCAGCGTAACGTCACCGCAGCAGGCAGGACTCAGGTGTGCCCCCAATGGCACAGTATTGCCCCCCAAGAGAAGGGAAAAACCTTTCAAGCTGACCGAACTCATCTGCTGCATTACATTACATCACAACTGTCGTGTTACACTCTAAACCAACACTACACAGCAGCAAGACTTTAACTGCGGAACTGAAGAATGAGCCGAGTCAGACTGATAATCCCGCCCCCGACCCAGCCCCCTGCTCCTCCTCTCGCCTCACCTATAAGAAAAAACAGCACGGCCTTCTCTGACACGTGCACATCTTCGACATGCTACTATCAGGGCTCCCATCAGACCTGACGCCAGCCGCCAGTCTGGGAAGAGGTTTGGACATGCACTGCGAGTATTCCCTCCGCTCTGTGTGTGTGTGTGTTTTATTTATGCAGGCTATATTTATATTATAGATTTAATAAAACGACGTACGTATAAAACCAGCAGCATGTTATTGCCGTTGATTATATTACCATGTCTACAGTTGGAAGTAAAGACTAGAGCGGTGCAGCTGGTTAAAAGCTCCTTCGGAGAATTGGAGTAAGAGAAATATATTTGGCGACAGTAGGATGCAGCCACGGTGCCGAGCTCCTCCAGGACGGAGGGAGCAGGCAGAGGGAGTGCCCCTGGGCCTCCTTTAGTGTGCATCTATCACAGCACACATTCCCTCAGGGAGCTCCCTACTGAAATAACAGAGTCAGGCAGACTGAACCTCACCCAGCCCTGGGGAACAGGAGGCAGGCAGGGAGGGAGGGAGAGAGGGAGAGAGAAAAGAGGTGAGCTGGAGAAGCCTGAGTCAGACAGCCCGGAGCTCGCCCAGCACTGTAGAACAGGAGAGGTAGAGAGGAGCGGGCGAGAGGTTTTGTGAGTTAGGATATAAGAGGAAGAGGAAAACGGGCACCAACGCTTCGGAATAGGTTAAATAATGACGAGCAGCCGCCCGAGAGGGAGAGAGAAGCCCGTAAAAAGGTGGCAGATGGCGTACAGAAATAGACATCAGACGCACACGCACACCGCACACACGCCCCCGGATCCCTGAAAGCAATTTGGCTCCGCTCGGAGCCCGGGTGAGCGAGCGAGCGATCGAGCTCCCCCCTCTTCTGCTGGGGATTTTTAACTGCAGCCCTACATGTGGTCTGAATCCCTGCCCCGGCTGCAGAGTACGCCCACACGACTGCGGCGAGGCGTTCGGGCGGGGCCCGGGGGCGAGACGCGGGCTGCGTGGGCGGGAGTTGCCATGGTCGCAACTGGAGGAGCAGATGTCTGCATGGAATCGGGGTGCCCCGAGTCTACAAAAACATCGGTGGCAAAAAGGGGGATACCCTAAATCCGTACAACCTAAAGTGTGAGACCTCCATGAGATCAATTGTTTCAAAAGGAAATGAGGAGGTAAACTAGAAGCGTTTGAGTCTGTTCTGACCGCTATGTCTGACCAGATGTAGAGGAGAAGTACACGTCTCCAGTCGGAAGAGCCTCTCACATTTGGGGGTGTCCTATTGACTGGAGGGAGGTCCGTCAATCTGGCCTGGCGTTCGCGTGTTCCCTTCCACAGTCTCCTTCATGTCACGGTTCCGACAGAGAGATCTACAAAGAACATGTTCTTGACTTGCAGCAAGAAGACATGCAGATTCCTGTTTGTACATGTCAGTGTCTTCCTGTGCCTGACAGTGCTGTTAGAAAGCTTGGATACACACAAGCACGTGCATGCGTGTACGCACGCCCACGCCCACTGTCACTCTGCCCCGGCCGCCTACTCGGGAGAGGCAGTTAGGGCGGCTCTATACCGAGCGCGTGCACTGACTTTAAAGATGCCTTCTTCCTCTCTCTTTCACCGTTTGCCTTTTCTTTGAAAGGTTAGCGCCCTTTTTCTCTACCTTTCTGGATCCTCAGACATCCCAACTCTCTCTCTCTCTTTCTCACTGTCCCTCACACACAGGCACACAGACATACATTGTGGGCACAATATGCTCTGACCGTGGGCCTATGTTTATTAATCTAAAAATAAACGAGTCCAGATTAAAGCGAAGTGTCAGAAGTGTATTGTGTCTTGGACGGCTTTGAGGATTTATAACTCAAATGGCGCATAGCTGAGCCAATGCCATGGTAGCTATAATAGAACCGTTCTGTGCTGTTTTAGGAAAACAATACCATTTTTTATTAATCAATAACTCACAGAACTCATTCAGTCCCTAAAGATTTAAACTGTGTGATAAATTGAGGAGTTTTACGGGGCTTAGTCTGTGTTGAAAGGGTCTTCAATAGCAAGAAAATAATATTATTTGACCTATTTTTAGTAAACTGTGAAATTGTTCCAAACTGAAAACAGTTTCAAATTTCCAAGCGAAACCTTTCCGTATTCCGTCCCTCTCTGTGTTCTTTTTCCACATGGCTACAGCTGCCCCCCATACATCTCTCCCTACCCCACCCTGGTGACCGTCGCTGTCCTCTGTCCATCGCCCTGACAACCAACAACGCCCTCCACCTGCCAACCTGATTACACAGTCACCCTGTCCACCAGCTAATCAGTGCTCCTGTCCTGGTCATCTCAGCAAGGTCCACTCCGAACGCTCCACCAGTCCACCCACACTTCCACTGTGTGGCCCAGGCAGGGCAAAACACACACACCTGGCACATACTGAAGCTGTATTAGAAGTCAAGGGCATGTCACTAGGCCCTGTAACCTTTGTTCCATTGGCCTTCTCTGGGGATGCGGGCTACTTGTCGCTCGGGTGCCTTTCTGTTCAGGAATGTTGACGTGACCCGGTTTCCCAGTGGTCACCAAGACGGAACCCCTGCCACCCTGTTCTGCAACACTGCACAGCGATAATGCAGTTACAGCCAGGGCGAGCCTCGCGCACTCCACTACCAGACCTCAATCACCCCCCTCCCTCTTATGTGTCCCTGAAACTGAACCACTTCAGGCGTGACTTTTTTCCCTCTCTCACCTAGGATCGGGGGCAGCAGGTGTGACCTGGTAGCTGCAGATCACACTCAAACCAAAGATGCACCACCCGCACATCTGTCTGCTATGCCCTATATCAGGCGTAGGCAACCCTGGTCCTGAAGTGTCAGTGACGTTTCTGGTTTTTGTTCCATCTGAGCTTAATCACAAGAGTTTGATGGACGATTAAAAGTCTCAACCTGACTATTATGAATGGTGAAATGCTGAGTGCCTCTAGCACATGGTCACCCGCATTCATTACACCTGATAAATTCGAAGAATACAGTTATGTAGTCACAAGTTTGGATGGAGCAAAAACCAGGACCGTGTCCGCCACTCCAGGGCCAGGGTTAGCTACCCCTGTCCTATATTATGGCAGTATTATATTTTCAGTAAGATAGTTGAGTGAAACACTTCTGTGGTGGGGACCTGAATTATATCAGACACATCATTACCCACAATGCTTCTGACTCGGTTTCAGCGTTCGCCTCTTTTGTGTGTGTGTGCATCTTACTTGAGTACGTGTCTTATTAAAACCTGCAATCTCTCAGTCATGGGACCACTGGACCTCAGCAACTCCACACAGCTCGCCGACAGACAGTCTCGCCGAGAGACGTCTGGAGCAAATCTGCTCTAGGCCCCCGAAGAAACAAAATGTCTTCAATGTCTCACAAGAACAAAATTCATCGCCATGGACAAACCACATATTTGTATATTAACAAAAACTGGATGTAAAAAATGTCTGAGGCAAAAAAAAAAGCTATTGTTACAAGACTCCTCAGCTATCCACCATAGGCTACTATTACAGGCAGCTGTGGCATTAAACAGGAGGAGACTTGGGTCTACACCAAATCTTTATCCGATTTAGATGGAATTCAGTGCGCTGGCAGGGACCCTGCTTGATATACAGAGCCGCTCGCTGTATCCTTATAATTAGCAGATGAAAATTACCAGTTGGGATGGAAATGACATTTTCCATGGTGATCCAACCCTTATTCCCGCTGGAAACCGGACTGAGCCGCATCGCTCAGCGAACCTATTACAGACAGAGGATATAGAGGCAGGCCCACCTCCCCCTAGCCTGTTTGTTAACCTCATTAAAATGGATCGTGAGCAGGTGGTATTCATATCAACTGACCAACATCATGGATCTAAGAGATGTGTGAAGCTTTGAAGAGACGTTTGTGCTTTGAAGGTACCAAGCTTGGTATGGAGATTCCAGTTGTGCAAAGGTGTTATTGTGTGTTTGCTTGTGCGTGCGTGTTTAATATGACACACATGGACATGGACATTGAGCAGCTACAATCTCTCAAATTAATCCTTCAATTTTGAAACACGCAGTCCTTTGTAATTTGACGGTGGTCTCAAATAAAAAAATTTTAATGTGCGTCTGTTTGTGTGTGTGTGTGTGTGTGTGTGTGTGTGTGTATGTGTGTGAACGTGTGAGGGCCAGCAACACAGGAATTCCTCCTCCATTAAGTTACTCAATCAAAAGTCCCTCAGTTTGGGATTCCGTGATGCTCCCATTCATAAACACGAGGCAGGAGACAGAGGGAAAGAGAGAAAGGAAGTGCAGATGGAAGGAAGGAAAAGGCACTGAAGAACAAAGGCAAGGAGTAGTGACAGAAGAGGAGACGCACAGGGAGAGAGGGAGGCGACTGCATGAATGATGAAACGAGGGACTACCGGAGAACAGCGGCAGGGAGGAGTGAAAGTAGAGAAAGAGGGAACGAGAGAGACAGAGACAGGAGTGCATTCCCCTAGAGGGGAGCCCACGCCCTGTTCTCTCCCCCTGCCAGGCCATGTGTGTGGGAAAGGAATGGGAAAACTCATTATGGCTCTGCATGGAGGAGGAATGTTAAACCCATCTCTGCTGCCAACCCTCTCCTTTCTCTCTTCATCTCTCTCTCTCTCTCTCTCTCTCTTTCTCAAATTCAGATGTGTTTTATTGGCATATCCACACATACGTATAGTATTGCCAAAGCAATACACTCTCTCTCTCCCTCTCTCTCGCTCTCTCTCGCTCTCTCTCGCTCTCTCCCTCCCTCTCTCCTGGCAGGCCCGCACCCCTCTGAAAGCACTCTGTTGGCACACAGGCCTCATTCAGGAGCCGGCGCGAGCCTCAGAGCGAGCGCCACGCAGCCGCTCATCTGAAACCCACACTGCAGCGCTCTACCATGACGCCACTTCCAAACAATTTTTCCAAGGGGTAAATCGATCCGCTTTTTCCTCCCCGTCCCCGGCTTCCAGCCCCCCGTCCGCAGCGCGCGGTTTATAGGGGGCCCCCATTTTCCGCGAGCACGCGGGGCACGAGGAACGGCCCGGGCGCCTCCCGAGCTCGCCGAGGCGATCCGTTTGGTAAACAGCCGCGTCGCGACGGGTCGATGGACCGCGAGCCACGGTCAAGCAGACCGGGAAACTGAAGCAAAACCCAAGACAACAAGCGAGCATTCCCCCCCGGCACCACAGGGTGACCCCCACGGCACGTTATGGCTTGAGCTCTCGCAGTCTATACTCCAGTTTCCTCATTAATACGGCAGATTAAACTGTCCGGCTCCCTTCCCCTCCCCTCACTGGTACAGGGAACGCTGGGAGATAGGCACTCTCTCCGCATGTTTGCAAAACACAACTATCAGCCCTCGCTATCTCCAGCGGGCCTGCATGCCGTTTCCTGTTGGCCCTGGAAACAGCGCGTCCGTGGGTCTCCTGGGTCCGTGTGCAGTATGTGCGTGTGTAACAGATATGTGTACGCGTGTACGCATGTGCGTTTGCCCACGTGTGTATGTATGCGAATGGGTATGTATGTGTGTGTGTGTGTGTGACTGCAGTCAGTACACAAACAAAAACAAACACACGCACACACGGGAGCCTCCCACCACCTGGACGCAAAGTCAAGGAGGGTTTTACTCCACAGGACTCTGAGAGGCACAGAAATACAGTAGAGCAGCGGGAATGCGCGTTTCTTGGCCACGGATTCCTGGAGAGCCCTAATCCCGCAAGCTGCACAAACCTCTCTGAGCCGGGGATCGTTTTACAGCACAAGCACAAGGTCACTTCTACTGCATAAACCTGAAAGTGGAGTCAATGAGCTCATTAATGTATGCATGAGAGTGAGTGAGTGAGTGAGAGAGAGAGAGCAGGCCTACCACTGCATAGTATGCATCCATCATTGAACAGGCCCCCGATGCCTTTCAGGCGAGTCGTGATCTTTGGTACCACACTGGAGAGCCCATTGGCCACAGCGCCCCCAAGACTTTTGGAGGACTCACTTCACCCTAAATGAATCCATGTTCTGATGCAGGCGCTCATAAGCTGAATGTGACACTGCTGGTGCAGGGTGCACAGCTAACCTGGCACATACCACATATTAGTGACTCACTCCGAGTGGCTGGCTGGCACGGTATCAAAAAATGGGCATTGGCTCAGTTTCAGCACAGTAGCCAATCCCAGCAGCCTTATCCTGGAGCTGGAGGCACAGTGACAAGGCAGCAGAGCAACCTAGGAACTGGGGTGTATTGCACTGAAGTCACTGTTCCATATCGCGGCAGTCTTCTGCTTCAGACAGCAAGGTCTGGAACATGAGGTCACCCCGACAGAGGGCCCGCGAGAGTGTCTGGAAACAGCACAACTATAGCGCCTTGTTTCCCTCTGTCCATCACCAATGGCAACACATCACTTTTATTAGGTCATAGTGAATACAGCTATGAGTGGAATCAGCTTCCCGTTGCAGTCAGGAAAGCAGAAACCCTGCCCGTCTTCCGACAGAGACTGAACTCACATCTTCAGATTTGACCATGGGTAACCCCTGTAGCCTTTAGATGATTTTTCTTTTCCTTTCTTTCCCTGGACGTCCTGTTGGATAATGTTATGGGTACAGCAGTGTAAAGATAGGTTGTCTGTCTAGTTGTACCTTCTTTTGTTACATTACAAATTGCTGTTTGTTAGGTGTACATTACACTTACTTATTATAAATGGGCCTCTGTGTCTTTGTGGTGATGGCACTTTTTTGTGTTCTTGAGAGTAAAGGCTGTTACAGAGTGTTTAAAACAGGGAGCAAACACGTACGTGGACGGACAGTCCTCCGGATTGTCTGCGGACTTTTGCCTTTTATAGTTGAGCGTACCAACCAGGTACCAACCCATTTGTGACTATGGACTACGTTTCCCATAATTTTGCGGGCAAATTGCAAACAACAATGTTGTCCCTCTTGGAAGATGATTACAGTATGCCTGTAGGTGAAACAACAGGTCCGCGCGGCCACAAAAAAACTACTGCTGCGCGGACTGCCTAGGCGGACGTCCACTCAGGGTATCGTCTGCTACGATAACATTGAGGTCCAAGCGAACCCTGCGGATGTCCGTACGCATACCTTTTTTTTGGCGACTACAAATTGGCCTTTACACTGATGTTCTTAAGTTCAGTACATCACTTTGGAGAAGAGTGTCTGCTAAGCGATTACAGTGTAATGTAACAACCTTTGTATTTGGACAGCACACTATTTTGTCCCTTCTCATATACTCTAGCGTTGCTAGAGGCAAACAGACAAGAAACAGCAGTAGAGCCACTGTGAGAGTACGTTAGAAAATAAAGACTAGGAATGATATACATTTCAAATGAAGAGCAGAATCCCAGTCCTCTTCCCTTTTTAATTTGCCACCCAAACTGCAGCTGGGACCGGGGCTCTCATGGGCGATGAAAAAGCCAGCGTTCCCTCCATCTGTGGGGCTCTGTGAGACAGTGTGTGGGAGTGACAACGGAAACAAAAACTCTCCACCGAAACAAACACGGTCCAAGAAAGACGGCACGCCAGGACTTTGAGTCATTCGAGCGTTTAAAAAAAGCCTTCTGCGGTTTTTCGTCAAGAATAAGAGCAGCGCACTCGCATTTCTGGGCTTCCTGTTTGCGCGGCCAGAACAGGAAGGTTGTGTGCGCCTTGGAGAGCAAGGGATGAGTGGACTTCTCACTAGACGAGTTTGGGCAAACCCAGGGAGTTCCAAAGGGGAACCACCGGAGAATCCTGAACCACGACAGGGAGTGACCTAAGCGTGGACGTGGACGTGGCCCTTGCAGCCAGACAACAGTCCCTTACACAGCACCACCGGCCGTCAGGAGAGAGGGAGAAAAGTGACCAACCAGTAGTTGCCGCTTCCTGTCATGGGGGTGGGTATTAGAGGGTAATCTACAGGAAGCAGAGCTGCAGCTCCAGACGGTGCTCACTGGCTTTCCTCATCCTCTGTTTCACCGCAACAGCAGAGACGCACTCTAACCCCCTGGTAAGGTCCGTTCGCAGAGGAGGCGGTGAGCGATTCTGGATTCGTTCACCAGAACCGCCCGAGTCCTCCGTCACCTAATGCCGCCAAAGCCCTCATACCGTTCCGCCAGAACGATCGCCTTGAGAGGCTATCGCCTTATCTGCGCCTCACTGCTTGACGACTGAATGTAAACATTGACATAAGGTGGTAAGGGCCCTCATGACTGACTGCAGCGTCTCATCCTCTCAGCCACGCTCTCCGCACGCGCCAGAGCAGGGGAGCAGAGTTGGGCCGGAAACGGAAGAAGAAGAACGCAAGTGACTGTCAAACAGCACAGAGAGAGGGGGAGCGTGGGTTCGAGAGAGAGTTTCTAGTTTAAATTTAAACTACATTTTAAATAGCTTCTTAAATAACAGCTGTTGAGAAGAAATCATCAGAGAGGAACAAAAAAAGACAAAAAAAAGAGAAGAAAGCCAAAGGGAAAGGGAAACCACAAAAAACCCCAAACATTACAAAACCGCAGAACTAAACAAAACAAGATCATCACACACTGTGGCAGACACCAATTACTGAAAACCTCATCATGTCAAACCATGTGAGAGAGAGAGAGAAAGAGAGGGGGCTGGGACAGAGAGGGAGAAAGAGAGGGGGCTGGGATAGAGAGGGAGACTGGAAGGAACTAGTGACGCACCAGTAAAAGCTTCCACATAGCATAAGTAAATGAGCTGTATTCCACTTATATATTATTGTTAAACTTTTCTTACTCTTTTCTATATCTACCAGTGCTTTTTGTGCACATCGATTTAATATTTTACGTTACTTCACCACTAATGCTTCTGTCATGGTTATATTCAGTATTCAAACATGTGGAGGGAGAGAGGGCGATGATGGCAGAGGTGTATATAATCCAGGTTCACGCACAAAGTAAAAACCCTACCCAGTATTTTGTTCCAATCACCTGGATTTGCTAATTAGTACAATTCTTCAGCCAGGAGGTAGAACTAATTAGTTAAATCAGCTGGCTGAGTTCACGAGAGGAAGAAACACATGGCAGGACTTTTACTTTCTGACCCCTGGATTTTCCCCCTCTGGATAATGGATGCATGTAGGCCCCTATCTGATGCCTGCATTAGTGGGGCGCCACCCTCCCCCCGAGCCGACGCAGAGTCTGCCATCTCAGCCGTGGCCCTTATCTGCCCATCACCCTGGCAGCGTCCCAACACTGCCATCCTGTCGGGACAGGCTCACAGGGGGAATACCCTCTTCTCTCCTAAAGACACCGCAGCACCATGAGACAGATCAAGTAGTTCGAAGGGGTCGGAAGGTCCATTTGTGCCATGATGATGGTCACATTGTGCTTTCTTCATGTGAAACTTAAATCTGCCAGACTCTCGCTAGTGCTGTACCCAGGTCAGTTTTCATTCACCAGGCTCTCACTAGTGCTGTACCCAGGTCAGTGTTCATTCACCAGGCTCTCACTAGTGCTGTACCCAGGGCAGTGTTCATTCACCAGGCTCTCACTAGTGCTGTACCCAGGTCAGTGTTCATTCACCAGGCTCTCACTAGTGCTGTACCCAGGTCAGTGTTCATTCACCAGGCTCTCACTAGTGCTGTACCCAGGTCAGTGTTCATTCACCAGGCTCTCACTAGTGCTGTACCCAGGTCAGTGTTCATTCACCAGGCTCTCACTAGTGCTGTACCCAGGTCAGTGTTCATTCACCAGGCTCTCACTAGTGCTGTACCCAGGTCAGTGTTCATTCACCAGGCTCTCACTAGTGCTGTACCCAGGTCAGTGTTCATTCACCAGCCTCTCACTAGTGCTGTACCCAGGTCAGTGTTCATTCACCAGGCTCTCACTAGTGCTGTACCCAGGTCAGTGTTCATTCACCAGGCTCTCACTAGTGCTGTACCCAGGTCAGTGTTCATTCACCAGGCTCTCACTAGTGCTGTACCCAGGTCAGTGTTCATTCACCAGGCTCTCACTAGTGCTGTACCCAGGTCAGTGTTCATTCACCAGGCTCTCACTAGTGCTGTACCCAGGTCAGTGTTCATTCACCAGACTCTCACTAGTGTTGTGCCCAGGTCAGTGTTCATTCACCAGGCTCTCACTAGTGCTGTACCCAGGTCAGTGTTCATTCACCAGGCTCTCACTAGTGCTGTACCCAGGTCAGTGTTCATTCACCAGGCTCTCACTAGTGCTGTACCCAGGTCAGTGTTCATTCACCAGGCTCTCGCTAGTGCTGTACCCAGGTCAGTGTTCATTCACCAGGCTCTCACTAGCGCTGTACCCAGGTCAGTGTTCATTCACCAGACTCTCACTAGTGCTGTACCCAGGTCAGTGTTCATTCACCAGGCTCTCACTAGCGCTGTACCCAGGTCAGTGTTCATTCACCAGGCTCTCGCTAGTGCTGTACCCAGGTCAGTGTTCATTCACCAGGCTCTCACTAGTGCTGTACCCAGGTCAGTGTTCATTCACCAGACTCTCACTAGCGCTGTACCCAGGTCAGTGTTCATTCACCAGACTCTCGCTAGAACTGGTCGAGTCAGTAGGTCACCAGATCTGTTATTCAAGTTGCTGGAAAGTGTAATTTCCTGAAAACTGAGTACACTTCCAGAATCAGTGTAAAAAAAATCATTGACTGTGGAGTTTGGATCTTAAATTGTATTAAAGAAAATGTGGAAAACTGATCACTTCCCTGCACTTAAAGTCTAAAATGTGAATGTAGACACATGTGTCTGCATATAAGTATGCATGTTTGTGTGTGTGTGTGTGTGTGTGTGTGTGTGTATACACAAATGTGTACCTCCATAGGCAAGTGCCTGCTTGTTCATTTGACTGAATTTCAGAAGGGAAAGATCCAGTTAGCAATTCAGGTCAATGCATGCAGAGCCTGGTGCTGACTTAGATCTTTACGGACAAGACCGTCTCTGCGTCTCAAAAATGTTTCATCACATTCGCATTACACTCTGACGATTCACTGCAAATTTACTCCCACATACCTTACCGTGTAGAACAGCAATGCTGCACCTCTTTATTCCCACATAACAAACACAACCAGGAACCCTATTGTGAATGTTTTATCTCAGCCGTTTAAACAAATGTCAGGAGCAAACATCCGCAGTCTCTGAAACACTGAAAACCGCCAAGGAGACCCTGGAAATTATCAGGGAGCTACGAGGAGAACCGAGAAATGGAGCAGGCATTACAATTCTCTCTAGAGCTGGCCTGCCATCCAACATGAAAGCCATTAAAAATAAGATTTACAAGGCTCACAAGCTAAAAGGCTATTCCCCCAGAGAAAACTCAAACCTGTTGTTATTTCATTGTGGAGATATTGTTTTACTTTATAATCTTTAGCAAATTTAGTGGGCTTTTTTTTTTTCAAGTTAATTGAATAATCTATAAAAAAAATACGTCCACGGTGCACAATTTTTTAAAAGATGTGCACATCATTTCAGTTTGAAATCTAGATGAGGGGCTGGCCAAGAGACCCATCGCACACCGGTACCAGGCTTTGAGCACCAGGACAGGGAGGCCGAACTCTCCCGCGCGGAGAGCAGACCCACGTCTATCGGCCATTGTTCCACAAACACAGAGACCTCTGTGTCCCCCAGCAACAGCAGGAAAGGGGGAAAAGAAGAACAACATGCACATACAAAAAGGACAAGACTTCTGCCAGGCTGGAACGGGTTTGCAGCCACTGATCAATCCTAGAGGAACGGCAGCAGATTGGCGTTGAAACATGAGGACGTGAGGACATACGGACGCAGGGACGAGGGGGTGCGGAGCGATGGCCGACGCTCTGCCTGCCGACGACGTGGGACAAAGCAGAATGCGAGAATGAGAAAAACTACCAACGGCAACAGGAAGCAAATAGGAAAAGGCCACTCTGGGCAGGATATGAAATTAGCTTTTTCACCCACTGGCCAGAATGGCTGGCGGCTTCAAAAAAGCCATTTTCAACATTTTACCAGCCACATTACCTTTTACAATATAACACAACCTAGTTGGTTACTGGCCAAAGTGGCTGCGAGAGTAATTGTACCAGCCACAATCAAAATCTAACCAGCATTTGGCTCTCGGTCTTGAGAAGCGTAATGCACACATAAGATAAAAGCTCTGGTGCTAAAGCTAGCCGCAGATCCACCCCTATGCCACAAACGAGGGGGGGCACTGGGGCAGGTCTGGGAATAGAGGCAGATTGCAGAGGCAAAACTCCACCGTCGGACGGGCCTTATGTAGGTCAACGCGTTAAACCCACGCAACACAAGGGATACGAGGAGCGTTTAGCGAAGGCGGGGCCAGTCGGACCGCCAGCCCGTGGAGAGAAGTGGGGTCAGTGAGCCGTACGAGGCTGGGGTGGGGTCTCTGGAGCGGCGAGGGGGGCAGGTGGGGTTAACGAGAGGGGAGGAGGGTGGAGGGCCGCGGCACGCTATCCCGGCTCCCAGGGCGGCAGCTGGGACGGCAGATGGGACCGCTAGCCTGCGCGAGCCTTCTGCAGGGAAGCGCTAACCCCCTCACTGGGAGCAGGGCACTTCATTCACCACACCTGATGCCCGCTGCGCTCTCTCTCTCTCTCTCTCTCTCTCTCTCTCACACACACTCACTTTCTTCTCAGTTCTTCTCATGAAAGTCTCCTGGATTTAAATCTATTTCCATCTCTCTCTCTTTCTCTCTCTCTCTCTCTGGATCCCAGCTCTACACAAAAGGCCGGGTAGTGGAATGTGCCCCCACATCTGACAGACCCGAAACACAGAGCACTATTCACTGTGTTGTGGCCTTGCCTGCCACGCACACAGCTACCCCATCTGCGGACACGCACACACACACACACACACACACAGTCTCTCTCACATACTCTCTCTTTCTCTTTCACACACATACACACAAAATCTCACATTCTCTCTCCCTTTCACAAACACACACGTACATACACGTCATCGTGTCTGAGGTAATTTCCTGAAGTGTATTTATAGGTCCGTGTTTGGAAACGATGAATAACATCTTGAAAACTGAAAAGAGCTGACAGGCAGCCAGAAGAAATCCCCCCAGCGTGAGGTGTGATCCTCTCTGATCCAGGTGCTTGCTCAATCAGGTAGACCCCCTTTACACCTGTCCACCTGCAGCAGGTCAGCGACCTAAGCAGGGTGCTAACCGACGTGACAGTAGGGTCACGTGCTCTCTCACCCACCCCAGCCCACCCCACCAACCAACCTCTGTTGTAGAGAGAGCAGAGCTGGAATTCTGCATTGGACAAGAGGTAAACAACCCCACCCCCTGTGCTGATTACAGCCGGAATGCGGAGGGAGGGCTTCCAGCCTATCATGTTAATTAGAGGCAAGGTGGTGCTAATTAGAGTCCAGCCCCTCTCCCCATTGAAACCCTGCCCCCTGTCTTTGTGCAGGGCTCGAAACACCTAGCGGTCTAACTATTGCCTCTTTACATCTGAGAGGGGTAACAAGAGTCAGAACTGCCACTGACCTTTGAACTCTGACCCCAAGCTCTGCTCGCCTACCATGCCCCCACCTCCTCCACCCCACCAAATCCAGGACCAGCTCAAAGAGGCTCATTGTCCTGCCTGCATTTCAAAGCAAGACCCAGCCTGCCCGACATCTCCCACATCTCCCTCGATATGAACGAACTCGCCCAAACTCTCCCGCTCCACAAAAACACACAGGCGTACACAGAGGAGAGGCCGCGGGGTCAGCTCAATTTGTTCTCAGGCGCTCCACAAAGCACAGGAGAGCCTCTCCTCTCTCTCCTGAGTCACCAACCGCCAACCTCGCCACTTTCACTCTGTGCATAAATCGAAGGACGACGCTCCAATGAATTTCACCTGTGGGGAATAAACAGCTGCCTCCAAACCAAAGGAGTGAGCTGTGGGTTTTTACTAAAGAAAATGACAACGAGACAGACAACAGGGCCGAGAGAGTTTGTGTTAAACACCGAGGGAGAATTCACTAGCGCTGACCTGGAAACACGACTTTCCCTCAGCACCACCGTGGCGTTGAAGCTACACGGTAGAGCAGGAGAGTACTGCGGCAACTGTGTGATGAGCAACTTATTATGGGATGTGTTACACTCTGAACTCGAGTGGAACACATCCTGAGTGTAACTGCTATGAGCAACATGCAGTATGTAGTACCACAGTACAGCAGTGAACCTGAGTCAGTGTTGAGGCCTGGTGGCCTTTAGGCCCGTGCTAGTCCATACCCAATCCATCACCCAGGGAATAGCACGGGAAAACACAGGGATTTGCGGAAACGTGACAACATACAACAAAGGGTCATTACGCTTCATCTCGGACAGCCAGGTGTCCAACATGTTTTTCCGTGGCGGTTTCTCCTATGCTCACAGGGCTGCTTTAATCACATAAAGAGACCGTTTTGGCGAGCGTTCGGGTCTGTGTGGGCCTGCTGTGCGTATGAAAGTAAACGTGCCGGTGGCGCCCAGATGCACGACGGAGCGCTGTTAATAATTGAGGAGGCCGGCACCGCCAGCAGCTGTCGGCTCGAAGCCCGAGCGCCCCGCGCCCGTGTCCGCGGCAACAGCGCGAGGTGCCGGAGCCTCGCCGCGGCGCTAACGGGGTCAGGGCCGGCCGCAGCCGCGCCCTCACGCCGCACGGCTGCCGCTGTCCCTCTTTGCCGTCTAAAAAAGACGCCGTTGGTTTAAAACCCGTCACTGCAAATCACACTGAGCGTAAGCAGCTATAGTCCGTAATGTTTGCTCATTGTCCGTCTGTGTAGAGCGCTTATTGCGCGGTGTTTTGCCACAAATAGCGGCGCCCTACAGAAATCAGGCTGCACACTTGTTTCACCCAAGAGGCCAAGGCCGGGCTTCGTTTTATGGAGCTCGCTTCCTGGTCTGGTTAAGAGCGCTGCTCACTTAACGCCAGTGCGGTTGACTCCAGTATAGGTCTTTCAGCCCTCCTTTTCAATGTAAATCAATGGTACTAATGCGGTCAAAATAAATCAATAATGTTTTTCCACAGGAACATAGGTGCTTTTCCTTTGTCTAAAGTCACCCTATGTGCCGATTTGTGAAGTTATTGTGTCATTTGGACAGTATTTTAATATTTTGTGGACCAATCAGGGACACTGCCTAGTTACTGCGCGTCACTCTGCACATTTAATGAACGATCCGCACCCGGCCCGGACTTAATGACCATATAAGGGTCTCCCTTCTCCCTACTGTGCAGTCTCTGGTTCCAATATGTGTACAACATGGCATGGCTTCAAAACACTTTTCACACACCCATGGAAAGTCAATGGGTGACATCACAGTCACTTTGTCCATATTTTTTCTAGTCTATGGTTTCACCTTACGCAGGTTTCTTGCCTCTTATTGTGTGTTATACCCACATGCCAGCCACCCTCCCTTACTGTGAGATTCTGTACCACTCTACCTTACAGCCATTCGCCCTCACCTATTTATACCACCTGACTCCGAGAAGAGCCGCTCACCCAAGAGAACAATGGAGGTTATTAGAACTTTGCCATGTAAAGCTGAGGTGCTTTCAAGCTCGTTTCCCCCAGTGTTACGCGGCGGTTCCTGCCGCGAACTGGGGTTGAATTCAGCTGAGTCAGCGTGCTGAGGTAAATTCTGAGGTATAAAGCTTGTCTTGTGTGTGCACGCTGTGACTTATGTAGGAGTCCCGCCGGAGAGAGGCTTAAGGCTCCTCTCACATGAAGCGCGGCGTCTCACTGTCTGAGTCCAGTGGCAGTGTGCTGCCATTTGTGCGGAAACAATTATCCTTAATGTGATATTCACCAAACTGATGCTGAGTGACATCCTCCTCTATTGATAAATGTCATTTGTCACTTGTTCCTCGCAGAGCACCGGAAAGCCTAGGCCACACTGGAAAGCCTACAGTACACCATAGAACATGCAGTGTGCTGCACAACACCAAGCACACTAGAAAACACACAGTGTATTAGGGTACAAAAAACTATCTAGGATAGAGAGCGCGCTGGAAAACATACGGAGCACTTTAGGACACAGATTCCACTGCAGAACAGTGTGCTGGAACACACACAGCACAGTGGTGTGCGCAGACCACAGAGGAACACGCAGCGCACTGTAGAACACACACCGAAACTGGAACACAGCACAGTGGGTACAGAGAGCACACTAGAACACACAGCGCACTCTGGAACACACACAGCTCAATGGTAAACAGTACACTGCAGAACAGCGTGCTGAAACACACAGCTCAATGGTAAACAGTACACTGCAGAACAGTGTGCTGGAACACACACAGCTCAATGGTAAACAGTACACTGCAGAACAGTGTGCTGAAACACACACAGTTCAATGGTAAACAGTACACTGCAGAACAGCGTGCTGAAACACACACAGCTCAATGGTAAACAGTACACTGCAGAACAGTGTGCTGGAACACACACAGCTCAATGGTAAACAGTACACTACAGAACAGCGTGCTGGAACACACACAGCTCAATGGTAAACAGTACACTGCAGAACAGTGTGCTGAAACACACACAGCTCAATGGTAAACAGTACACTGCAGAACAGTGTTCTGGAACACACACAGCTCAATGGTAAACAGTACACTGCAGAACAGTGTTCTGGAACACACACAGCTCAATGGTAAACAGTACACTGTAGAACAGTGTGCTGAAACACACACAGCTCAATGGTAGACAGTACACTGCAGAACAGTGTTCTGGAACACACACAGCTCAATGGTAAACAGTACACTGTAGAACAGTGTGCTGAAACACACACAGCTCAATGGTAGACAGTACACTGTAGAACAGTGTTCTGGAACACACACAGCTCAATGGTAAACAGTACACTGCAGAACAGTGTTCTGGAACACACACAGCTCAATGGTAAACAGTACACTGCAGAACAGTGTTCTGGAACACACACAGCTCAATGGTAAACAGTACACTGCAGAACAGTGTGCTGAAACACACACAGCTCAATGGTAAACAGTACACTGTAGAACAGTGTTCTGGAACACACACAGCTCAATGGTAAACAGTACACTGCAGAACAGTGTTCTGGAACACACACAGCTCAATGGTAAACAGTACACTGCAGAACAGTGTTCTGGAACACACACAGCTCAATGGTAAACAGTACACTGCAGAACAGTGTTCTGGAACACACACAGCTCAATGGTAAACAGTACACTGCAGAACAGTGTTCTGGAACACACACAGCTCAATGGTAAACAGTACACTGTAGAACAGTGTGCTGAAACACACACAGCTCAATGGTAAACAGTACACTGCAGAACAGCGTGCTGAAACACACACAGCTCAATGGTAAACAGTACACTGCAGAACAGTGTGCTCAAACACACACAGCTCAGTGGTAAACAGTACACTGCAGAACAGTGTGCTGAAACACACACAGCTCAATGGTAGACAGTACACTGCAGAACAGCGTGCTGGAACACACACAGCTCAGTGGTAAACAGTACACTGCAGAACAGTGTGCTGAAACACACACAGCTCAGTGGTAAACAGTACACTGCAGAACAGTGTGCTGAAACACACACAGCTCAATGGTAAACAGTACACTGCAGAACAGGCACGAATAGCGACCAAAGCCTCTGCTGTAAAGCACTAGACTTCCACCTCTCAGACTCTCCCTCGGGCTCCAGGCCCCGGGAGGTCTCACTCAAGCTGCGCAGAGCCCACAGGCTGCCACCAGAGCACAGAGATACGAAGCACTCCACGGTCTGCAACAGAACAGGCCGAACACAGTCGGGCAGCCAGAATGGTAATCAGTAAAAGATGCGGCCCATCCGTCTTCCGCTGGCTCGCGCCCTTGCACCGCGCGCTGCATCGATTTTTAAAAGGGTTATATATCTCTGATCAATACCACATGATGTAGCCCAGCGCTCATCAGTTTTCCAGCGCTGGGGCAGCTTGTTGTTCCCTCTCACAGAGAACCCTGGCTGGTACGAGGCCCAGTGCACACTCCATTATAACACCGCTCCCTCAAAACACTGCAACATCAGGCCCGGGCTTCGAAGACTTGGCAACTCACCTGACAGAGGTTGTGTTTTTGCAGACTGACCGCGTCAGGACACCATGATCCTCATGCTGATGAGGCACGATCAGAAGCCAGAAACAAACAGTATAACGCACACTATGGTCACATTGACATCATAACACAGTGGTGTTAAAAATTTATACATTTGTAATTACATAGCACCTACTTGTTCCTTTTCAATTGGCTGTTCATGCGCAATTATTCGTTGGATGCATATGGAGTGGTAAGTGAATAGGCTCTTTCTTGCTCTTGCTAATTCAATGAGCATTCCTTCATGCTTTGCTGGGAAGGCATGCGCGTTCACATCCCTAGCGCAACACGAGCGAATGCCGGGCTAAACTTAGGCTGTCTGCGTTTCCACTGGCTTTAACACAAAAATCACCTCTCAGCACGAGGGCTTCGTTCATGTGATCGCCGTTAAAAGTTCAATTCCGCGTCGTTTGTGATAAAGTGCGGGAGCTCGGCCTTGTGAGGCAGACGGGGGTCCTGAGGTCAGTCGCCGGTCCCGCAGCGATGACGTAAGGCGACGCGCTCGTGCGCCACCCAAGGTGCCACCACCAAGCGGTTCGCAGAGCAAAAAATGTATTGTCATTTTTTCAATGCCAATGCCATGTCAGTTTCTTTCTTTCAAATGAAAGTTTGAACACATGTAAAGGCAATGTGATGATTAACTTCAGTAAACACGGATCAGGAAGAGCTGAAAACATCACACTCGGTTAGCCATTTTACATTAGAGCCGCTCAATTCTATATGATGTTTCAACACAGAACACAAGAAGCTGGAGGAAAACAGGCAAAACCGATTGTAATGCATTCCACAGAATGGGGGTGATGGGAGGAGGAGTTTACAGTTTATACCGAGTAGCCTATGTATGACTAGTTTGACCATTTCGTTTCCCACCAAGGTTATGAAACTTGATGAAATGCTGCCTTTTTAAGGAATCCTTGAATTCTTGCTATGCCCATGCAGGGAGTGGAGGGCAGCTGGTGGCAGAAAATCAAGCACGGTAGCCTACAGCAGAGTGCTACCCATTCCAGCCCAATGCAGAGGAGACAGCACATTGTTTGTCAGTGAAGTTTTCCATCAAGGCAGTATAGTCTCAACACACCGTGCAAAAAAAGCATGTGTCCTTGACTGAGCGGAGCGTGAAATTGGCAGGAAAACAAGTTGGAAAGAGAGGACACGAGAGAGCTGAGAAGGACTATGACTACCTGCATACACGTGAGAGGCTGTATGTAAAATTATAAAGTAAAATAATTATACGAATACTTTTAATCAGGAAGTACTGCATTAAAAAGCAACAACATTACAGTCGAAGCAATTTGTATCTAAATAGCCACAGCGTGGATTGCTAAAGGTTAATGGGTAGCTTGTGTCATTTCGTCACGCCGGTCTGACAGCTCGCGACCGTAATAAAGAGTCTGACAGCTCCACTTACCCTGGAGCAGGTAGAGGACTTTTAAAATAGTGTCTAAAGCAAGGAATACTCCAAGATCGCTGCGTAAAGATACTGCAGTCCAGTATGTAAATATATAGACTAGGCTATCCTATTCACATGCGCTAAACAAACGTAAGCAATTAAGAACAAGAAGCTCTCTATACGATCCTTTCCCGTAGCCTATCCTTGTAGCGGTTTAATGTTCTTAAGACACCAATGCTCTCTGGCCGCGTTATTTAAGTGGGGAAATAAACAAGTACAGGCACGGCCAACACAACGGTCTTTTCAGAACGCTTGTAGTGCAAGTTCCCCCACAGCATTCCGACACGGAGCAATTACAAGAAAAGCTGAAATCCCCGTAGCGAACACTTACTTCGGTTTCTGGGTAGGGTGGAATTCCAACAAGGCAAAAAGCAACTCCATTCATTGGACAGCTGGGATTGTTTTGCAGGAAAAAACAGAGGAGGACCGGTAACTGGTGTAAGTTTAAATGTGAATTAGAAACAAACAGTGATCTTAGTTTAAAAACTCGAAGATTATCTCCGGTGCAAGTCCAGAGACGATGCTCCGTAAGTTCACCTCCAGTTTCCTTCCTTGTAACCCCCCGTTTTCCGTTGTTTGGGCTAGGCTACAGTATGACCCCCCTCTCCTCCACCGCCCTGACTACTTCAGCATAAACCCCTCTCCTCAGCCGGCCCGTTAGACTGAACCAGACTAGGGGCGCACTTGGAAAATCTGAGTGCCGACTGCCGAGCCAAGCGCCTGCCTCGCCACGAACAATGGTCCCTCCCTCGCGTCCTGGCGTATTGGGTTGCCGTACAGGAGAGCATTAGCTCCCTCTGGCAGCCCCTTTAATGCGTGCTGCCTGTACGGCAACTCTGACGTGTTCGCTCGAATGAGGGGACCAGCCACGGTGTTCAAGTTCACGAAAAACAGTTCGTGTATCCAAGAGACGGACTGCGCAGCCTTTGAGCAGTATTAATGATCAGGTCGCGGCTTTATTCATTTATACAGGATTGGTAGAGAAAACTTAAAAGTAACGCTTCAAAATAAAATGTACTTGGTTTCAGTTATAACACCCATCATTTGCACCCAGGAAGGTATAGGATAATTAATGTCCATACTCCGCAGTTTATAATATTTATCTGACTTAAGACATAGGCTAATAATAACAAAGTTCATAATGGATATTATTTGACCATAAGATACATAATCAATCATAACATACACATTTACTGTATGTCAATCAGCAAGTTATATTCCTTCACATAAATATTTGAAAAGAGCCTAATGCTCCGCATACAGTAACTAATTATTTATTAATAATATACATTTTCCCGTCAAAAAGTGTGTGTGAATGCAGATCTCTTTGTAGGAAAGCCTGCACAGAACTGACGGTTCATACACTGAAGTTTCATAGCTGCAGCACTTGGGGAAAACAGGGGACTGACTTTTTGATAAATATTAAGATCTTGGGTGCTAGTAGGCTACTGCGTAGCACATGAATCATTAAACGATACAATGCCTTAATTCCTCCTGAGACAAAAGCAAAAGTCACGGCACTCAGACACCCAGATGGGCTTCCAGTGACGGATTAAAATGGCACCCGTGGAGTGTGGGAGGCCCTGAGTCGCGCACAGGAGAGAGTGGTGGCCGCGGGGCCCTGCGGCTTGGAACGGAGAATGTGGCTGCGATTAGGAAGCAGGGAGCGAGGACAGCCACTTCAAAGCTGCGTGGGCAACGGTTTGAAGTCAGGATAGTGGGAGCTGAGCTGCAGAAAACCAACCTCTTCATGTAACACCCAGCTGCACTGCTCTGTAAAACCCACCCCTGATCCGGGCATAAGCCTTTTATGTCTCCTCAAAACTCTCTCTCCTACTTCCACATACATGCTCCAAACAAACATAGACACACTTTATGTCCCATTATTTCAAGTACAAGCATTTCATCACTGGTTAGAGGATATTGTATTCTGAGCTGGGGGGAAAGATATTGTTGGTTGTAGAAATATAGCTCCTGGAAATCCCCTTTTGGAAAGTGAGGTTGAATATGGCAGTATGATTCCCAGTCTGCTCTGTGCCCACACTTTAAGGAACAATAAAAACCACGGTAGTCACTCTGGGTTGGCTGTGGGCTGAATTGCATTCAGATTTCTCGTTCTCCACACTCCCACGCTGCTGACGGCCACACTCCTGGCAGGCCGGCTCTGAATGGAGCCTCTCTCTGTGTCCCTGAATTCAGTAAAGCCCCCCCCTCCTCCAATCCTCTGCTTTCACCCAACAAGCGCAAACCTCCCACATCCTCGCACATCTGCATCAAGCAAGGCTCTCCATGCATCTCACACGACAAAAAGGCGCCCCCTCCTGGTCAACCGGGAAATGTGAAACTGGAGAGTCCGAGAGAACCTCCACTCATTTCTTATTTGAGTGGATTACATCACCGAAACAGCCTCATGCATTCCAAATGAGCTCCTCCCACTGCCTGGGCAGCGCAGCACAGGTTGATAATGAGCCTGCTACACACACGAAGTGCGCTGTGCAGACACAGGGTGGTGTTATACCTGCAGTAAGTTCCAGGGCAGATGGCAGTGCCCATGGTAGTCTGGACAGGAAGTGCCAGTGCGGGCAAGCAGGAAAAGAGCCTCTTGCAGAGCTTCCACATTCTCATGTCTCAAACACACCTACACACACACACACACGCATATACACATACGCGCACACACATGCGTGTGTGACTAATCCTTGTTTCCACTGCTGCCAATTATTTCACATCATTGCCTTACGCAATGAGCTCCTAGCTCCTTGGAGATGACCAATGAATATAAATCACGTTCATACCCTCACCAATCTCAGGCCTCTTACATATCTGCAGGGCCTTTCCGGTCCTCCCCACAGAAGCGTCGTCATCGGGACAAAATGCTGGCTGAATTATTGATGGTGGGCAATGGGCCACGGCAGCAATAACACATGTTAATGACTCCAGCGGCTTAATCGCCCACAGAACACAGCGCTCCTGCATCCACACCAGTGTTTGCCTGACCAACAGAAGGGGGGATGGAAGGATCTAGAAAGTGGAACAGAATGTGATGTATTACCTACAGCACTGGACTCCTGCACCTGAGGGTTTTGTTTTCATATCCCAGGTATTGCTGGAACTATTTATGTGGCCTCCACTGCAGCATTATACAATTCAGCCATATAAATACATTGAACAAGCTGTAAATATTGTTGCTGTTATTATCTGCTTAGCAAATGAAGCACTTCATGGGTGAGTGAAGTGACCTCAATTCATACAATTGATTAAAAATATAAAAAATTAAATGTCACGTATAGACTAATCACAAAATGTACAGACCATGACATGACACCTGATGGTAAGGCAGTGCCTTGCATGGAGGATGTAACCTGATTGTCGAACCACAGCCCTGACTGTGACGGAGGGAGGTCCGCTTCCGCACGCCCGCACACCCAGAGCCGCAGCCCCATGCCCAGGAGCGCGAGCGTGGCCCATGGCCAATGGAGCGGGAGGCGCTTTGACGCTGAGGTGGAGTGACACAGCCTCAGCCCCCGGGCGGCGTAGAAAGCGCACACACGCAGAGTCGCTGGTTACGTAACGGTAAAGCATGAAATCACCGCGAATAGAAAATAACATTCGCAAATAACGTTTATTACGCTCTCCTTCCGCCACTCTCCCTCTCTTTTTTTCTTTTTCCATCTCTCTGCCCCACTTCCGCTTTCTCTCACACTCTCTCTCTGCCTCAGAACCCCTCAGGTTCTGCACGTGACGAAACGCCTGCACGGCTCATCAAATTAATGAGAAAACCCACAAGACGTATAAAACCCCGCCCACGCTCACGTCAACGATTAATTCCCGGGCCAGTTCACAGAGCACACTTTGATACATGAACATCAGTCTCTCTTGCCGTCATTTGCGATGTCTATTCTTCTCTTAGTACCATCGTTTCATAACCCCAGACTTATTTTCCCCATTCCTTTCTCAATTTCTGGTTTTTAACACTAATTGAATTGTGCCACACACTCTATGCCCAGCTAAGTCACGGCTGTTCTCAGGCCTGCCAGACTATCCTCTCCTATTGATGTACAATCCCTCACTGATACACTTCCGCTCCATGCTATCTCGTCCCTCCCATTGGTGGCGTGTGCAGCGTGCTTCCTGAGTTCCTGGGCTGTTTTGTGTACAAGGCACATTAATCCACGTTATGCCTTTATAAACAGCTATCCTCTTCCATTGAACTCTTCCCACTCTCCTTCCTGATTAAATACGACCTCTGCCACACTGCCCTACCGCATGCTCCATCCCAGAATATGTCCTCTCCCATCGCAGCTCCAGCCAGCCTGTATCTCTATGAGCACTGTATATCAACAGCAGAGATGAAGAATTGAGCATGTGTACAGTTTTACAATGTGTATGTGTGTATGTATTTGTATTGCAAGTGTGTATGTTTTCACGGTTTGCTATGTGTGTGAGTGCACATTACCGACCGAACGGCCGAATTTCTGATTTAAACCCCCCCGAGCCCGAAGCAGCCCCCGCGAGCCGACCACCCGAACGAACCCGACCCGAGCTTTTTATGTCACAGTTTGTTACCTGAACACAGTTAATGCTTCCCTGTTTGTCGCGCAGTTTTTGTTTTACATGACCGTCAAAACACATGGTTTTATTGGGTCAATAACAGACACACACACATATTCAACATAATTTTTTTTATTTCACATTATATTTTTTCACAACACACACATTTAACGTATCATTTTATTTATTTCACAATATTAGCACATTTCAGTAATATGAAGCCCTAATTTTTTAATATAGTACAGTAATACATACAGTACAAGTTTAATTCGAGTTTTGAAAACAAAAAAATTTAGCTCGTTACTTATATTTTTCGTATTTTCCCCCAAATTCCCCCCAAAAAATTAATTGAAATACCAATTTAGTTAAAAAAAAAAAAACCCCAAAATACAATTTAAATAAAATGTAAATTAAAAATAAAAAAATATAAATATAAATAATAAAAAAATAAAAATTAATAATAAAAGAATATAAAAATTAAAAACTGGTTCTAAACATCTAATCTTTATTATTCTTCTTTTTCACTTTTTTTTTTCTTTTTTCTTTGTTTTTTTCTTTTTTTTTCATTTTTTTCTTCTTTCGATCGCTTTCGATATTTGATGATCCATTTTTTCGATTTAAAAAAATTTTTTTTCCTATTTTTTTTTTTTTCCTTGAAAATTCATTTTGAAATTGCATGCAAATGATGCAAATTTGCTTGCGCTCTGCTCGCTCCGCTCGGCTCAGCAAAGTAACTCGGTTAAAAGAAGCAGTCGAGCAAGAAATTGCTCGTAACTCGGACTCGTACTCGTATGCACTGCACTTGCTGCAACTGTCAGTCAAAAGTTTGTGTGTTTCAAAAAAAAAAAAAAGTTGTGTTGTGTTCCCGCCCCGCCCCGAGCCCCCGACCCCCCCGCGAACATTTTTAAAGTTAGTTCCGAACCCCCCCCCCCCGACCCGTCGGTACCCGTCGGGTCCCGTCGGGTATCCACCCTCTAGTGCACATGTGTGTGTGTGTGTGTGTGCATGTGTGTGGGGGGGATTTGTGTTTGTCCACTGTGTGAGTGAATGTATTTACGTGCCTATGTATGAGAATTCCTCCCGTATCTTGGCACCAACACTCCCCTGCCTCTTTGAGGGGGATGTAGGAGCAGATTCCACAGTAGGGCATGAACCCTCGCTTGGAGGAGAGGGCAGGAGCTCCTCCTACCCACATGTCTATAAGACAGCTGCCGTGGTGGAAGGACTCGCATGGAAGAAAACAAATCAGAAACATGGTACTCATAATACTCAGCTCTTTCCACTCACACCATTCAGTAACAGTAAGTGTAACAGTTTCACAATCTCTCTAGTTATACTCTAAGGGCCTGATTTACTAAAACCTTTAGCAATGATTGGACATGGTATTTGTTTTGCACCAATCATTGGTCGTGTTGTTAGTTTTGCACCAATCATTGGCCGTGTTGTTAGTTTTGCACCAATCATTGGCCGTGTTATTAGTTTTGCACCAATCATTGGTCGTGTTATTAGTTTTGCACCAATCATTGGTCGTGTTATTAGTTTTGCACCAATCATTGGTTGTGTTATTAGTTTTGCACCAATCATTGGTTGTGTTATTAGTTTTGTGTTTGCAGAAAAGACCTTAGTAAATCAGGCCCAAAGAGTATTTTTATGTTTCTGTATATCATTTTAGAGCCAAGGCAAGTATTATTATTTCATAATTTTTTTTAAAGTGTCCATTGAGATTCCTATTTAAATGCAGCTGAAAATGACAGCTCAAAGTTGCACATTAGTATACACATTTATTCTCATGAAACTGGCTGCATTTATAAATAAAATATTTTGTTTTGAATATACAGTGAAAGGAATAAATTGGATGTGACTGAAGGAAGAAGCCCTATTTGTGGTCACATCCCTCATTCATTATCTGGCCAAGATCCAGAATGCCTAATGAGCTCTTGATTGAAAATACCACTACTATGTGGAAAATAGGGCAGTTAAACACCATAGTTTGAAATATATGAGCACTCTACCCTTACAGCTTGGAATTTTGTGGCCCACTTCTGGATCCGAGTTGGCCATCCATTCTGAGCATTCTTATATCTCCTGTGTTTATAGAGCTGCCATCCGCGCTGTACAATAAAATCACGAGTGTATACGATATCAGGTACGTACGAAGCAATTTATCATTAATGTATGACATCCGGAAAGTACAATACAATTTATTGTTCATGTATGATGTCAGGAAAGCATACACTGTTTAAAACAATACAATGTATCATTAATGAACAATATCAGGAATCAGAAAGGTACAGACAATGTAAGTATATGTACTTTGCAAAACAATACAATCCATTACATATAATATCAGGTAAGCACAAAGACACTCAGCTGTACCAGAATTTGCAGGACAGGATTTGCACCGAGGCAAAGGGTCTACGGTTCTAGAAAGCTGAACCAAACGTTAAGCATTTTTATACATCAGTTGGAGTAGAGGCTCTAAAACATGTGTAATGATATCACAGTGGAATAAGGAGACTGTCTGGCTGTCTGATGTTGTTATCTTGAAGGGGAGTGCTAGTAATACCTAATTCTCTTTTCTCAGGCTGGCATGCTATCATAGCACACACATCCAGCCTCTTCCCTAAGTCTCTACTGTAGATGCTTTATTAATTCTCCAGCGTATTGCGTACTAAATTTCTCTCTCCGAACCCTCTTGAATGTGCATGAGAGCTACAGCGCGTGAGCGCACAAGCCGGCGGGCTCCGGAGAAGGTGAGTCACAGCTGTTCCACGGGGGCACGCGAGAACCAGCGAAGCTGTAGACCTGCGATGTAGGAATCCCCTTAAGCGCAATACCATTGTTTTCCGTTTATTTTCTGCTGTGACCGTTACTGAGCTCCGGTTTAGCAGTCAGATTCAGGCACCGGCGTGTCGCTCAAGGCCCAGGATGTCAAGGGGGTTGCGTGGCAGACGAGCGCTGTGACAAAGGCGAGTCGGGTTCCTCGCAGCAGCTTCCTCACAAAAGTCTTCAGTTCTGCCGTTCTCTACTCCGCACAGATGCCCCAGTCTGTCAAGGCTAGTGCAGTGCTTCACGGGTCCCTGCAGTTTTTGGATATGCCAGCAGAGGGCAGCAGTATGCACAAAGAAAATTCCACATTCCCGGTGTTTACCAGAGAAGCACACCAGACAATGTGGAAGTGTGTTTACATTAAGGAGGGCTAAATGCTCTACCGCTGTGGGTCTTTTTCTGTCATTAAAATAAGCTGCTGCAGCAGTCACCCTGATGATGCATTTGTTTCATAAGATAAACTAAACCAGAAGAAGAAGACAGTAACATTTTTCAAAACCTTGTGATTCCGGCCATGTCCGATTGTTCCTCAAGACTCGTTCATGACTACATTCTCTCACTCATGTGTCATCTGCTGATTCTAAGACACATTGGGCTCTCAAGGGCTTCCCATGGAAGAGAGGAAGTGCCCTCGTTCTCACTTATGTCGGATGTTTACCCTTTGGGTGGGGCATATGATTATGAAGGTGCTCTCTAGTGGGCGAAACTGCCAACCTCTTGCCTATGGCACTGTCCACGCAGCCCCCAGGGAACTGGGCGTCATTTCCTGCCATCAGCTTCCTGTCCAGTGCAGATTACAAATGCACCAGGGACAGGACACACACAGGGAAGCTCCATCAGATTTAGATGTATGGATTGAGATTTATGTTGTGTTACAATCATATATTAATGCTGGGAAAAGATTATTCTCTTTGCATTTCCCTAACACCCGCCTGTCCTAAAAAAACAAAAACAAAAACAGGGATATAAAGCTTGTCTAGACGTAGCGTTAGAATGCAATAAGGCTGAGGGTGGCGGGGTGGAGGGGGCCTATCTCTTGGGAGATTGTGCGGGACAGTGACTAATCTCCCAACGTCCTGTGGAGGGTTCCCTCCCACTTCTCATTAGAGTGGTCAGCTCCACCCACCCTTGATCAATGACCCTCCAAGACACCGCCCTCCACCTTGTTGAGGACGTGCTACAGTAAGGCCAAATAACCTACCATGACCTGTGATCCAGTAAAAATACCCTCACCTCTTCAATGTTCATTAAATTGTCTTGTACTGTGGAGTACAAAGGCCGGCAAGCAGTTGTTTGTGTTGACGTCAGTGCGAGGCGGTGCCATAAGCAATGTTGCTGGGGTGGTGAGGACTGATTTTAGAGAAGATTAATGACAAAAGATATGCTAGAACTTTAACTTAAATGGGGGGTGGAAACACACAAACAAACAGCCATTCCTCTTGTTCTGGCACACAGAGAACAGGGGGAGTCCATCTGTCTATATACAGTCCTCTTTAGAGATTTCTCTAATCCGCTTAATCCCGAAGACAGGCCTATAAAACTGGCTTCAGTGGCGCAATCCGTCCACTAGAGGACACTGAAATCTATGCGTCTGCTTGCTTGCCTTGCTGCGACCCCTCCCCTTCCCACACACGTAGGTCACAGTATGTGAGAGCTGGCACGGCCTGCAAAGTGACAGGGAGACTGGGGCTGTGTCCGAATCTGAGCCCTATCTACTGCGCCCTGTCTCCTGCATACAGTGCACTGGCAGAAGTGTGCTGTTTAAACTTTAAAGTGCACTGTGTAGAATGCGGCGTGCAGTCTGCGAAAATCCGCTATACAATTTTCCAATCTAAAAAGCGGACAGAGCTCTATCGACTGTGTCCTGTGTACTAGCATACTGTTTACTGCATAGTGTTTCGTATGTAACATGCAGTATGTAAAAAATATCCTCCATACTATTATTAGCAAAAATCTGGAAATAAGTATATGATCTGGGGATTTTAAGCATACTAACATTTAGAGAACATTTTGCCTACTTAACAATTTTCTCATCCATTTTACTCAACTAGCGTACTCAATAGTATGGAAGGGCGTTCATTCAGACGCAGCAGTGCCGGGGTCTGTGCTCCCTCGCAGAAGCAGGTTCTCTGCAGGCTTCATTGCAAACCTCCTCTTAGTTACTTTACAGGAGACACTGGGTGGGAATAGAGACACATTGTAGTGTGGTAGGCTTGTTCCGAAGAGCCCGGAGTGACTGAATAAGTGAGTGAGAGAGTGTGTGAGTGACTCACAGGGAAGGACGACATGCAAAAGGACAGTCCACAGCTGAGCGGCGTTCCTCTCACGCCACACTGCTGCCATGGTCCTCTCACTACAGCATTCCCTTCCACCTGCGCAAACCGCACCACTGGAGGCCTCCCTACAGACCGCACAGGATTGTGGGAGTTTGTGAAGACCCCTTTAGGAACGGTGCCTGTTTGGACTTTGAACGTGCACGGTGCTAATCAGGCCCATCAGCACAGCCATGTTTGTGAGCCGTAGCACAACGCTAATGCTCCCCATGGCCATGTCCAGGTTCCCCTAGAGATGTTGACATCAGGAGGCGGGGTCCGAGCCTCTCCTCTCTCTCTCATTACCCAGGCGACAGCTCGCTCTGCCTCTCCCTCCGCTGCGTCCACACTGGGGTCCCACCAGCTACATACCCCACTGTCCTCACTGCACTGCTTATACAACATTATAAACAAAAGAAAAAAACTTGAACGCACACACCATTGCCGTAATGTTTCAGTGGTGTGACAACACCGAACAAGCACCACAAATACAGCAAGTGAGCCGAGTATACTGCTCGCAGGCCCAGAAACTCACACACTACACCACTGGCCGTTTGGTTCTGCTGCTGTCATTACTAGTCTCTCTCAGTGTTCTCCATCGCACCGAAAAATCAACACAAACTTGGCGAGCCGATAGACTTCAGGATGCGTCGATAGCCATAAACCGAAGACGCGTCTCGACCACTTGGCGAAACAGCTCGATGACTTTCAATTGGTCGAATGCATTATGGAAAAGCCTCTGAACATGATAATTGGATCCTTTCCTTGCGCTATTTTTAAAAAACGGTAATCTCCATTTCATTAATTTATGACTCAAACGGGTCTTAGCGCAATGCTAAGCTCTGGCTGTGTTTCACTCCTGACCATACTGACCATCTCACTACTGTTACACAACATCCATAAACCTTCATCCTCATACCCCCCCACCCCCAACAACCCCACCCTTCACATCCCATTCTAGTGTATCTGGGAAAAGGTCAATAGTACTATATATTCACCAGCTCAACAGGAGCTCTTTACTGGCTTGAGATGCTGGGTCTGCTTTTCTGGGACAATCTGCCCATTGTCCTCCGTCTGCAGGGGCCGATTGGACACGGACAGACAGAGAATCTTAAACTGTTAGGCTCAAGCGCCCCTTCACACAGGCCGTATGGCCCTCACACGGACACACGCGATACAATGATTACACAGGGGAATAACCAGAACATGCATTCTGATGCCATTTCGTGAGTGTGCTGTATTTCAGTAGGGGAAAGCATGGGGTTGTGCATCTTATTGAGCTCTGGTGCTGAATGTCGCAGAAAGACTGGGATTGAGACACAAACGCACTGCACACAATGCACAACAGCACACAGCACTTAGAACATGTAGAACAGTGCAGAATACAGCTATGTACAACACAGCGCACGATATAAACAGCAACACTTAGAACATGTAGAACAGTGCAGAATACAGCTATGTACAACACAGCGCACGATATAAACAGCAACACTTAGAACATGTAGAACAGTGCAGAATACAGCTATGTACAACACAGCGCACGATATAAACAGCAACACTTAGAACATGTAGAACGCAGTACAAAGCATGTGAAACACAGCGCACGGAATGCAGAACACAGCACACAGCATATATAATACAGCACACAGAACATGTACAACAAAGCACACAATATGTAGAACGCAGAATTTAGAACATGTACAACACAGCACACAATATGTAGAACGCAGAATTTAGAACATGTACAACACAGCACACAATATGTAGAACGCAGAATTTAGAACATGTACAACACAGCACACAATATGTAGAACGCAGCATTTAGAACACGTAGAACACAGCACACAATATGTAGAACGCAGCATTTAGAACACGTAGAACACAGCACACAATATGTAGAACGCAGCATTTAGAACACGTAGAACACAGCACACAATATGTAGAATGCAGCATTTAGAACACGTAGAACACAGCACACAATATGTAGAACGCAGAATTTAGAACACGTAGAACACAGCACACAGCATGCCGAACACAGCGCACAACAGTTCACTTCTTTGCTCAGGCAAACCTCCCCGGACCTATATGTAGTTCATCAGGGCCTTGTTATGTGGCTATGCGATTATGAAAGACCCAACTCGGAACACTGCCTTCAATGATGAGAAGAGAGCCAGACAGTCCAAGACCGCGCGGCAAAGGCCACGCAATTACCACACAGCAGGGACAAGAGGGTGTCGCCGTTTACAAGTCACACCAGTTACGGGGACCGCACAACACAGACGGGGGTTTCAGCACAGAGAGAGCGTCATTAACCCTCCACATCTCATTTGCGCTGCTGTAGAACTGAACCTTTAAACTCAAACACGAGCAGCGTCTACACTGAGCATTTTCTTTCCGTGAAAAAAGGATCCTCATTACCGCAATCATCCGCCAAGTAGCTGTGAGGATTCGCGGGTGAGCCTATGGAGCTGTTTTGTGTGCTTGCGTTCTTTGCCTGAATCACTGCAATTTGACATTGCGCAAGAGTGCAGAGATGATCAATATGTGTGTGTGTGCTTTTTAGTGTGGCGCCAACAGTATGTTGCGCACCACCAAGAAAACACTGTAGTTTAATGTAGCTTAGTAGCCATTGGTTCACTGTCACTGCTGGCCAGGCACTCTGGGAAATCCCTACCAGGAAGAGCTGGGACCAAGCAAGCAACTACGGTTGAGTGACAAGGTAGGAAGACGCCCCACAGCTCTTGCTGTTGGTAGTCCCTAACTCCGCTCTTCCTCCTCCCTCTTCGTCGCCGGCAAATCCAACAGTAGTAGTCTGTAGGGACAGAGCTCGGCGGCCGGCTCTGAAGACCGGTCCCTGGGGCTTCCCGGCTCCAGCGGGCGGGGCAACGGGGCCTGCTTCATCTCTGTGTGTTTGAACAAGGCCTGGGAAACATGCGGCATGCTGGGAGATCTGACACGGCGCTCTGCTCTGACTTCATGCGCTCGGTGTGATCCTTGAGGGGGGTATGGGAGGAGTAGCAGCATGGACAAGAGGTGTCAATCTCTGTGCCCCCCCCCCCCCCCCCCCGGAGATAACAGAGCACTGATGAAGCCACGGATATAGAATATATTACCTATCCTTCATCCAGGAAAAGACAATAACTGAGAGAAATCTCTTTTTATAAATGGGGACCTGGCCAGTTTACCTGCGCGCATTACAAAACCAAGCACACTACCCCTCGAGACAGAGAAATCGAGGAGAGGACTGCAATAGAGACGGCGTTTATTCAGAGAGTTTACGGTAATATACCCTCCCCATGCATTTCCTCACTCTCCTTCTGTACAAGGCAGATAAACTCCAGTTCAAATATCTGGCTATAGATTACAAGAGTAAGAATAGAAAGCTGGGTGTCTATATAAGCTGCTGCTGCATTGTGTGTATATGTGTGTGTGTGTGTGTGTGTGTGTGTGTGTGTGTGTTGTGTGTCTGTGTGCATATATCTGTGGGTATGTGTCTGTGTATGCATATATGTGTGTGTGTGTGTGTCGTGTGTCTGTGTGCATATATGTATCTGTGGGTATGTGTGTGTGTGCATATGTGTGTGTGCGTGTGTGTGTCTGTATTTATGTGTGTGTGTGTGTGTACTGTATGTGCATGTGTGTGTCTGTGTGCATATGTATGCTTTGAAGAGACATTTGTACTTTGAAGGTACCCGGCTTGATGTGGAGAGCAGTTGTCCAAAGGTGCTATTGTGTGTGTGTGTGTGTGTGTGTGTGTGTGTGTGTGCATACGTGTGTGCATACGTGTGCGCATGTTAGTCTGTGTCTGTATATAAAGTGGGTGAGTATGTTATATTATGATATTGCAACAACACACACCAGAGCCAGGCGAAGGTCATTCACTCCACACTTGATTCTACTCACTTCTAATCAATAGCCCTCTGGGGGAGCCGCTGGTAATACACATCTCATTCTTAACAAGATGATTAATCTACATTACCGTAATATTAATCTACAGCAATATTCACATGCACATCAAGGCACCTTTCCCCCTCTGCACTTAGTTTACCTCGTGTAAGACTTTATTTTTTACCACGCATAACTAAATAGAAAGCCTCCGTGTTGCAAAGCCACTGGTTGTGTGCTCACAAACATGTGACATAGGAACATATCTCTCTTAATTCAGGAAGGGCAGAAAAGGAGGCCTTGGCTGGGTGTGAAATCATGAACAGGGTTTGGAGGTTTGATGGGAAAAGTGTCATGTCAGTGGAGGACCAAACTAAAGCCCCTGTTCCACTCTTTATAGTCCCACACAGAAATGCTATCACTCTCTCTTTCTTTCTCTCTCTGTCCCTTTCTCTTTATCCATTGGTGTCTCTCCCCTCCCTTCTCCACCCCTCTTTCTCTTTCTATCCCTGTATTTCTCTCAGATAGACTACTCTGGCTGCAGAGGGCGGACCATTGTTTGGTAAAGGGCGGGACGAGGGACCATCCCCTGCCCGCCATTGGCTCGGGCAACTCATCTTCCTGCCACTCAAACGTCACCGATCGGGAGTCATGCGACAGAGTGTGGAACCAACGCGAGGAGGATGGTGATGACGGCACCGTCTTTTCCGCCAATTACCACGACAACAGCCGTCACTGAGAGCCGGGCCGCTGGCTCTCTAATGCCGGGTGAAACATAACGTTCTGACCGCGTGGATGTTACGCCGTAACGCCATTACCACGCCACAGAGCCAGCGTAAGAATGTTTACGTGCGAGCTGGGACACAGTTCCCCTCCCCGAGGAGCGCGCGTGGTAGCTCTGGATGCGCACACCTCACGCCCGTCTCTCATCCGTAACGAGGCCTTTCCCTTCGCCACTGACCGACTGGCAGGCTGACAGGCTGACTGGCAGACTCGCGAGAACGGCGGTCCGGTCCATGAGCGCTTATTAAGCATGAGAGTGGACTCCCCCGCGGAAACGAGGCCCGGGTGAGCGAACGATGAGCCGCCCCGGCTGCAGTCGCCGAGACTTGGGAGTCATCGTTTGCGAGAGCAATCCCGGCGTTCGACGGCAGTGATGGGGGATCTGATTCGAGGGAGCGAATGAGACGGCAGTGACGGGGGATCTGATTCGAGGGAGCGAATGAGCCGGCAGTGCCCTCAGGCAGAGTTGTAGAAAAAAAGAGAGAAAGAGGAGAGGGAGAAAGGAAGAGGGAAAGAGAGAGAGGCCAAGCACACTGTCCAGGACACACTCTTCCTCTACATCTGCAGGCACACACACTTTAAGTAATAAGCTTCTTCCTGCCCTTCAGTATCCCACTGTGTGTGTGTGTGTGTGCGTGTTTGTGCGTATATGTAGGTGTGTGTCTGGGAAAGACAAGCAAAACAAAACACAGCACAGTCCCTCATCCAAATGACATTTACTGAGCATTATTCAATTTTTAAAAGCAGCTGGTTCCTATTAGCGGAATGCAACAATGGGCTTGTAGTGGTCACCCCAAACCCTGAAGGCACGGATTGTTCTCTTCTAAAAATCAATTTTAAAACCCACTGCATTTGCAATATTCCATTAATAGCGTTCACATTTTGCACGTCGTTAAAAGAGACGTGTCATTGTACAGCATCTTTCAAATGTGATTGACTGGCATTACAAACGCAGGCTCCGCAGCTCGCCTTCACCGCAGCCAGCTCTGCCTCTCTGTGTCTGCGTGCTGTCTTCTTGGTGATGTATGGCCGGGTTTATTTGATTCCTCGTGTGATGCCATTTCCTGATTAGCTCGCACTCTACCGCTGAAATGCATTCGGTGTCTTGCAGGACACGCCCTTTGACCTCTCTCACTGCCACAGGGCAATGCCGCAGTAATTGCCTTATGGACACTCTCGCATGGAGAGCAAACTGGGCTGGATCATGCCATTTTACTGGGCTGCACAAACGGCAGCACCCCAGGGTTATTAAAATGAGGTTAAGACCAATTATGATGTATCAATGTATTAGTCCCAGACAATAAGAACGTTGGCCATTCATTAAATGGATTGCTTCATTTTCTTCTTAAAAGGAGAGCTGTCCTGCTGTCTTACGTATCTTTTCACTTTATTCGGACAAGAGAGAAGCAGAGAGAGTTAAAGACGGAGATTGAAGCACAGTAGAGAAAGCGCAATGGTGAGGAATCGAACCCCACACGAGAGGGGGATTCATATACGGGTTGAGAGTGCGGAGCCCTATGGACTGGGCCGCACGACGGGCTGACACATCTCATTCGGCACTGCCACAACGGGATAAACAACAAAAACCGCAGCGCGCTAGGAAGTGGAGATAAGGCGGGCGCGTTAGCGTCGCTCGCGGGGAGGTACCAGGCAACGGCGTTTGGGTCGCTAGCTTGTGCGCTAACATTTCCCTCAGCGACACTAATCCCCGATCAGGTCTCTGGAAGGACGGGACCGCCCCCCCGCCCACACGCGGATCCCAGGTCGCCGCAGAGGAACTGATCAGGAGGACATGCACACCGATGCGCGCTGCTGTGACGTCATCCCTCGGGACCTAAAACCCTCATTGCTGGATTCTGAACGGCTAGCAGCTACGAGGGCAGCTGGTGGGCGGGGGGTCCGCGCGCCTGCGCTTAGTGGAGTGGGGTGGGAGGCAGCCTCCGACCATCATCAGTGAATTATCATTATTGATCTTCCCTCGTCCTGAGAATGCTCGCAGTTTGACACCTTTCGTTGTGCAATTATACAGCCACACATCTACTGGAGACTCGGAGGCGAAGAAGCGTGCTGCAGCAACACAGCAACATTGACCTTTGACCTTTGGTGTCCAGTTTGCTAACCACTGCGCTTCCTGCTACATTGCAGCCTTCCTTCGTTTATGATAGTCCACAGAAGAGACACATTAGAACAGGACTAGCATGGGCTGCCTCCTAAATCTCTCTCACACACACACACACACAGGCACACACACACTTCCCTGTCCTCATTCAATTTCATCTAATCAGTGTGAGTCCCAGGTCAGTCACATCCCAGAAATACCTGCAGTCACAGAATCACTGCCCTAAGAGGCATGGTAAAATGTGTCAATGATCTGCTATTTAAATAAGTCTTCATTCCTGCAACAACAAAAAAACACACTATGTTTTATTTTTATGAATTCCGTGTAAGAAATGTTATATTTCAGTGGGAACTGTTGATAAATAAATGAGAAAGAAGTCAATCTTGTAAATGAACATTTCCTGGGACGTGATTTTCGGGGCTTACGGGTGTTATAAAGCAGCTCAGAAGCCCAGCTTTACCATAGCAAAGAGCTGCCAGTTCCACGGAAGACACAATACAGGCCTGCACAGTCTGGCAGAAATATTCAACTGCTAAAATGTCCTTTGAGAGACTACACAAGACTAATGAATTAGCATAGCCACGGAGTCAACAGCCCCGTTACAATGTTAACGTTCATAATGTATGTGATTATTTGTGAAATGTATAATGTTACATGCAACCATAATATCATTGTACTAATTGGTGATGCATTCTCACATTTGTCAAAGATGTTTTATCTGAAGTATCTGTATTACCCAATATAGTATTATTATATTACTGTTTATCACAGACAAGCACACAAGCACACACACATACACACACAACCCCAGACACGGTTGGAAGCAGTGACATCACCTCAATACCCATCCTCACACCACCCTAACAGAACGAAAATAACTTCCCTGGCAAATCCATGATGAACAATTTAGCTTTAAAGAACAGAAAAAAAAGATGCCCGTCTCAAACATCGGCAGGTTTTAACCAGGTCCGCACGGGGGGGGTGGAGATGAGGTCATCAACGGCTGAGAGACGCTCAGGGGAATGCTCTGCATCGGGAGACAGGGAGGGGGACAAAAGGGGGTGACCATCCCTTTCTTCGGCCACACCTCCCCACCCCCTTCCGCCTGGAAACAGAGCAGACTGACACCTCCGTGGCAAACACACGGGGACCCGATCGTTCAGCAAAGCTGAACCTGAGAGCTGCTGGGCTGACCGCGAGAGACAGGAGGAGGTGGTTTCTGCATGTGTCACTATCACCACGGAGATCATTAATAAATAAGAGTCCCCTCCCAGGGACCTGTGGAGGCCATGATTGAACTCCTCAAGATCTCTCCCTCAGGGTTCTGTCCTGACGCCACAGGTAGCATGCTGTAGACGCACACACACACACATGCAAACACACACACACACACACACACGCGCACTCATACGTGTATATGGATACTACAGACGCAGAATGAAGCAGCAAATACACCCACAAGCAAAAAGGACCCAGGCGCACAGGGAGTGGAGACAAACGCAAACAGGCGCTCGCACGGAGACAGGGGCCTCGCGCTAACAGGCAGAGCCAACACCCTGCCTCCGGCAGTCGCGCACAAACGCGTTAAAAGGCGCAGTCACACTCTCGGCGTCACGAGCGCAGGGAAAAAGGCAAACGCCGCCGACGAGCGCGGCATCGCAGACGCGGAGAAAGAACGCCGCGTATCCTTCCGGGGGAACGAGCAGAGGCTGGCGGCAAACAGGTTCGGAGGACAGAAATGATGTAATCGCGTGCTAGCAGGTGAAATCCGCCGGCGGGGTCGGGGTCCTGGGCTTCCAGGCTGGGTAATCGGTGTTTACCAGGCGACGCTCAGGAAGCCCTGTTGCACGGCCAACGGCGGGCTGTAATTAGCCCGGACAATTCCCCTTGCAAATTGAAAAAACGCTCCACGCTAATTGCTCATTATCACGAGACGACAAAGTCGAATAATAAGGATCTGTCAGAACCCCAAGCTTGGCCACAGGCCCCCTGCAGTAAATCACACTACAATCAGTGAATGCACCATGACTGACCCCCCCCTGTTTCCAACTCCCCTTTTCAGCAGTCATCTAAACACTCGGAAGACCGTCTGATGACGGGTGTAAAATACTACAGAAAAGCGCTCGGGCAAGCCGGCTTCCCCCCTCGACGGAGACAAATATTAACGGCAGTTAGGGAGGGTGGAGCACCGTGCCGGTGCGCGGTTTGTTTTGGCAGCTGGGGGGAGAGATGGGGGAGAGAGGGGGGGGGCGAATGAATGGTGAACGTAGCCGTGCTGCAACTGCAGGACCTCCCCCACCCGCCCCGCCTCCACCTTCACCTCCACCTTACCTGGGCCATGTCTTCAGCAAGGCTCCTGCCAGTTCCTAGTCCCAGGCATGGCACGGAGTGGTGGCGGGCGCCCTGGACATCCCCCTCCTCGAATGACGCTCACGCCGCCCAGCGAGGCACGCCGCTGCGCCTCTCGGGCACGGCATGATCCCCTCTCGCCCCTCTTTGCTCTCTTTTTCTCTCTCTCTCTGACAGCCACCGATATCCACTGAAAGACCTCCGACGTCCTCTCTAAACCCCCCCCTCCCCACCCTTTTGTTTGGCCAAACAGGAGAGGAAAATTGCGGTGTGTAATCCTCGCTTCTGCGCTCAGGTAGAAGAAACGGGAAAGAATGCTCCCCTCTCTTTCGTACTCTCACGATTACTTGCTTGATGTAAGCTGGCTCATCGCCTAGGCTCTCTCTCTCTCTCTCTCACATACACACACACACTACCTCCCCCTCCTCCCTCGTCCCTCCTCTCCCCTCCCCCCTCGGAGTAGAGACACAGAGCATTAAAGAGTCAGGGCGGGAGGGAGAGAGGGAGGGAGGGGGCGGCAGGGGGAGAGCACGTGACTCCAGGCACAACTCCGTAGGATTGCCTGACAGCTGTCCAGCTCATACCTCCATGAAAATGTCCGTCGCCATTGGCAACCACTACTGTGGACCCTAGAGCCATATGTCTATTGGTGTAGCACCATAGGCTGACAGGATTCCATCTCTCTCCTACAGAGAGCATGTTGGGACTTGTAGTCTGGCCACACTGAAGGGAAAAATTAGGTATTAAGGAGGCATTTGCAGGGCGTGGAGTTGCATGTTTCCCTGTTCCTCATATATCATCTTTGTTCTGTGTTTATAAAAAATGATCAGTCTATTTGAAATAACATTTTGATGAGAATTAAATCGAAGCAAACATTATGGAGAAGGTTTAATACCCAATAATATATAAAAGCAAACATGCACAAATAAACACTACCCTTGCAGATCGCTCCCTATAAATGCACACACGCTCAGGGAGGTTAAAAACTGAGTGGGGCTCGGTCACTAAGGAAGACGACATCCTCCAATGTTTCCCTTAGGCTATATCTCGGGAAACTCCCGCCCCGCAACAACAGGAACTGAAGCCAAGTTCACAGTGCACCAACACAAGGTCTCCTTCCCCAAGCACGACAACACAACCTCTCTCTCACCCTCAGCACAATAACAAAACCTCTCTGTCCACCTCAGCACAGCAACACAACCTCTCTCTCACCCTCAGCACAATAACACAACCTCTCTCTTCCCAAATGAAACAACACACACATCTTCTCTGTCCACCTCAGCAAAGCACACAACCTCTCTCTCTCCACAAGCACAGCAACACAACCTCTCTCTCCACAAACACAGCAACACAACCTCTCTCTCCACAAACACAGCAACACAACCTCTCTCTTCACAAACACAGAAACACAACCTCTTTCTCAACAAACACAGCAACACAACCTCTTTCTCAACAAACACAGCAACACAACCTCTCTCTCCACAAACACAGTAACACAACCTCTCTCTTCACAAACACAGCAACACAACCTCTCTCTTCACAAACACAAAAACACAACCTCTTTCTCCACAAACACAGCAACACAACCTCTCTCTCCACAAACACAGAAACACAACCTCTCTCTCAACAAACACAGCAACACAACCTCTCTTTCAACAAACACAGCAACACAACCTCTCTCTCCACAAACACAGAAACACAACCTCTCTCTCCACAAACACAGCCGCACAGCATCTATCTCCACAAACACAGAAACACAACCTCTCTCTCAACAAACACAGCAACACAACCTCTCTTTCAACGAACACAGAAACACAACCTCTCTCTTGACAAACACAGCAACACAACCTCTCTCTCCACAAACACAGCAACACAACCTCTCTCTCCACAAACACAGAAACACAACCTCTCTCTTCACAAACACAGAAACACAACCTCTCTCTCAACAAACACAGCAACACAACCTCTCTCTCAACAAATGCAGCAACACAACCTCTCTCTCCACAAACAGAGAAACACAACCTCTCTCTCAACAAACGCAGCAACACAACCTCTCTCTCAACAAACACAGAAACACAACCTCTCTCTTCACAAACACAGAAACACAACCTCTCTCTCCACAACCACAGCAACACAACCTCTCTCTTCACAAACACAGAAACACAACCTCTCTCTCAACAAACACAGCAACACAACCTCTCTCTCAACAAATGCAGCAACACAACCTCTCTCTCCACAAACAGAGAAACACAACCTCTCTCTCAACAAACACAGCAACACAACCTCTCTCTCAACAAATGCAGCAACACAACCTCTCTCTCCACAAACAGAGAAACACAACCTCTCTCTCAACAAACACAGCAACACAACCTCTCTCTCAACAAACGCAGCAACACAACCTCTCTCTCAACAAACACAGAAACACAACCTCTCTCTTCACAAACACAGAAACACAACCTCTCTCTCCACAAACACAGAAACACAACCTCTCTCTCCACAAACACAGAAACACAACCTCTCTCTCCACAAACACAACCTCTCTCTTCACAAACACAGCAACACAACCTCTCTCTCAACAAACACAGCAACACAACCTCTCTCTACACAACCACAGCAACACAACCTCTCTCTCAACAAACACAGCAACACAACCTCTCTCTTCACAAACACAGCAACACAACCTCTCTCTCAACAAACACAGCAACACAACCTCTCTCTCCACAAACACAGCAACACAACCTCTCTCTTCACAAACACAAAAACACAACCTCTCTCTCAACAAATGCAGCAACACAACCTTTCTCTCCACATACACAGCAACAATACCTCTCTGTCCACAAACACAGCAACACAACCTCTCCCCCCAAGCACAGCAACACAACCTCCTAAAATTTCACTGACTACTAGTAAACACATGTGCCAAAGATAGGCGTCTTGAGCACAACACAAAATACTGCCAATGAAAATTTTGACTCAAAAGCTCCTGTCATGAGGTAGTGGCAGAAATACCCCCTATTGAACTAATTAAATATGAGCACAGGTATGGATAAGCCAGGTAGCCACGGGCTGCCAGGGTGGGATCGCCCTCTGGAGAAACAGGGAGGATGAAAAAGAGAGTAAGGGGTGGGGGTATGAACTGGAGGAACAGCAGGGGTATTGTTGTAGTTTGAGGGGCATGTTATGTAGGCCTAATGAGCGCAGGAATTTTGAATATTTCAGAGTGGGACAGACTGAGAGCTGACACATGTGACAGCAAAATAAAGACCTGGAAAAGACTGGTGGGCCTGGGGGGGGGTATTTTAGATATAATTAGACCTGCCTGAGAAAGGACTTCAGAGGAAGCCCGGTGGAATGACAGGCGAGGCACAGGCGGGGAGCCGAGAACAGTCCCACGCGGAATAAGGCCGAAGGTCATTTCAAGCAAAATTGGGTGCTCACTCCGTACCCGGCCATGTCAGGTCAATGTGCGTGTCTGAAGTCAACGTAGCAGCAGATTGACTACATTGTGTATAGGAAAAGTGGAAAAGAGTAGCTATTCACAAATCCAACACCCTAAATGTCCCTCAAGGCACCAACGGATGGTTGTCACTATTATAAAACAGGACGCACTTATCAGGATCTCCAGACGTAGCGTACTAACATTAAGTTTGACTTTCAATTAAACTGCTTGTTGTTTGAACGGAAACGTTCACTTCTTTTATTGCACTATTTAAACATTTTTTTAAATCTACAATCCCATTCAGTTGGCCTATAGCTCAACAAAATATAAATGCGAATATTAAAACTTAACCACGATACGTGCATAGATATATATGGATACGTGGAGGTCAAACAAAAGAAGAATCTGCAGTATAACATACAGTATTACAGTATTATTGCGTATCTTACTTTGGAATCTTCGACATTTGCAGTTGCTTATTCATGCTGGTGTGACGGCGACATCTATTGGAACAATAGCAGCACTGCCCAAAATGAGAAAGGAGATACTCACTGTTTTAGTCTTTTGACCAAGCAAGGGGACTCTTCAAATAGAGGATCGGCGACATTACTTTTCAACGACTATACAAGGGTTTGCATGCGGTATTTCGACAAGAAAGCCTCACAGTTCACTTCAGCGTGTTCCTGTATTTTGCACAACTGATGTGGAGGCGGATTCGCCCAATAATATCTAGAAGAACGCCCATAGGCTATGCTTCTGTTACGCAGGATTCTGTTTGCTCAGCAGGCACACACACACACACACACACACACACACACACACACACACACACACATATATATATATATATATATATATATATATATATATATATATATATATAAAGTGATACTGCTTTTGAAGTACAGTTATAACTTTCATACATAGTTATCACATTTCATATGTGTGGCCAAATAGCTCATAGCTCATCAGTAGCCTACCCTACCAGAATATCTGTTTAAAAAAAAAATCATATTAGCTATTTTATTTTTAGTGTAGGCTGTGCGTGCAATTAATATTGTTAATAAAACTGTATTTTTTTTTTGTTTTGTTTATAATGTAATTCAGATCAAATGGAAGCCTAAGTTAGGCAGCCTATTGCGTAACAGCGAACAATTAAAACATACAGTAGGTATAGCCTAGCTATCACGCCACACGTGGCCCTCTGTTGACATTCCATACAGAGGCCCACGGGTTGAACGTCCAGAAAAACACGTTTACACACATTCTTTACAGCTTGCTTAAACACGTCGCGCAAGGCCACCGCAGTACGGAATTTAGTGTTGGCATGTTTCCGCTTTGCCTACAGCGAACATCGTCTATTTCTGCCTTGGTTGAAATTTCATCTCGCAGTTGTGTCTGAATGAATTCAACAACAGTGTCACCGGTTGCTGAAGTTGGGATGTTGTCGGCCCAGGAGAGAAGCGATCACACAGCTTTCGTGGATGGAGGCTTTCTATACGTGTGGGGCGGACATCACGTAAGAGTCCAGTGTTCGTGATGTAGGCTCTCAAATGATCTGATCTGATCATTTTATTTGACGAACGGGTTTAAGTCTTCTTGTATTGTACATTAGGCTACAAAGTATTTCTGTATTGCAGTAGGCTTATGTGCAGTATTTAGTATTTAACGAACAGATGAGTTAATGCTTGGTCCACTGTCGTTAGACTATTGTTTAATAGGTTTTAATTTCCTTTGTCACTTTGTCTGTTTTGAATTAACAATCTATCGTGTGTTTCCTGTCTGTCCTGAAATAGTTAGGCTACATAAAAATGAAACAATTGCTAGCCTGAAATTTTTTTTGAATGTCAAGACAATCTAGTTTGTAGACTACTAATTATGGGGATCTTCTCCTGAAACTGTTAATAACAAAGTCAATTATTTAATTCCTTTGCAGACAGTTGCTGGTGAAGAGGTTTTCTTTCCGAGTGATGAAATATGGGTTTATGATATGAGCAGTGGTGTGTGGTAAGGTCTTAATATCTGCAGTTTTCTTGCAGTTCCCTGGAAAGAAAAATACTAATTGTTTATAAATTTGCGTATACATTTGCACCAAATAAGATATTTTCAGTATGTAAAAATTACTTTAAATCATCATTTGCTTTTAATACTTTATTATTTATAATATTTATAATATTTTACAGTGCAAGATTGAATCTCTAGTTGCCGCTGAGCACTAGCCTACTCTTTTGTTGGTGTTCCCATTTTTAAAGCAATACACCATTACACCCACTTTAAAAATTGGTAAATTCACTGTAATTATTTCTAAATATTATGATATGAATATGTATGTAATACATATTGTAATAAATGGTGAATAGACTCATTCAACTACATTGCATTTATTTTACAGTCTGTAGTGTCTGTCACGTGCAAGCTAACAAATGCAAGCCAACATAATTTACATGGGATTTGCGCGTGTGTATTTAAAAGGACCATTTATGCTATGGGAGGGGAGGTTCCACCAACTCTGTCACAGACCTGTGGCTGTTGTGTCAACGGACTGCTGTACATCTTTGGGGGCTGTGCTGAGAATGGCCACACAAACCAGGTAAATCGTTGGGTATGCCCCCTTTAAAACCTTAGGTCCAAGGTGTTTGTATACACGTGTCAATGTTAAAGAGTGCCCCCATATGGGCCCCGTGTCTGATTGCTGATTGATAACCCAGACAGGGGCATGGTATTTAAAAAGCCCACGTGGGCTTCAATATGAAATCACTTCACGTGCTCTCCTGTGCTTTCAAAGCGGTTTTCACGAACTCTGTAAAAATGAACACAACCCCCGGCGAAAGCTTGCGAGACAGCAGTCACTCTTTATTTCGCCGTAGGTTTCAAAAGCGAAAGCCGCCGCTGTCAAGCACACTCCAGTTTTCTAAGCTGTTCCCACCTGTCTCGACAGCTTTATTGTGTTGACCTCCTGGATGGAACGTTCGCCTGGAGGAACGTGACAGACAGTACAGGGTCTCCGCCCTCGCCCAGAGACAAGCATTCCTGCTGGGTGTACGCAGACAGGTAGGATTTCTGCCCCAAGAGCCAGCGCAGACAGGTAGGATTTCTGCCCCAAGAGCCAGCGCCCTCCAAACGGAGCACAGCTCGGAGGCAGGCACCACGCTTAAGAATTCGATTGACACTGTTCAAGACTTGAGACTGTTCCATGGCCGTGACATAAATAAGGGTGTATTATCTTGAGTTTCATTTTGGGGTTCTTCCAAACTAACAAGCAGCTGAGGGCCGAGCTTGTGCTTGTCTGTGGCTTTCTGGCTTTTGGGTCTGACTTAATAAGTTTGTTTTAATGTCAACTTTAAAATAAAAAAAACTGAGCATGCTGGCCGTGTTCCCAAAACACCGGATCAATGCTTACACTATATCAGTTGGGCAGTGGAACGCAAACTTGTGAAACATCTGATGAAATCAGCAATGAATGAATATGTCGCTTGCTAGCCGATTCTGGAAAGAAACTTGTGTTGCCTAAACTACCGTAACCTTGTCAGGCAATGCAGTTAAGAGATCCAACAAAAAAACACGTCAACAGGCTAACCGTACCAGTGGACACAATTCAAACCACTCGCCACCATCTTTCAGCACACTTGCAACTGACTTGTTGAACTTGTTGAAAGGACATCCCTGTTCTAGATACAGTAAACAGAATTTACCGCTGCAAATTATAGGACTACATAGGGATGAAACACAGCACCAACCTCTCTGCAGTAAGATCACCATCGCTTTCCTGTCGACCAGTATATTCAATCTGACAGTGTTTAAAGTTACATAGTATTGATTCTGACTTGCAGTGCATGATGCCATCGTAGGCATGTGCTGATGACATTAAGCCTTACATGTCTGGTTCTCAGTCAATGTTCTGCTGAAAAAAAGTCAGCATGAAACCAAGACCGCTGACAAAAGGAGTTGGCCCGAGAATACCTCATATTTCCCCCCCTTTTCTAAAAGCTAGTCTGTGTTATCTTTGCGAGAATAGCTCATATTTCCCCCCCTTTTCTAAAAGCTAGTCTGTGTTATCTTGGTCGAGAACACCTCTGAATCAGTGGAGGAAGCTGATTTCAGGTATTGAAAAACACTCACTGATAGGTTTGGTACTTACACTACATGGCCAAAAGTAAATGTACACCTGCTCATTGAAATCTTGGGCATTAACATGGAGTTGATCCCCCCCCACCCCCCCCCCCCCCCCCATTGCTGCTATGACAGCCTCCATTCTCCTGGGAAGGCTTTCCACTTGATGTTGGAACATTGCTGAGTGGATTTGCTTCCATTCAGCCACAAGAGCATTAGTGAGGTCGGGAATTGATGTTGGGCGATTAGGCCTGGCTCGCAGTCGGCTTTCCAATACCCCTTTCGCACACAAAATCCGGGATTGACACAGGATATTGAACACAGGTTCAACCGTGTTTGACCCATTCACACCAAGCTATGGTCATGGATGATCAAGAATGTCACTGTAGAGCGAGCTAGCTTTAGTACAGCTAGCGCTTTTTAAAACCTTTTTTAGTTTTCAAGATTTTCAGCTGTGTTTTTTATGGCCATTATTTACATTCTTTTTTCCCGCTCTTTTATGCAGACTAATCTACTTTGGCGGATATGGATCCAAGCAAATGCGAGAAGTCACCGACTCCATGCGCTTTATCACTGATGAAATGTCCTGGGTAAAAATCAACTATGCTTTGGGAAAATCAGCATTCAAACACAATTTCTCATTTTAATATTAACATTTTAAAAATATGTTAAAATTGGCTAATTTCTTGAGCCTTTATTTTTAGTTGTTGCAAGTATTCCGTTGTCTCAAAGCATCTTATACGCCTTGCAGGTGACAATTGGGACTGCGCTATTCAGGTTCTGGGGTTGGAACAATGACGTCCATGTTTTTGACCCCAGAACGAACACTTGGAGTGAACCTCAAATTCACGTAAGAACTGCTTCAGTTCAAATGGAATACAACACATTCGTTGCCTTTCCAACAATTTTGTAAATATTTATTTAAGGCACTATATAAATTGAGGTTATGAATGTATAATGGCTGAATGAGAGAGACAGAATCAACTTGCTCCACCAAAAGTTCTCTGGTCAGCGATTTATCAATGGCTTCTGGTTGTATAAACATTTGTAAATGTGCTGTTCAGGTCACACAAACCATCTTGTGATCATTAAAAGAGGAATGCAGCATATTCATATTGATTTTAGATTTCACTCGGCCATCAGTCAATGTTTCTGTCTGTTTTTTTTGGCAGGGCATTCCCCCAAAACCGAGGGCAGCCCACAGTAGTGCCACCCTGGGTAGGATGGGGTATGTGTGTGGGGGCGTGGTGAGTGTTCCTCTGGAAGGATCTTGTACTTGCATCTGTGCTTTGCAGATACTTATTTTAATGACCATTCACCTTATTAACCCTCTTAAATTCATATATAGCCAGGATCTGCAGTATTGTAACTGATGATCGTGACTGTTTTTAATCCTTGTGTTTGTAATGGAAATGAGTGTGTGACTGCTCTGCCTGTTGAACAGGTCTCTCTTGTAAAAGAGATTTTAATCTCAATGAGGCAAGTGCACACTGAAATATTCTCATAGCGTAGTGATTGAAGGTGCACAATTTGTGGAGAGAGGACCTTAAAGAAAAAGTAGTGTATGTCACAATAACCTACATTAAGTATACAGTCAAGCCGGAAAGTCTGCATACCTCTTTCACCTTCTCCATGTTTTATTACGTTACAGACATATTCTACAATAGATTGAGTTCATTTTTTGTCCCAAAATTCTACACAAAATAGCACATAACGACAAAGTGAAAACAGGTTTTTAGACATTTGTGCTAATTCATAAAAAATCTAAATCAAGTGTGCACACCCTTTCATATGACACCAAAAGTGAGGTGCATTTTGTTTCTTCTGATACTGCTTGAGATGTTTCTACAACTTAATTGGAGTCCACCTGTGATAAATTCAATTGATTGGACATGATTGGGGATTGCCAACACCTGCCTATATAAGGTCGCACAGTTGACAGTGCATGTCAGAACAAACTCCAAGCCATGGGGTCAAAGGAATTATCTGCAGACCTCAGAAACAGGATTGTGTCAAGGCATAGATCTGGAGAAGGGTACGGAAAAATCTCTGCAGCTTTACAGGTCCCAAAGAGCACAGTGGCCACCATCATTCGTAAATGGAAGAAGTTTGGAATCACCAAGAATCTTCCTAGACCTGGCCGTCCGGCCAAACTGAGCAATCGGGGAAGACGGGCCTTAGGCAGGGAGGGTCACTGACAGAGTTCCAGCGTATCCTTGTGGAGATGGGAGAACCTTTCAAAAGATCAACCATCCAGGCAGCACACCACCAATCAGGCCTTTATGGTAGAGTGGCCAGACGGAAGCCCCTCCTTAGTAAAAGGCACATCAAAGCCCCAAAAGGCACCTAGAGGACTCTCAAACCATGAGAATCAAGATTCCCTGGTCTGATGAAACCAAAACTGAACTTTTTGGCCTGAATACCAAGCGTCACGTCTGGAGGAAACCAGGCACCGCTCATCACCTGGCTAATACCATCCCTACAGTGAAGCATGGCGGTGGCAGCATCATGATGTGGGGATGTTTTTCAGCAGCGGGAATGGGGCGACTAGTCCTGATAGAGGGAAAGATGAATGCAGCCAAGTACACCGAGATCCTTGAAGAAAACCTGCTCCAGAGCGCTCTAGACCTCGGACTGGGGTGAGGGTTTACCTTCCAACATGACAACGACCCGAAGCACAGGAATGGAAAGTCTGCATGTCTTTGAGTGGCCCAGCCAGAGCCCAGACCTGAATCCAATTGAACATCTGTGGAAAGAGCTGAAAATGGCTGTGTACCGACGTTCCCCATCCAACCTGACGGAGCTTGCAAGGATATGCCAAGAGGAATGGGCAAAAATGTCCAGAAATAAGTGTGCCAAGCTCGTAGCTTCTTTCCCAAGACGCTTGAAGCTGTAATCGCTGCCAAAGGTGCACCAACCAAGTATTAGGCTAAGGATGTGTACAGATATGTAACCCCTAAATAACCTATTTTTGTCAGTAAAATAAAATTGCATATTTTCTAAAAAACCTGTTTTCACTTCGTCATTATTGGCTATTGTGTGTAGATGTTTGAGGCAAAAAATTAACTCAATCTATTGTAGTATAAGTCTGTAACATAATAAAACGTGGAGAAGGTGAAAGGGGTGTGCAGACTTTCTGGCTTGACTGTACATATCATAAATACATATCTTAACTATGTGTGTAGAATGAAACATTGCTGAGGCAGTGAATGGCATGTTTTCAAACAAAGGCTAAACATTTTTACTGAATTTACCTCAAAATATATTCATTATATTTAGCATTATTAGTTTGTTTTAACATTGTTCCATGTGAAGATGCCAAGTACAGTCCTCAGCATGTCCTAATGTGTATCCATGGATACAGTCACCAAGGTGGCTCAGGTGTAGAGCGGGTCGTCGCTGGTCGTCCGCTGATCGCAAGGTCGATCCCCTCCTCCTCCTGGCCACCGAAGAAGTGTCGAAGGCAACCTGGGCAAGACACTGAACCCCAAAGCAGGAGGCTAGAGCTGCACATGCACTGCGCCGCCATTGGTGTGGTGTGTTGTGTGTGTGTTGGGTGAGGTGAGTGAGATTGTAAAAGCGCTTTGGATAAAAGCGCTATATAAGTGCAGTCCATTTACCATTTACCATTTACCAAGTTCATTTTCCTCCATCGTTTAAATCCTGCTCCCATGTGAAGCCAGTGTGTTTCTTAACAGGAGGGCACGTCGATGGACATTCACCGTCTGGATCTGGAGACGTGGACATGGACGGAAATGTAAGCCTCATAACATGTCTGAACTAAGCTATATTGGCCACAGCGATGCCTAACGACGCACATTACCGCTCAATACTGCACAAACTACAGTCCGCATTTCAGTCAGTGTGCTCTGTGATGCAGTGAAGTGGGTCCTGGTGCCAACTTTTTTTGTGAATTCAATCTTTATTTAGTCATATAACCTTTATTTAGTCATTATTAGTAATGGGTGCCTAGACGAGAGATGTGCATCATTACCGTGGTACATTGGATGGTGTGGTGCTTCTCCTAACACTTGCCATTACCTCCTGTGTTTAATGACGGGCCCGTACAGCTCGACAGAAGAGAGTCCTGAGCCTTGTTGCAGTGTTTGGGTGTCTGTTGCATGTGTTTTTTCTCTCCGTGATGTCTCCAGCGTGCCCGAGTCAACGGTGCCCGTGGAACGCTCGTGGCACACCCTGACGCCGTTATCGGACAGCACCCTTTTCCTGTTTGGTGGAGTGAGCATGTCGGGAGAAACTCTGAGTGAGTAAAACTTTGTCTAGGCCTGACCTCAGCAACTCCCCTCTACCCCATAGCGCACACACCACATAAGCCTGGTGTGCGCCTCCACATTTATGTAGAGACAGTACAGGACAACTGTAGGAAAGTAATGCATCGGGAACCAAAAGTCTGTAGGCCTGATTTTAACAGTAGGGAAGGATGTGAAGGACAGTTGAAAGGTTCTATTTAATATTCGTCAACACGCCACGGTATGGGTCATCCTCGCCGAGAGGTCGTACCGAATAGCAGATTAACCACCACTATGGAGCGGACACCATGTCCACCACGTCCCATTCTCTTTTGCCGACTGAAAGGCGTAGAATTCCCCGCATGACCACGCTGCATGGCGTGACCTTATTCATAGGACTGAGGTTACCTATGTAACCATTCGTTTCAGTGGGCGAGGATGACTACAGGCACCCATAATTTTAGAGGCAACCTGTTAATTTGCAAACATTAAAAGGGAGACTAGATTAGAGGGTGTAACTGCACTGGATGTATATTGGTGACAATGAATTGAGTGGGGTCCACGTATGATCCTTTCCCCAGAAACCCCAGTCTTGTTTGAGTCTTGCGTTCAAGCTTCTATTTTCCCGTCACCCAGGAGAAATTGCTCATGTTATTTCCTCTCTTTAGGTGACGGCTGGATTTTTGACATTCATAGAAAAGAGTGGAAAGAGCTACAGCATTCACACAGAGACCAGCCGAGGTATGAAGTGTCTGTGGGGTGCAGATCCACCCCCTTTGCTCACCAGTGTCTTACACGGCAAGACTTATCTGAAGGAAGTCGAATCAATGTGAACTGTCATATGAACTGTCACAAAGTCAGCCGATTCTTCAGACAACTGAAGGGTTTAAAAATGACTGGAACCCAAACACAATTTGCATTAAGAAATATTATGAAAGATTTATTAAGGTTTGCTGCTATACTACCTGAAGCTTGTTGCCAAAAGCCAAGCCTATTAGTCACCACAGCTGAATTTGAACTGGCTCACAATTAGCCTCACCTGGGAACATTCTAATCAATCAATTAGTTGCCTGCAAGATGCACCATCCACTAATTTAACAGTCATCTCATGAAAATGGTGAATAAAGCTTTTTTACGATCAAGGTCGAGATTAGCACACGCTCGAGTGTAGCATCTCTCTGAGTGTCATTCTAGTTGTAATAATTAATTTACATCCCATCATTTTGGCAGACACATTTGCCGAAAGGAACATTTGAGAGCTGAGGCAATGTGTGAGAATGAAAGGAATTGAAATTATTTATGAGAAAATGGAAGAAGCTTTTGACATAAAGATATTCATGGATTGTAATTTTCTTTTAAGAAAAACATCAGTGATACCATTACTAATATTTACCCTTTAAATGCTGATTGGCCCATCAGTCTAACAGGTTTGTCGTTATTTTGTAAATGCTGTTTTTCTGCCAACTTCACCGGTTTCTGGCTGCTGCTTCCAGGTTGTGGCACTCAGCTTGCCTGGGGCAGGACTCTAATGTTATCGTGTTTGGGGGAAGTCGTGACTACGCGCTGACAGCGGACACTGTACGTACCATTTAACTTCTTCCACTTTACCATACTAATAAAGAGAAACTAGAATATAAGGGTGTCAAGCATATTAGAATTTTTACTGCTACAGGGAGAGCCCATAGTTTGTAATGCTACTCAATTTCAATGCAGTATATGTGAACATGAAGGTTTTTTGATGCTGTGTAGCTTGATTCAGTGGAACTGCCATTAGTGATAATCATTTGCCAGCAGGATACAGTCTGCCCCAAATGCTTCTTTGTCTGTGTTTCCTAGAAATTCCACTTTCTTTCCCTGAGAATTCTGAGCATATCTAATTATCAAACAAAGACTTCAGTTTCTCTTTCACGTAAAATTGCAAATGAAAAACTAAAATTCCTTTCTGTTGGAAGTCGGCTTTATTCTTCCTGGCAGCATCACATGTGGGGAATATTATATTTCAAATCACCATGGTAACTCTTTGATCAAACTGATTTTCTACTCGGGCGGAATTTCATCTCACCAACTTTATGCAAATGTGATAACGGAAATGTGTCCTTGGATTTGCATAGTTGCTGTTCGGTTCTCATGCATAAATGTTTTGTGTACAAAAAGGGCATGAATTAACTCAAGAACAGTTAGATAAAGTCAAACCAACTGCATAACGCTTATTCCCAACCAGAGCTTCTGAAATGGTGATTGACAAATTGAATGGAGCTTCGGGTCAGGGATAATCACAATGTGGTGAACACCCTTCTCAGTGTGTTGTATAAATAGTAAATAGTGATAAGGCTCAGGCTAAGAGACGTTTGAGGCCGTTTGTTTTACCCAGAGTAACACTGGCGCAATGTTGTAAAAAAATATGGATTGGTAACACTTTAAATTAAGGTCTCTTCAACAAAATTCATACAATAAAACATTATTAACATTTGCTGATGTAAGTTACATTAATTATTCCCTCAGTGCTTGTTAACGTGACTTGTACAACGTCTGTCTCAAAGTAGACGCTACTTGCCACTCTGCGTGTGAATAAACCGTGTAAGCATTAGCTGGCTTGTTTTTCTGTGCTAATTCTAACTACGATCATGAGGGTTGAGTGTTGTCTACTTGATGGAAACTGGAATGAATGTACATAATGTTCGTATACATTTTTTATGAATTAGACCTTACCGTAATGCTCTATGGGAGGTGTAGGCCTTATGCTAAATCAGACTGTAAACTACCCTATTGATGCAAGACCATACTGTTGTTCTCAGATCTCTGTCCTTCGGTCACCGTCTCAGAGCCACTGCAGTGATCTGCTGGTGTTTCAGACTCAGCCTCTCCCCCTCCTCAGGTAAATCATTTTTAATCTCGTCCCTGTGGAACACGTTATATCAAAGGGATCGTCGCAATTATTTTCACGCACATTACCTGTAACGCTAGGCTGCCGATTAGCCTTCGGAACTGAGGGTCACATTGATTCTGTTCCCGTGGGGCATTTCGAGGACTGCCTTGTTCATTCACCTGCTATGGTTGTCGGGCTGCAAGAGGTTTCTGTAAAACATTCTCACTTTGTCTCCTCGTCCTTTGTCTGCAAAGACAGTCGCAGTCATCGTCCGCTCTCTAATTTTAGCAATGCGGCCTTTTAGATGTTTGTTACCTGGTTGTTAGCATTTGCTGAGGTGTTATGTAAAACAAAACAAAAAAGCCGTCGGCTCTTTTGAGAAAACCCTGCATTCTTCCATGTGGTTTTGATTCAGGGAGAGTTTGTTAAGAGTGCTTTAGTGGGCATTAAATTACACGCTGAAATAGCAATGTCCCCAGATAGATGCAGGATGTCAAAGTTTCCATAAGCAGCCGTTTCTCAAGACATTTGCACGCTCTTTGATTTTCACTCTGCGCTTGAGCTGTTGTGCCCGTCGTCAGGCCCTGATCAGGGTCAAACTTCAATTCCCCATGGAAAGCATTACTGAAACAAACAGAATTTCATTGTGTGCAGGTTTGAGGAACAGCTTTAAAGTGAAAAACACAGCTTGTGTTACAACAGGTCACTGAGGCAAAGATCACATGAGAGGTGGTACGTTTCTGTGACAATTGCAGAAACAGCATTCAAACAACAACAATTTGTTTTGAAGCAACAGCAGCAGTAATTTGTTGGTTAAAAAGTTTTGCTTTTTGACATCGATATTCTTCGGATTACCTTAATCATAGGCAAAGTGTACACGTTAAAATATTTAATGCAATATACAGAATGCATAATGCTAATCAGATAAAAGCCACTGTTGCCCAAGCTCCAGTGTTAATTGTACTGAATGCAGCGAGGCCTCTTGTGTCGAGGTGTTGCAAAGATCACATGCGTCCGTTCTCCTCTTGCAGGTTATGTGAGGATTGTATTGGAAGAAACGTGAGGACGCTAGAAGAGCAACTGTTACCAAAAAAAATTCAGGAAAAATTAAGGAAGAGGATTTTGTTCTTTGGAACAGCGAAATCTCAGGGAACATACAATTCTACGTAGTTGTTGATGGATATCAGTAGAGGTGTGTGTGTTTATCCTTGATTGATTACTTAATGGTTATGTTAATGGATGTGATTGAGTGTGTGATTATCTGTCTTAGCTTTTAAAAGATGCATGCCAGTGTATGCTAGTTAAATGTGAGTTGTATACTGTGTTCCTTAATTTAATGTTTTCATATGTATTCACGCATTATAAACTCAGTGGCAATCCACATGGTTCATAGATGTTCGCTCAAGTTAGAATATCTTTCTCGAAGCACAAGAGAAAATCTTACCTCAAACTTTTTCAAGATAAAATGTTCATGTAACCATGTTTAAAAAGAGTACATTCTCAGAACTTTAAGGAAAGTCAGGTGCATTGCACTTCATGTGCTATTATAGCTCTTACTCAGTGAAAATGTTATACAATGTGCTAATATTAGAACGATTCCGTTACTATTCTTAAAAGATAATGTCTTCGTAACCAAAGAAATGTTTCATGCGTGTATCATTCAAAGCTATGAATCATGCAAAAAATATTTTTTATGTTAACAGACACAAAATTTAAAGTTATATTTAAGTGGGACTTGAGCGAGTCCAATACCTGATAGAATAATTGAAAGAAAAAACTTCAGGTGACTGTCACGTGTTGAAAATATATAAAATTATATTTTGGCCAATTACAAAGACTCCTGCCCTTTCTGTGATTCATATTGGAGTACGAACCTGAAGCTTTTATACTGAACCTTACATTTGTGGAAGATGCAGCTTTGCCAAAGCTCCAAAAGATTTGAAACAGGAACTCTTGAACCTGCTGCCATACTATGAAACATACATCAGCACGATACCATGAATTTATAAGACAACCTGTTCACAGATCAGCAACACTTTTGTGAGATAACTAAGACTGTCCATATCTAGAATGGTTAGATAACTATAGTATGATTTTATATAATTAAATGTATAAGACAAGATGTTTTGTAATTAGTATATCAATCTGATTAGAAACAGTGAGACAGGTGACCGAACATGTGTAAGACTAGTTACCATACAGTTACCATATCTACACAGGAATTCCCCAGGTAAATATTGTGCGGACTTGTGTAACGTGCATTTTCTTTAAGCACCCCTAGTACCAATGTGAAATGAGAAAAAGGGGATTAGAAAATGAAACCCAGGGAAATTGTTTAGTTGGCTGTACAAACACACACCAAAGGCTACACCATTGGTCAAAATCTGATTTCTAAAGGACTGGTAGAGTATGTCCAACCAAATATTCCCTGGGTTTTATTGTAAATATATCCAACCCAGGTAACTGATATAGGTATGCTGGGATCCATTCAAGAATGTATCGTAATCCTGCAGTAGCTACCATCACATCACAAAATGAAACCCTCAACGCTTTCCTTGAAAGGTCACCAGATGCTAGAGGCCCCAATAAATATTAATATATGCACTCTTCAAATCCAAGAATGTTGCTTTATTGGTAATTGCTGATGGGGTCAGTCTTAGGCAAAGGCATAATGCAGAGGCTTTGAATAAGGTTCCTGGGTCTCTTTGGTACTTATAGAGAAGGATTGAGGTACCAGTTTGGCACACCAGTATACCTGCTCTCACTCCAGAATTAAATATTCAGCATTGGCTCCTACCCATAACTGCAGTCAAACACACAGTCGTCTTCATTTAGTGAAGTCAGATTACACACTATTTCCAAAATCAGCCCGGTGGCATCTAACTTATACCTTCTCATTAGGTTCTATGCCGGTAGTTCTCTGTGTATGCTGGTTTGTGTCAAAGACAATCTCTTGATCAATTAAGGTTGTTGAAAATGTGCTACGATAGTTCTACTATAATTGTGTGGTTAAACCTATTTTAACATGATGCAGGTTTGGCTTGCAGCCATTTGCTGTCAGTAAACTCATTAATTTTACAGTTTCACGTTTCCACACTCAGTAAATACGACACTTTCAGCTTTAATCAATTAAAAAGGAACCTCTTTCAACTGGACTTATATTTGCATGTATAGTAGGCTCCATAGCCTACTGCACAGAAAAATAAATCATAAGTCGGTCTGCCTGATTGAAATTTCTATATGTGAATATGGGGCATTTATTTTTTATGGCATAAATGTCTATTTCTGGTATAATGTGGCTTTAAGAGGGCAAATTATCCTTTAATAGACTGTAAATGTGTATAATTAAGAATAATTAACAGCTCGTTACAATACAGAGGTTGTTGTTGGAATAAAAAACGGAATTCCCAGGGCAGAGGTTTCAGTGATCTGAAGACTACAGTGTAAGATTGGCTAATATTAGCCCTTAGCCTACCATTCGCTCATTAATTTAGCCACTGCCAGAGCACCGTTAGGCATCGGTCTTAGACTACATTCTTCGGGCAATTTAGTTTCAGGAAATATAAATTTTACGAGGGGGCACCCGGATTTGAACCGGGGACCTCTTGATCTGCAGTCAAATGCTCTACCACTGAGCTATACCCCCTCACGAGTAAATCCTTACCCGACATGATTAATTGTCACAATAACGTATTTATTTAGTTTTATTATGTATATAAAGGGATAACGAATGAATGATTTAGGCTACTAAAGGTTACTACCAAATGTAGGCTGCTGTCGCAAGTCTTTCGTGTACATAACACTAATCATGACAAATTCCAAAAGTGCAGCTAACTCGCTAATTTCGGACATTCTCAATTTTAAGTAGGCTATGACCGAATTATAAATCACTGTCCTGTTTTTCCACAGAAATTATGTAAACATCAGGGCTCAACATTTACCAGCTTTCTGTAATGTACGTTATTTAGGATATGACAAAACGTATGATTCTGCGCAAAAGATCCACCTCGTGTCGCCACAGGCTAACTGATCTAACAACGGTGTCTACGTGGCAAACCAGTTTCCGGAAAGGACTGTGTTCCGTCCACAGGGGTGCGCTTTTACGCTCTGACCAAAACACGTGGTTAGGTTAGCTCCGCTGTTCCTCGGTCTCTTAATTTGTCAATTTCACATGCCTGCTCCAGGTTAAATTTCCAAAGATTTTTCTGCTATGCTACAAACATGAGAACATGTAGCCTAACTTTAAGTTCCTAAATTCAGTTTAGTTAAGCTACAGTTTCTGCATGACAGGCTACATTATGGTTCCGGACCTTTTCTTTATGAATTATGGCCAAACTTTGACTTTGCGTACGTAATTTCGTGCAGTTGTCCTAATTTGTACTAGGCTGAAAGTCAACTATATTATTTGTTAAAAATATTCTGCAAATATTCTCAACAAAACTTCAATGTAAAGACAAACCAAGATAATAGGTTAATATTTCCATTAAAACTTCAATATTGACATTTTTAGACTCAAATTACACGTACAAATGTATAGTCTTCCACAGATTAGACCATTTAGGGTCTATTCACCGGTCTCTTCTCTTGAAATGGAATAAATTGCAGAAGTTGAAGTCACTTGATGATTGGTATTGATTTGCTGGCCAGACTGGGAGACCACTTCATCATGAAATTGTTTAAAGGCAAACTAGAAAGTTGTTTCCATTACAGACTCCCTTATGACTCCCAGTAAATTGGAAAATATTTTGTATTTTACAGATATAAACTCTTATAGGGTGTACATAGAAATACTACAGATGAAAGCAGGTGATTATTTATTTATTTTTTTACTTTATTTACATTTCTCTGAGACAAACACACATAATTGAATGCATTAACAAAAACAAAAATAGAACATTTAAGTTGTGAAATGTGATATAGTAATACATCCGATTCATTTATGGTGTACTAATGTAGTAAATAAATGTGACTGATGAGCAGCTACATCACAGCAGCAGTCACAAGGACAATGGAGCAACAATGATTACATGCTGCAGAGGCATGTACAGGTACAGTGTACAGAAAACTGCATTTCTTCATGTTCACACAGGGGTAGGCAATCCTGGTCCTGGAGTACCGGAGACAGTCCTGGATTTTTTAGGCTGTGTCCCAATATTCTTCACTCCCCACCACCCCTCCTCTCTTACCCGGAAGTATGCAGAACTGTCTGAATGTTTCGAGTACAAGTATTTGCATGTACAGTATACAATGTACCAGACATTGTGGTTTGCGTCGAGACATTAATTAATATGTAATTAAGATGTAATCAGCGACATTAGATTAAAGCACAAAGATCCGTTTCCAGGGCACGGAGTACAGGAGGTGGTAGTGGAGGAAGGGAGGGTGCATTTTTCGAGTATTGGGACGCACCCATAACTGGATTCATTTGAATTAATCTGGTGTAAAAAAATGCATGTGCTGGAGGCACTCGGCATTTCATTGTTCAGAATATTCAGGTTCAGACTTAATTGCCCATCAAACGATGACAATCAAGCACAGATGGAACAAAAACCAGAACTGGCACTGCAGAACCAGAGTTGCCTGCACCAATTTGAACACAAACTCACTCATGGGGGGACCCCTGCGTATGCTGGTTTTCGTTCCAACTACAATTGCAATCCCAGAATTTGAACAAGATCAACATTTTTCTTAATGAAGTGCTTTTCATGTTTTGAGTGATTACGTACCCGCTTAAGCCACATGATGTCAGAAATAGCTAGGCATGCGATGGAGAATAAAAGTTGCATATTCACTTTGTGGTATATTGCAAATGATTACATAGAGACAAAAATGCTTTAACTGATCAAATTAAAAACTGAGGTTGAATGAATGATGAAAGTGTGGATACATGCCAACTAAAACAAACCATTTGGTAGATAATGAAGAATTAAAAAACAAAGCAAATGATAACAAGCCAAACCTGATTTATGTTAAGGTTAAGGAAAAGATTATGAAAGAGCTTGAACATGTGTTCAGCCATTCCCACTTAATTCTTTATTGCGTGCATAGCAATTTCTGACATTATGTGGTTTAAGAGGGTAAATAATCCCTCTAAACATGAAAATCACCTAATTAAAAAAAATTAAGTTTGTTAACCTACAGGAATTGCAATTGTGGTCGGAATGACAACCAGCATACATAGGGGGACTCCAGGGTCAAACTTGAGAACCACTGTTCTAACACAACTCATGTATCCATGCTTAATTATTGAGTCTGTCCCTGTATCGCAGTAGACAATGTTTTATATGGAGACCATCTGCCATTTTAAGGCAAATGTCTGAACCTGTGTGTAGTGGTTTCCACAGAAGAGCCTTGAGCTGGAATGGTCAGAAACGTTTGGTTAAGATCAATGGCACGAGTGGGTGCCAAAGGCCATTGCATTATGGAGGTCACAAAATGTGTGCCAAATGGAGTCTATCCGTAAAACAGACAGGCATGTCAAAAGCTGGGAGTCTGCCTGGTGAAGGAGAGGATCAGCCGTCCATTCCAGCCTCCCACAGCTTCTCCGTCCTTTCCGCAGGAGCATCTTCTATGTTAAACAGCAGGAAACACCTTTCTCTCATCTCCTTAAACATGTAGAGAGACAAAGATTGACTACCAGTAGACACCGTGACATTCGACATAAATGGTTGAGCGCCCTGTGGCGCGTGAATATATCCACATGACCACATACAATTGGACAACAGGCGTGCACGTTAACCCAGTGCCAAGGCCGGAAATGTTACGTCAGAATTTTTTTACGCATTCCAAATGCCAAATTAAGTATTTAAATTCTTCAAGACCACTATTTTAGTCACTTAGAAAGGAGGGGGGGGAGCATTTTCACCTAGAGTATGAATTTATAAGACGCTGAATCTGCAGGCTCTACCGCAGCTATTTATAGCCTAGTATTGGCTAAACATTGTTGTAGCCTTTTTATTATAACATCGTCTAACATTTAAACGCAAACACGTACCTTTATTTACAGAGTGTGCAGTCGAGGGATACATGGTACACCGAAATGTCTGCTTTAATTTTAGTCCCTTCCCAATGACGCAGCCCGTCAGCGCTCCCGCGATCATCACAGCATGTAGATGATGTAGGACAAGAAGACGAGTCCGATGATGGAGAAAAACATTAAAACTAAAATGTCCAACATTGTGGTAAAATCGTCAAATTGTACTGCAGTGAATGGGGAATGAAGGAATGAGTGACGGACGAGAAGCGTGAGGTCGACGAGATGAAGTTCTTCTGCAACGCAGGATGGATGAGATTGGTGATCACCGGAGCGGAAGAACAGTCTCGGTAGGCTACCACAACCTCGGTTTAGAAATAGAGATGCGCTCCTTAAACTGACTATCTAGTATTTTACTACAGATGCTATATTTTGGTCAGGTAGTGAAGATTGGAAAACATGCCACCACGCTGAAGCAATAGGCACAAGAGGCGACCGGGTAAAAATGACATTTTATTGGATAGTCAGTACACGTAATTTGACAGGGCAGCAAGAGACGCTAATCAAATTCCTGAAATTCAATGAGTCGCGGATTTATGCATAGTATGCTAAATAAAATGAAAACAAAACCAAAATGGAATGAATCTTATTTTAATGTTTTGTATGCCTTAATTGACCCTTTTCTTACATTGAATATTTGAACACAGAGAGGAATATTTGAGCAAATTAACATTAAGACCATATTAGCACAAATGAAGCAGACAGACAGATGTATGCATTGGGAAGTCGTGTTATGCCTCTATAGACGGTGAGGGTTGGAGAAGGAAGATGAGGGGGTCTTAGGGCAGCCCAATGCGGTGCAGACAGGGCAGGAGGTGGGGTGTGAATAAGGCAGCCCCCACCTCATCCTCCTCACACAACAGGAGGCAGAGCGACAGTAGACGAGAGCAAAGGGAAGCTTGTGCTGCTGTGGTCCATCCAGTAGGTCCTTCCTCCCCCTTCGATTTGCGCTTTGTTTCTAGCGTGATGAGACGCTGCCAGATTCGAGTCCATTCTCCTCTAAGCACGCAACGCTTACCCCAATAGACACGACCGAGCTGCTTCAGCCCGATCCCACTTCAGTTCAGCCTCGCCGCAAACCTGGAACACATCGCTGCAAAAACCTAGAGCACCCTGCTCCAAACTGAGCCAAAGCTTCCCACCCAATAATTAAAAATTCCAAAATGTTCCAATGCATGTTTGAAATTCCACGACAGCTGCTGTTTACGCAGTCCAACAGCGCAACGCTGTTAACACAGCAGAATCATGACTCCAACGTCAAACCTTCTCTAGCAATCAGTCACTCTGAGCATGATGTGACCGGAATAGCGAAACGGAATAACATCCATTATAATAATGCACTGTTATGGCCATCATAAAACATCCATGATTAGCCTAATGTATCGCCATGCCTGCCACTCAGTTACACTTAGGCTACCCCTTTTTAGTTTACATGGAATTCACTCAATTCACCTAAAAAAACCTTGACACCGCCAAAACCTTTGCTCCACAAATCATTCCCAAAAGAACAAAATCCCTCTGAATAATAAAATAATCGCCAACACTGAATTCGCGACTTAAAACTACAATTTCCCCACACCTGCCTTCGTCCTTAGTCCACATCAAAACTTTGCGTTTCCCATAAATAAACATTTACACATTTCCGTTACCCATGTTTTATAGCCCTGTTTTCGTAGCTCAAAATATTTCCACTTTCAATTAGAAAAATTGATCTTTTTTTGCCACCCTTCTCATTCTCCGCTGAAAGCAGTCACAGTGCATTTGCAGGCACTACAGTAGCCTACTATAGATGGAAGCTGATACACAGAACACGGGGAGTGGAACGCGGGACATGAGACCGTCGTCAAGAGTTAATCTCCACCCAATGGAATGGCAGAAACAAAAACCCTGTTTGCAAACACACAGGGACTCCTCCGAGAAACGAGCCATTGGGCCACCCTCATTCCGCTTCCCTGAGGGTATGGGCTAGCTCCTAAAGCAACATGCTATGTTCCCAGCATTTCAGAGCTTGCTCTACATATAGCGCTCATATCAGGACAAAATGAGCCTTTGTCCCACTAACAACCGCATCTACAGAGGCAGTTAACCCTTTGGATCAACTGGAAAAAGCAGGATCACATATGCTGTATCAGATATGCTCAGATAGGCTTGCGCAAACCTCCACAGAGAAGGAACCTCGGACAAATCATCGGTCAATTTTAGCACACACGCCCTTTACACGTTTCTCTCTGCAACCGCAGGACTTTTAACATCTGTTAAGTGCCATTAAACATTTTTTTAATCCGCTGGTTCGAAGTTGTGATGATTGCCTACAGAATGTCCCCGAATGCCCTTTCAACCCAAAGCGTTGTTCTCGTCCTCAGATGACAGGGCTGAGATGAAGAGCACGTCATGGTCGAATGACAACAGCATGGCAATACCAACAACAGTGACAAGAGAAGTGATGACAGACGGCAGCAGCTGCCCTGTTCTTCCTTAAACCTCAGATGATTTCTCCAGTTTGACTGGAATGCTCCGTTACACAGTTACAAATGGAATGATAAAAGTCAGTGAAAAGTCATTTCGGAATTGTACACGGCCTGTCTAAGACCATGGTTCATTCAATCAGATGGGTCACAGCCCCCCCAGTGCAACCCTTCACTGCAATAACGAGCTAATCCCTCACACCGTTTTACATTTTTATAAAACAAAGAGCTTTTTTGTTGTTGTCTGCTGTTTATAACCCAAAGTGCAGAAGGGGGAAACAAACCCAATCCTAGGCCTGCTGTACCAGACCTCTCTGCCATCTTTGCTCTTTCTGCACGGGTATGACTGTAAATGCAGGTAAAAAGACTGTTGTCATGCCTACAAGCCCCACCCCTTATGCTCTCAGACCCCTTCACACACACCAATAGGGTGATCAATACCTGATTATTACCTAATTCCAGTATTATGGCAATGCCCACAATGCTTTGCTGGACAGCTGCTACAATAAGAACATTATATTAATATAAATATATACAGGCTTTTGGTAAAGTGATATTTAATTGAGCAAGGCAGCAGCAAAGGAGCATCTGACTGAATGGAATGTATTTAGAGAAGCATCAACAAGTGCTTGAAACGCAGGAACAGAGCAACGCTGTGTGTGGAGGATAGGGGGACATTTTGTCCTCTGGCAAACGGTCAGGAATTGCTACAGAGGTCAAAGGTCAGGACTGCACTGTCAATGAATGTCAAGACGTCTGCACTGGTCAGAAATGGAGGCGCCACATACAGGACTCGCGTCCCCCGTAGCACGCCCTCCTTCACCATCTGGTTACGCCTAAGAGATTTCTGGCCTTTTCTGCACGAGTCAGCCTCGACAGGCTTGATTCTGCCACACACAAGGGGAGGAGAGGGAAACTGTGGGTAACTCACTGAAGTTGGCAAGCAAGGTACAAAAAATTTGCCCAGTTCTCATTGGCTGTGGGTTATGACCACAGTTTCATTCAGCTTCCCCTCGCTCATAGAGCTCCCTCCCGCCATGGCAACCAGATGCTGACTGAGCAGGTGCTCCAGACTGTCTGAACACCTTAATGTGAGTTCTGTGTTGGGTTCATAGGGTGTTCTGGAAGTGCTTTTTTGGGGTGCGGACAGTTTAAGACACTGGTGTGTGTATCAGCTGAGATTTATGTGCCACTAGCGATAGCACCTCTGTTAACCAATGACTTAAGACAGATAGACAGACAAAGACAGACAGGGAGCCTGCAGCGTGGGCTCTGTGCAGAAGAGCAGGCATGACCTGATCTGAGCTTTGGAACTGAATGAACAGCGAAGGTAAAATACAAATAATAATAATAATAATAATAATAATAATAATATAGAAAAAGCGTATTAAAATGAGGAATGAGATGGCACTGGGCTTTTGATTTTCATATTTTCCTCCCTTCTTCCACCCCTTCTTCTCCCTCTCTCCCTTCCATCTTGCTCTCTCACCCTCCAATCCCTCTCCTTCTCTCCCCCTCTCTCTCCTTCTCTCTCTCTCCCCCTTCCCTCCTTCACTCTCTCCCTCTCTCTCAGACGGTTTCCACGTAGTTGGCGGGCAGCATCCCTTGCTTTCCGGTGCGCTCCACACGGCCGTACATCCAGCCCTCGTCGATCTGCTGCACGTCCAGGATGACGTCACCGTCTTGGAAGGACACCTCATCTTCGTCCGCCGCGGCATAGTCATAGACAGCCCGGTACCTCTTCTGCACACACACACACACGCAGGGTTAGAGATGAGCTCCACACCTCTACACACACGCGCAGGGTTAGAGATGAGCTCCACACCTCTACACACACACACGCAGGGTTAGAGATGAGCTCCACACCTCTACACACACACACACACACACAGGGTTAGACATTAGCTCCATACCTCTATACGCACACACACACGCAGGGTTAGAGATTAGCTCCACACCTCTACGCACACACACACACACACGGGCTCACACACACACACACACACACACACACACACACACACACACACACACAGGGTTAGAAACAAGCTCCACACCTCTACACACCACACACACAGGGTTAGAGACAAGCTTCACACGTCTAGACACACACACACACACACACACACACACACGCACACACGCACACACGCACACACGCACACACAGGGTTATAGATGAGCTCCACACCTATGAGATGCCGTTTCGGCCAAAATTGCCTCGCATATACACGTACAATGGCTCTCACATTCACTAGTGAAGCTCTCACACACACTGAAAAAGCTTGTACAATGTGTGAATGTGAGAGGGTTTTCAGTAGTATGTGTGATAACTTATAGTGAATGTGTTAATGCTTTGTGTGAATGTGAGAGGGGTTTCAGTAGTATGTGTGATAACTTATAGTGAATGTGTTAATGCTTTGTGTGAATGTGAGAGGGTTTTCAGTAGTATGTGTGATAACTTATAGTGAATGTGTTAATGCTTTGTGTGAATGTGAGAGGGTTTTCAGTAGTATGTGTGATAACTTATAGTGAATGTGCTAATGCTTTGTGTGAATGTGAGAGGGTTTTCAGTAGTATGTGTGATAACTTATAGTGAATGTGTTAATGCTTTGTGTGAATGTGAGAGGGTTTTCAGTAGTATGTGTGAGACACCCGAGTTGAAAACCGGAAGGTATTTCAGTTGAAACGGAAGGTAGCGAAAATCTAGCATTCTGCATTCTAGCACACTGCTTAGTTCACTCCACTACCTGATACTTCTGGCTGGCGCAGCCTGCTGGCGACAGTTTTGTGTACTTAACGCCGTAATATATTGAGACAATGTAAAAAAACTGCGCTAAAATAATAAAAAACACAGCAGTTTCCACAGTTTTTGAGCTTATGAAAATGGCGAAAAATACCGCGTTTGCCTGCCAAAAAAGCAACATATTTTAGTTTTGCTTTCAATCGAATGAGCTCCGCTAGGTATTTTGTAGGCTAATTGTAATATAGCTTGCAATTTTGGTTGGGAAGAAAACCAGCATGCACAGGGGTAGGCTATCCCAGGACCGAGTTTGGGAAACACTGCAACCTCCTTTGCTCCATTTCAGTGGCGTAGCGTAGATCTATGCATCAGGATATTTTAGCTACTGATAATAGCCTATAATGTTTAATCGATTGTTATATTGCATTTAAAATTCTATTAGTTCTGGAAGTGGGTGTTTTTCTCCACTCCGTTCATTAACCAGTTTCGCTGACTTATGGTCTGACCTTGATCATCATTGATTGGGTCAAGCAATTGCAACCTTTTTTGCTATGAAAAACAACTGGCGGAGCTCATTTGATTGTTAGTAAAACGCAATTCTAAATATTTTCTGTGTATGTGTGTTGTTATGAATTTGTGAGAACAAATAGTGAATGTGCGAACGCTTTGTATGTTTATGTGAGCGGTCTAGTAGTTAATGCAAGAGGATTTTTTGAGCGTGTGAGAGCATGAACAAAGTGCGCGTAAGATATTTCATGTGTCAGTGAGAGCTTCAGTGTGTGTGCAAGCATGTAGGTATTAAGTGAATGCTTTTTCAGTGCGCGTGAGAGCTTCACTAGTGAATGTGAGAGCTCTTTTTGTTTATATGAGAAGATTTAGGGTGTGTGTGCAAGCATTTAGATGTTATGTACAAGCTTTTTCAGTGTGAGTGAGAGCTTCACTAGTGCATATGAGTCATTATACGTGTATGTGCGAGCTCTGTGTTTATATGAGAAGATTTAGGGTGTGTGTGCAATCATTTAGATGTTATGTACAAGCTTTTTCAGTGCGCGTGAGAGCTTCACTAGTGCATATGAGTCATTATACGTGTATGTGCGAGCTCTGTGTTTATGAGAGAAGATTTAGGGTGTGTGTGTGCAAGCATTTAGATGTTATGTATAAGCTTTTTCAGTGCGAGTGAGAGCTTCACTAGTGAATATGTGAGAGTCATTGTACGTGTATGTGCGAGCTCTTTGTGTTTATATGAGAAGATTTAGGGTGTGTGTGCAATCATTTAGATGTTATGTACAAGCTTTTTCAGTGCGCGTGAGAGCTTCACTAGTGAATATGTGAGTCATTGTACGTGTATGTGCGAGCTCTGTGTTTATGAGAGAAGATTTAGGGTGTGTGTGTGCAAGCATTTAGATGTTATGTATAAGCTTTTTCAGTGTGAGAGCTTCACTAGTGCATATGAGTCATTATACGTGTATGTGAGCTCTTTGTGTTTATACGAGAAGATTTAGGGTGTGGGCAATCATTTAGAGGTTATGTACAAGCTTTTTCAGTGTGAGTGAGAGCTTCACTAGTGAATATGTGAGTCATTGTACGTGTATGTGCGAGCTCTTTGTGTTTATATGAGAAGATTTAGGGTGTGTGCAATCATTTAGATGTTATGTACAAGCTTTTTCAGTGCGCGTGAGAGCTTCACTAGTGAATATGTGAGTCATTGTACGTGTATGTGCGAGCTCTTTGTGTTTATATGAGAAGATTTAGGGTGTGTGTGCAATCATTTAGATGTTATGTACAAGCTTTTTCAGTGTGCATGAGCTTCACTAGTGAATATGTGAGTCATTGTACGTGTATGTGCGAGCTCTGTGTTTATGAGAGAAGATTTAGGGTGTGTGTGTGCAAGCATTTAGATGTTATGTATAAGCTTTTTCAGTGTGAGTGAGAGCTTCACTAGTGAATATGTGAGAGTCATTGTACGTGTATGTGCGAGCTCTTTGTGTTTATATGAGAAGATTTAGGGTGTGTGCAATCATTTACATGTTATGTACAAGCTTTTTCAGTGCGCGTGAGAGCTTCACTAGTGAATATGTGAGAGTCATTGTACGTGTATGTGCGAGCTCTTTGTGTTTATATGAGAAGATTTAGGGTGTGTGCAATCATTTACATGTTATGTACAAGCTTTTTCAGTGCGCGTGAGAGCTTCACTAGTGAATATGTGAGAGTCATTATACGTGTATGTGCGAGCTCTTTGTGTTTATACGAGAAGATTTAGGGTGTGGGCAAGCATTTAGAGGTTATGTACAAGCTTTTTCAGTGCGCGTTCACTAGTGAATGTGAGAGCCATTGTACGTGTATATGCGAGGCAATTATGAATTTTGGCCTAAACGGCCCCTTATACACACCTCTACAGACACACACACATGCACATGCACACAGGGTTAGAGACAAACTGCACACACACACACACACACACACGCACATAGGGTTAGAGACAAGCTGCACTCCTCTACACGCACGCACACAGGGTTAGAGACAAGCTGCACACCTCTACACACACACACACACGCACACAGGGTTAGAGACAAGCTGCACACCTCTACACACACACACGCGCGCACACACACACACACGCACACACACAGGGTTAGAGACAAGCTGCACACCTCTACACACACGCACACCGGGTTAGAGACAAGCTGCACACCTCTAGACACACACACACACACACACACAGCGTTCAGATGACGACAAGTTTCTTTTCTACCCACAAACATGTGCATGACCTGATAACGCCGCTATAAACAGCAATAGAAGATGCTGTGAGAAAAAGGGGAAGAGTGCCGTTTTAAAAACATAAAGGGATGCTGACGAAAGAGCAGACACTACGGGAACAGATCAACCGAGGAAGAACAACGGAAGGAAAGGACGGTGGGTGGAAGAGTGCAGTTCCTCACCCCGGCAACAGGGGGTGGCGCAGCAGCGGCAGAGCGCACCGGCTCAGGGGCAGGCTGGTAGTTGTAGTTCTGAGGGTTAGGCGGGTTGGTTGGTTGATGATGATATGCTGCAGACAGACAAACAGACAGACACTCAGTCCCACAGAAAGAAACGTTTCCAACTCCTGATGCTGCTTTTTAATATTTTATATACCTAAGAAATATCACAAACTGACTTGTACGTACTTGAAAAAAACCACCCACTAAAATGCATACCTGAAAAAACTCATTACTGTACATGCACAATAAAAACAGCCAATGAAACTTTCATGGAAACTGGCACTGAAATTCTCCCGACTGCGGAGCTTTTCCACCCTAGCTCCCCAGTGGTGGAACGAACTTCCCATTCCCCTACGCTCAATACCAACCCTGCCTGCTTTCCGTCGTGGCCTGAAAACACACCTTTTCAGGCTCCACCTGGACTAATACTTATCTAGGACCTCATGGTATGTCTTCTTGTTGAACTGTGTACCCAAGTTTATACTATTTAGAATAGCATTGTAGTAGAGATGATTTACCCAGTTCACTGTGAACTGCTCTGTGTTCATTACTAGGGATAGCTGATACTGTATGGGAAGAATGTGCTTTCTTATCTGTTGTGTAGTTACTTCGATGACCTTTCTATATGCACTTACTGTACGTCGCTTTGGATAAAAGCGTCTGCTAAATGACTGTAATGTAATGTAAATAGCAAAAGCTCTATATCCTGTTTTTCATACCAATTCATTTCATATTTGAATCTATGTTCTTATAAAATGGCCAAGACACAGTGAGTGTTTTAGTCACCATAGAGTGTCATTGTACTTGATGGCAAAAGAGGTTTACAGCCTTTATTGTGACATGATTCCGTATATTCACGAGCGTGTGTACCTGGAGTGGTGTTGGTCTCAGGGGGTGGTGCTTCTCCACCCATCCGACTCTTCTCAAACTCCTCATGGTACTTAATCTGCAAACACACACATTTTCAAATGAAAGAAGATTACCCACTAAACATCCTCTTCAGATTTGCGACTGACCCACACAGTGATGTCTGTTTGTTTTGTATTCCATAAAGAATGTTTTACAAAACAACTGTAACTCTCTATTATGACCACTAGGGGTCAGCACTGTCCCAATTCCCCTCCCCCCGGTTTATTGTTAGGTGCGGCACTGCATACGATTCAGTTTTTTTGGAAGACTTGAACGCTGAGGGGAAATGACGTTTCCGCCGGCGTTCATGTGACCCTCACTGTTGCTAGGCAACACCAATCGACACATCATGAGTAACAGGTAGCAAAGCGAGAGACCAGAATCCAGAGACGGAGGGGAGGGGTACAGAAGGAGCGCGCCTCTGAACGCGCGCCAGAGCACGTGAAAGAGAAAGTGTGTCAGAATATCCCTTTACCTCCCAAAAAAGTGCCCGTCACAAGACCCAGTACTGAGGGACATTTCCTGGATAAATAACCACCAACCCCTGGCACTGATAATACCAACGCACACATTTTACAAAAATAAACCTTCCTTGTTTTAGTAAATGGTGCTGAATCATAGCCAAATGAGCCTCCATGGTAATAACTAAAGTAAACTTCCTTATTGCTCCCAGCAAACAGCAAACATGCTGTCCCTGTAGGATTTACATTAGCGCCATTTACATCGAATTTGGTTATTTCAGCATGGTTCTGAGGCAAAAGAACTGAATGGCTTTTGTTTTGGAGGGCAAGGCCATACGTGCGCATACGTACGGGGAAGCAGGGCGAGCAGGAAGGCCCTGCCCAGAGCTCTATATTACGAGTGTGTCAGAAATACAGGAACATGGAACGAGACAGAAAAAGACAAGCGACAGAAAAGAGCGGAAGTGTCTATCTGAGCCTCCCGAGCTGATGAATCACAGTGGTCTTCAGGAACACATTTCAGACATTCCTGAGATCCCAGTGATTGTCCCTATATGGCCAAAATTTCACATACCACAAACTCAGCAGGCTCCTATCGTCGTTGGCAGTTGGCACCATAGTTGAAAATCGTGCAGAATACGTTGAAGCGTCTCAGAAATACATCCTCATACTGTACATTTTTTACACTCCCAAAATTTCTTCTCAAGCTGTTTTTATTTCCAGCAAAAATTTAAATGAACAAGGGGCCATTTTCAAATGCTACAGAAAACACCAATAAAATGCCTCTGCTTCTTTCGGCTCCACACTCCCCACGCTTAAGTCAATATACCAATCTGACCAGCCCCAAAAACGAGAACTAAAATAGTTCTTCTGAGGTAAGTCTGGCTGTAATAAAATGCACAGCGCATTGACCGGCTTCTTAAGTCCGGCTTCTCCATTTGAAGCTGCTCACTACAGTATACAACTTTTAATCAACACTTGAAAACGAGGAGTGGATCACCACTTCAAGCGGGTTGAAAACCGACCCTGAGCTACAGATTAAAGACATGAATTAGCAGCCACCAGCCTGCTGCCAACTATAACGATTCACTGCAAAACTGACTGTGCTTACAGCAGTCAAAGAGCCAATTGTGATTTACCTCAGGCAGATATGATTTCATATCATGCTACTAAAAGATAGATTTATGTTAACAAAAATGTATTTTATGTATTTACGCTTTTTATTTCAGCTGTGTAGTGACAGTATACGTATTTTTTATTTTTTTATTTTTTTTTTAAAAAGAGGAGTGGGATAGTCTACTGTCCTTTTGTAGTTTTTGCTTTATACATACCATTCATTGTATTCATTGTACAAAGAAATATGGTCAAAGTGACTCATTGACTTTCCATGGGCTTGTGAAAAGCGTTTTGAAGCTGCGGAAGGGCAGTCTTTGTGCGGCCATGTTGTACACATTGGAGCCAGAGACTATGCAGTAGGGAGAAGGGGGGACCCTTATATGGTCATGAAGTATGGGCCGAGTCCGGGCACAGCGTGATTGACAATCCGGGGTGGAGAAGCCCATGACCTTGACGTCTACCTATCCCTCATCCTTACCACTTACCCTTTTCTGTTGCAAAATGAGACATTTGGATAATGCCCAGAATTTAAAACAAGTTTTGCATAAAACCTCATATGATCTGCTTTAATTCATGGGGAAATGCCAGACTGCCTAATAGCCTCGCGATCAAGTGTGGTGCCAGATGGTGACAGACAGCAAATATGTGCAAACAGAGGAAACGTGAGGCGATTGCAACAAACTTGATAAATGACAGCTATGTCGGGTTTCCACGAATCCTCACAGCATTTGCAAGTAAAAAGATATTTCTCAACCTAAAATGGAGACCCGAAATGAAAAGCATACCGGCCTGTTTGACCAATGCATGTTCACAATGTCAAAATTCACTCAATATAAAATGCACTTAGCCGGCCGGTAGAGACTGGAGAGCATAGAGCAAAGTACGATTTCAATTCCCACAAGGAGACTGTAACAAAGCTATGATAACTTAAATAATGTGACTAATGTGTATTGTGCCATAAAAGTTCAAATGCACATCAGATTATAAGCATAGACACAACAAAGGCTCATCATGGTTGAGGTTTACGGAATGTACACAACTGACAAGCCATTAACCAAGTTTGATAGGTTTTACATTTGCCAGCCAAATGGTTTTGGAGCTTAAGTTGCTAACTATTAGCATATTGGAATAGCTAAAATAGCAAATAAACGTTAGCTAGTGAGCAGTAGGTCGTCTATATTTGCTTGCTTGCCAACTAATTAATTGGTCAAAAAAGTTAAGAAAATAGTAAAAATGACTTAAAGAAAGAACTGGAGAGAAGGATTATACCAACTGTCCCTGAACTATCCACAAAATATTCTAATATTGTCCAAATGACACATTCACTTTTTAAATCGGCACAAGGGGAGACATTAGACGAATAAAACAGCTATTGTGACGACACGTTCCTGTGGGGAAAAAATATTGACTTCGTATTTCGACCACCTTTGGTACCGCTGACTTACATTGAAAAGGGAAGCTGAAAGACCTATACTGGAGCCAACCGCACTGGCACCAGAGAGCAACGTCTCTCACTGAGACCAGAAAGCGAGTGTCAAAAATTAAGCGCGGTCTTGGCCCCTTGATACAGATAGGTTGAAAGGAGAGAGGGTAACAGACAAAGAAGGAACCACAGCTGACAAAGTGCCACAGCAGAAATGAAACTCCTGCCCGCGTGGTGGAATAGTACACAGCTCGAGAGTCTGCTCCCCTGCCGACTGCGCCACACATCTCGCCGAGCCGCCGTATTTCAGACTTGATTAGACGCACAGCTGCACAGTGAATCTGTAGCCATTTCTCATGTCCACTTCATTATTATTATTATTATTATAGGACATTTCTGAGATCTCAATATGAATCGTGAGGCAGCCTCTGCAAATCAGCCCATGCTCGCAAGAAAACGGATTTAACACGTGAAAATGTCTCAATTTGAATTTCCTTTTGCTTAGATCAAATGATTTATCTTGTATGCACTTAAATTGTGTGAAAATCCCCACTGAAACATTTGGTGCTTTTTACAGAGTTTTTAATGTTCCACAAAGCCTAAATTGCTACGTATTCATTGATAATGTAAAATAGAACACAACACAAAATAATATAAACCTATATTACTTCAACTGGCCAAAATCATATCTTGGACCGTAATTTGTCTTTGTGTGTGTGTGATCTAGATCTCAGCGACTTTGCTGTAGTGTCACTCAGGGCAGCTCCCTAGAGTCCTAACCTGAATAGACAGGAAAGTGCTGCATCCTCACTGCCTACACAGGGCAGAAGGCTGGCTCAGTACCCAGAAGAGGGCGTGCGCCTGTAAGTATGCCAGCGCGTGTCTGTGCATCTGCTCCTGTTTATAAATGCGCCTCTCAATCTCTGCGATAGGCCACGGTTTGTATGATATGAAAGGTTACTCTCCCGTTGCCGAGTGTTTTTAGTTCCCTGGACGTGCAGACAAAACAAATTAATTTGTTTTGTATAATAAAACACAAGCTGACCGGCCAGGAGGCTCTGCAGGGAATGTGTTTGTGTGTACCCGTGTCTCTAATTCCCTGTATTTGGAGCGCCTGTGTTTGTGTTGCGTTGCGTATAACACCTCCCTAATCAGGCCGGGAGAGACCAACAATTACACAACACCCACTCACCAATTACCACATTACAGCACATCTCCCAGCCCGACTGCATGACGGTGTGGGAGCCAGGGGCGTGTGCCAACTCATACAACCAATCACGTGGTAGAAAGCGACTACAAAACTACCCCACATTCATTGTGATTTTACATTGTAAAGTTTCGCAATGCTTCAATCTGCGACCTGCCAAAAGGAAACAGGAAATAGGGCCACTGGTCGTTCAAGGTGGAGAGTTTCGCTTCATGAGTGGGCATGATGATGTCGGGTATGGGTAAGCGATGGGAATAAAGAGAGGAATGTTGAGGAATGAAGAGGAATGAAGAGGAATGAAGAGGAATGTGAGGGGAGAGGGCGGGGATGGCCGGCAGGGACCTACGTTGCTGATTTGGTCCTGTGTTTTCTTAATTCTCTGCAACTCTGGCGTGTCCGCCACCACGCTGAACCCCTTCCCTTTGTTCTTCTCAAACTCCTCCTTATACACCACCTGCAATACACACACACGGACACCACACACACACACCCTGTCAAAATACAAGGCAATATCAACCAGCTTACAATGCAAGTCGTGTCTGGTTCTGAAAAGACATCGTCGACATCACAAAAAAACATCTCCAAAAAAACCTTTGAGGAAATAACAAAAACTGTTTTATTATTACATTACAGCTTTTAAGTTACACTGTTTTTTAGTAAACTTTATTAGTCACAGACCCATAAAACACTGACACTACTACTACTGTAATCTGCCTTCTATTCATGCAAGTCAAAAATGACAAATATTGAGATTTTATTATGATGCTGACGATAGGAGCAGTTTGCTCACAGCAAGAGTAGCTGGTGAAAACAGGGCCCAGGTACTCTACTACCCCTCTACTAAGCCCTCTACTACCCTATTCGGCAGAAATGACAGCAACTTCCTGTCAGGTGGGAGAAAACAAAGGAAGCAGTGATACTGCCTTATATGGACAGGCCGTATGTATGTCCCTCTGTCTGTCGCGAGCATGTTTTTTCTGTTTGGTTGTGGGAGAGTAAGAGTGACTCCCACCCCCACCCCACTGTGGCCTGACCTCCACAACAGGACAGGAAGTGGCTGGCCCACATAAAGAGGCAGATGTGTATCACAGTAATGACACTGAGGGCTCAGCCCCCGAAGGGCTACTATTCATGACACACACACACACACACACAATCCTAATTGCAATAAAGCATTTTACCCAGCCAAGACAGCCAGCACTGATGTGTCACTGCTGTGACATCCAACCCCATTTTCTACAACGTTGATTTTGTCCTTGCTGTTAAATGGAGGCAAGAACAGCTACTTCAGCACTGGAGCAGCTACATCAACACTGGCGCAGCTACTTCAGCACTGGCGCAGCTACTTCAGCACTGGCGCAGCTACATCAGCACTGGCGCAGCTACATCAGCACCGGCGCAGCTACATCAGCACCGGCGCAGCTACATCAGCACCGGCGCAGCTACATCAGCACCGGCGCAGCTACATCAGCACCGGCGCAGCTACATCAGCACCGGCGCAGCTACATCAGCACTGGCGCAGCTACATCAGCACTGGCGCAGCTACATCAGCACTGGCGCAGCTACATCAGCACTGGCGCAGCTACTTCAGCACTGGCGCAGCTACATCAGCACTGGCGCAGCTACATCAGCACTGGCGCAGCTACATCAGCACTGGCGCAGCTACATCAGCACTGGCGCAGCTACTTCAGCACTGGCGCAGCTACATCAGCACTGGCGCAGCTACATCAGCACTGGCGCAGCTACTTCAGCACTGGCGCAGCTACTTCAGCACTGGCGCAGCTACTTCAGCACTGGCGCAGCTACATCAGCACTGGCGCAGCTACATCAGCACTGGCGCAGCTACATCAGCACTGGCGCAGCTAAATCAGCACTGGCGCAGCTACATCAGCACTGGCGCAGCTACATCAGCACTGGCGCAGCTACATCAGCACTGGCGCAGCTACATCAGCACTGGCGCAGCTACATCAGCACTGGCGCAGCTACATCAGCACTGGCGCAGCTACATCAGCACTGGCGCAGCTACATCAGCACTGGCGCAGCTACTTCAGCACTGGCGCAGCTACTTCAGCACTGGCGCAGCTACTTCAGCACTGGCGCAGCTACATCAGCACTGGCGCAGCTACATCAGCACTGGCGCAGCTACTTCAGCACTGGCGCAGCTACATCAGCACTGGCGCAGCTACATCAGCACTGGCGCAGCTGCGGCTAGACAAAATAAATAAAGCAATGATCAGTGTTGGGTTGCCAGTTTTTTTTTTTATGCCCCTCTGTACAGACAGACTGCGTCTCCACACTACATAGCCTGCACCCCACTGAGTCCCCTGCTCCCGACGGCAGTCTGGCCCCGACCCCTCTCGCAATCCCCCATACATTCCCCCGCCCTCCAAGGAGTCCAAAATAACAGTCCTAAATAGATAAATGCACCCCGCTGCAGAAATGTGCCTCAGATATGACTCACATTGCTGCTATTATCAGTATGTTTTGTTTCAATGGGTGTCTGCCGATTCATGCGCTTTTATGGGCTTTTGTGCTGGAGGGTTTGCCTGGGTGAATGACGGCATTTCTTGGTGTACGCGCGTAATGTATGTGTGCTGACTGTGCGCGCGTGTGGGCGCATGTGGATTTACTGTTGCCTTTCTACGCGTGACCCAGTGGTTGTAATGGTGTGTAATTAGTGGTGCTAATGGGATATAATAGGTAAGTGTGTAATAGTGCATAGTGGGCAGTGGGGACCATGTCTTTGAGAGTACATGTGTGTACTACACTGCCTGGCCCCCAAAAAAAAGCACTTTAATATTTAGTTGGACCGCCTTTAGCTTTGATTACGACGCGCGTTCGTCGTGGCATTGTTTCGACAACCTTATGCAACGTCACAACATATATTCCCGTCCAGAGTTGCATTCATTTTTGGCCGAGATCTTGTATTGACGACGGGAGAGTCGAACCACTCCGTAAAGTCTTCTCCAGCACATCCCAAATACTTTCAATGAGGTTAAGGTCAGGACTCTGGTGGCCAATTCATATGTGAAAATGATTCCTCATGCTCCCTGAATCACTCTTTCACAATTTGAGCCCGATGAATCTTGGCATTGTCATCCTGGAATATGCCCATTGATGGGATAACCTGGTCATTCAGTACATTCAGGTACTCAGCTGACTTAATTTTATTGCTGCATAACATTGCTGAGCCTAGACCTAACCAATTGAAGCAACCCCAGATCATAACACAGTACAGTGGGCACTATGCATGACAGGTGCAACGGCGACTTTTGTTTGGGCAGGCAGCATACGTAACGTGGTTTGTATGCAAGAAGCAGTGTCTTAACAAGCATGTACCGAAAACAATTACCACCAGCCCTGGTTGTGTGGCAATAAAGAGGTATTGTTTTGTATTGTATCAGTGGGACTGTTTTGTCCCCCCGTGCCTCAGACGACCAGTCTGGACAGTAATCCTGAGTAAACCTCGTAAAATCAAACCCCACCCTAATCCGGATTGCCAAAGTTAATCAGCCCCCGGAGGCTGGGCGGGGCCGTCTCTTGTTCCTAATCCCCGCAGTCAATCACAGTGGACCCTACACTGTCACCGGCAGTGCCAGTGGCGCTGGCCAGGAGACCTACAAAAGGGAGAACCGCATCTACCCGTCCGCAGCACAGACAGGGACATGTCATGTGTCTACAGGGTAAATAAGCACCCTGCAACGTCAGCACAGTATACAAACACAGATAGGGGTGTCGACAACAGCATTACATGGAAAGATGGTGGTTTCTTGAATGTCACTAAACAGAAAAAGAGAGGTATGTGGAACGCAGGCATGTAGGGGGGACACTGAGGGCCTGGTTTAGACATTTAGCACGAAAACCTTTTAGTACATGCAAAACATATCACGCAAGCAATGATTGGTGCAAAACAATACCATGACCAAACATTGGTCATGCTATTGGTTTTGGGTGTGCCAACAGGTTTTGCGCATTCTAAATCAGGCCATAAGTAGCCAAAACTGGGACTGAACACAAAGGATTCTCACGACTATGGCTTTGAGAGGGTCGTACTGAAAAATGTATTGCAGACAGTGAACTACAGCATGTTGATGCAAGGACTGTGTAAGCGGACCGAGATGGGGGGAATACAGAATGGTGAGAAAGAGGAATAGAAAGAGAAAGACAGAGGGCGGCACAGATGGTGCTTCTCTGCAAGGGGAATCTGACCTTGTAACCTGGCACAAATTAATGGTATTTGTTTATGATATCACTGACTCGTATATATATATGTATATATCACTTTTAAGACAGGCTTCATGAGGCTTGAGTGTGTATGGGTAGGATTTTGTCCTGTTTGCTGAGAATAATTAGAACAGACTCAGATGGAGCAATTAACAAGCTCTCATCACGGTAAGTGGTGCGAAATTTGAATAGGGTGGGACTCAATTAGTGCATGACTGTGTGTGTGTGTGTGTGTGTGTGTGTGTGTGTGTGTGTGTGTGTGTGGGTGTGTGGGTGTGTGTGTACTTGGCTTAGGTGGGAGGGTCAGTGCATTTCCTTGCGTTGCCAAGGAAACTGAGCCTCTCAGTACGCCAGAGAGTTTGATCGCATCATTACTGGCACTCCCAATATACAGAGAGAGATAGCGAGAGCGAGAGCGAGAGAGAGAGAGAGAGAGAGATAGCGAGAGAGAGAGAGAGAGAGATAGCGAGAGAGAGAGAGAGAGAGAGAGAGAGAGAGAGAGAGAGAGAGAGAGAGAGAGAGAGAGAGAGAGGGAGGGAGAGAGAGAGAGAGAGAGAGAGAGAGAGAGAGAGAGAGAGGCTGAAGGGAGGAGAGGTCAGTTAGGGGGTTAAATGGAGCGGTGGAAATAGTATGGGATTTGAAGAAGGAGACGAGGGGAGTAATACAGAAATAAGATTCCAGGGAAGAAAAATAAAATCAATGCCTGCTGACAGCAGGACAAAGGAGGGGTAAAACATCGAGGGGGAAGGAAATCTAAGAGGCTTTCACACCAAATACTGCATCTGTGAGAGACGAATACAAGAAAAAAGGAAAGATGGAGGAGTGAGAAGTAAAGGGAGGTGCAGAGTCTGTGAACAGCTGGGAGGAAGTAAAGGCAGTAAATTCGGACATTTCTGTTCCGGTCTGTTCTATCAGGAGGTACTCTTAAGGAAATGAATTACGGCACACAGCCATAACAGTGACGGATCAGTGTGTGGACTTTCAGATGAAAGACCATTTTAAAACCATTCCTACACACGTTAAATTACACACAGAAACACTAAAATGTTTACATATTCAACCCATGTTCAGTTTTAGCTCATCTTCTTTATTAACAAATAAAAAACCTAAACTTAGTTGTCTAAACTTTTCCATGTTGTGTGTTACTTTATGAGAACTAATCTCAGAATGCATTTTTGCTGCAAGCATTGGTTTAATTTTTCTAGAGAGAAAGAAAGGTGTGGCTCATACCTGGCTTTGCATCTTGCTCTGTTGTTTGAGGCGCAGGTTCTCTGGAGTGTCAGCCACACTGGTGAAGGAGGTCTTGGGGTAGTGTCTGAAACAGAGAGAGAGAGAGAGAAAGCGTGTCATTGCACTGTGAACATGTCCACCGACAGAAAACATCGCCCTCTTAAATGTCACCACATGACTTGGTCTGGTCTGCAGGTTCCACTGGTCTCTGTGTTACACTTCCTTAACTGTCAGATCATCTCTATGTGTTCTGTTCTGCCTAGGTTTTCAAAAGGGAGTCCTTGAAGGCCATGGCCAGACTTGATATGCAATGACTATATGTAGATTTGGGAAAATATTTCAAAATATAAAACCTTTTTAAAACAATTATTTTTTTCTTCTTCAAAACAAGTTTTTAAACTTATGATGGGGGTCCCCTGGATGTCTTTGAGCCTGTGTGGGGGTTGACAACCCCTGGAAAAGGTTTAAAAACCCTGCTCTAGATCATACTCCTTCAAAGGCCAGAACCTGGATGCAAGGTGCAAGCAACGTGGAGATAGAATTCACATGACTGGAAAGAGGAAGTGTGCTAGGGGGAACCCAATTCAGGTATTACCAACTTCTGGCAGACAGGAGGAAGTGGCACAGTAACAATAAATGCCTCCCCATCCGCCGCTATAGTTGACTGCATGTGCGACCTGGCCAACGGGACGTCCAGCGGACCACAGAGACGGAGACGGAGATGATGTCATGGCGCCGCCGCTCAGACGGACCGTGAACAAAGGGCTCTTTTTCAGCAGACGCGCTCTTTCTAGACACCCACCCTCCGTCCGTCCGTCCGTCTGTCCGTCCGTCACGGGCCGGCCTTCCGTCACTCGCCAACGCAGACTCACCGAGACAAAAGAGGCGCGGCCCCGCTGCACGATTCCTGGCAGCCGTGGCCAATCACAGCAGACAGCTTAGCATTCGCTGGCATTTCTGGTATGTTCCAAATAATGGCTATATACAAAAGTCCTAATTAACTTCGCCTGCCATTCCTGTATTTTGTCAGTAATAGACTCACCAAGATCACTGTGGTCAGAGTTAAAAGCAAGGCCCAGATCACTGTGGTCAGAGTTAAAAGCAAGGCCCAGATCACTGTGGTCAGAGTTAAAAGCAAGGCCCAGATCATTGTGAATATAAAAAAAGGTCCAGGCCATTGTAAATATAGACAGTTCGCTCAGAACAAAGTCAGTATTGTAGCTGAAGGCCTCTGTACAGATGTCTAACAGGCTTGCTTCATGAGCATATGTTGGCTCTTTATTAATGTTAGCCCTCACACTGGGAACTCGCTCCTTCCCATTTCAGAGAGAGCTGCGGGGCAGTGACGTTGCGTGAGCACAGAGCTGGAATGGCGGTCAGGAAAATGGGTTTTGTAGGAGGGCGCGGGGGGCAGTCTGTCCCCTCTCCCTCTCCCCATCCCTTTTAGTGCCTTCACCCCAACCCACACCAGTCTCGCTTTAATTAATTCTGTGATCAAGTGTGCAGCTAATCTGGGCTCAGCTTCTCCCTGAGAAAGAAGAGCACCCTTGCAGACGCTGAGCCAGGGGAAACGCACAGCGGATTACTGGAGAACACTCGCACACACACACACGCACACACACACATATGTACAGGGAAATGGCATGTACACTAGCAGACCTCAGCGCCTAGAGGGAGGATGCAGTCTTCAGTCACTACAGTTAAACACTGTTTTAAGTGAAGGGGGCAGGAGAGGAGACTGTTAATTACAGCCCAGTTTCTCTAACAAACACAGGAGGAAAACAAGCCCGAAGCATCTGTATATTTGTGTGTGCACGAGTGTGTTTAATCTAGAGAGGGCCTGGAAAGACATTCTCATATTCGTTCCACTGACAGATTCTGTATCCTATTCAACTGTTTTCTAAACATTGTCTCATCTTAGTCATGCTATTGCAGAATGGCCCAAAAGCACAAGAAGAAGAAACACATGGTCCCAGTGAAGTCCCAGCAGCTCCCTTTCCACCAGCTTCAGCGAGCCACATTTCCCAGCATGCCTTGGGGCGACAAAGCGTCCTGCATTTTATTCCCCATGCTGCTCACAGGTAACCCACTTACACACCAAGACATTTCACAGAAAGTTATTTTAAGTTTCCTTAGCAACTCGGGACACACAGAAAAAGCTCACACACCCACACAGGGTCAGTCGGAAAGCAGCAAAGCCATCCATAAAATGGAGTAAACAACTGTTCACTGGCACTCACTACTGACAAAAGACAAAAGCTCGGAGATGTGATCTGTACGTCTTTGTTCAGCCGTGTGGCATTAAATAAAACAATACCCCACATTTTCAGCACAGTCCTCCGTAGACACTTGATCCGTGAAGATTGACGTGGCAGTGCCAGACATCTCCACCCTCTGGCCCCTCGGTCGTGCCAGTCCGACAGTCAAAATGTCTACATGGCAAACTACAGTGCCTTCAGAGAGATTTCACCACCCATTGATTGTCCCTGTGTACTTTCAGTGTAGCGAAATTTTTCTGTGTAGTGAAGTCAAAGTAAAATATACATCTTTCAACTGCTGTATACATAAGTAACTCTCTATAATGTCAAAATGAAATAATGGATTTTGATGTCTTCGGAGTTGTATTAAAAACTAAAACCGGAAATAAACTTGAAGTATTCACCCCTTTTGCATAAACAACCTAAATTAGGGCAGATATAAAATTTTCTTGAGATCATGCCAAATAGGCTTACAAGGTTCACCTATATGGATTTTGAGTCCACCTGTGTTAAATTGCATGACTGCAGAATAAATATCACCAACTTTTTGAGGTCTCAAAACGGAAACAGCAGATGAGATCATTCACTGTGTATAAGCAATTACAGCACAGGGCTAAAGACAACTGTGCTGTTACAGCACAGGGCTAATGGGGTGATCGGGTAGAGGATTCACTAGAACCAGAGGATTGCATGTGCCTAACTGTCCAAAACCTTGCAGTAAATGTTCCTTAGTCCTAGTACTGCTCTATGCAAATCAGCGGAGCTGCAGTATCGGCATGCTGAGAGATAAGGAAGGAAGCAAACAGTCTGTTTACACTATTTTCTTTCCTGAAAAGTGTCACCTTTTTGGCAAGGGAGAGAGTTGCTCAAGTAGTCTCACTCAAGACAGGGGATTTTGCTACAAATTGTTTTTAAACTCTCCACACTTTTATCATTGCAGGAGCGACAATGGTCAACACAGTGGTGAGCAATGCGGTTAAAAACTGGCCTCAGTTGGTGTAGCGGTACTGCTGACAAACAACGCGGCAAGCTGAACAAACGTAGGAAAACATTGGTATCGCTGCTTTGGAATATGGCATGTTATTTTGAAATATATTAATGAAAGTTAGGTTGTAACTCATTTTGATATCAATAATTTGTTATGAAGACAGATTTGGAGAAATTATGTTGTTTTACAGATGTAGAGAGAGCTTAAGATGTTTTGTGTACGTGGCTTGGTTTTTTGGATGGTTTTGCTGAAATATTACAAACAGTATAACACACATGCATGCCAAATAATGTACAGGGGCACAATACCCTATAAATGTACCATGAATGTGAGGTTCTTGCAAGTCGAGCAGCTTTGACTAATACGGAATCCTCTCTACATCAAAGTCAGGTAAATTGGGTGCAAACGTCTGGGGTGGCATCATGTCACATGTGGAGAACTTCATCACACACAGTAATTTATTTTTTAAAATGTGATATTCCTTATGAAAATAGACCAAACCATATTTTCATTTTTTACCAATGTGAATTTGATTACATTTGATCAGCAGAGAATTATACAATCAGTATGACTGACAGCAGACACAACAGCGTTTGCAAAGTAGCTCAGTGTGCATGTGCGGGAAATCAGCGTTTGTTTGGTATATAACCACAGACACTCTTGTGGCACTTTAAAAACATGCAAACATCTAACCTCACCCAATCCATAATGGCTGTGAATATTGTTAACTCAGACATATGTGTATAACTCAGACGCGCGCGCGCGCGCATACACACACACACACACACACACACACACGGTAATACATTTATGTGCCATTTGTATGACATTTGTTTAAACTAAACCCTTTTCCTGTCATTTTTTTAAATTACAAAAGGGCATGTGTATTTGCTCTTTTGATATCCTTACAAATGGGAATATGGTGGTATAAAATTAAAATGAGCTCCTAACTATGCCAAATATCTGCTTAGCGCCACTAGACATCACTAATGTATACGAAGCAGTTGTGGCTGGATTGTATATTTTGTTTTTGGTGACAGTAAAACGGATGGACATTTTTCAGTTGCATCCATGCAGTTTTGACGATGTGAATGTGGGCCGTGGCGGACCCATCTGCTCCAGTCATGCCCTTTTCCTACAGAAAGTATCGGTGCTGCTAGAGTAAAGGACAGCGAGGAGGGATTCGGCTGTACTGTGTGAGGCATGATGGGTGCGGGATACCCAGGCCCCGCGGACACAGGGGCACACCCTGCATAGGTGCTGTGACAGGGCGTGTGCCCCCATCAGACGGCTTTGGAGCCTGCAGCTGTTTATAGAGTTATCAGAGCGTAAGGGTCTCACGCACAACTGCACTGTCCATGTATGTGCATGTGTGTATTGCTTCCTGTGTGTGTGTGCATGTCTGTGTGTGTGTGTGTGTGTGTGTGTGTATCTGTAGTTTTCCGGGTTTGTTGACAGCTTGCTCTATGCAGTAGCTGCTGACCAAATGCAAGCAGAAAGCCCACACACACAGCCCTAATGGCGCACAATCCAGGGCTGACAACCCCGCTCACAACAGGACCGTTTGTCCGTAGCCTCAAACCAGAGCCCACATCCCTGGCCCCGGGCCTCCCCCTCCCCCTCCCCCTCCACGAGTGCTGAGGCGGCCCCGGGCGGGGGCCCTGCCTGAAGGCGCTGACACACACCAATCGCACTTCCTCTTTCCCCGGCACCACACGCTGAATCACACATACACACCTCCCCCGGCCTGCTCTATCCCTGGCTTTGAGCCTCACTCTCATTCCTAGTGACTGCATCATCAGAGATTAGAATTTATAGCCTCAATACCTGAGACCACAGGGAGATATGGTGGGTCCAGAGGGACAGAAGCAATCGTCATCCAGGGATAAGTCTAACAGCTCTGCGGTAGACTTATCTGTTCCATTACAGGCAGGCGTGCCAGAACTACAATTTTCATGTAAAGGTTAGGTCAGCTAGACTTGACATTTACTTTTTCTGCATACATTTCCAATGTTTCCAGATACTTAGGTATTCATTTTTAAAGATGCCGTCCCAAACCCAGCGCCTGATGAAACAATTATTTGAGTGTGAACAAAAAAGGGTCATGTGAACTTGTGTAGTATGTGTACAATTAAAATATATATATATCTTTTTTTTATTTTTTATTGTACACGTACTACACAAGTGTATATATATATATATATATATACATATATATATATACACATGACTCCAGTTATATGCACAAAAAATAAAAAGACACTTCAGAGCACCTAATCATTTACCAGCTGAGGAGCACAAGCATTTTAATCAGGTCTTCATCAGTAAATACATTTCACAAATTACCTTTCTCAGTGACTATTATTAATCAGTCTACAGAGTCAACTGCACCATCAACAAATTATTGACATTCAATGAACTAACAATTGTTAGAAAATTGGTGCCATTAAAAACTAAATTCGCAAGCTGTAATAGCGATGTTTGCTTATTTTCCCAGTCAATAGCGCGAGGTCCCTGCCGATCTGTGTCATGCCATGAATTGCTTCACAAATGACAAAATAACAGTGGCTTTCGCTCGATTGCCTTCTACTTTATTTGAGGACATCTAGAATATAGCTTGGCCCTTCCTTTAATCCCTGACCAAATGCACAATTTCCCTAAAGCTGAATCCCCTAAACAACACCATCAAATAAAAATGCAGCTAAAAACTAAGAGTAAGGAGGGGAGAGAAACTGACTGAACAAGATGGTTCTATACAGTGCACTAAAAACCTATTACCTTACTCCCCTTCTCCTAGACTACGTATCCAGAAAGAAAGTTGCAATTGGAGCCCCAAATGATTAATATTTTAGCTTACGAAAGCTGGAAAGAATGAAGGTTTTACTTCGTTATTTCTGAACTCGCTAACTGAATAACCAGAACTTATTTAACATCCCTATAAGCTATTCAAGCTTTCATCAATCAAACATGTTGGAAATGGCAGTACATCTCATATATATTTAGTATTATCCGATACCGTCCATTCGATTTACGTCCTGTATGCTGTATCTTCCTAGTTTTGGGGTTTTCTTTTTTGAGAAACTAAACTCTTCACGGTTCTTCTGTGGCTCTTGGATTCCTTAAGACCTTTGGAACAAGCGCCCGTTTGTTGGGGCTGGCCCTGTAATACGCCTACAGAGTATTTCACACCAATTGTTTTACCACACATCTCCTCCGGCCAGCGAATATAGCGTGAGCCAACAGCCAGCTGGACGCTCGGGAGCACCCCTGCATGCGCGTTATTCCTCTCGACCTCACATTTTTGCAGACAGGGATTTTTAGGGGGGCCTCGTCAGCCGCCGTCTTCCGTCAACAAATATCGATAAGAGGTCTAATGCTGGCGAGCCTAATTAGCCTGCTGGACATCCAGGCCGGCCTTCTTTCACAGCACCCCTCCTGCTGAAAGAAATCCCAAAAGGGAAGCGAGAGGCTCAGACTCTGCGCCCCAGTCCCCGAAACGTCAGCGAGAGCAGTCAGCGTTCGGCCAGTCGAAGGTTCTTTAAAGAGGGGCCAGCATTCGGTTCCAGTAAAAAGGATACTGGGAGCGATTAAAGCGCTCGAATAACAGGCAATAGCGCGAGGAGGCGCAGACCCGCCTTCGCAAGACGTCTCTTCCGGAGGGTCCATTTCATCTTTGAGCTGTTGCTTAAAGGACTCGAGTGGCGCATAAACAGCTTCCGCGGGAGTCTTTCCCGCGTGGCCTGTTAGCAGCCTGCCTTTCTCGCTTTCCTGTGTGTGAGGAGTGACAGACAGCGACTAACGGAGGGAGTCCACTGAACTCCCCTGAAAGCTCATCACCAGCACAGGGAGGCCTTGTGAACGCACTTTTACACAACTTTGCAGACTGCAGGCACGCAGCGCAGGGTCCTCTATGCGTGTAAACGGGGGGGGGGGGGTGCGGGACGTGAGAAGGGGAATCCTGGCACAGCGAACATGGGTTTGATGTGTACAAGGGGAGCCTGGGAATTTAAGTCACTGCAGTGGAACTTGTGGAATTTCCCTCCCCGATTTCCCCCATGAGGAAGTGAGGGAGGGGCGAGGAGAGGGGGGCGTGCCCTTTCCCACACACACGATCGGACCCTCTCACTCAGAACGGAGAGCAGCCGAGGGGGAAGGAATGAGGAGGGGGAGGGGGGGGCTGTGTGATAATGAGCTGGAGACGGAGAGGACGGGGCAGACTGGGACACAGCAGGGCGGCTCCTGGGCTCAACGCACAGCTAATTAAAGCATCAAACACACACACACACACACACACATGGAAGGCACGAGGAAGGCAGGGAGATACTCACGCATTGCAGTATGGTCTCTTCTCGAAGCCTTTGTAATTCTTCATGTTTAGAGTCATTTTGCAGGTCTCGCAGCTGAAACATCCTTTATGCCAGTACTGTGAGAGAGAGAGATGTTAGGTTCTTACAGTATATCAGATATCTAGTGTTTAGATTACATTCTTTGCGAGAGAGACAATTGGAAAGGGCAAACTTTTCATAGTCCATACAATATTACATTGTTATAAAGTAGCTTGGTCTGGTTGACCTGACTGCAAGCATGCTGCATTTCGCGCTCTCTCCACTCCACAAACATTAAAGGGAATGTCTTTAGGCAATTAAAACATATGCTGAGGCCCTGATCTATGCATATCTAGGGCGTCATGGCGTCTCCTCTCCTGGAGGATTTATTACCTCTTGAGACACCAGAACTATTGGTGGCGAGGGCCACAGAGTACCATAAGGATCATGGTTTCCCGTTTGATTTTAAGTTTTAATGCCAATCTGTGACATTCAACTGAAATCATCAATAGAAAGTTCAAATGCAGATGAAGATAATGGTTGTTGAGGCCTGCCAGTTTGGAATTTACATGATTGGCAGCTCCAGTTTCAAGCAGAGGTCAGAGTGGCTCGACTGGCCTTGTTGCCTTAAAACTATCACCTCTGTTGTTAAAAAGCAAATTTCCATCTTGTAGAGATATTCAAAAGCTGAGCTGAATTACCTCCTAACATATTAATTCTTGTCCTTGTTAAAAAAAAAGGCGAAAATCATTCATCTTTTGATAATAACATCATGGTGCTTAGCCCCACTTTCAACACTAAGTATATTTGTCAGCTTTTGGATAAGCCAGTCCATGTCATAAATGATCCTGACCCCCCTTCCACACTTTAACTCGGCATCACCCAATCAGGGCAAGCATCCCCTCCCTGCTGGGTAAGGTTTTTTTTTTTAAGGTGGCTGAAGGAAAAGCGATTTTAGTTAGTTGTGTGGTTAAAATATCAAAGTATTTTCTAGCTTTCCTTTGGTTCCTGTTGGGCTGACACTGGAAGAGGGTAATGCTCCTGTAGGTTCTGGCTTATCGAGCTCTCTCTTTCCTGGTCATTTCAAATTAACTGGTCTAATGTCTTCTTTTTGTAAATTATAAGTAGTGAGCCTACAGTCATTAATTCATTATTCTAATTGACTAATCCTGTTTTTAATTAAATAAAATTGTTTTTTTAAAGGGTAACAGAAGACGCTGGTTTAGCTAGACCCCGCCACCTTTTGAAATTCGAAAAATGCCTAAATCTTGGCGTGGAAAGGTAATAATATAGGGGCTGAGCTAGATATCAAACCATTAACCAGCAATTGTTTTTCACCAGTAACCTACAACTCATTCTACTCTGGACAGTTTCATAGCGGCTGCTGTTTCACTCCCTCCCTCCCTCTCTACCTCCCTCTCTACCTCCCTCTCTACCTCTCTCTACCTCTCTCTCTACCTCTCTCTCTACCTCTCTCTCTCTCTACCTCTCTCTCTCTCTACCTCTCTCTCTACCTCTCTCTCTACCTCTCTCTCTACCTCTCTCTCTACCTCTCTCTCTACCTCTCTCTCTACCTCTCTCACTCATACACAGTACACACTGCACGCATAGCCTCGTTTGGGCTTATAATGATGCGACCAGCAAACAACAAATCACACGCTGTACAAATAGTTACCCATGGCTACTCATTTTACACACGCTGCAGGCAATCACACTGCGTGCAAGATATCAACAATATTGGTTTCCATTTCAACAGGTGCACGTGTGGCTCTCTCCAAGAAATAATATCTGTTGTAGGGAGTCTAGGGACGTTGCAAAGATAAATGTGTAGCATGCACATACAACAACTCCTTGCTCAACTATGCTTTATACCCCCTGGTATTCAAATCACGGTCCTCAAAGTCTGAGAACCGCTGGTTTTCCACCCTCCCTTTACCTGGGGGGTCACGTGTGAAGACAATCAGTATCACTAATTTATCAGTTAATTACCTGGGAAAAATAAAACCAGGGCCGGAATTGGATTCAAGGTCCAGATTTGAATATCCATGCTTTATACTTTTTTATTTATTTATAATAAAGTATAGATATATATATTTTTAAATAAACTAGCTAACTACTTGCGAAGCTAGACTGAAAAACAAACTAATAAGCAAACTATAAAAAAATCTACCAAAAATACTGTAACTTACTAGAATATTCAAAAAAGCAAAACTGTAGGCTCTCTCTCTCGCTCTGGGCGTGGCAATCTCCTCTGTCCTTTCCACGCAGATCAACCGCTGAGATTCGCTTTTATAGCTGGGCCGTAGCCCGCCCTCGCTACAAAACTTCAGGGCGTAGCTGTACAGGTTTGAATTTTCTCATCGGGAGTCAAAGGTCAGCTGGATAATGCGGCGTTCACACAGCGGGCGGTTGGCGGCAGGATGAAACCGGATGTCATTGTTTTCAATGAGACAACGACAGCAGGACAAACTTGCCGTCGGAATAGAAAATATTCTTATATTTCTCATCTACCGCGGCGGTAGGGTCACGTGCCGATCAAACGGAAGTGGTTTGTTTCAAAATGGATAAGAAGTTCATACAACTTCGTGGTAGAGAATGAGAGGTGGGAGGAGATATCGAACCAAAACATTTTTAAAAAATACAGATCTTGACAAAAAGGCTGCAGCATGGAGTGTTGTAAGCACTGACATGCAGATTCCAGGTACACATTATTATTAGCTGTATTTTCAGAAGCTTTTCTGTGTATGATTTGAGGTGTAACTAACTAGCTAGTGAAGCTACCTAAACTAGCTGACATTATGATACATACACACACACCACCCATTTATGAAGACACAGACTGAAACAACGCAGTAATACACACACACAATGTATAAACACACTTTTGGTCATGGTCCATTTTGCAAAGGCGCTCTTTGGTACACCGGTAATCTGTTTCGCGCGGACCATAAATATGACAACGGATATAAACAATGCGTTACCGCCACGGACATTTCTGTACCATCAACTACGTCCCTGCCGTTGTACCGTCTACCGTCCTGCCATCTACCGCCCGCTGTGTGAACGCCGCATAAAAATATTTTCTATTTGTCCTGCTGTCGGCGATTTTGCCGCCAACTGCCGTCTTGCCGTCATTGTCTCATTGAAAACAATGACATCCGGTTTCGTCCTGCCGTCTACCGCCCGCTGTGTGAACGGCCCATTGGGGTTGCTGGCAAATTACAGACTGAACATGCAGTACCTAACGTTTTAGCACGCTTTTAAGCCAGATCCTTTCGGTCTGTGCTGTTTTGCGCTGACTCCAGTAAAATGCCAAGCTTTGGACCAGAATAAATCAGTGACACTTAGAAATAACCAAACGTATCAGTTTTCTTCTAAAATAAGTGGTTTTAGTACTTTGTCACCCTTTAATCTTAAGATCTGATATAGTTAGTTTTGATTCTAATAAGTTACTGCTTGACTAACCTATCAACGAATTCTGTGATTTGAATTTGTTCCTAGTTACTGTGGAGCTCAGTGCTCATTAAAAGGTCACTATTCATTTTCAGCTTTCGAAGACTGACATGGGAAAGAATCAGAGGCTCATAGTACAGGACAAACCTTTATGCTTTGGCTTGTCCTCCACTATGGCCAGGAAACCCAGCAACTCACAGACATCGCCTCTACATTCATGCCAAATGAGCCACGCCCTAATACATCAGACCACACCCCACTGTATAGACCACACCCGACTGTATCAGACCACACCCCACTGTATAGACCACATCCCATTGTATAGACCACACGCCACTGTATCAGACCACACTCCACAAACACAAATTATAGTTCATTGCACTAGACATTAGAGATGCAATTCATGTACAAAAATCAAACAGGCTTTTTGAATCTGAGCTTCTCTCTCTCCCTCCTTTCCTCCCACTCTCCGTCCCTCTGTACCAGCTGGATTCTGACCTCACTGTTGGACAGTAGCCTTAAGAGATGGCACGGGTTGAGATGGCGAGATTGGCGGTAACATGGGGGGGGGTGAGAAGACATGCCATGGAGCAAAACGGCAATCTTGTTATTCTTGTCGTCATCAAGGGAAGGAGAAAGATCTAACGCGTACACATTGCACTTTTACACTACAGAACGGTTTGTTTTTCCATATCCCTCTCACAATATACAGTTACTACCCTTTATTACTGCCAATAACTCACTACTTCTATCATGAGGGGGCAGTAGTCATTACTGCTGGGGCCATAACTCTCTCACGGCACTGCATCTCTCCCTCCTGCCCTCTCTAACACTTACAGCTTAGCTATAGATCATAACAGCCGGCGATTTACTCAGACTCTGTCCTGTAAAAGCCTGCAGTCCGTGTCATGGAGCAGTGGTCAGAGGGTCCACACGGAATGTACACGTTTCAAATGAGCTACGGACCCCCCTGCTGCTGACGTCTGGGTTTCTCCGGATAAAAAAGAACAATTGGATTCTTTCATGTGTGCAAACTGCCCCTAATGAGAGAAAGTCATGGGAAAAATAAAATACAATTTAAAAATATCAGTTGCTCTACTTTCATTTGACCTTTACAGACCTGAGATTGGCTCTCAGTGTTCATTCAGTGTCAAGTTCAGGGCTTTATTGATCGTCTTTATTGAGTCCACCGATGCTGCAGAGCGTGTCCAGGACCAGCAGACCGGTGGAACCTTGTTCCTGCTGACAAAGGACCGGCTGAGATTGACCCCATCAGTAGGCCCTGCAGTCTACCCCTCTGTGCCCATTAGATCTGTAGGTGCCTGGGCCAAACCACTGCAGGAGGGGGCGGGCAAGTTCAGGAGCAAACCACTGCAGGGGAAGCGGGGGAGTTCAGGACCAAACCACAGCAGGAGAGGTGGGGGAGTTCAAGAACAAACCAATGCAGGAGAGACAGGGGAGTCCAGGACCAAACCACTGCAGGAGAGACAGGGGAGTCCAGGACCAAACCACTGCAGGAGAGGCAGGGGAGTTCAGAAGAAAACCGCAGCATAAGGGAGGGGGCACATTGACTTTCATGTCCCAATTCCGTTCACCTCGTTTCACGCCCACGTGCAGTGAGGGGGTAAAGCTAAAAGTGATAGCATGCGGAGGTGTGCTCAGTGAAGGGGCTGGACTTTAGTCCCCTGGTTTCTTGAGCAAATACTGACCCAGGCCAGTTGCCAGAGTTTGTGGTTCAGCTCTCAGAAACTGTGACCGTGTACAGGATCATTCATTCTGGCTATACCAGCCCCCACCTGATTGCCCCTTTAAAGTGCACCATGGTTGCAAGGTTCATTCCAGAAAAACAATAAATCCTTTGGAAAATGCTTTGTTGGCCATATAAATTGTATTCCTAATACAGTCTATTCTCCTGGGCTTATATTTCAAATTGTCACACCTATGATTTAACTTGAATTTGACTTAAAGCTCTAAATGGCTCTAATCAATGAAAACGGTTCCGTACTATGTTGATGATTTTCAAACTAACACTTTCCAATGATTGTTTAAAAATAAAAAATAAAGATTCCTTGATCTTGCACCTGAGAGTCCCAAAACCAGTGCTTAAGGTCACCTCTGATTTTCTGCTTTTGTCCACTGACTCAAGCTCGGTATTTTAGAAACTAAAATGCTCATATGCAGATTTGATAACATATTCCATACTTTAAAGGGTGACTAAACGGGCTGTTTCAGAGCGACCACGCCTCCGTTTGCGTGGTTCTAAAAAATGCCAAAATTAGGGGTGGGAAAGGTAATCATGAAAGGGTTGGGCTTGAGTTATCAAGCCACGACCTAGTTTTTTTTCACATTTCAGTTAATGTTATTAAAGGCGGCTAAATTAGCCATTAATTAATTTACAATGAAACTTGTAGTAACTTCGCTAAATTGAGTCAAATAGCCAGCCACATTAAAACGTCATGGAACATTATCTAATTTCAGGAAAAACTGTATAAACATGAACATTGTCCAGTCATAACCATTCATAACTGTTACCTAAGTTAACTAACGTTAGATTGTTAGGTATCTTGAGGGACAGCCGAACGTTACTACCGAGTCTTTGTGGTTTGTTGTCGTAAAGTGCATTTTTAGATCAGTCGCAGGTACTTGCTTTTCCCACGGCCTCAGAAATAGAGAGAATAGTGGGAGGGACAAAAAAAAAATGTGATTGCTGCGATTTAATGAATTGGCCTATGTTGGAAAAAAGAAAAAGCGTATTAGACAAGCTAGATTTGCCGTATCATAACCTTATACGCCTGTATGCCTTCGAAAAGATGGAAAAACCATATTTCATATGGGCAAACCGTATGGGTTGACACCTATGCAATCATTATTATATATCACATGCAAGCAGAACTTTCTTTTTCAACAGGTACACCTGTGTTCACTGCACCAAGCTATCTCCCAGAGAGAATGTGTGTTGTAAAAAAAATAATTTATAGTGTAAAGTGGAAGGGCGTAGCCAGATGCACCCAGTTGGTGTGACATCACATGTACTGGCACGTCACATATACTGTACACTAGCCAATAGTAAATTACAACTGAAATAGCCTACATTTCACCACCGGGTCACTAGCCAAAATACACTACTCTTCCTAATGATGCTACGCATTGCATTGTGATTAAATGTCGCGATTTGCAACAGGATCAATCTCCAGCACCTGGATATGTCCAAATATATCAGTAATCAGCGTAAAAAAATAGTTGTAGGGTTTACTTACCCTTTAATGTGTACATTATTCGGTTCACTTCTGGGTATCTGCGATACATCAAATTGATCATAATTTTGATTGTAGGGGGTTCTTTAAAAGGAAAGAGACTCGGGTAATGGGGGTGTGGGTAATCTTGTAGCCAGTAATCCGGGCAAAGACTGAGCCCTACACAAGCAGGAAGACCACTGCAGCTTCAAGGGTAAACTCTGAACTGGTCTGAGCCACCATTTTACTGCTATAGAACAGCACCGCTGATACCAGACACACACGCGCGTGCGCGCACCTGCACACACAGACACACAGTCAAGGGGGCTGAATTTGGAAAGCATATTTTTATCCTTTCTGAAAATAGATGCACGTGTGTGGAGGATCAAGGCCAATGCGACAATGCGGCGGGAAAAGCGTGCGTCTGCTCAGGCTGCCGCGGTGAACGCGTGGACCTGAATCACTCGGTATGAGCTACAGACACTCACCGCCTCCGTTACCGCTCAGCTCTGCACGGCCTGTCTGATGACAGTGTGTCAGACTCGCCACTGTGTCTGAGGGGAAAGCTTACAACATAAGAGCGCGTGCCGGTGGCATTGTTCGGGTGCGCGTGTGTGAATGCGCTCTGTTGGCAGGGGGAAGAGTGTGCGTGTCTCTGCCAATGAGCCGTGCTGAATGACTAAGTGGCTACTCTGTATGGAGTTGTGATAGCCGTCAAAGTGTGAATAGTCCTGTCCCACCCTCAAAGTACAGCTGAGTGGGCCTTGCTTTTAGTGTGAGCACCAGTCCCCACACACACACACACACACACACACACACACACATGCACACAGGCACACAGGCACACAGGCACACAGGCACACACGCACACAGGCACACAGGCACACACACACAGGCACACACACACACACAGGCACACACACACACAGGCACACAGGCACACACACACACAGGCACACACACACACACACACACACAGGCACACAGGCACACACACACACAGGCACACAGGCACACACACACACAGGCACACAGGCAGGCACACAGACACACAGCAGGGGCCCACCCCTCAGTCTCTGATTCCTAGACAGAGAACAGAGAAGTGGGATTCTGTGCTGCAGAGGCGGGGAGTGAATTTTAAGCGACTTTCTTTGTCCTTCATTAAATTTTTTTGGGGGAGAGCCGGGCAAGTAACCCAGATTCCCCGAGCCCTTCCCTATTCTCACCCCGCACTGTACCTGCGCTCCCTCGAGCCTGCCCGCCACAGACCCGGACTCCAGAGGGCGCAAACTACAGCCTGAATCCCATCAACATAAAAGCCCCACTTCTCAGCGTCAGGTGGACATTTTAATGCAATCGCTAACACGGTGGTCCCCAACCCTGGTGCTGGAGATTGACCGTCCTGCAGGTTTTCATTTCAACCCTAATTTGGCACACCTGATTCTAGCAATTAGCAGCTCAACGAGATATCTAGGTGTTGAATGAGGCTTTGTTAGGGTTGGAGTGTGAACCTACAGGACGCTAGATCTCCAGGAACAGGGTTGGGGAAGAGAAGATTCCAGCGTGGACAAACGGCACATCTCAGCTCCTGGTGCCGGAGTGATACAGGTCCACACGGTGAACGGAGCAGTCTGTGTGAAAGCCTGAATCAGCCTGACGCATGCGGTTACCGCTATATGTTGGCTGGCCTTCATCTTGAACAATGTGCAATTTTCAGAAAGCACAAAATAGATTTAAAAAATAAAAATAAAAATAAAAAAATATTTTTAAAAAATGCCTTAAAGAAGTGGGCATGTTCTCCAAATGCAGCCCTGTGACTATGAGTGTGTATGTGTGTTTAAGAGACGGTGGGGACAGGGGAGAGAGAGAGAGAGAGAGAGAGGAGGGGGGGGGGGGGGGTTGTGAGGCAATTTACAAGCTTCTACAGGTCAGAAAAAAAAAAGTCCATTGACACGGCACAAAGTTTCCACACAGGCAAGACAACAAGACAAACGACTTGACTTTTGTAACAGTTTGTGGTTAAACACCTCCTCCGGCAATTCTGCATTTCCACATTCTGCCCTTTTCACATCGTCAGCTGGTGAACCTGGAGGAGACGTTTGCATGGTGGGTCCGCTCTCATCCTATTCAACAGCAGTTCACACGGAGTGGCTTGTGCTCTTCAGCTAGGGTACTGGATTGGGCATTATTTACAACGCATTTCGCTTGTTTTTAGGTGGAGTGTGCATTTGCCAGCCTTTCGCCAGTAGCGTGGGATGTGCACTCTAGTCAGATTCGCTAGTAGTGTAGACTGCGTTCTACATCCGTTTCGCCAGTTTTTAGCATGGAGTGCGCACTCTTCAGTCAGTCACAATCACAAGCAGCCCCGTCTCGCCATCACTCACCGCTAACTACACACACTTAAACAAAGCAGCCGCCTGAGGCGTGTGTCTTTAAGATGCGGTCCTTACATCAGAGCCTAATTTATCACACACACTCAGACAGGTAGGCCATACGTGGTATTTATCTGGCAGACATGACCCTTACGTCACTGGCCTGTACATTGCACTCTCAAGAGCCCCAAGATTGTACGCCAAACCGCACACGCTTAAAACTGGATTTTCGAAGAGTGCATCAGTGTCCCTACAGAACACACCGTCCTGCTTCTTATCTCTCAGCTGCTCGTCCTCTCTCACAGCCCGTGTATTCCAGTAAAGAGTGAACGCTGCAGCCTTAATCTCATTTCAAGGTTTGTTATCACAAGGTGTGTCGTCAGGCGCAGGCCGAGCACAGAAAACCTGTGGAACGTCTGTGGAGTAGCGCCGGGGAACGGTGGAGGTGTGAGGAACCAGAGCTCTGTACGACAGCTACGGCGGTGGTTCCCATTCCCCAACCCCGTTCCTGGGTACCTACTGTCCTGTAGGTTTTCATTTCAACCCAAATTTGGCACACCTGATTCTACTAATTAGCAGCTCAATCAGATCTCTAGCTGTTGAATGAGGGGTGCTTTGTTAGGGTTGGAGTGAAAACCTACAGGACAGTAGATCTCAGAGAACAGGGTTGGGAACTACTAAACTATGGTATCTCACTCAAACACAGGCTGGGCCGAGCTGGGCTGGGCCATGGCTGGGCTTTCTGGTCAGAGCCATCCTCTCCTTGCTCTTGGAAGAGCAGTGCAGACGGATGATTATGAGCGACTGCCTGTGCCGATTAAACATTGATAGGGCCCGTGGAATAATGCAGACAAGAGATGCCAGACGAGAAGGGTAGCGCGTTCAAACTCGAAGGCATCCGCCGGCTCTCAGACAGGGGCACGAAGAAACACAACTACAAAGCACGGACATACACAGCCTACAGACTGGTACAATTACATTGAACAGGCAAAAAACAATAAGGGCACAAAACCACAAACGGGGAACGCAACATAAACTAAAGCCGGGTAATTACACACACCCTGTAGAGAATTTAAACGCATACATTATTTAAATGCGTAGAATTGAATGGCATACATTAAGGCGCAGACATGCCTGCAGGTTAACGGTAGGGGACGCAGGCAGGCTACACGCGCGTGTATGCGGACACGCAGCATGCGGGCCTTTTTTCCATCTCGCTTCGACATGCATCCCCCATTGGCACGGAAGTGTCTCACGCTGCCACGGATACCAGCAGCCGCCTGCACTGTCGGCGTACTCATTAAACCAAGCCCGATGACCGCACTGTGGCCTTTCTCATACACTGTGGCCTTTCTCATACGCTATACAGGCACAGGTGGGGACCAGCTGTTTGCATGTGCTTTTTTTTCTGCAGCACAATACAACCTAAATTTTATTCCATTTTAAAAGAACAACAACAGGTACGTTGTCCAGAAAAGGAACCACTTACTTCTAGTTCTAGACGCCTATATTTAAATACGTCACTACTGCTATGAGAACCAGTCAGGATGCACTGAGACTGGGTGTTAAATTGGAGAGAATAGCTTGCTTTTCCTGGCCTCCGGATGTGATTGGCCTCCACATCTTTCACTTCTAGTTTAAGTGTCCTTGCGTAAACTCTAGCCTGGAGTGCTACTCTCCCTGCCATTCATGGCGCACAAAGACAAGTGCCTGGCTTTGCATTGGATACACAGCATTTGCTTGTGTCAGGTAAAAGAAGCATTATACCTTGTAAAAACGTCTTTCAGGGACCGAGAATAGACGCCACGTACCACCCTGCTTTCACCTTCACCATAACCCTGCTTTCCTTCCGGAAAGTTCCTTCCGGAAAGTTCCAACAGACTGCTGTTCTTCACATGCTCTTTCGTGACCCAAGAAAAGGAGGACAGTGCTGAAGAAAACTGGTTATTTTCCTCCATTTTGTCACAGGACACTGGATCGGAAAGGGCCCGCAAAACAAGGACACGATGGCAGCGTTCCCCCCACGGGTGTCTTTGGTCAGGATAGAGGAGGAAAGGCCTGAGACAGACGGCTGGAATGTGGAGCTTCAGGCTTCTCCTAGCAGGTCTCATTTCACAGTAAGACAATTCTGTGGTATAAGGATTCTGCTGACAGACAACCTTCGTAGTCTACAGCAGCTGGGCAATTACAACAATAACTTATTACTAATACTTTGTTGCGACTAGCAAAAATAAATGCAACTTCTAACATCTCTGGCAGCTATATCCCTAAGCTAAACCACAGCACTAACCAGCCTTCTTCGCTGCCATGAAAATACACAAATGGGCCGTACAAGATACGATATGTCAGTATTGTTCTATCAAATGGGATAAATCCAGTGACTGAAAGCTCTTTTTAATTAACCAAAAAAAAAGAATAAACGGAACGTGTCACCACCTGGTTATGATAAGAGATAAAGAGAGGAAGCCAAACATCCCTGGAGCACAGATGTTTGAGCAACCTTGACCTTGTCAACACACTCCCAGACATTCACTCTTTCATATATACATATATATATAGATATATATACAGTTGCACTCAAAATTATTCAAACCCCTTCACTTTTTGCACACTTTATTGTGTTGTAGATTTCATTTTAAATGAATAAAATTGCCATTTTTGCCCCTCAATCTACACTCCATAACCCATAATGACAAAGTAAAAACATGTTCACTTTTGCAAATGTATTAAAAATCTAAAACTGAAATCTCATGTGCATAAGTATTCAACCCTTTGCTTTAATGTATTTTTAAAGTATCATATTTCATATTTGGTCACATATCTTTTGCATGCTTTTACTTCCTGAAGTCTGTGACCGATCAACATCAAAAGACTCTCTATATCAGGGGTGGCCAATTCCAGGCCTCGCGGGCCGGTGTGTATGCAGGTTTTTGCTGCCGCCAGTTAACAATTATTTAATTAGCCCAATCGTTTACACGATCTGATATTTTAATCTACATATCCGCGATATGAAAAGCATGAATGTTCTTGTGCCGCTGATGAATGTTCTTGTGCCGGTATGCGTCAATGCGTGTATTGTAGCATTTTATCGTTCTGTAATTTACAAGTGAATCGGTGATTGTGTGTATGACTAATTAGCTGATTGAACCGTGGTAACTGGTGGCAGTAAAAACCTGCATACACACCGGCCCGCGAGGCCTGGAATTGGCCACCCCTGCTCTATATCTTATTTTCAGGTACTGTTACAAGCGATACGATAACCTATCTGCATTTGAATGGATCTCTATGGGAACTGTACCAGCATAATTTACAGCTGAATCTAGTCTCACCCACAAATTCCCATAAAGAAAAAAAAATCACCACAAAGTGTGCAAAAAGTGAAGGGGTTTGAATAATTTTGAGAGCAACTATATACGAGAGAGAGAGAGAGAGAGAGAGAGAATAGAACTGCATAACTTTTAATCCTACTGGCACTCCACTCGACTGTAACTGGATTTCAATGCCATTTACAATAATTACCAAACTACTCGGCGAACCGGCAAACTTGAATTGTTTAACACACCACTCCTTTGTCAGAAATAAACCCCATCCGGCACCGACAGATCACTAACCTCAAACATTTAAAAATAGCTCATGTGGTTAAGACGGCAGTAGGTACAAAGCAAACGTCAAGCAGCAGCACAGTGCTGCCAAACCTGGGGCGGTAAAGGAACGGCCTTTGCAAAAAGTCTCATTGATTTCAAATAGAAAACTGTAAATTTGGTAACGTCCCATATTTTTGCCAGTTTATTTCAATGTAAGTTCCCAAACCACGCTACCGTTACGGCCAATAATAAAGTAACGCCAGCTAACACAGTACTGTTCCCTGAAACATGTTAACTTTGGAAGTTCCAACTTCATAATTTACGCGGTCATCATATTAACGTTAGTTAGCGGGCTGTTTCCAACAAGCAAGTACCGTTAGTTGCTATTCAGTTTCGTGTTTTTGTTGCGGAACGAGGTGCGCTGGCTATTTTGATGCAACGCTACAGTTATTTGACATACCAGCCAACTAACGTTAGCTCAGCTATGCGCAATAATCATGAAGCGGCAGGTCCTCTTAACGTTAAACGAATCTAATTCCGATGAGAAAATCTGAGCACACACGGTTAACGTGTGGGTACCTGGGTACCAAGCTACCTAACGTTACCACCACCACAATACAGTAATTATTAATGACTGAAATATGATTTTGCTATTCACAGCGACAGGGTGTGCAGCCAGTTAGCGCAAGACAGTGTACGTCTAGGTGACTACGGTGGCCAGCTAGCCAACTTAGCTACACGTGTTGATCTCAAAGAAGCTCGGTTAATCTTGCCTAATACTTTTCACGAAAGCTTGCTTTTAATAATTACTAAAAAGCTAAGGAGTTCATCAGTGAGTTGTTTGTGGTTCCCCTGGCCCCATTTACTCGTCTTTAGGCATTACTACAGGCAAGCTCATTTCTGTGAACAGGAAACGAACAGCTAACGTTAGAATTCTCAGCAAGCATCAGCATTAATGCACTTTTTTATTCTCTCAAAATGGTCCCAGATACTAATTTAAATTATGTTGAAATTTAACCACCAAACCGCATTAAAGGCCAGACGTCAAAGACTCCCGCCAGTCGTCATGATAGACCTCAAAGTCCAAACACACGACAGGGACACGGGGCAGGTTGACCGTAGTTAGCTGGCTATAACGTTACCCGATACATTTGCGGCTCGTCGAGGATGGTAAAGAAGCAAGAGACACGCTCCAGTAACGTTAGTCTTACTTCCCTTTGCATGGCCCTGAACAAAGCCTTAAACAGCCACAAGTTTTCATAAATAAAACAATTGCTTCCAGCCCAGGAGGAGTTTAGGGTCTCTCCGGCCGCCCCACCGGTGTTCTACGAAACATCCATCCCAGAAGATGGACGCGCTTTTCTGCATTTCACGGAGATGCGAGATTTCCCCCCCTCTCCCCCTCTCTTTTCTTACCTTGTCCAGACAATTCACTTTTTCCGTGGGGTACACGACTCGATTACATCTGCCACACAACGGATTCATGGTCGTAGGATACTAGGTAGTTAATTGTAGGTGTTAGAAAATCTCTATAACAATTATTATCTCTATCGATGATAGAACACGCCGTATGTATGGCTGCTATAACGTTCGTAGCCCGGTCCTTGGAAACGGCTCCTCTTGGCTCTAGTGAGCGCACCGCTGGCTGTCAGGCGAGGAGAGGCACTACTGAGGGGAAGGGGGCGTTGTTTCATTGATGTTACATTCATCTTGTGTATTTTTTCAGTTAACCATTTGTGCAGTCCTTAGAATGGGTCGAGTCAGCGTTCATAAAAGTGTGTGATTAGATGCTGTGCTGCTGAGTGTGCTCACCTTTGCTCCACGTCTTAGACAGTGTTTACGTTTCCAAGACACTGGTCCCCGTGTCTTGTTCATGGGTTCGACAGTTAACGTTAGCTTGATCAGGTGTGGCCAGCTTATCTAGCTGATGATTACATTTTGACGAGTATAAGTCTTTTCGCGGGAGAATAAGGAGATATAATGGAGACGTAGAGCATAATAGGCTAATATAAGCAAACAGTTAGCCTAACGTTGGCCTACATGCAAACTCGTACTGAATAGCAAGCTAGCTATCTGGATAACTACTGACACTGCGTGTTGTCTAGAAAGCTGCACGCTAATTTAATGTTTGCTTATCAACCTGACTGATCTGACAAATACTTGTCTTAAGATTATACGAATGCAATTCGTTAACGACTAAAGGCTACCAGAAAGGAAACGGTAAACTCGCTCGTCATTCTAAAGCCAATCTGGAGCTAATTTCAAATGAGTTCTGCACCTCTTTCCCTTGTTTTGAGCGCCACCTTGTGTCCTTGTCCTAAAAGAAATAAAGACCCAGTTCAGTTGCTTCATTTTTATTTTCATTTGCAATGAGAGCATTGCGCATATCTATCGTGATAGCCCACTCGTTTACTATCTTAAACTGTATAAAATGGATAAGCAACGTGTAGCCTAAACAACGATACTTTTTGCACCGAAAAACGTTTTACACTGCCGATCTATAATGAGTTTACACTTGTTTATACTTTGCATTACAACTGCACATTACATAGCTAAACAGCGATTTTTGCAAAAAAAAAAAAACGTTTAAAAAAATACTAAAAATACCCCCGACGACAGGATAGCGTTCTGTAGCCTACTCGAAAATTCGTGCTAGCATGTGTAAAGTGGGTGGATTGTTCTGTCGTGTTCATATTGCAGTGACAAAGGGAAATTGTAATTGTGTAGGCCTATCCGAAAACGTTTATATAAGCCTAGGCCTAAAATAAACATGTATTGGTCTATATAAAATCAATAGCTATATATAGAGTTGGAATATACAATCTAGCTATTGATAAACATCGAAGTTTTTTTCACATCGGGGGTATAGCTCAGTGGTAGAGCATTTGACTGCAGATCAAGAGGTCCTCGGTTCAAATCCGGGTGCCCCCTTAAGTGTGAAAATTTTATGTCCTGAAAGCCCATGCGTAGCCTAATTAATTAGCTTTAAATCGGCTACATCACATTGCCTTCCATACATACAATCAGCTATTCTGTTGGCGAAATGGCTAACTTAATAATGTCCCATAATGTACTGAGCTTCTTGCTTGACGTTTTGAATTTGAGTAGACTACGATGACACTAATTTACCTCATTAGCCTATTTAACTAGCAGTTCAACTTGGCTAAATTAAACACATTAGCTGGTTGGTGAATCGGGATGTAGCCTAGTCAAAAAGATGCCAGCTCACAACCAACATTTATTTTCCCGTTTTTAAAAAAAACTGCCGTTTATTTATTAAACCGCTTAAATGTATTAAATAAACTTCAGTTTATTTATTAACGTAAACTGTGTCGTAATATGTTTACATTTAATTAGGCTATTAAATTACCTATGAGTTTTATTATCGCATATGCTTTCTGTATCCTTTGTCTAACTCTAACCTAATTGGATGGATAAACCCATATACTTTATCTTTCAATAAACAATTTAGCCCTACTTTGATGTTGACATGATTTGCAACAACGTTTTCTGGCTACCGCTACTTTCTGCAGTTTACGCACGCGATTGCGGTCGCAGTCTACTGATAATTAAATTACCAGCAGATGTCGCTATTACGCAATATAATATGAACTGTCTTGGAAACATGCCCGCTAACGACTAAAGCCCATATCTCTAGCTGGTGCTGGGGGAGTGTGCTCAGTGCACGCCCCACTATTCTTGGATTCAATATATAAATGCGGTGGGGCATGTTTTTTTTTTTTTTTTTTTGGGATGGCATGTATGGGTTTGTATTGCACATCCCACACTTATTCAGCAATTTAAAAATTTCGCTCCAGAGGTCTGCAACCACTCCAGCCCAAATACAGAGGCCCAAACTCCTACTTAAACACATAGTTGTACAGTCTGTGTCCCAGATAGTCTGATGTCTTCAGCAAAATGAGGAATTTTTTAAATATATATATATAATGAGCACCATAATTAATTTGACAGTGACACATTTTTGTTATTTTGGTTCTTTACTCTAGCACTTTGAGTTTGAAAGGATACAATGACAATTAGGTTGAAGTGCAGACTGTCAGCTTTAATTTGAGGGTATTTTCATCCGTATCGGATGAACCGTTTAGAAATGATAGAACCTTTCGTACATAGTCATTTTAGGCATCAAAAATATTGGACAGTTTAATATAATGTAGAATAAAGTAATAATTTTTAATATTTGGTCACATGCCATGCATGCCATGACTTACTGATGTCTGTGACCCAACAATATCAAAAGACTCTTGATATCTTATTTTCTGGTACCACTACAAGCGATACTATAACCTCTCTGCATTGGAATGGATCTCTATGGGAATTGGGGGGTGGGACTAGATTTAGCTGTGGAACTGTATAGAACACATGGTTGGCTAAATGGCTGTAAGTCATCAAGTTGTCAAGGGTCTGAGGTATCAAACGAGCCTCAAACCATCACCCTGCTGCCAGATATGCAGTAGATATCGATGGATAATGAAGGGTTTCTTCTCTTGACTTATTTTTCCATAGAGTTCAAAAGGAAAATTTGTCAAGAGAAACCACCCTTAAAGTGACCCACAAGTCATGGCGTGCAAAGGATATGTGACCAAATATTAAAAATGATTACTTTATTCTATATATAAATGCAGGAGTACCATTTTTTGTTAAAAATGATTATTTCTTGATGAGATTGTTTTTCTCATAATAAATTTTCTTCAATTAAAGGTTGGATTTTTCACATTTTTTCAGTGTGAGATTAAGCTAATTCACCAAACGGTAAATTTTTTATAACCCTTTTTACTCATCTTTACCAGGGGTACCAATAATAGTGGAGGGCACTGTATATGTTTTCATATTTCTAAAATGACATATTTTAGGGTTTCAGATTAACAAAACCTGGTTTAAAATTATTTTCTTGGTAGGCTACTATGACTGTTGCAATTTGTGACATATTTAATTTATACTATATGCATTTCTGACAAATATTCATAGATTATGTCACATTTTAGACATGCTTTCATGTACTAGGGTGTTAAATAGCTACTGCGTTGCACCCTGCTGTTAACAGTCCGATAATCTTGTATTAAGGCAGGGGTCAGAAACCCTGGTCCGGAAGAGCCTCAAGGTCTGCTGGTTTTAACTTTATATGGATAGTATAATTTCTGGAGTTTTTGATATCATTTCAGTTTTAGCATTTATTTTTTTATTGGCCCAGACAGTTTTTGTGTGTGTTGAAGGATATTTTACAGAAGTTTTTGATGACCGGCCGGCTTTACAACGGCAAGTATCAGGCCAGTCAGAAGTTTGTGGTCTAAAGCAAGAAAATACACTTATATGGTGATGTCGTTTCCAGAGGCTGTGCATATGAACAGATTCACTTCATAGTGTACACTTACGATTATAAATATAAAAATCTGTTCTTATATTGTACCAGTTCTTTCCTTCACAGCTCTCAAGCAGGGCAAGCTTGTCACTCCCAATGTTGATATCAGAAGTCATGCCACAGTTTCCTTGAGGGCAGGTTGCACGGCCATAGGAAATAGTTACAACCTAACAAAAAATAAAAACAGTACTCTGTGGCCCTACAGGGTAAGGTTATTAAGGCATTCATTCAATAAGGTAAGAGCATTGTCCACACGTTTACAATCAGAAAATCATTTATTGATTTGTTGTCGTAATGTATTTACTCTTTTATACAATGTTGTTATAGTGTGTGCATGTAGCTGCACTCCTGAACCAAAATCCCAACATCCGGAGTTCATCCTGGAGTCCCTGGTGACAACGGTTTGGTAGGGGACTTGGTCACTGGGCCGCAATCTTCATATGCTTTTATGTATAGTGTTTAGGGCTCAATGTCAGACCTGGTCAACATTCCTGTGATTGAGGGTGTGCAAGCGTACTGTCTTTTGAGGATGCAGGGTAAGACTGTTTTCCTTGTCGTGACTGAGATCCCAAACTCCACTTTCGACAGTACTCGGGAACCCACATTCTACTCGGGTCTTCTGTTAGAAACACAGCAGCAGGAATTAGCGAAGCCGGGGACCTCTTGATCTGCAGTCAAATGCTCTACCACTGAGCTATACCCCCGATGTTAAACAGCATTGATGTTTTACAATAGATTGTATAGTCCTACTTCATATATAGCTATTGATTTTATATAGGCCTATGTAAATATTCTATATAGCCCTATATAAATATATTCAATTCCATGTTGGAGTTATACAGGATTTTGCCATTTCCGTCTGACAAGGTGCCTATTTAGTATGAGCCACAACTGTGTATGTTTACATTATAACAGGAAAAGAGCATTTAAAATACTCTATAGCTCTGCAATACTGATCTGCTAAGTTAAAGACCAAAACTTTACCTCTACTGCTGGGCTTAGTAGACCAAAGCAAAAGTGCAAGCCTACTTTTGAAATCAGTCAGAGTGTCAAAGCTTTGATTTGATGCCACCATAACTCATCTGCTAACACCACAATGTGATTGCAGAACGTAACATTTTCAGGTTGATCTTGGTCCCCAGGGATACTGTCGCCAGTTCCATGTTTTAAGTTTATGAGTTTCTCCAGGAACTCACTGAACCTGGTCCCCAAGTCACACTAGAGAGTGCCCAAAATTACAATTCAACATAATTCACTATAAAAACATCCTGCCTGAATTTGGCAAGAAGCCCCCGATGTCTAATGAGCAAAGTTTTCTCCTATTGCAACATTTACAGCTTAATGAACAAGCAACATAAGTACATTTGGCAAAACTCTCATCAGAGGTTTACTGGATGTCTGTCGCTCACTGACATCACCTCTGCCATCACTGTAGAGATGCACATCACCCACAGAGCTAGTCAAGTCCACACGGCTAAAAAGAATATAATATGAAACATAGTCATTGATCAACAAGACACTTCGTAAAACAGATTTCTTTTCTTTTTGTGAAAACAAACAAAAACAGAAAGCGGTATAAAGATTAACTGTACATTAATTGCGGTAATGACGGCTAAAATCTCGCTGTATTTTCCCACGAGGCATGTCCGTTTCTTTACGCTCCCCCCCCCCAAAAAAAAGCCCTGTCCGTGCCACCCTTTCCAGCCCCTGTTCTGAAAGCACCACGTCCAGTCTCTTCAGCACTGCTCAGCCTCGATAAACCCCTCCTTCTCCTGTCCCCCGACCTCCACCTCCGCATAGCTGGAGTGGCAGCCTTGGTTCCGGAACTTCATGGACGGCCAGTAGTTGTTTGTACGTTGCTGTGGAAGTGGATCATACGTCAAGAGAAAGGGTAGTTAGGGATAGAGAAAGATGGAGAGAGGATGTGTGTGCTTATGGAGGAATGTGATTGAATGGACACAATGAAGGCTGAATGGTCGGAACTTTGTGACTTCTTATGCTTTAAGTTTCATCAATCACAATAATAGCATAATAACCGTGTGCTGTACTCTCTTCAAGCTTGAATTTGAGAAAATGAGAAAACCACTGTTAAGAAAATTATTTTTTAAAATGCATTTAAGGGGAATTTATACAGTATGAGGAAAACAGGACGGAAGAGTTACGATTAGGTACTGGGGCATAGAAATAAAGTCAGTGTAAATAGTGACTACAGCACAGTGTAGGTACCATGTCACAAACATTAGCTTAGCTTTTCCTCCCGTACAGTATATTTCTACGTTACGCTTTGGAACCCTGGCGTGAACGGTTTGATGAATGTTCAGGATGATATTGTTGTTTGTATTAATGTTTATCAGTCATTCAGCAACCTGACAGGTCCCTAAGAACAGAAATATTAAAAGCACCGAGTTATGTTGCTGTTACAATATAGGCTACATGCAAAATATATTATTTGAATATATGGAGGAATAGACTTGAAATCCTAATATACACCCTTACGGAAAAAGAATATACTGCAGTATATTGTAAATATGTGAAAATTATCGTCACAATATATTTAAAATATTCTGCAGTATAATACATTTCCATAAGGGAGAGGTTTAAATACTTTTGGTGATCACAGTTGTATAATGAGAGATGCAGTTCTAGAATTCTTGCTTCAATGACTCCAGTTGCCTACTCCTGGCAGTAGGACAAAGCTACAAAGTTGAAAAGACTCAGTGAAGGTTCCACTGACCTGCATGAGGTAGAATGGCGGGGCAACAGTGGGATGTGTGTTGATGTAGTAGAGAGCCAGCAGTGTCAGGATAACGAGCAGAACAACAGCTGTCACCACCCCTGCAATGATTCCAGTGTGCTCTGGTGCCCCCTGCTCCCTTGGAGGACCTGTCTGTAGATCTGAGGAAGAATGAATGGTAAATATGAAGACAAACTGTAGTGGTTAGTGGCTATTTGTTTTCTTTTCTTTTGCGGCTCTCGTCTTGCCTTCACGATTGTGAATCATCAGATTTTTTTCCACATTCTGTTTCGTGGTTTGCCAGCCTCGTTATTGCTTCCACCTGTGCTTCTGCCTGCAGGGTATTTAAGTTCCTCACTTCCGTTTCTCCAGTGCTTGTTTGTCTTACGACATTGCATTCGAGCCAGGTATAAACAGGTGCTAACGACCTCCTGATATTAAACTTTGTTTATGTTCAGGGGGGACTTGCTAGAGCTACTTAATCGGGTATAGGATTGTTTTCCACCTGGTAGCGTTTTGTGCTATCTATTTTGTACTTTGCTGTTCTCTCTGAGACAGTCTTTCTTTTTACTTTAGTTTTGGTTTTACACTCTACCGGCTTTGAGCTATGGTAGCCGAGAGTGTTCTTTTTGCTTGCTGAGTTTCCCGTTCTGCTCATTATTTGAGCTCGGGAGATTTAGTTGTTTATTCACTAGGTTTCTAGTTCACCCAGGGGGGGGGGGGGGGGGGGATAAAAACATGTCTGAAAATAATCATGGAAGTTAATTTAATTTATAATCAGCTTACAAGCTATTATTGTAAACATTGTGAACTGTCAGTACTGTAAGTAGAAAGGTAATGTATTTATTACGTGGGAATGGTATGTTACAATTAATACCAATACTATTATACACAAAAACCAACAAGATCACTCATTGTTGGCTAATGCACGGCAAAAACCAAAAAAACCTATTTTAGTCTTACATTTAGACTTAAAATCTTATTTCTATTACTTTTGCTAAATAAGACAAAAAGATTGCCTCATTTCAAGATTTGCCAATGCTAATTTCACTTGTCAAGAAAAAAGTAACTTAAAGGAAGCTAATAATTAACTTAAGAGAAAAAATATGATTTTGAAGTCTCATTACAAGACTAAAACACTTGTTAAGGCAGGCCTTTTTTTGCAGTGTGTCAATATACAGTGCAGTCCATACGTATTTGGACAGTGATACAATTTTTGTTGTTTTGGCTCTGTATTCCAGCACATTGGATTTGAAATGAAATGAGGTTAAAATGCAGTCGGCTTTAATTAAAAAATATTTACGTCCATATCCAGATGTAGGAATTGGAGCCCTCTTCATATTGTAGGCGACCAAAAGTAATTAGAAAAATACATAATCTTAAATAAAGTTGTCATATTTAGTATTTGGTTGCAAATCCTTTACATTAGATGACTGCCAGAGGTCAGCGACCCATAGACCTCACCAGATGCTGGGAATTTTCCCTGCTGATCGCGATGCTCTGCCAGGCCTGTACTGCAGCCATCTTCAGTTCTTCAGTTTTGTTTCAGTGTTTTTTTTCTCTCTCTTCAGTCTTGTCTTCAGCAAGTGAAATTTCTTGTTCAATTGGATTCAGGTCGTTGTTCAGTGAACAACATTCTCATTTTTGGCTCTGAAAAACTCTTTGCTTTAGCAGTGTGTTTGGGGTCATTGTCCTGCTGCAAAGTGAAGTGCTGTCCAATGAGTTTTGAGGCATTTGGTCAGATCTGAGCAGATAAGATGTTTCTGTACACTTCAGAGTTCATCCTGCTGCTGCCGTCAGCAGTCACATCAACAGTAAAAACAAGTGAGCCAGTTCCAGTGGCAGCCATACAGGTCATAACACCCCCACCACGCTTCAAAGATGAAAGGGGATGCTTTGGATCATGAGCAGTTCCTTTATTTCTTCAAATGTTTCTCTTTCCGTCGCTTTGGTACAGGTTAGTATCACATCTGTCCATAAGGTTTTGTTCCTCTAGTTTTTTAAACGTACTTTTAAGCAAACTCTAACCTGGCCGTTCTGTTCTTGAGATTTACCAGTGGTTTGCATCTTGCAGTGAACCCTCTGAGGTTATGCTGGTGTAGTCTTCTCTATATTATAGTCTTTTACACATCTATGCCTACATCCTGGAGAGTCCTTGGTCCTGGAGATCATCCCTGATCTGTTCAACAGTTGAAAAGGGGCTTTTCTTCACAATTGAAAGTATTCTTCGGTCATCCACTACAGTGGCCTTCTGTGGTCTACCAGGTTGTTTAGTGTGCAGTTGTGGGGGATCTCTGTGTCAGAGACACGGAGGAAATATTGGAAGTCCAGATGCGATAGCTGTGCAATCTTAAAGTGTTCGAAAGAACACCACTGAGACGGACAATAATCCGTAGTGGAATAGAAGAAAATAAAAGAACACAAATAACCTCGCGATAAGAACGAGGAACTCGATCTCCGAGCAAAAAACAAAGAAATAAGCTGTACGCTTATCTAACTCCTGTTTGTGGAGTGAAACAAAAAGGAAACACAGAGAGCTCAACAGACCCCAAACACTTTGGGTAAGAGCACTCTTAGATAAGAGTGGAAAACCAAAAGAAACGAGAAAGCCTCTGCTCTGAACTCAGAGCGAAAAAGAGACTTGCTTTCTTTCTAAACTTCCTAACCCTTTCTTTTTTAAACTAGCTTACTAACTAATCCTATACCTTCTTTTTACCGGCTCGAATGTTAAGTGGAATAACATGGAAGCAACGAGAGAGGCAGGAAGCGGCGTATAAATGGTCAGAGGAAATTAATGACAGGTGAATTCACTAACGACGAGGCGAAAGCAAAACCCCGTATCCATCCATCCATCCATCTTCGCCCGCTTATCCGAAATCGGGTCGCGGAGGTAGCAGTTCCAGCAGGGGGCCCCAAACTTCCCCGTAATGGAACAAAGGAAAATCTGATAGATTACCGGTAACGACAAAAAAGAATAACGAGAACGCGGAGATAAGAGAAGGAAGGCAAGCTCCATGACAGCAGTGGTGATCCAACAACACATAGCTGGCCAAGAAACAGCTGAGCAGACAATTGTCCAATTACTGTTGGTCCCCCAAAATGGGGGGACTATGTATAAAAAGGGATGCAATTCCTACATCAGGGGTGGCCAATTCCAGGCCTCGCGGGCCGGTGTGTATGCAGGTTTTTGCTGCCGCCAGTTAACAATTATTGAATTAGCCCAATCGTTTACACGATCTGATATTTTAATCTACATATCCGCGATATGAAAAGCAGCTGATGAATGTTCTTGTGCCGGTATGCGTCAATGCGTGTATTGTAGCATTTTATCGTTCTGTAATTTACAAGTGAATCGGTGATTGTGTGTATGACTAATTAGCTGATTGAACCGTGGTAACTGGTGGCAGTAAAAACCTGCATACACACCGGCCCGCGAGGCCTGGAATTGGCCACCCCTGTCCTACATGGTTCACTCAATGTAGATGTTAATACCCGCACATTAAAGCTGACACTTTAACCTCACATTGCTTTATTTCAAATCCAATGTGCTGGAGTAAAGAGCCAAAACAACAAATACTTATGGACTGCACTGTATTTACAAGAAGATAAAACAGACATACATTCCTGTCTGGATATTTAAGGCCAGCAGTTTGTGTCAGGGCTGATGAAATAAATGAGGAAATAACTGCTCGATCACAATCCCGGAAAACAGCTCATTAGCGCCTTGCTCCCAGAGCCCCTGGAATCATTACTTGGTGACATTGCACCACATCATACAGTCATTAATCTCCAATGGTGGCTAATATGCTACAGCTATGGGATACAGAGAACTTTGCACTGTTAACAGTCCTCAGCAAATTAGATCACAAAAAATAGGTTAGAGATCTTTTTTAACTTATTTTGATTTGTAACAGCTAAAATAGGTTCATGTCAAATGCACAGGCAGAACTACCAGATATGCTGCAATTAAGTACAAAGGAATCATCTGCAAATATTTTATGGTAATGCAAATAATTCAAGAGCCATCATCTGTTTTAAGGTAACTGTTCTGACTGTACAGTTTGTAGTCCATTGTCCACCACTGTTACTCACTGAGGACTTTAGGGCTTAAGGGATAACTGTGGAATGTAGCATTAGTTTGTAGGAGAATGCAAGTGTGCAGTTGGCTCACAACACACAAATGCACGGCTCCAGCAAAAACAACTAGCGGTTGCACACAAGCCAGCTGGCTGAATGACTTTGAGCCATAGTCAAGAACATTATCTAGAGGCCATGTTTGAGAAATGTGGTAAATATTAGTTGAATCAGTGAACGCTGATGAAATGTACAGAGTAGTCTTTTTTGGAATATTAATTCTACAGATCCATGACAAATTTGTTGGGTTTAGCAGAACCCAGGGTCCCGACAAGTAGTCTGTACACATCTATAATCCATATCTGATGAATATTCAACATGTCATATGAATGAGTGAATGCCGTCAAAAGTTTTAGGCAAAAAAAAAAACGGTTTGACTTATAACCTCCAGCATGAGTTCCCAAATTTTCAAGCCCAGGAACTAATTAACAAGTGAACTAATTTCTGGGGCCCACCCCCTTGTCAAAACGTAGCCTAAAACTTAACAAGTAAAAAAAAAACATAAAAACGTAAAAGTAAAACATAAAAAGTAATGTAATGTTCAATCCCCATATCCAACTCATGAATGTACTCTCACAATTATTATTTATTATTTATCATTGCATAATTACTGCTGTCTGTTTTAGGCTAAGATTGTCCCCATTTACAATTTTCTCATTTGAGCAGCAAAGCTCGGACTGGCGGTAATGAGTTTTGCAAGAGTGCGCTCTTGCCCACTTGATTGCCCTCTTGAGGACCCCATCGTTTAGAGGGCAAGTGCACAGTTTGGGATGCTGCCAGAGAAAGAGAACAAAACAGGAAAGAGAGGAGAAAGTCGATTCAGAAGGGCACAAAAAAACACACAAACGATTGTTCATTTGCATCCGCAAACGACCACTTTTGTCGAACCGGGATAGTAACAGGTAACAAGCGTGGTGCTCGGGCACTAGAGGACTCGCAGCGATCCAGCCACAGGCTAACTGAAGCATCTGTCACCATCACAGCCACCTTCACTATCACACAGGCAGCAGGCATGCGGACAACAAACAGTGCAACGACCACACAAATGACGCGCGCGGGACTGCGGCTATCAGCTGCTAAAAGGTCAACCGTGTTGCTATGCTCCAGCTAATTAAATTGTGTTGTTTATTTTTCAGGTTTTTTTTTATTCAGAGAAATGAGGGGCAGTGCCAGCATATGGCTGGAGACTCCCTATTTACACTGTACATTTATCCAGTGTACAATGTCCTGAGGTACTCTGTGCATCATAGTTAGACTCAGTCGGTGTAATTCTGTTGGAAACTAACAGGGGTTGCACTCTTGTTGCACTAAAACTGCCCCCTTATAAGATTACAAAAAGTTACTGCCAAATAGGAGAACAAGACGACCACGAGTACAAACAAAAACATACACATGCATTGGAATACACACACAAACACAAACACTGGCCAGGCGGTGATCAGTTGTCCAGGGCTACGCTGAGTTCGTTCACATTTGAGCCAATACACAAATCAGGCCCGCGCTGCATTTAGACAACTGAGGTTGTAATTGCAGTGATTGGAACAGATCAACAATAGACCACACAAGGAATAAATACAGTGCTAACCACTGGCCAACTCACCATTGCCATTGTAGTGAATGAGAAGTTTGGTGTCATCTGTGGACAAAGAAAGCACTGTTGTGGAGACAGCGACAAGAGACTTGGCGACATGATCTTGCAGACACTTTCACACAGAAGCACACACAGGCATACAGTTACGCCCACACAAGCAAACTATTAAGCGCACATTCGGCACATTCTACCTCTATATTTATGGAAAACCAGCATATTACACAAGCATGTGTGCAATAAATATGTCTAGAAACATTTGCTGGCAGGGTATTTTAGTCAATATTGAACTTGTCACGTTGTTGCAACATCCCCGCCAATGTGCAAACTAGCGTCGGCATCCTCCAAAGTGCTGGCAGCCAGCCATCGTTCTTCTGTAGTCCGCCAGCTGAGCTGTATAATTGCTGAGGCAGCTGCTGTAGGCAGATCGCAAGTGCCTGACTGGCCAGAGGGGGCGCTATAGAGCAATGAGGTTCGGAACATCCCGCTGACTGAAATCCGTATGGCCTCAGTCAACACTTTTCTATAATCTATAATCTATAATCATTTTATTTACATAGTAATTTTCTTAAAACAAGGTTTGCAAAGTGCTTGACAAAGAGTAGGAATTTAGGAAAAAAATTTAAACCAAGTACAAAACCAAAACCAACAGAAACACACATATGTCCATATGTCTATAATATACACTGCTCAAAAAAAAGAAGGGAACACTTAATCATCACAGTATAACACCAAGTCAATTAAACCAAACCGGTCATGCTGGATGATGTTGCAGGCAGCAAAACGTTCGCCACGGCGTCTTTCACGTCTGTCACATGTGCTCAGTGTGAACCTGCTCTCATCTGTGAAGAGAACGGGGCGCCAATGGCGAACCTGCCAATTCTGGTGTTCTCTGGCAAATGCCAATCAAGCTGCACGGTGCTGGGCTGTGAGCACGGGTTCCACGACAGGACATCGGGCCCTCATGCCACCCTCATGGAGTCTGTTTCTGACAGTTTGGTCAGAAACATGCACACGAGTAGCCTGCTGGAGGTCATTTTGTAGGGCTCTGGCAGTGCTCCTCCTGTTCCTCCTCGCACAAAGGAGCAGATACCGGTCCTGCCGCTGAGTTGTTGCCCTTCTACGGCCCTGTCCAGCTCTCCTTGTGTAATGGCCTGTCTCCCGGTATCTCCTCCACACTCTTGAGACTGTGCTGGGACACACAGCAAACCTTCTTGCGACGGCACGTATGGATGTGCCATCCTGGAGGAGCTGGACTACCTGTGCAACCTGAATGGGCTGCAGGTACCGCCTCATGCTACCAGTAGTGACAAGGGCACAAGCAAAATGCAAAACGAGAGAAAAATCAGTCAGGAAGGATAAGGAGAAATGGTCTGTGGCCACCACCTGCAAAACCATTTACTTTTTGGGGGTTGTCTTGCTGTTGCCTCTCCTGTCCATCTGTTGTCACTTTCATTTGCACCAAAGCAGGTGAAATTGATTCACAATAGTTTACGCTTCCTAACTGGACAGAAGTTTAATTGACTTGGTGTTATACTGTGTTGATTAAGTGTTCCCTTAATTTCTTTGAGCAGTGTATGTATATAAAAATATATTGAACTACATTCCAACTAACATAAAACTGTCACAATGATGCTGAAACAGAGCACATTACTGTAATCTCACAGAAACCTTATTAGAATGTTGGAGTGTATTTATTGGGAACTCACAGTGGTGTGCCATGACCATGACCTCATCTTTGATTAGATAAAAATAACAAATACCAACAGATGGTTCTGAGAAACAAAAATTAGATGCATGAATCATATGTGAATGATTCATACATCTAATTTTGAATCACTGTAAAAAAAAAAGATATTGTTCACTAATCCAAAACCAATGTTGCTGTACGATTTTCAAAACATCGTCTTACACGCAAAGTCTCGACATTGGCTTGCAGGCCATCTGTTTCTTAGAAAGGAGTGACTCACAAGTTCTCCTTCAAGTCTCCGAAGGTTCCCACGTCTCCAGTGCATGTTAGTTGAATGGGCGAATATACAAACCGCAGCTTCATAAAGACGGGCCCCTGTCCTATACCTGTGGACTCTGGACAGAGACCCTGAGGACCGGGGTCGAGGCCAAGTAGGACCGGAGAGCGGAGCACACTCACCGTCGGTCACGGGACTTTCGGGCAGGGCCCCTGCTGAGGGCGTGGGCTCAGGGCTCGAGGGGTTAAAGGGACCAGTGAAGCCGTGAGGCTCCATCGTAGCGTAATCCTCACAGACAGCACCCTTGGCCTGTGAGGAAAGACCACAGCAACAGAAGAGGTGAAGTGCCGGCAGAGGTGGCAGAACTGAGGTTAGTATAACAAGCTGTTACCAAAAGGTTTAAGTTTATTTATCAAACCCTGTGTCACTTCAGCCAATATACATTTGACCATATACCCTCCTGACACCTGGCAGGGAAAATGTATTTACATTTATTTGACATAATACAAGTGTCTTGGATGACAAAAACATGTTGCAGTGGAAATATTTTCAAAAATATAATTTATTTTATTTTTATTGAATGTCCCTTGTAGTGTAGGTTTCGCCAAAGTACAATATATGGTTCTTGAGATTAAGACAAGAGACTCCAGTCCCCTACAAGAGATGAAAATTAATTGCCGGGTCGTAGCAGCATATAAAATGCCTTTTATATAAAATGCAGTAACCAAATTAAGAACCCAAATCTCATTCACTCCCACCTCCTCTGAGCAGCCATAGTCGAGCCAATCCTGTCTGTGTCTGTCTATTCCATCTGAGCACCTGAAACAGATACATGTGCAAAGACAGCATATCAGGCTAATACCGCACACATGACATGGCTACAACACACACTGAAAATGACAAACAGACTCACAAACAGCTATACGCATGGGAAATGTACGTACACATGTAAGGCTGTGCTATGGGCACAAACAAGCCATGCCTGCCTACAGAAGCAAACTATACAATACAAAACATTTTCTTTTTTCTTCTTCAACATTACATTTTTTCTATTTCTCCCTAATTTGTGCTTATTGAGAAAGCACTATCAACCCTCTTTTACACACCAGAAACACCCCACATGAAGTCCATGCACTCCTCCAATGCCCTCTCCTGTCAGCCATAGGCTATTTTACACCTTACAGTCCGCACGGTGCTACAGGAGAGAACTAGCACTGGTTGACTGGCAACTTGTAGCCTGTGATTGCCAGGCATGTCATTGGGGGTCAAATGTAAATCCTCTCTACCCCTGTGAGGGTGAAGCCGGCTCCCTCTGCTGCTGACTCCTGGCCATAGCCAGCTGAAGCCAAAGCTAACCGCTATGGGGCCCAGTTTGTGCTCCTGGCCATAGCCAGCTGAAGACAAAGCTAACTGCTATGGGGCCCAGTTTGTGCTTCTGGCCATAGCCAGCTGAAGCCAAAGCTAACCGCTATGGGGCCCAGTTTGTGCTCTTGGCCATAGTTAGCTGAAGCCAAAGCTAACCGCTATGGGGCCCAGTTTGTGCTCCTGGCCATAGCCAGCTGAAGCCAAAGCTAACCGCTATGGGGCCCAGTTTGTGCTCTTGGCCATAGCCAGCTGAAGCCAAAGCTAACTGCTATGGGGCCCAGTTTGTGCTCCTGGCCATAGCCAGCTGAAGACAAAGCTAACCGCTATGGGGCCCAGTTCGTACTCCTGGTGATAGCCAGCTGAAGTCAAAGCTAACCGCTATGGGGCCCAGTTTGTGCTCCTGGTGAGCATGAGCCTTTTCCTTTGACATAGCTGGAAAAAAATTGGATCAGAGATTTAAAAATAAACAAAAGCAGTTCTCTTCTCCTCACCAACAAACATACTGCCAAGAATACGTAGACCTAATGCGAAGCACTTCGGTATGATGGGGGGAAAGCGCACCGTGGAACATACAGTATACTGTCCTGGTACAACTTTCCCCACAGACTCAAACCAGCTGTGATGATGAAACCTTTAGACCAAGGCTTGGTACCAGAGGGACAGATTTGTGGTCTTGTTCTTGTGAAGTTTGATCGGTCTCTGCCAAACAATGCCTTGACTTGAGTATTGGGCTTGCACTGAAATGGCTGTACTCTCAGGGCCTGATTTACTAAGACCTGTAGCGCGGGCAAAACCTTTTAGCACACAGAAAGACCAGTAACATGACCAATGTTTGGTCATAGTATTTGTTTTGCACCAATCATTGGTTGTGTTGCTAATAATGCTAGGGGATCCAGCCTGTCTGCAAAAGCATTGGCCAGCAGGTGATCCAGCCTGTCTGCACCAGCATTGGCCAGCAGGGGATCCAGCCCGTCTGCACCAGCATTGGCCAGCAGGGGATCCAGCCTGTCTGCACCAGCATTGGTCAGCAGGGGATCTAGCCTGTCTGCACCAGCATTGGCCAGCAGGGGATCCAGCCTGTCTGCACCAGCATTGGCCAGCAGGGGATCCAGCCTGTCTGCACCAGCATTGGCCAGCAGGGGATCCAGCCTGTCTGCACCAGCATTGGTCAGCAGGGGATCTAGCCTGTCTGCACCAGCATTGGCCAGCAGGGGATCCAGCCTGTCTGCACCAGCATTGGCCAGCAGGGGATCCAACCTGTCTGCACCAGCATTGGCCAGCAGGGGATCCAGCCCATCTGCACCAGCATTGGCCAGCAGGGGATCCAGCCCGTCTGCACCAGCATTGGCCAGCAGGGGATCCAGCCTGTCTGCACCAGCATTGGCCAGCAGGGGATCCAGCCCGTCTGCACCAGCATTGGCCAGCAGGGGATCCAGCCCGTCTGCACCAGCATTGGCCAGCAGGGGATCCAGCCCGTCTGCACCAGCATTGGCCAGCAGGGGATCCAGCCCGTCTGCACCAGCATTGGCCAGCAGGGGATCCAGCCCGTCTGCACCAGCATTGGCCAGCAGGTGATCCAGCCTGTCTGCACCAGCATTAGCCAGCAGGTGATCCAGCCTGTCTGCACCAGCATTGGCCAGCAGGTGATCCAGCCCGTCTGCACCAGCATTAGCCGTGTGGAACATTCCTCTCATGTGGAGACCTACAGGGAGACCAGCCTTTTGTTCAGGCTTCCTTTGTGTAGTGGGCTTACACTGTATGTTTTATACTCACATACATATATACAATCCTGCTCCCTTATCTTTGCATGCTGTGGTATTATTCTGTCTTGAGCTCTCTGTCAAATTCCGAACTCTATTTCTTCTATTCCAGGCCTCCCAGCTTGTGTAGGACCAACAGAGACAGTCGCGTCCAAGTTATGTCATCTGTACTAAAGTCAAACCAGATACATTGGACAAAGATATGTCTTTAAAAACCATACGCTTGATCAGTGTTAAGACAGTGATATAGAACCAGCATTTGATGATGAGTTATTTACTTCAGCTACTCCATTGGCTAGGAAGAGGCAGTTAGCTCAGGAGAAGAACAGCGTGTATCAGAAGTGAGACGCAGAGGAAGAGAGGACGATAAAAGAAGTACGAGATGAGCACCCTGAGGCTGGATGTGCATGGAGCTCCTCTGATGTTGTTCTTGGCCCACTGTTCACAGCAGCCTGTCACAATGTCAGAGAGTGGAACCGAGGACATATATCACACACATACACACATGCTTGTGCACACATGTTCTCACGCACACAAACACACACACACGTGCGCGCACGCACACAAACACACACACACAAACACACACACTGAAAAACAGTACGCAAACCACCAGTGAAAAGGACAGGGCACCCAACAAAACATTTGTCAACGCACAGAAAACCACACAAATACAGTATACATATATGCCAGGCCATTATCCAAGCTATTTTTGTCACAGAAACATATGCTGTTCCGTTTTAAGCCTTTCCAAACCGTAAGCTTGTAAAGGTTTTGTTTGGTGATATTTGGAAACACATTGTCCACATAACAATGGCACCATATTAAGAACTGAACAGGCGTTAGCCATATTGACCGCGACTGCTTCACTGCCCTATCAGTGCCTCTAGTGGTTAAACCTGGTTTGTTCAGGAGTGGTCCGTCAGTTACACAGTTAACAAGGCAGAAACCCTGCTCACACAGAAATAGCTCTGCTGATGTATCTCACCTGATATTACACAGACAGAATATCAACATATCATTTACATGGTCATTACATCGGTGGGAATTACACTGGTGAGGGTACGCGTGTTTGAAAATGACTTTCACCATCTGACACTCCAGCAATGACTGACGTAGATGTTGTGGCCTGCCCTGCACGTACATTCACATCGCAAGTTACAGTGTTCAGTACCAACGACGCTGCTAAACATAATTCAACAGTGTTTTGCTGCTACAAACACGCTCACAGGGCCGCACTTAACAATGTGTGTAAGAAGTCCGTAAATACCGTAGGGACATTAAAAAAATGCACCTGCTTCGTAAAAAAGCGACATTGCAGGTTAAGGCTTGTACACTACACTGCAATTAAGGCTAACGCACCACAGGAATACATTCATAGTGGCGGAGCTGCTTATCTCAAAGAGAGTAGCTAGGGTTGTGGTTTTTACAGTGCTCTGTGTAGAGGAGTGTAAAAAGAGGAAGAGGGAGGCTTGCATGAGTGAGGAAATTATTCTTTCAGCAGTATAGGACCTCTCCACAATTCACATTAAGTGCTAACTCCAATGCTGTTTTTGGAAGTCAAACAAAATATTCTGCCGCTGACTATATCATTTGATAATGAGGGAGGTTTTTATGTTACCGTGGAATCTGGTGATATTGGCAATTTACTAGCAAGACTACTGTACTGCAGTACAGTTCATACCCTGTGTTAATCAACTAAAGCAAGTACTATAATGTGTCGTTACTTATGTATTTGAACTTTTGAAACAATTAATCCAAGAAAACTCAATACTATTTCATATCCGTTACACCTGCCTTAATACATTACAACAGACAAAAAGAAAACATTATGCTTTTATTATTTACATTTCTGTGTTTCTGTGTTCTTGGTTTAAAAATGATCCATGCAAGCAATGGGACTGACTTGGTTCACTGAAGGAGGTGAATTACAATGAATTATATGCATAGAATTACAATTATAGTGAAAAAGACTGATCGACACTGATTGAAAATGGATTAATTCACAAACTATTCTGCTTGCTAAACCGCCTGCTGCTGTTGAGGACTGTGCACTTTTAGCAAGAGCATGAAACATAGAGTACTTTTATATGAAAGCTCTTTATTTTAGTGTTCAGGTTTCATGAGCTGTTTTCCAACTCAGCTCCTTTTGGTTCTTATTGGTACCCCTCAGTATAAAATCAGGACAATGATCTCTTCAGTTCAAAATACTGATCCTCAAAATGAATATTGCTGTGGATAGGAGGGTTTTTTAAAAAAGAAAAAAAGAAGTAAAAGTGATTCAAGTGAGCTGTTTGTCCAAGGCAAACAGGTGACGTCAGTGACAAAGACCTGCTCTAACACTTCATCTTCTCCTCACGCTTGGACTGAAGTAGACAACAAGAGGTTATGCAACATCGCACAATTTAGCCAAATGGGAAAAAGTTTTGGCCATTTGGCCTTCTTAAAGATAATTTATGAGGATTAGCCTTTTTCTTAAATTGCATCCACTTGAATGGCTTCAATAATTTCCATTGGGTCAGCCCAGACGATTTGGTCATTGTTCTGGAGAAATACTGCTAAAGCGAACAATAGATGTGCTCTGTCTCTTCCACAGAATTCTGGGACAGGAGCTGTGCTTATATACACATCTCGTGGTTTTTTTTCAACCAAAAGGAAACTAAAGATGGAGGCCTGTATGCTTGGTTTATTGTTCTAATTGAGCAAAGACTGCAAGGATTACTCACCCCAAGCTGTTTCTAATTTCCCAGAGCCACTCTCAGTAGCCTCATGCTAGCAAAGTAAAAAGTTGTTCTCCTTTTGGCAACCCATACACATCCACACCTACCTACACACACACACACACACACACACACACAAAGAGCTGTGGGCTCCAGTGCTGGCTGTGCCCCTGTCTCTCTCACCTCTGAATGACGTTGCACCAGCCGCAGCCGGACGTCAGGTTGGAAGAGACGCAGCTGTCACAGTTCTCGTGCTGCAGACAGGCTGCGGGAGGGAAATCACAGGCGTGAAGGTTACATCGGGGCAGCACTTGAGATGAGATCGTTACACAGTAAAATGCACTGTGAATAAATTCAGTGCTGATTTTACGGTCTTTATACCAAGTCCAAGATGGTACTTTGCCGCTCTCACAATCCCAGCCTGCCTGAGGAACATCTCGTGCTGTGCGGCGGACCATCCATTAAGACCAGGGTGCTGTACGTTCCGGCTTCGCTACTTCATTACCTCTCTTTGAATCCAGACGCTACAAGAGAGCTCACTCAGAGCTATTTTACTGCAGGAAGCCCAGCAGTTACCCTAGACGACCAGCCGTCCTTGGTGCTAGCCAAGAGGGCAGTGAATGGAACGGCTCCACCATACCTCCAGTCAATTCTTCAAATCTTACACCCGAGTCAGATCTCTCCATTCTGAAAATTTGAGGCGACTGGCTCTCCCCTCCCTGCATGGTCTCCCAGTTATGCCCATTTGTACTGACCCCACACAGGTGGAATGAACCTCCCAAAGTGGTCAGGGAAGCAGAATCATTGGCAGAATCATCTTCCCATGCAGATTCTTCAGACTGTTCCCCTTCCATTGCCAGCACTCCCTTTTTACAAATTTAAGTCATGGTAATGTGTGTGCTTTTAGGCTGTATTTGTGGTTCTATGTCTCTCTTCTTTGGGTGAGTTATGAACATAGTCTGTTTGCATTTAGAATGTGTACTTAGCATAGTTAAGACAGTTAGCATAGTTAACTTGCAGTAGTGCTTTAATGATTTAGCATCTTTACTGGCTGGTCTGGGAATGTGGTTAGTCCGGTCTGGCACTATTGCTAATATTAATCAGGTGAATTAACTTACCTTTCTCCCAAATTGTAAGTCACACTGGATAAGATATGTCCGTTAAATTAATGTAACGTGATGAAATCAGTGTAAAATTAATTCTGAGTTGATTTAATGCAGGAAATGTTATTGTGTATTCTCTGATTTTGGCCGCGTCCTTCTGTGGTTGTGGGGGGTGACTGATTGTTTGCAATTAGCTGGGAGGTAGAGGAACTCACTGGGCAGTGGGGTGAACTCGAAGGCGGAGTGGTTGGCGATCTTTGTGGTGTCTATCTCCACTCGATGATACTCGTAGATTGTTCGTCGTCGTGAATCTACGGACATTAAACCATGTGCTCAGACATATAAACAACACCCCCGAACACATATACATACACGTACACACAAAACAATATAAATAAACTGCTCGACCAGTTTATACAACTGCTTTGACCGCCCCAAATATATGTGAGAAAATCTGGGCTCTTGGGGATATAGCCACCATATCATGTGTATTTACTTCTTTGATTCAGTTACTTTATGCATTTTATAATCATATCTAAATTATATCTACCTCTACTCATTTACCATTTATTCCTGTTTGCACTGGTATAAAGATTTCACTCACAACAAGAAGTTTTGAGAACCTTCACAGAATGCTTATAGAGCTTATGTGTTGCTTCTCCCAGAGCTGTTATCTTTCTTTTTTAAATTTATTTTATTTAATAAAATGTGCCTTTTCTCAGCTCGGTCTAGACTTCAATTTAGTTATAAAATCACAAAATTTTTCCTTCACTTGATACCCTGAAGAATTAGGGTTGTGACTGACCAATAGTGTGTGACTGACCTGGGGCCTGTGACTGACTAATAGTGTGTGACTGACCTGGGGCCTGTGACTGACCAATAGTGTGTGACTGACCTGGGACCTGTGACTGACCAATAGTGTGTGACTGAACAATAGTGTGTGACTGACCAGGGGCCTGTGACTGACCAATAGTGTGTGACTGAACAATAGTGTGTGACTGACCAGGGGCCTGTGACTGGCCAATAGTGTGTGACTGACCTGGGGCCTGTGAAGAGGTGAGGTGGGCCATGAAGGCATCAGATAACCCCACCTTCACTGGGTGTTTAGTTGAGCTTATTTCCTCCACTGACAATGGAACCTGGGATACAGTGAAGGGAGAGAAAGAGGAAGAGAGAGAGACACAGAGAAGGAGAGAGAGAGGGAGAGGGAGAGGGGGGAAACGAGAGTAATTAGAGAAAGAGAGTGATAAAAAATGCATGTTTGTGTGTGAGCATGGGGTGTTTGTGAGAACATGGCCCTTCCATGGTAGAATGAGTTTCCATAGTGGTCAGACCAACAGTGACAGTGACCATCATCCGACGCAGACTGAAGACCTGCCTCTCCAGACTGCACTTCCATCCGCCACAATCTAGCACTTTTACCAGCCCTAACCCCTGATTATGTACATTACTTTTTACCAGTTTCATGTTCAACAGGGTAGAGGACAATTTGTCAAGTGTACTTCTTGTACTTGCTCTCTCTCTTGGGGATATAGTCTCCCACTCTGGGAATTACTGCACTTCGATTCCCTGATCTTCCCACTGGTTTGCACTGTAAATTGCCCTGGATGTAGCATCTGCTAGATGCCAGTAAAGAAAATTAAGTGAAGTGTTAGGCAGCCGGACCCACATCTCTGTAGCTGAAGACAATGACCCCGGTTCGGTGGAGGGCAGCCTGGAAAGTGAAGACTCCCTGAGCTTCCTGATCCTCCAGCCGCACATTGTCCCATTGCACCACAAACACCTCCTCTGTTGGGAATGCAAAGGTCAGAGGTCAAAGAAGGGTCTGAGGTGACTGCACAACCTACTCCCCCCCCCTCCCCACGCCATTAACAATGTCTGTTCTCACCGTTGTCCAGGTACTGCACGGTGGAGTTCTTGGAGTAACTGGGGTCAAAGTTAGCCATGAGGGGGGCGATGTACTGAGTGGCCGTCAGCATACGATGTGTAACTTCCCCTGTGAAGATGAACCCTAAGAGATATAAGAGGTGAGAGGTCAGAGAGTCAGGGCCAATACCAGTTGGCACATTTCACTGATCGTTATTCTGCTGTTCTTCTGAGGTCATAAGCCTCACTGAAGGTGGAATTAAATCCCTGCATTGTGCCATCTGTCTATGCCCTTTCTCCTCCTTCATAGAGGATGTGGAGGGAACCTTTCTGATTGACAGGCCAAACGTCCATAGACACTAGTCCAGTACCATAACTGAGAGAGCATGATCTTTGTCTAAATTAACCACACATTATCCGGAGAGAGGCGGCTACAGTCCATTTACGGTGTACTAAGACTAAGAAAGTGCGGTTGTCTTCCAGTATGTCACACGAGGGAAGAGAAAAAACAACACGGTAACACTTTACCTAACCTACTTATTAGCACCTGTGACACTGTTAGCCTGGGTCAAACCTACGCAGGACATTATTGGGATTTTAAAGCAATACATAAATATACTTAATACTCAATATATAATATCTTTATTTAAATTCCAAACAAAATAACCAATATACAGTATAGGGTTAATGGTTGCCATGTACCTCTGCTAGATCACATTTAACAATGAAATTGTCATACATTTTTTGTGATGTAAAAATATACTAAAATGATGGCATGGGGGACATGAATCATGTTTATCCGTGAAGATTAAAATGAAACAATGTGTTCATGTAGTAGATTGTTGATATTTATTGTTCTGAACTGACATTCTCAATTAGTTTTAATCTTTATCTTATTATATAAAACAAAATCATATTGGCAAAAAGACATACAGCAAATATAAATGATGAACAACAAATATAAACACAAAATGAAAACCAAATTTACACTGGTTTAGTCGCCGGTTAGGAAATACATCTCTCAAAAGTGTCATTTTTCTTATCCTAAATGTGTAAAATGGGTCAATTTGACCTAAACCGAACACAAGAGTTAATGTGTACCCTCACAGTAAGTTAATCAGTTTTAACTAACAGGTATAAACTTTGCCATACACATAAAAATGACTTAACAACTAGCTTGCTTAAGTATGCAGCGATAAGCATTGTAACATCACATCACGTCATATGCTACTTTCTGTAGTTGCTATAATCTGGTGATAATGCTGCATTTATGTAAGCGTATGAAGTTTCATGTAGAGCTTATTAAGGCATTATAAATGCCATATAAAAAACAACACAATGTTTTTTATATGTGCTCGAGCAGTATAATGGGTAACGATTTACATGAACTGCATCTTCATAAAGCATTCATTATGCATTCATGAGAATTACAAAAGCATTACATTACAACTACATAGAGCGTTATGAATGCTTTATCATGTTTTACTTATCATCTCATGGAATAGATCTGACCTGAGGTTCACAGATCTAGGAATACTGATCACATACAGCATTCATAACGCTCTATGTAGTTGTAATGTAATGCTTTTGTAATGCTTATGAATGCATAATGAATGCTTTATGAACATGCAGTTAATGTAAATCGTTACCGTTGAATGCTAATGCTGCAGTATAATGCAAAGGCGGCAATTTTAATGAGCTCAGGGAAGGGCCGTTTACTCTCTATTGACTGTATTCTGTCTTGAAATTCAAATGCCAACTCATGTGCCAATTTTCAAAAACAAATGTTTATACCTAGTAGGCATTCATTTGGTAATGATATCCAACCTTTGGCTACGTTTTATGCAGATGCAGATTTTTTTACATTGACTGTTGATATTAATTTTTGAAAGTGACTCAACAGCACTGCCAATGCAGAATTATGATTACATGAACCTGTCACATGGAGACTGACATAAAATCACTTTGCCAGCGTACCTAGGGTTGGGCAGGGGATGCCCTGCACCGATCCTGTCTTTGATGGAGGGCATACCCTGGCCAGCTGGCTTACACCGGCATAACTATGTTTGGACCGGACAATTCCGGTCTGAGCGTCCACAAACAAGTCACATGCAAGTTGCATGGCTGCATATACAATTTAAGTTCACAATGCAGAACTGAAAAGAGGCCAATCCATCTGGTTTTTGCTGTTCACACTGTAACTAAAAACGTCCAAGCCGTGGCACGAAGCTGGGCCACTTTTAGCTGCAGTCTGAATGTAATGTTCAGATGGTGTTCAGATAATCGGCGCAGTTACACGAGGGCGATTTTGCAATACTACTACGTCTCAGCCCAACAAGTTCAAAACAAAGTTTACAAAACAAATGACATGCACACATGCAAACATCGGTCATAATAGCATGAATATATAAAACCCAATATCAAAGATACCACAATTTACTGGTTTCCATTGCTTCAGGCAGAGGAAATCTTTGCATTTGGTCTTTAAAAATGTTAACCCTGTCTTATGGCCTCCATTTGAATAATTAAGACCTTGTGAAAATGTTCGCAGCGAGGACCACCCGCAAGTAAGTGACGTATGTATGCCTTACGCACGTCAGATGAGGCAAACTTGTTCCTAACACATTTTACCGCCAGCTTTTAAAGAGCATAACCTATCTGTTTGTAGGAGGGAAGCTGTATGTTTTCACAGCACAAGCTGCCCTCATTGCTTACAGCCCTGTTACTCAAATCACGGTCCTCAAGGGTCGAGAACTGCTGGTTTTCCACCGTCCCTTTACCCGTGAATCAGGTGTCAAGACAGTCTGGCCAATCAGTAGCACTAATCGTTCACTTAATTACCCAGGAGAAAAGAAAACCAGGGATTTGAAAACCGGATTTGGATTCGAGGGCCAGATTCGAGCATCCATGACTTACACGTACACACCCTTTCACCAGTCCAACTGGGGACATGACCATAACACACAAAAAACCCACCATGGAAGCCAGTCCCACTAACGCAGTGGCACATGGTAACAATTATGGGAATGAATTAGCGGAGGGACTTCAAAAGAGACAAAGGTGTCACGTCCCGTGACTCCACGTCTTAAGTCTACGTCTGGTTTTTCCGTTAATATGTTCCGTGTGTTCCCTCTCTCCCTCCCTTTTGTGTCTCCACTTCCCCGCACCTGAATTGTGTTTTCTCATTCGTTTTGTCGCACCTGTTCCTCGTTGTTTCTTCGTTAGTTTGGTATTTAGTCTCCTCCGTTTCTGTGTTCTCTGCCAGATCGTCTTGTGCCCTGCATTCGTGCTTGTCTCTTTCCAGCGTTTATTCCTGCCTGCCCCTTGCCTGCCCCTTGCCTGCCCCTTGCCTGCCCCTTGCCTGCCCCTTGCCTGCCCCTTGCCTGCCCCTTGCCTGCCCCTCATTCCTGTGTTACCCGTCCAGTTCCTGTTCTCCTGCCTGTTCCTGTCCAGCCCTGCTCCAGCCCTCCTGCCCTCCTGCCCTTCCCTGTCCTAGCCCTGCTCCAGCCCTCCTGCCCGCCAGTCCTTCCCTGTCCTAGCTCTGCTCCTGCCCTTCGCCCTCCAGTTCCCCAGCTCTGACGGATTCCCCGGTTCTGACCCCTGCCTGTTCCTGGACTTCGCTTTTGCTTATTCTGCATTGCCCTGTTTGCTGGACACTGACCCCTGCCTGGAACTGACTACGAATCTGCCTTGCCTTTATTGCACTGTTTGCTGGACTTTGACCCTGTTCTGTCGATTTCGAATAAAGCCTATTCCTATCACTTCTGGTGTCCACGATCGGTTTCCGATCAGTTCTCATAACACAAAGGACTGCAAGGGGGAGAGACTATGGAGAAACACTGTCTGTGTTCAGGCTGGCAGGAGCCTGGTGGATTCAAAGGCTTTTTCAATCACAAAGAGGACGAGAATATTCATCTTTCATTAATTAATCCATTCTCTTAATTAGCGTCCGCTCCATAAGGGGCTATTTTAAGCGTCAGTAATGGGAATCCATTACGTACTTATCAGGATACAGTTATTATTCTAAGAACACAAAATAGACCCAGGCACAAGCCTAGTGCACAATGGCTCTGGGGCTTCTGTAGTTTAATATAAACAGTAAACTGAATGAGCGAGTGATGTAAGCTGCCCATGTGAATAACATATCTGAGTACGTTTGCAGGCATGTAATGGTGGATGCCGAGGAGTCAGTCTGCATTAGTAACACTAATGTACCTCCAGTTGCTATGGTGATTTGCCTCAGATAGTGTCCGTAGAAGGGGAATTCAAATGATAGAGCCACCCGCTGGAGAAAGAGAGAGAGAGAGATGGAGGGAAGGGGAAAGAGGGAGAGAAAAAGAGAGTGAGAAATAAAGACTTTTGACTTCTACATGATTATGACCTAAATGAGCATGGTTATTCACCATTCTAATGTGCTAAACATGCTCATCACATCACCAAAAGAATATACAGTACACCCTCCATTTAAGGATAACACTACTGAGTCACAAGAAATAGTACTTTATGAGATTGGTGAACATCCTGGGGGGGGGGCTTTGATCATTACTCCATATAAAATCCCAGCTCAGTTCAGTTCAGCATTAGAACTTTAACTGGAACCATATGTTATTATCAGATGAAATCAAAATGGAAAGCACTTGGTTTTAGGGCAAGCCCGCCATTTTATTAATACCAACTTTTAAACTTTTAATATGACCATAGCATCATGATATAGTCCGAAATTGTCAATTTAACATAGCCAAATATAAAGTAAATTAATAAGCAGTTATCTTTCCATGATACACAAGAAGAAGAGAAAAATGATTGGCTAAACAGCACCCAGAGGCACAACCCATTGCTTAATGAGGGAAACACTGGCTTCAGCTGAGAGAAGTCACAAAAGAAATGTAATATTTACGTGTGTGTGTGTGTGTGTGTGTGTGTGTGTGTGTGTGTGTGTGTGTGTGTGTGTGTGTGTGTGTGTGTGTGTGTGTGTGTGTGTGTGTGTGTGTGTGTGTGTGTGTGTGTGTGTGTGTGTGTGTGTGTGTGTGTGTGTGTGTGTGTAATTCTCACCACAGCCTGACGACGTGTGTTGGACAGGATTCCATGCACTCTAACTTGATTGTACTCCACGGCACCCAGGTCCACCCACAGGTCCTCTGTGTGCTTGTCTGTTGGGCCATAACTGCGCCAAGAGTAATACTTCTGAGAGTCCTCCTGAGAGAGAGAGAGAGAGAGAGAGACAGAGAAAGAGAGAGAGAGAAGGGGATTTTGACTGACACACTTGATTCAACCCATCCCCAATTTTCATCATACATACAATGGCAAAAAACAACATCTTAAAAGGAAACTGTCATCCTCACAATCAAAAGGTTTTCCCTGAGAGTAAAAACCATAGATTTATCCCATCTTGTTTTGCACAATCCAAAAGCAGACCAGCCAGGTACACCGTATGACTGGTCCCTGTGAATCAAAGTACCACAGTTTATTGAGCATTGGCCACTCATCTGTCTACTCAGTCAGACTGCATCGGCTACATGGTTGCACAGCTGGCAAAGTGTTATAAGCCAGCCACCCACATTTATGAGGACATGGTTGCAAATATGTAGAGGGCATACTTGTGCACATCAAATCACACACACACACACACACACACTCACACAGGCTCACACACACTCAACTTATATCCGAATGAAGCAGCATATGTGTATGATTTCTTCCCTGAACACACCCTCACACTGAAAAGCACTATTTGTATTTTAACTTGAAAATCAAGGTAAAGGACTGCAACACACTGTACTTAAGCTGACAGAGTCTGTTTACAGACAATTCATTTTTTTTTGTTTGGAAGTATCCAGTGGTAAAACATGTCCCGTTCAAATACTGTTGACGTGAAAATATAGCCGCCAAACTTCAGTGTGGTTTGGCTCAGAGGCAGTCCTGCACAAGGTTTTCTTTTGCTCAGGCAACCGTCAGTGAAAACCTTTGCTTAGGCCGTCCCCTGGTTACATTAGTTTTTTTTTAAAGCATTTGGATCATCAGCCCTTGGCTTTGCTTCTCAGCTCTTTCTTTTTTTTGACACTCAATACACTGCAGTCTAGACATTCGGCAGACATACTGCAGGATATTTACAGTAGGTTCAGTGCTTTGCTCAAAGGTGCCACAGCAGTGGCACACCTGGGGGGTATTCCACAAAGCAGGACTACTGAGTTAGCTGGATAACTTCAGAGTAAAATCCGGAACAGCGATTTTTTCCGGGTTTACTCAGTGCAGTTATCAAGCTAACTCAGTGATCCTGCTTTGTGGAATACTCAGTGCAGTTATCCAGCTAACTCAGTGATCCTGCTTTGTGGAATACTCAGTGCAGTTATCCAGCTAACTCAGTGATCCTGCTTTGTGGAATACTCAGTGCAGTTATCCAGCTAACTCAGTGATCCTGCTTTGTGGAATACTCAGTGCAGTTATCCAGCTAACTCAGTGATCCTGCTTTCTGGAATACTCAGTGCAGTTATCCAGCTATCTCAGTGATCCTGCTTTGTGGAATACTCAGTGCAGTTATCCAGCTAACTCAGTGATCCTGCTTTGTGGAATACTCAGTGCAGTCATCCAGCTAACTCAGTGATCCTGCTTTGTGGAATACCCCCTGAGAATCAAACCTGCAACCCACTTGTAAGAGTCACAAGCCCAGTTCCCACTTTACACTAAACTGCCATCCGACATCCGGGGATCTGTATCATGAAGCAGGATTACAAAGTTAGCTGGATAACTGCACTAAGTAAAATCCGGAACCCTCCTAAATCTGGAACATGGACTAAAGTAAAAAGAGCCATTACGGGTTTTACTCAGTGCAGTTATCCAGCTAACTCCATAATCCTGCTTTGTGATACAAGTCCCAGGATGTTTAATGGATTTTAGTGGCGGATAATCAAACGCAAAGGTATGGGGATCAGAAACAAGTCACTCCTGCAGTGAGAACCAATAAAGCAAATCACAAAATAAATGCAAAGAAAATAAAGACAGGAAACTACTTCCTTGTGGCTAAACAGCCAAACGAAAATCAACCCACTAAAATAGGGCAAACTCCAATAACGAGTGAAACACAAACTAAATCTCCCGAGCTCAATACTGGAGCCAAAATGGGAAACTTAGCAAAGAAAAGAACACCTTCGGCACATAAGGTCGGACGGCCGGAAGAGTGTAAAACAAACTAAACAAACAAAAAAAACTGTCTCAGAGAAAACAGCAAAGATTCAAATAAATAGCATAGAACGCTAACAGGAGGAATAATACCTATACCTGAACTAAAAGCTAAGCGTTTAATATCACAAGGTCGCTAGTTCCTGGCTATACCTGGCTCAATGCAATGTCGAATGACAAAGAAGCACCCCCGGGAAAGTGGAAATGAGGAACTTAAATACCCCGCAGGTAGAGGCACAGGTGAAAACAATGATGAGGGAAAGCAAACCCCGGAACGGAACGTGGAAAAAATCCGATAGATTCTCAACGAACCATGACAAGATGTCCATTTTATCTGTGTGATCCCATCTCTTATTCCTTCAACCCACCAATCCATCAATCAAATTTGACAAAGTACTTTAGTAAAAAAAACACCACAAACCGGTACACAGTTGATTAACTGATTATTTTGTCCTTGAATAAAAATATATTCATCCGACTTGGAACAAAAATCATACTCCTCACATGTTGTGGCTTTAAAATAAACTGACGTCAGTTCAATCGCAAGCTTTTTTCATTACGGGAGAGGCAAATTAGGTCGGATCAAAAAAACAGCTCACACAAGGACCGAGAGTGAATCCCTGAACAAGTCCCGTTAAAAATAATGAATGTAAACTCCCTCATTGATGATACTCTGGACACAGAGACACACTGTTTCAATCTGACATAATGGAAAGTGCTAAACAATAACTAGTAACCCATAATTCCATTAATAGCTGTTTTTGAGAGAAGCACAGAACGCTGGTATTTTAAGCCTGTTTTCTTAAAGTATCTATGTGGCACATTCATCGGTGTGCCTGAAAGGATTCACAGAACTCAAAGGCAATATTAATGTGCGCTTTCGTTCAAGGTGACAGAGAGGAATGATTGTGGGAAGGATAGAGCGTGGCGGGAAAGTAGAGCAGTCACGTTAAAAGCAGTGGGCGCTCTACATAGAGCAGGTGGCCTAGTTTCTCCCATATCTCAGTTAGAGGATGAATGGGAGGAAGACCGCACCGAAGGCCACAATACCAGAGGAGCTTGACGCACACGCAGCTGCCCTTAAGCGAAAGCTGTAAGCTGGCAGGACAGGACACAAATCTGTTTTCAATTTGTGATGCAGGGAAAACGAGAGGAGCGTAACGCAATTTATTTTGATGGAAAATATAATTGCCGGCGTGTTCCAGAAACGGGATACGCTGGGATGCACACACAAACACGCGCACACACACACACGCCCAGGTGTGCACACACACAAACACTGTGAACGAGGGGAGAATCTGTGCCATTACCAGATAAGCAAGACTAATTGGGCTCTGCTTCATGACAAAGTCCTTGACTAGATGTGAAAGACTGCGCTGCTCCCAAAGTGCTGGGCTGGTGGGCCGGAGAGAAAAAGTCACAGCAGGGACAGATTGAAAGTGAAAACATGGCAGGTGGTTGAGTGTGGAGACGAAGGACAGTCGGCCTAGCATCAGCACGTGTCGGTATGTGGGCAGGGGCCTGACGTAGAACATTCGTAGCGCACTTAGCATTAGGCTAACGGAGGCCTGCGGGTAGGGCGCGGGTAAGAATATGCGAAAAAGGCCGCCTCAGTGGGGGGGGTGCAATGGAGTCCGCGCTCCGTGGCGACGGTAAACAAACACGGATAAAGCGGTATAGAGGCCCGTCACGCTGCACGGCGGGAGACAGAAACCTCGACGAAAAAAGACCAAGGAAGACCGCAGTCGAAGAAAGATCAACGCAGAAAAAGAGACTGAGAGAACAAACAGAAAAAGAGAAAGATTGAAGAGAGAGAGCCTTGCATAATAAGCCGAAGAGGGGACAGGATGTGCCTGGGTAAGCTGAGGCAGACTGCTGTAATGGGCTGTTTATCTGTAGTAGCACAGCTTTGTTTAATATAAGGTCAGGGAAGATAGAAGTGAGAGGGGACGGTACGGACATTCCAGTGAAATAGCTCACCATCAAAGAACCGAGGGCTTTAAAGCATCTGCCGACTCATACACGTATGAAGTATATTTAAAGTATGAATCGCGGGTCTTATGGGGGGCTTAGACCCTAATTTTGTGATGTCGACACTCCAGGCCACAGAGTTTAAACTTGTGTCTGATTATCGTGCGTAAGAGTTCAGACGAGGTTATGTTTGAACTCCTGTTCACGTCAAACAGCACAGACCTCAGTCTCTCCGTGCTGTGTGAGCATAGAGTGGGAGTAAATCACAAGTGCATCCTGAAGTGGATGTGTCTGTGTGTGTCCGAATGTGTGTGTGTGTGTGTGTGTGTGCGCACAAGACAAGTATGTGTCTTTGTGCATGAGTGTATGCGTGTGTGTTTTGCGCGTGTATGCACACGTACGTGCATAAATGGGCCTTTGTGTGCATGAGTCTCTCAGTGTGCGTACATTTCTCTGCATCTGTAGCATGATTGTGAGTGTGTATGAGCGTATGCGCTTTGTGTGCAGGTGCATATGTGTGTATGTCTGTTTATGTGTGTGCGCGTGCGTGTGTACGTGCGTGTGCATGTGTGCGTGCGTGTCAGAGTGTGTACTTGTGCGTGCGTATGCGCGTGCGAGTGTGTGTGTGCGTTAGTTGCTGATTAATTGAGACAGAACACAGTGTAGGGGGAGCACTGGCTCACACACGTTGGACACACCTCCAGTGATGATCCCTCCGGGGTGATTAATTGATATCAGAAGGGGTCGTGGCCCAGGAGCTGTCAATCACAGCGGATGGAGGAGTGGAAGCAGCACCTTCCCTTGGGCCATCCATCACTCACCGTCCCACAGCACCAAGCGAGGCTCCGCCTCGCATTCCAGAGCGCAGCTATGGAGGGGGAGGCCGCTCGCAGGTGCACAGGTCTTACATTTTTCGATTTTCACCATTATTTTAGAGCTGCCAGCATTACCAGTGAATCCCAAACAGAGAGAGACCAAGTTGAGCCCCAGAAAACAGGTTATGTGCCGGAATGAACAGTGAACAGCGTCTCATCCAGACTGATCCCCACTGTAATGACCTCTACGCAGACCTGCCCTGTTCAAATATCCTGAGGCGCTGAAAGATCCTAGAGCAAATTGACACCATCTCATCGGAATGTACAGTAAATCTGGCCTGTCTTATAAATAAAATTTTTTGTGAGAGACAGGACAGCACATCCTTCACTCATTTTGGAGGGCTGTTATGTTAAAAGCAGATGATCTACCTTGCAGATGTGACCAATCGGAGCTCGGCAGCACATTTCGGGTCCGCCAGAGCACCGTTCTCCAACTTGAGTGGAAAAAGCAGGGAGAAATAGTCCTGTCTCTCCGGCACCCGACGTGTCCCTTCACACCAGACCAAAAGCGTTAAATGTGCACACATCCATTCTAAATTGCGCGTGCTGTGATTGGTTCCACTCTTGTCACGAGCGCCGTGAGCCCCTCCGATGACCTTGCCCCACAAGGCTGGAGGCAATGAGCCGTCGCTAATTCGAGAGCGTCCCTACTTCATTGTGAAACGGTAACATGTTCAGAAAGTAAACATTTTCCCCAATATGTTCCAATCACCAGCATTTGCTAATTAGCACAATTCTTCAGCCACGAGGTAGAAGTAATTAGTGAAATCAGCTGGTTGAGTTCATGGGTGGAAGAAAAACATGGCAGGATTTTTACTTTCTGACCCCTGGAGTTCCCACCTCTGAACGGTAGTTAGCAGTGACTAGTGGTTGTCTAATTAGCGGCCTTTCGGAGGTGAGGGGAGGGGAGGCTTGTGATGAGATGAGGGTGAGGGAGGGGTTACCTGCTGGCTGGCACTGGGTCACTGTCCCTCAGAGCTCTCTGGGGGGAGAAATCTCCCCTGTCAAAGCACTCATAGCCCCAGTTATAACAGGAATTAATGGTTGCAATCCTGGAATGTAAGCAATGAGCCCTGTGGTTGATGGACCATGTTCTAAAATTTACTATCCAGGCTATAGGAACACACACATACACACATACACACACACACACACACACACACACACACACACACACACACACGCACACACATACACACAGGCTGTATATTTGTACGCACTCTCTCATCTATCTCACACACTCACACGCATATGCACACGCCCAAGTGCACTCACCACAACACGGGTCATGTTGTCAGGCAGGGTGTCGATAGCCAGGCCGCCCCCCAGTGTGTCCCGGGCATTTCTAGGCCGTCCTGAGTCCGGGAGGGGTTTCTGGTGCCTGTGGTTCTTGTGGAGGCCCGGCGAGCCCTCCACGCTCCACGGCGATGCGTACGCCACTCCTGGCCAAAAACACACAACAGGAGCACAAACGTTTACAGCACAGCTACAGACATGGCTCTGCTTCGGAAAAATACTCGTAAACAGTCCTGTCTGCTTCGATTTTATCACAAAGGAAGTGAGGGAAAGAGAGGCCGTAAGAAGCAGACAAATTAAGAAAATAATCCGCACACTGCAAAAAGCTCCCTTATGACAAATGTATTAACAGTTACCAAATGTGATGTTTCTAGCTACCATGCTCTTCATCAGACTTAAGACAAAAAAAAGAGCTCCTTTATTTAAACTATGCCAAAAGGTCACCTGACTGGTCACTATAAGTCATATAGCTAAAGAAAGAAACAACCTTGAGAAAAATTCCAAGTTATTAGTAAATTCTAACAAAGCAAACATATTATTGGCTCTTGCCTGTTCTTGGGTGGTACCACAACGTGTGGAACAGAGGCGTCAAACTCAGGGGGTTAAAATTTGAGATATCTTGCTATGTGAGACTGAGCTACCATGTCTACAGCACATTAATTTATTCGGAAAGGACGTCGATATCAACCGCCGCTGACACACTTCGCTCACTGACATTAGAATGGGCAGGCAAACCCAGCCTGGCCCAGGAGAACAGGGTCCACAGAAGGATGCAGGAGCCAATGGAGGGGACAGTATCTCCTCTTGTCAGCCTGAAGGAGCCTCATGCCAGCTAGCTTACTGGATAAAGTGAGATTGAAGGCACTAGATAGCAAAATTCAGACTACAGTGGATAACCGCATGCCAGCATGACGTACGCCTGCTGGTGATTGACTGGAAAAATTGCTGGCAACCACAAAAAAATCCACTTCTTCTACTCGCATGTCATTAAATATAATTCATGCAGCAGTTTTCTTCCTGAAGAGGAGACGGAGTTCAACTGCAGCTTTAGCGCTCATCAAATGTCTTAGCTGGCAGCTAGGCTGTGTTGTTTTGGTTTTGGATATGTGAAGAAAAAGCAGAATCCTTTTGCAGAAAACAGTATGTCTTCGGGTCCAGTTTTTACACCTTGGATTTCAGCATGATGGATAGGCCTCCGAACTCTAAATCTGGCTTTCTGTTAGCCAAAGTGTCCACTGGAGGGGGAGCTGGAGCTAGTTACCTTTGTTCTGTTAACTCTCTCTGTCTCTTTTTCACTCTCCTCTTGTTCCCGTTTCTGTCTCTTTCTCTCTCTCATGCATGCACACACACACACACACACACATACACACGTCACACACACACACACACACACACGCACACACACACGTCACACACACACACACGTCACACACACACACACACACACACACACACACACACACACACACACGTCACACACACACACGTCACACACATACACACACACACACATACACACGTCACACACACACACGTCACACACAAACACACACACACACACACAAAAACACACAAACACACACATTGCTGATATTGAGTCCAAAAATTCTGTTTCTTTTTTTCTTATACAATAAATCAGTCTGAAACATGCTAGCGGTAGAACCAGCACCGTCTGATTTTTGGTAACAAAGACAAAACCCAGGAAAACTCTGGAAAGAATGCCAGCCAGTTCTCTGCTGTTTAATCACCGTTTGGGAAAATATATTAAAACAACACACACACACACACACAAAACAGGAAAGCCCCTGGCCGTTTTGTCAGCCTGCCACTTCATATTTTCCCACTCACAGCGACAAAACTCCTAGAGTGCCTAGCTTTCCTGTACACTGGCCTTCAGGGGCTCCAGCCAGGCTGCTTCGCTGTGAGCATCCCAACAACGTCCCCCTGGGGCCCCCGTCGCTCAGCCTTGGGAGGTTGCGGGGTGCTCACCTGTAAATCAGCCAAGGGAAGCACTTCTGCAAATCCTCCCCAGAGAAGCCTTGTGTTATTGGAAAAGTGGCCAGGTTCTTGCGTCCATCTGTTTTTCGTTCAAATCTCTAAGCCTCTATTATTCGAACATTACCATGCCGTGCTTCAGCGTGCCGTGGAAAAGCTGCCTTTGGGGTGCAATTTAACAGGCTGTCTGTAATGTCGTCGACGCAGAGTCTAACCGAGCCAGACATAATTAAGCAGTGCTTCAAAAACAATTAGTAAAGTGCAAACAAAGGGCTGACAGGGGCGGGTGTCGGGGCATCGATCGGGCGGCGTGCCCTGGAATCAAAGCGACAGTACTCTTTCACCTACAGCTTTCCCTTGTACCGGAGCTGCTTCTTTAGCCTTCAGCTTTAGTCTCCCTGTGCATCCTTTCACTACAGAGCAGTGCAGAATACAGCAACCGAATAGGGGCAGATAATGATGTGTTTGTGTCTGTGACCATATCTCAGTTCTTGGGAGCGAGTCGATCCATTTTCTCTTTGTTCGCCAAGGAACACTATGCTGGACTGCGGAGACAAACTGCCGAAAAATAAAGATGTGAGTCTTGCTTGGCTGCTGTCGCCCCTCTTCAAATAACTTTCATTGCCGGGTTTTCGTCTATCGCTCTTAATTATTTAACAGAGTCCAAGCAACGTATATCATCATCCTTTACCTGTCTGATCCCACACACCGTCAAATTCTACGCTCATCTGGCTTCAAAAAGCAGAGCCCAGTATAACGGCCAATAGGAAAGGGGAGGACAGTGGCCGCCCGGCGCCCGACACAACAGCCGGACTGTCGGCACGTCCCCCTGGCCTCCTCCAGGGCTGCAAAGTCACCGCGGTGCTTAGCGCGTCTGCCTTGGGAACACACCGGAAGAAACGCAGAATCACAAGCTATATGGGATATAATGCGTTTTTGAGTCTGAGAGGACAAACCGTACGAAGGTGAGGGATTAAGAGAGCGAAGAGAGACAGAGAGAAAGTGGCCAGGGCAAACTGCCCAGTGCTCACATAAATAAAAGCTAAAACTCCTACAGTGTTCTGCTGATATTGATCTTCTCTCACTGTCTGTCGGGTAGGAGGTCTGCTCTGTGCCTTTGTTAATATTTCAACTTCGAGACTACTCTTATTTTCCAGTTAAAGATGTTGAAAGAGTACACCTCGCTGGTGAGAGTATTATTGTATATGTGAGAATATGTTACATTCTTGACATATACCTTAGCTGCATTATAAAAGACTTCGGTATAGCTTTCGGTAAACAGCCTTTGAGTATAGTTGGAATGAAATTGAAAAAGGCACTGTTGGCCACAAAGTGTTAAGCTCAGTTTCTTGACGAAATTGAGAAACTTTGGCTCGGTGTGACTTGGCTCTTAAGTCCCTTTAAAAAAATGAGAAGTATTTCACAATAATTCATTACCTCCCCAAAAATAGACCACTGTTGTGAGCCCGTATTCTGTGTGGTAATGCCTGAAAGCCTGCTATTCACTTTTAATTACTTTTGCTGAATTATGGACAAGACTTGACAGCAAAGCCATTTCCTATAAAAATGACGCAATTACTGTGACCTTGTGGCCACTCCTGGTGCATTCATAAGGCGTTAAAGGCTGAAAGTAAACGGATATTAAAAGGAACCTGAAGCTGTGTGACCCTGGCGATGTATCAAGAATCAGTCAGGCTGAGGAGCCTGAAACAGCTTCTGTTTGCCACGGTCTGGGTCATAGCAACTGTTTGTATATGTTCAGGTAAGCAGAAACCGTCATTACTGAAGCTGCAGTGGGATACACTCCACGTGCTTTAGAAAGAAAAACGCAGCCAACGAAAAGGTCTCGTTTTTCGTAACGTTGTTTTGCATTACCGTCGTTACTGCTGTTAAACGTGCGAGAGGTCGAAATAGGTCTTGAGAGGATTGAGAGGTAATGGGTTGAGCGAGTCTCCAAACAAGCATGCCCATATACGCCTCTACACACATTCACGGACTCTTCCCTCATAATAACAGCATCATCAATAACCCCTCCCCTCACCACAACAGGGCGCAGCCACGGAATGGCACCATGATTGCGATTAAACGACATTCATTTAGCAGACGCTCGGGAGAATGTAAATGCACTCACCTGGTGGCGCACGGCCTGCAATATCTGGGTCTCATTAAACATGCACAGTATGGATTCCAACATGCACACATTTTTTTCCCTCAGTTATTGATGTGAAATGGTGGGGGCGTTTTATATTCAGCGAATACGCCGAAAACAAACATCAGTACGAAGGACCGACCGGGATGCGCCGCCGGAGGAGAAAATGAACAACGGCCCCGTCCGCACGTCTCACGGGCCCGGGCCGCTTCGCGCGGCTCGTCACGGTCGCCGGTTTTGACGAGCGTTCACCCAAGGGTTGCGGTCCCTGGTCTATTAAATACGCGCCGGGGAACAGCAACTCCAGAGCAACAGCGGAACGTGGGAAGCACGCAGAAACGGAATCAAAAACACTATACAAAAAAGCCGACCGTGGCCGAATCGCCCTTTCGAACTATGTAACGGTTCTTTCAAAAGTACCGACAGGAAAGAGTGGGAGTGTTTGAACAACTAACCCCACAGAAGCAGAGCAGCTGCAAACAACTGCTCCTTTCTTTTATTGAAAGATGCTGAGATATGACACAGCGTGTAATAAACTGCATTACCAATGTACTAGGCTATATGTGGGGTTAAGGATCGTGGGGGGGGTCACAGCGGGTAGGGCAGGCAGTCTGCTGCATGGGGGGTTGAAGGGCTACAGCCCATTGTGTCATTGATCGCAGCTGTGTGACAGCTGGACGGCGCCTTAAAATCTGAAAGCTTAGCTCGAGTTTTACGAGCGCCTGATGAGAGGGCTGGAGGGGGTCAAAGAGTTAACGCTTTACTCTGATCCCCTTACCACAGAATATATTACAATATGCACTGTTATTTATGATGCTACATCACTTATGATAAACATTTTGTATTATCTTTCTTTTCTGTTACTCAATTATCTTTTTTTATGCACAAAAAACGGTTTCATTTTTAAACATTACACTGCTGTATATTTACAAAGCCACTCATGTTGAAGGCTTTGTTCAAAGGCGCAGTCAGCGCCACAGATGGGAATCAATCCCGAAACCCTCTGGTTCAAAGGCCGAGGTCCTAATTCAACAGGCCTTGCTGTGTCTGGCACTCAGCCAATCACAGGGGGACAATGGAGGCGAAAGGGGGCTAACCTGCGCCACAAAAGAAGTGCTGAGACAGGACTTTCAGTACTACTATTCTCACAGCTCTTACACAATCACAGAGGAACATCAGCACCAATCATAGCTCTTATACTGTCAGAGAGACATCTCAGCACCAATCACAGCTCCTACACAATCACAGAGGAACCTCAGCACCAATCATAGCTCTTATACTGTCAGAGAGACATCTCAGCACCAATCACAGCTCTTACACAATCACAGAGGAACCTCAGCACCAATCATAGCTCTTATACTGTCAGAGAGACATCTCAGCACCAATCACAGCTCTTACACAATCACAGAGGAACATCAGCACCAATCATAGCTCTTATACTGTCAGAGAGACATCTCAGCACCAATCACAGCTCCTACACAATCACAGAGGAACCTCAGCACCAATCATAGCTCTTATACTGTCAGAGAGACATCTCAGCACCAATCACAGCTCTTACACAATCACAGAGGAACCTCAGCACCAATCATAGCTCTTATACTGTCAGAGAGACATCTCAGCACCAATCACAGCTCTTACACAATCACAGAGGAACCTCAGCACCAATCATAGCTCTTATACTGTCAGAGAGACATCTCAGCACCAATCACAGCTCTTACACAATCACAGAGGAACCTCAGCACCAATCATAGCTCTTATACTGTCAGAGAGACATCTCAGCACCAATCACAGCTCCTACACAATCACAGAGGAACCTCAGCACCAATCATAGCTCTTATACTGTCAGAGAGACATCTCAGCACCAATCACAGCTTACACAATCACAGAGGAACCTCAGCACCAATCATAGCTCTTATACTGTCAGAGAGACATCTCAGCACCAATCACAGCTCCTACACAATCACAGAGGAATCTCAGCACCAATCACAGCACTTATACAGTACTGTCAGAGAGAAGACCTCAGCACCAATCACAGCACTTACACTGACAGGGAGAACTCTCAGCACCAATCACAGCCCTTACACCGTCAGATGGGACCCTCAGCACCAATAAAAGCTCTTGCACTTACAGACAGTAACCACAGCACCAAGCACACTGACAGACAGTAACCGATCAGCACCAATCACAGCTCTTCCAGTGTCAGAGGTGGCAAAACCCAGAAAACAGGCAAACCGGCCATTCAAGAACACAATTCCCATAACACCCCAAAGCGTATGGTGAGTGTACCCCTGGTCATCATGACTGGTCACTTTTACTGAGGCTTCATAGACGCATCACGCTCTTATCTATTTAGTAAGAGGCACTTCATACTTCATACTCAAACATACACAAACAAACAAACCCTGAACTTTGTCATATGATATCCGGTGCTTTCTGTAAGAACTAAGAAACGCAACACCTACAAATCACTGTATAGTTTATGTGTGTTAAATGTTCCTTTCAATTCTGCAGCCAATTTAGTAGCCTAGGAAAGAAGAGTGGGCTCTTTAGCCAATCAATGACAAATTTATAACTGGTGCTGAAATGCACCAAAACCCAGCAGATGTCCCGCTGCAGATGAGTCTGACTTCATCTTCCTCTCCACGGGGAAAGCTAAGCTATGTGGTGGAGCCTGGTGCAGTGCTGGGTGGAGGTTAACACGGCTCAGCGTGTTCCTGGTGGCTTCACTGGGTCGCCTGCACCATGGGAACACAGCACATCAGCATTCAGCTGGACTACACCAGGGTAACCAGGCATGTCTGCACCAGAGACGCCAACACAGAGAGGAGGAGAGAAAAGAGAGGAGAGAAAACAGAAAAGAGGGGAGGCAAATCATCAGACTCACTGAGGAGAAAGCGACAGTGGCAGCAAAATAGGTATGGGAGGGGTGAGAAAGACTAAGAGCGAAATTAGACTGCGCTAAGAATCTGAGAGTCTGGGGAGAGAAAGAGAGAGACAGAGAGAGAGAGAGAGAGAGAGAGAGAGGGAGAGAGAGAGAGGCAGCGACAGTCGCAGGGGAGCGGTTTCTAATTGCAGCAGCCTTGTTTGATCTCATTGCGAGAGACCTGGGCTATTTCCGCCGCTGTATAATCACGGCCCACTAACTGGATCAAATTAGCCACTTGTGTGACTGACGAGAACTTACAGACAGTGATCACGCAGACTGACAAAGGCTTCTTAGCCACAATGCTTTGGGGCTTTGTTTTACATGTTTTTGCCTGTTTAAAAAAGTGTTTAAACCTTTGTACACCTGCTTTTGAGTGCTTTGGATCTTGGATCACAATTAAAATATAATTGATCACAGTGTTTTCTACCCCCGTCTGAATGGAAGCAGGTTACTGACCCAGGAAATGTTATGTACATGTTACACCCAAAGATTTCTCAAGTGAACTCCAGAACATACCGGAAGAGCCATTAAGCCAAATTATAAAATCGCTTACGAGGTCAATATGCCTGCATGGTAATGAATACAACATTTTTTTATTACAGTTACTGAAGTTTCTCTGTCATTTTTAGGCTGTTTTATAAAATCGCGAAAACCAATAAAGTTGTTCTGTAAAGCTGCCAGCACTGGGGGATTAGACTTTTATTAGCAGAGCCTACAGCGGTGCTAATCACTGAAAGATGAGTTGACATTTCACAATCGGCGTGAGGACCGTTTCCCAGAGAGAAGGCCCGCACTGCGGCCAGCATCGCACGTCTCCCGTTGTGTCGCAAAAGCCGTTCCGTCAGTGCTGTGAAGCCTAACCCTAAAGCCTATTTCTGATTTTCCCCCATTTTGGTAGCTAATTGTACCCTATCTATTTCCCGTCTAGCAACCGCTTGAGAATTCACTGCTGCAACCCCGTCAGCCGGTAGTAGGAAAGAGGTCGTCCGAGGCCATTTTGTATGCGATGATTCTCCCCCACGAGTCCTCCCCCCACCCCGGGAGCAGCCATCAATTGTCGCTCCCTCAGGGCACCGGCCATACTCGAATCTGGCAGGACCGGGGATGAAATCCCCGATCCTCGGGGTGCAACCACACCGACTGATGGTCTGCACCTCGCTGCGCCACCGCGGCGCTGCCCACAACGTTTCCCCTCAAAGTCACACACCTCTAGATTTTTTTTATGTCGCGGACACTTTGTTGCATGGTGTGATTGGACGGTTTACAAAAGCCAACGAATGTTCACGAGTTTGGCGTCTCGTCACCACAGAGACAACCCTTGTGCGGCGCCTTCGTTTTGTTTTGTCGAAAGTGTCGTGCGACAAAGCATAAATGAGACTCAAAGACCCTCCGCAGCCTCCGCAGTATGCTAAACCTTCTGAGCCACCACGCTCTCCCGAGGCCGACTTCACTGCCCAAGCCCGGCCGCCCTGTTCAGTGCACATTGCAGTCGCCATCCCAATGCTAACCTTCCTTCGTATTATCGAGCCCTAACCCTAACCCTAACCCGCTGCTGCCTGCCACCAGCCTCAGGGGTAAAGCCCAGAGAAACCCCCGCCTCCCGGTCTGGTTCCTGCAGTATCGACGCCAGCAACGGAAGACGAATGAAGAAGCCGGGAGCGTGTGACACGGAAGGCTAAAAATAAACCCAATTATCCACCTCTTTTCTGTACTTTTTCAGCCAAATGCCTCTGCACAGTGGGGTCATTCCACCACTGTCTTCTCTTCCTCTTCTGTTAAAGCTCTCTCCCTGCTACTCTGCTCCTTAGAAGCATCTTAATCTTATCAGTACTTAACCCTCTCTGCCCAGAGATGGGCAAAATAAATAAGTACAAAATATCCCAGACATAACTGTAAAAAGAAACAAAAAGATTAAAGATGCGATAGGAGGGAGACCGTGACGTATTTAGAGTATTTAGGAAATACAGAAACACCCCCTTCTAAAATATCTTGATACAAATTGCATCGTGATTTGTCCAAGCTAATAAAGTAAAAATGAAAAAATGTATGAAAGCATTTGGAGGATGTATCCTTGTCTCTGCCCCACACTCTGCAGCCCTATGATCTGGGGAAAAGGAGAAAGATATCCCTACAGAAAGAGGGTTGAGAGGAGGCACAGCACTAAAGAAATAGGAGGGCATCGGTTTCAAAGGATTCAAATCTCATGTTGTTTCAACCCAACCTCTCCAGTTATGCAAATGAGCACCTGAAAGAAACATTATAAACAATGTCAGTACTGGAACTGGGCCTGTAAGGATATTCTATACAGATGTTCGTCCATGTTGTACAGGAAAAGAGATAAGTGAGAGCCTGAGTGTGAGAAAGAGATTGAAAAGACAAAATCAACATGTGACACATGAAAATAATACAGCTCTCAGTCTGGTTTTATGCAAAAACAAGACAAAGCATCTGCTAATCAATAATTTATTGGAGTGGGAATTGAAATGACGTTTAGACGTGTCATTATTTATTTGCTCTGAAAGTGCCCTTATACTGAGCAACTTAATGACCTCATTTGTTCAGTGTATCAAAAGGCAGTCCAAAGGCATAAATCAGTTAAGGAACGCAGGAAACAAGCTGAATGCCCAAAGAGAAAAGAAATGTAGAAACAGAAAGAGAAAAAGATAATCATCTTGTTTTTGAGCCTCTAATTTGGTTGGCAAACAAGCGCCCAAACATCGCTGCACAAAGTCCAGAGACCGCAGAGGCACATGTGTATAGTTACATGTGCTTTTATGTACTTTTAAAGGTTTTGGCCAATAGAAATGATGAGTGTGAAGACCCTGCCCTTGCTGAGTGGATTAGAAAACTGGCAAAAACTCATCCATCTGGCACGCACCCTACCCACAACCCAACTGCCCTCTACACAAGGACTCAACGCATACGTAAGGCAGCCGGGCCTGCTTAGGCATGGTTTACAAGGCTGTCTGCACTGTGACCAATCAGATCAGCCGAGTTATAGAAACATGCACAAAGTGGAAATACGGCAACCCACTCATCACCCATCGGTGAGTATCACGCAGGTATTGCAGGACAGGATCAATCAGAGCATAGCAGCATCCAGTGTGGAAACGGACGACTCCCCAGACTGCAGTAAGCCACTGAATCAGAGGCCCTGGGGCTCAATCCCAGAGATCTTTGCACCACTCTCGCATACCCCAAATGTCAATACATGAAGCTAAGCGATCCAACGCAGCGTCAGGAAAGTAGGTTTCTCGGAGGCCCAGACGGCTTTGGCTGACAGTGCCATTGGCGCGAACCAGTGGCCTGAGGAGGCAGCCTGGAAGAAGGTGGTCAGAAAACGTTATTTTCAAGAGCGGGAAGAAGAATCATCGGGAGGGGGCGTGTCTGTGTACAGCCCCCGCCCACCATCGCAGATGAGCAGAGAGCGGAGCAGGCGGTAGCGGGCGCAGTTTAATGTGAGAAGGGCGGCCACCGCGCTGCAGTTCACCCACCAGAGGGCAGTCTAACAGTAGCCCCTGCCCTCACTGGCCAGTTGTGGACACAGGAGGACAGAAGAGACAGGGCAGCTGCTGTGTTCACAAAAAACAGGCTTAATGTTGATGCTCAGGATTTATCTGTGACTGAAAGAGTACTCTCATAGCCCTGCCTCAAATTAATTACGTTTTTGCAGCACAGGACATGCAAGCCCTCTGAAGCACACACCAAGAGGGTCTGCCAAAGGACAGTGGGAACAGGACGGCCAGACCCTGACCCCAGTGCCCTACTGCCATATGAATGTCCTTTTCGTCAAAGCCAACTCCTCAGCTTTTACAGTTAAACTTTTACACTTAAAACACAGTTAATTTCCTATGTTCGCCAGGACAACGGGACTGTGCTAACAGTGCAGCTGATTCTAGAACGTCTTACTGCGCCGGTACTGGTTTTAAGAATGTTAATGATCTTTTTCTGAAGTACTGCTGCTCTTATCCATTTTAAATGAGTGTAATTTAATTCCTCCATAAAAGCGACATTTTCTATTCCTGTCTGAAAATGGACGTAATCATGGGCGTAGGTTTGGTTTGAAATGTGCTGGGGACAAAGACGCATTCGGAAGTGCATTTTCAGAAGTGCTGGGTACAATGACGCATTTATTAGCCCGACCAAAGAGAAAGAAATTGTTGACGGGGGGAGGAATTGCTATCAAAAGGTTTCGCGGACCTTCAATTGAAATTGTTGACGGGGGGGGGGGGGTGCTATCAGAAGATTTCGCGGACCTTCGATTGAGATTGTTAACGGGGGGGGGGGGGGTGCTATCAGAAGATTTCGCGGACCTTCGATTGAGATTGTTAACGGGGGGGGGGGTGCTATCAGAAGATTTCGCGGACCTTCGATTGAGATTGTTAACGGGGGAGGGGAAGGGGGGAGGGGAGGGGGGGGGGGGGGGTGCTATCAGAAGATTTCGCGGACCTTCGCTTGAGATTGTTGACGGGGGGGTTTGTGGAGGTTGGGTGCTGGGTGCTGTCATTTCAATACTGTTTATTACATTGTTCTTTTAGCGTATTTACCGCGAGTGTTCGTTTGCGAAACCTGACACCTCAGACTGGTCTTAGCTCATTTGCATACCAACAGTAATTGGATGTTTACGGAGGGGGAAGGAGGGAGGGGCGATCTCTCACTGCAGAGTTTGTGAAGACACGCTGCACAGAGATGAGAGTTGATGGGAAGCTTATATTTAACTTGTGCTTTTTCCGGCAGATTTTTCACTTCTAAAAGTATGATTTGAGGGGGCAGGCCATCTGTTTGAGGGGGCCTGCCCCCTCTTGCCCCTGCGTATAGCCGGCCCCGACGCGCATTCATTTTTCCCCCCTTTCGCGCAAGTCATGTTAATTCATAAAAATGTATACAAAAATGTGATGACATCCGACACGTTTTATGATATAAATATTATATATCGATGCGGATAGAGATTTTTGTGGATCTGTTGGCATCTGTCGCTCAAGAATTATATGTGTTATGAACTTTTTTTTTTTTTTTACTAAATTGAGCTCGAGTTTTTTAAAAAAAAAGTGGTGGGTACAAAATGACTCATGACGAAAACTGGTGGGTACGTGTACCCACCGTCCCCCCCGTATTCTACGCGCCTGGACGTAATGTAATGTGATCTGTGAAATGAAATATTCTGCTGTTAAAAAAAACTTCCACATCTTATTCTCTCAGTCCCAGCAGTGCCTTTCCATTTGGGAGGACACTCTCAGATTAAACTTGCTCGGCAACTGAATGGCCAGCTCCATTATCCCTGGCTGATATTACATGCACTACATCTTCACTATGCCTTTGGTTTTGACATGGCAAAGCATCAAACGGCATTCAATATGTCATACTATAATCAATATACTTTGGGTCATTGGACAATCCTGCTCAGTCCTTCTTAGTATGTCGTAAGGTAAAAAGCAGACAAATCAAAAATCTATTTGATTAACCCATTCTCGCAGACCCCCCTAGTGGCCATGGTGCCGGCACCAAGATTTTGCTGAACTCAGATATTAACTTCTCCTGCAACCAAACTATTAGTGGAAACTTTATTAGTACATAATTTCTGACAACTCTGCTGAATACGGAGTTTCTAAGTGTCACTATTGTCCCGTAGCAAGTCCATTTAACTAGCAACCCCCTACCCAGACTCGCCTGCAACTATACCTACCCATGCGTGACACAGTGGACAATAGCGTCTATGTGTGAGTTCATAAATATATTTTTCATCACAAAGAATTTGTATTCTGTCATAGCAAGAAGATAAACCCAACAATAGATCATATGCCAAAAAATACCCCAGCTCACTCAAATGCAAAATAAACATAAAATTTTTGTTTAATTATACCATGTCATTCTACTATCAATATCTGCTACTAAATATGAAATAAATATCCAATCCTACCATTGATTTTATGCCTAAAGATGTTTCTTTGAAAATAAAGTTATTGTCTGGGACAATCAGTTTGAGAAATATACTTTATATACTATCTGAAACATCGACACGTACCCCCCACGCTCTGCAAATCTGTCTCATTCGTTACAATTTATTCTGGTTTCATTGTCAGTTCTTTTAACCAATAAAAACCGGGAATGGTGTTTGCAATGTCTTATTGGATGCTTTGAACGATGCTTTGAACGATAAATTACAGCCAGGCATAACAGAATTTCTAGTTTCATTAGTTTAGTTTTACTAAATTTACTAACTCGTCAGCATGGCGATAGAAAATCCACGCCTGCTTACGTGAATTTTGGGAGTGGGTCCGAAGATACCATAGTTACAAAGATACCATTGCATTGATTTTGTCAGAGAATATCCCTGAGGGATATGCAAAAGAGAATTTTTTCTCCTTGATATGTAAGTATTACTGCTTGTGATATTTAAAATATGTATGTTAGGTTTTCCACTCTACCACAGTGTTGTGCCATGTGTTCAATATTATTATTTTTGCATTTTGAGTGCATTTCACATACTGTAGTGTAAGCGTTCATAGGTGGCTCAGTCATGCTTTAAGTTTGAGCTCAAACATTTGCCAGCATTTTCCTGATGGTGGAATATTATTTTATTGTAATGTTATTTTACATTATATACACTATGCCGTATTAGTATGTCCCTGGGTAATACTTGTCACTTAGGGCATGAAAAATACTCAGTCCCATTTACTGTGCTAGATGAATGTTCAATTTTCCTTAGAGTGAGTATAGAACAGAATAGAATAAAATAACTTTTATTTTCCCGCTAGGGAACTTCAGTTGTAGCCACAGCAACAACAAAAAAGACATAGATAGTGGGTCAGACCCCCAACACACAAACAAACATATCAAACAAAGACATCCAACAGAATCATTATATCAATCAAGTGAATGAAATTAATTAAAGTGCAATACAGCCATGAATAAAAATAGCCCCCGCTGTCCCGAGATGTCCAATGTCAACAAGCAGTCCAACACACAAACTCCGCCTCCACGACTCTTCTCCATACACGCAGCGCCGTGGTCTCTGCCCACCGCTGAAATGGAGCGCCGAACTGCATCAATCTTCCCAGTCGTCTCCTTACTCCTCCCCCGCATTATGTTCTCCTTCCCTGGTTGCCTTTTGAAGATTGCCTGCACTCCCGGATCAGTCCCGACATCTTCAACTCCGGTGAAGAGCGATGGTTGGTAACTTTGTTGCTGCAGTCTGCAGATCCAACGGACATTCCCGAGCATATGTTGTGAATGCGTCTCCATGGTGACAACCACAAACAAAATTATCCCAAATATACAATTCGTCAATATTATAAAAACAAGCAGCAGGAGTGTCCTGACAAATTTCCAGCCTGCTTCCCCATCCCACAATAGACACACAGCGCATGAAAAAAAACAAAAAACACAAAAGCCAGACACAACAAAATACATTCAAATGAACAAACACGAACACGAGAGACAGCTGGACTACATGACGCCATTACTGCGCCATGTGTGTATATGCTTTGTAATGGACAAAAAATATTGAATAAATTTTATGACAGGCTTTGGATAGGTTTTTGGACCTATATATATCTATCCCCCTATACAGATGAAAATGTACTTGAAAATGATGCAAAGGTTAGTTTTATGAGCCAAAACAGTTGATTTGTAGTTAAATATATAATAAATGTATGTTTTACAGCAGTGCACAATTTATCCATTTTTGATACATTTGGAGACACTAAGGGACAACAGGGTACACTGCCTATATTTTACATCATAGATCTTTAGGAGTTCTCCATATCACCCTCAGATTTTGCACACTTGTGGACACAAAGTTTATGATCCAGGTAATGTATAGTGTTGCCTGTTTCACATATGTAGCTCTCAGTATTTCAAAACTAAAAAAAAACATTTTTTTTTACAAATATTCTTTGCATTTGTGGTACTTTATTTTGACCTAAATTATGAAAATAAAGTAATCTAATTTAGTATTGTAAATGGTACAACTACCTTAAGCCATTTACCAAGTTTCTGCGATGCTCACACCTGGAGTTATAAAACGTTAAATAGAAAACCACCTAAATAGGTGAGAATTGACCAAATTTGCCATCTGCGCGAAGGGGTTAAAAAGCACTTTTGATAACATAATGGTTCACACATTGGGAAGAAGCTTCTGCACCATGTCCATATGAAAAGACATTATGGAAATGACTGGATGACTGGATTAACTCATTTCTCAGAGGGATGGGATGTGGATGAAAGAACTCTTGGATCAGACAGAAAGTGACAACAGGTGAGAAGAGAAGGTCTTCTATCTACATTTCCACATGGAGTATTCCGGTTTCTTCACTGTGAACGGGCCCCAAGCATGTGCCATGTCTGCTCCTCGAGGAGTTAAGGAGGCTGCCAGAACCTCGTCTTCAAGGGCGAACGTAACCATGGGATGCATATAAAAACAGCAACAGGACCTGGGCTGATAACAATTAGGACAAGTCAGTTTAACCACAAGAATATATGGGTCAAATCTAAAACGCTGGTCACATAACTGTGGGAAAGAATGGGGAGCCAATCTAAATGCAACTGGAGTTCATTTTGAAACATTGAAGCATCTGCCCAATGACCTATTCATAAAAAATAATAACGACGATGAAATCACAGAGGATTTTACGAGAGATTAATCAGAGTCAGAAGATCATCGGCCTAATTTTGAGATGAGAAAATCTAAATGGAGAGGTAATGCCTTTTTACCTTTTTTGTGCCAAAATGATACGTCCCAAACATCTAATGCAGCAGGTTTCTGTACACTCACAGTCTCCCTTCTACACCCTGCAAAGGGATGATTTAATTGAAACAATAATGGATTTCAAGCCTATTACTGGCATCCAAACAGTAAGACATAATTGAAAGCAGAAAGCTTCAGTGATGGGAAAGTTTTTAAAAACACTTTCCCCTTCTGAAGTTGACGTTCTGGAAGCAATAAATACATTTTGTTTTTGTAGTGTTTGGAGCCTTGTCAAAATTAAATATGCAAATGGGCCAATATGTTAATGATTAAATAAACTTTGAGTGAAGTTTCACATCTGATTGCCTAATGTGACTTCAGACCTAAAGCAACCAGCAACAGAAGGCCAGGAAATATTTCTGGGACGTGAACCAGATAATACCGGAACAAATGAACATTTCAGGGTTCGACCTCATTACGCCTCATTTTCTCCCTCCTTCTGCTGCTGGTGTTGCAATTTAAGAAAGCTGAGCTCCTTCCATTGGTGCTTATATAGCTACCCAATCAGCAGTCACTATTTAATTTGAACCGTCAGATGGTGTTGCAGCAATGGGCTGGGTTTGAAACTGCAGTTAGGCCTTCCAAAATGGGGGGGAAAAGGGGGATACTAAAGAATTTTTAAAAGACGGAAGAGCATTGATTGATTGAGTTGGTACTCCGCATTAAATGCTGTCACTCACTCAGGAGTTGAAACATAAATGCACCAGAAATATCTCCTCCTCGACGGTTTTTCACCTGGAGGACAGGGCCTTACTTGAACCAAAGGTTGGAGGCAAGCAACATTTTAGCAGTTCGATATTAAAAACAAGTCTAACTGAACAGTCTCTGTAACATATCTGAGTTTGAGAATTCTAACTAAAATAAATAAATGTTAGCTCTGGAAACATCACAAAAAGAGAAGGACTGGTAATGTGCTGTGGAATTCTATGGACCTTTTCCTGATGGCAGGTCTCTCAGCAGCTCACCAGATACTGTACTATGTTTTATTTACGCAATATTTACAATGTATTCTGAACATTATTTTCCATGTGGCACTGGGAAATACATTCCTGATAGGAATGAGTCCTTCAAGTGAGATCCCAGAAACAACAGAGCCATCAATAACAGAACCTTGTAACCCCTTAGCTCTGATAGTCTAGATCCCTTTCAAGATTCCGTGGTCATTTATTGTCTTGGACAATCCGTTTGAAAAATACACAGCGCATTTGAACACGATTACACAACCAAAACTAGCTCTGCGTAAAACTTACTTCCTGATTGAACTGTCGTGACGCTTTCAATTTTATTCTGGTTTGATCGACAATGGTTTTATCCAATAGAAGGCACGATAAACTTCCCCAAAAGTAATTTACATGTGTAATTGAAACGCGATAAAACTGCGCGCACCTTTGAAGTGACTTTTTTAACAATTTTCCTCCGAAGTCGGTTAGAAGAGGACAGCAACAGAGATTCTTCTAATCCCTGTAGCATAGATTCTGTGGAAGAGGTGCCTATCAATATGGGGATATTATTTTATTGTATTGTAATTTCTTTGTGCATAATGTACTCTATGGGTTAACTGACCTGTATTCCTCGTTTAAAAATATTTTAAGGTAGTAACCTGACACATCTAGTTTAGTTTCTCATGGTGGTGCTGCTGCTTAAATTAAGTTTGACATCATGCACCACACAGAATTGGCTAATGCCATACCGAACAATTTATGAAAATAATAAAGCTAGTGGGCTAGATGAGTGCAACCACACAGCACGCATTAAGAGAGAAAGAATATGGTGAGTTATATTTGTTTATTTTCAATGTTAATTATTGCACAGCTAGATACCTATACCCATGACACAATGTCACAGCTTTTCTCGTGCAGGTGTGGGAAATCCCATTCCTGAAGAGACATCTGGCTCTGAATTTCATGCCAAATTCTGCTCTTAAATATTTCATGGGCCCGTTCAATTACATGACCTGACATTTTAGCTACGTGTATAGACTCTCAGAAGAAAGGGCTCCAACAGGCTCCTCTCTGTCTCCATAAAGGAACCCTAATTAGTTCAAGGGTCCTTTGTTGGGCAAAATGGTTCAATCTGGGAGCTTTCACACTTTTCACACACGCCAGAACTAAAAACGGGTTCCCCTATAAAGACAAGCCAAAGAACCCTTTAAGAACCTTTTTTCTCAGAGTGTAGATAAGCTTGATGGCAGGTGAAGACTAGTAGCGTCCCTCTATGAAACACCTTTCTGCAGTCTAATCTATGAGTGGCCCTGCGGTGGTGTATAGGAATAATGAACTAATTGATAGCCAGGGAAATTGGTGGAAACAAAAAACCAGGGGTTCTCCCCTACTGTTTTAGTGGAAGGAAACTTTCCTTATAAACAAAGGAAATAAGTAGACCGACAAAAAAAGGTAGACCTTAAAAAAAAAAAATTATTGAATAAATAATTTAGCAAGTAGCAGAGTCATGGTTCTTCCCAGACCATACATATTTTCAGCACATGTAGACCTATGTAGAGTAATGCAATAGAAAGGGCTGTTGGACGGGTAGTATGACAAAAGAAGAAAACATAAGGGGGACTGCAAGACAAGACAGGAAAGACATTAAAGCACAACTGCTTGGGAGAACTTTGGGTTGTGTAGTTACCTGGCCACGATATGAGTCCAAATGGTGGCTAAATATATTTGTCAGTTGCTCTGTGCTTCCCTGGGGTGATAATCCAGAATAGGGTACTGGTTATTGGAGGGCCGGTTATTGTTTGTATTGACAGAATCCGCTTTGTTCGCGTTTATATACGTGCTAGAAGTGTCATTTTGAGACCGTTTTAGCTGCCCCATAGAAGTGAATGGAGAGCGACAAATACCCTATTCTGGATTATCACCCCAGGGGAGCGCAGAGCAACTAACGAATGTATTTCGCCACCATTTGGACTCACATCATGGCCAGGTGACTACACAACCCAAAGTTCTACCAAAGTTCAGTTGTGCTTTAAGTAGAGTGCAAGTCACCCTTCAGACAAAGGAGAGGTGAAGTTGGTATTTTCTGAAATGTAAAGGTGATGAAAAACCTAATCTGCAGAGGCTGAGAGAACCAGCTATTTATAGCCAGATGGAATTTATAATCAGAACTTTAAAAAAAAAGTATGCTTAAGAAAGAAATGTAATTCTTAAAATGACATGTATTGTACTGTGCAGCCCTCATGTATATACAGGAAGAGAGGAAAACTCTATGCAATGTATAGACAGGCAAAGTCTATCCACTATTTTGTAGAGGTCATGCACTGGTAAAACTGGGGACATTCTTTCCAATGTTTCTCATGAAGAGGACTTAATCTAATAGTTTGTTGTCCATTAAATATTACAAAAAATGAAAAATTCCAGTCAACTCATTGGTTTCATTGAGGTCTCAGCTTATTTCAGATGAACGGGCTTGGTCAGGCGGTGAGCCCTGCTCTCTGATGATGTGCCGCTGCACTCTCAACCAGTCCAGTCAGAGGAGAACAGGATCAATCTCAGAGATTTGTCAATGAAGGGAGTCAGAGAGAGGTCAGAGCTAGTACTCTATCACCTCTCCAAAAAAAAAAACGTTGCTCTCCAACACTCACAGTACCACAGCAGTCAGTCAACTGTCGAGAGAGAGAGAGAGAGAGCAAGACAAATGATTTATTACTTCCTCAGTTCAGTTCCTCTTTGTAAGTTTCACGCTGCCATCTACACCCCCCAAAACAAAACATGAGAACAGATAAAGAAAACATATGAGATACCATGCTCATCACCGACAGATTTCAGCACCAAATTGCCTCCATTCACAGAACAGCGGCTATTCTGTGTATACCACCCGTTCTCGCTTCCTCTCAAAACATCAGCACATTATATGTGAATTGTAATGTGATCTTGGACCTTGTCAGGAGCTGTAGTCGCATTACTGTATCGTCCATTTGACGCTCGCTCGTTTTTCACATGCCCACCTTTCTCTAAGCACAACGTTTCTGACCGTTCGGACCCTCGCTGCTTGCGTGTATTTTACACTGAATGCGAACACGTGCTTGTCGAAGACAACCTCAAACAGTTCCAATACAACCAAAGAAAGACAGGGGGAGTCTAAAACCGTGTGCTCCGCTGTCTCCTGCCTGCCACAGAAAGCACAGCTTGGTATAATGCTGGGAAAAGGAAGTGGAGAAAACAGCTAGAGGAAATGATCCCGCGGCGGCCATTCCACTGCAGGTTCAATTAAATTTTATTTGTATTGTGCTTTTTTACAAAGGGCACTGTCACCAAGCAGCTTTACAGAGATCCAGGTGTGAACCCCCTAAGAGAACGCCTAGGGCGGCAGTGCCATGGAAAAACTCCCTGACTGGTAATAGGAAGAAACCTTGAGCAGAACCTGACCTAGAGGGGGGTGCCCATCTGCTGCTGGCTGGCACCGGTTCACTGAAAAAGACTGATTATATAATACATGTAGAATAAACAGAAGAATTACGGTACATAAATGTCAATGAGAATGTGTAATTGTAAGTTGGCAAGCTCTGTCCATGATGGCAGACGGCCTATAAGGCCAATGGGTGGCAATAACTTGCTCTGGCTAGCACAGTCAGACCCCTGACATCTGAACTGGGGTCCTGAACTTCTTGGCAGTGCCGGTCTGTACAGTGTCCTCCATTTAGAGATGAGTTCAACTGAATTGTCAAACGTCCTCAGAGCACTTGGATCGGGGTAAAGACCCTACAAAAGTAAAGAGAAAAGTAGGGGCACGCTATGTCCGCCCCACCTGGCTAGGGCTCCCCCAATTACCTCCAGAACACGGGGGGAGAAAGAGAGAGAAGATGAGAGAGAGAGAGAGAGAGAGAGAGAGAGAGAGAGAGAGAGAGACATAGAAAAGGTGAAAGGCAGATGATGGTGCTCATCGCTGCTTCACAAAGCACTGAGGCTAATTGTACGGCATGCTGCTTCACTGACACCATGACAGGATGACCGTAACAAACTGTGCCATTTTCAGTTAGCATTTTTATGACTTGCTTTGTGAAGAAGTCTGTTTCTATTTGCAGCATGCGCTACTTATTCAGTTTCACCTGGCGCCAGATAAATCTGGTTTCCTGTTCCTGAAATGCACTGACCATTCAGATACGGGTTACGTATTACACTCAGTGGCCACTTTATTAGGTACGCCGATCTAGTACTGTGTAGGACCCGCTTTCTCCTCCAGAACAGCTTGAATTATTTGCGGCTTGGATACAAACAAGGTGCTGGACACATTACTTAGGGATTTTGGTCCATGCTGACTCGATAGCATCGTGCAGTTCCTGACAATTTTAAGGCCACACATTCATGCTGAAAACCTCCAATTCCACCTCATTCCAAAGGTGCTCTATTAGACTGAGATGAGATCTGGGTACTGTGAGACCATTGGAGATAAACTGAAATCATTGTCATGTCTGCGGAACCAGCTTGAGATGATGCGTGCTTTGTGACGTGGCACATTATCCAGCTGGAAGTTTCCGTCTGAAAAAGAGTAGACTGTGGCCATAAAGGGATGTACCTACATGGTGAGCGACAATGCTTCGGTATGCTGAGGCTCAATTGGTATTAAGGGGCCTAAGAAAATATTCCTCACACCATGACACCACCACCACCAGCCTGCAATGTTGACACAAGGCAGGATTGGGTCCATGGATTCATGCTATTTGCGCCAAATTCTGACCCCACCATCTGCATGTCGCAGCAGAAATTGAGATGAGTTTTTTCCCATCATCAATCGTCCTGTTTTGGTGATCAACTTCCCACTGTAGCCTCATCTTCCTTTTCTTAGCTTACAAGAGAGGAGACTGGCATAGGCTTCTGCTGCTGTAGCCCATCCATTCCAGGTCCACTGCATTGTGGGTTCAGAGATGCCCATTTGCACACCACTGTTGTAAACAGCTGTTATTTGAGCATCTGTGGCCTTTTTGTTAGTTTGAACGTGAGTCTACCCTTTCTCCTCTGACATCTCCCATTAACAAGGTGTTACTTTTCGCCCACAGAAATGCCGCTTCGCACCATTCTCGCTAAACTCTATATCCCAGGATTATATCCCAGGAGGGCAGCCGTTTCTGAGGTTCTGGAACCACCACGTCTGGCACCAACAAACATACCGCGCTCAAAGTCGCTTAGATTAAGCTTAGATCACTCATTCTCATGTCTGTTCGAACAACAACTAAACCTCTTCACCATGTCTACATGGTTTATATATTGAGTTGCAGCCACATGATTCGCTATTTGGAGGAGCAGGCTATTTGCGTTAACAAACAGGTGTACCTAATAAGGTAAACTAATACCCACTGAGTGTATTTCCAGGTGATACATTTCTGGAATTTTACAGGTCAATATTATGTTAGGTCATTGTTTGTCAATCCTTTTCAATTTCAAACGATTTTAAGCGTCTATAACAAAAAATGTAATTTGACAGACAGAACGACACAACAAAAGCTGTCAAGAAGTAAGCTCCGTCCTGTATCGTCTGCCTGCATTCCTCAGCATTACATTGATTTATCGATAACCTTTATTAAACCCAGAGAGGGGAAACCTGGTTTGCCACTACAACAAAAACTATTACAATAGCATATACCCTACAGTATCCTGTTCTCCTCCACCACCACCTCACCACCCACCATCTTTTGGCCCTCCACTCTCTTTTGGCTCCACTCTCCTCCCAAAGAAGTATTCAGGGAGAGGTGCTAAAATGAGGCCTAAATGCCAGGCTGATGACCGATGACTCGTCTTGGAAAGCTGTGATGCTCGCGGTTGTGTTTTCCCAGTTTCCTTCAAATCCGCCCTGATTCACGGTCCCCTTCCCGCACTGCAGTAACTCAAGCCCTGACTGATACAAAAAACACGTCGATCTGCCTCTAGACAGGCCAGATATGCTTCGTCCAGGCGCAGTGAGAAATAAAACATCGATCCACCTGTAAACAGAAAGTAAGCCACCCAGAGTCAATCGCCCGCTTCTGGGCCACAGCCAGGAGATCTCAAACGAGTGCTACAAGTGCCACCCTTGTGCCAAGCTCTTCGTGGCTGCGATCAGCACTGACGGGGTGAAGGTCGAACCCTTCCCTGCATTTACAAAGGCGAACCGCACAACTCATTGTGGTCTCTCTCTCTCTCTCTCTCTCTCTCTCTCTCTCTCTCTCTCTCTCTCTCTCTCCCTCTCTCTCTCCCTCCCTCCCTCCCTCCCTCCCTCAGAGGCAGGCATCTGCAGGGCGACAGGGACCACCGTCTCACACCGAGGGAACGGCCAAGGACTCGCATGGCCGTAATTAGACTGGATTTAACGGGACTTTAATGGAGAGGGGGGGACACATCCTGTGCAATCCTGCTTAACTCCAGCGCAGGCAAAGGACGGGAGCCGCTCGGTAAACAAGCCGCACACAGGGCAGCCGCACTTCATGAGGGTCAACGGATTCAAAGGAATGGGAGGGGGGGGTTTCAGGTCACGTGTGGTTCCGTGACAGGATCGGCGGTCGAAGCGAAGGTGAGCCCGTAGGGCCGCACGCGCACAGAAGGGCCGCCGTATCGCGTATCGGAGCGGTGCAAGAGCAGCTCCGCGGCGCGCTAGACGACGCGTGTCTCATTCATCACCACGGGCGACGTGCGAGATTGAGACCCGGGAGAGCGGCTCCCTTTGTTTACGCTGCTGAGCCTGGAGCCGGCGATGTCATCAGGAGCCGTCGCTCACACATGATTTATTACCAGCAGGAACCTTTTCTTTCTTTTTTTCCCCATGAGTTTGCCGCCCCACGTGGGGTCGGTTCAAATTGAATTCCCACACAATTTGCGATGTCCTATTATCTGAAACCGTTCATGCACGAACCCCACTGGTGATTCGGGAGAGCGAAGACATCCGTGGTTCTCCTCCGAAATGCGTTGTGTCACCAGCCTGCTTCTTTTTACACCACGGACCACGGCCAAGCTCGCGCCGAGCTGAGTTTGAGGAAGACCTTCCACGCCCGATGGACCAGCGGGGGTTGCTAGGCAGCGATGAAATGCAAACCCCTAATCGACTGATCCCTCCCATTCCCTGGGCGACGCAATCGCCAATTGCACGTCGCTGTATGGAGCTACTGTCCAAAGCCTGCACTGACACGGTCTGGATTCAATCCGAGACCGTGGGGCTCATCTGTGCACCACGGTGTGGTGCCGTAACCGAATGAGCCACTCATTACATTACATTATAGGCATTTAGCAGACGCTCTTATCCAGAGCGACTTACACAGCATTTTTGCATTTATACATAGTATCCATTTACAGCTGGATATATACTGAAGCAATTCAGGTGAAGTACCTTGCTCAGGGGGACTCGAACCTGCGACCTTTCGGTTACAAACCCAGTTCCTTAACCACTGTACTACACTGCCGCCCGCCAGCAGCAGCCCCCCGCAGAAATCTTAACAGATCTGCTCTCCCTAACCCATCAGGCACGGCCAACCTGAGCCCATCACTGCTCCCCGGCTGATGCAGCTGTTTTGGGCCTGGCCTGGCGGGAAGCAGTGAAGAGAGGCACCATGGGAAAGGGAAACCACTGCCTTCCTGCTCTACTGCGGGTCAGAGGAGAGAGAGAGCGAGAGAGTGTAATAGAACGAGACTGCTCTGGGCATGCAGCCCTGAAAGGCGCAACCTAGATCTGTTTCGCCGCACCTTTTCGAACCCGCGTCCCCCCTCTCGCATGGCTGGTGCGTCCCCCCTCTCGCATCGCTGGTGTGTCCCCCCTCTCGCATCGCTGGTGCGTCCCTCCTCTCGCGTCCCCCCTCTCGCGTCCCCCCTCTCGCATCGCTGGCAGAGGATGCCGGTGTGGAGCGGAGGCTGATAAATGAGTTAGTTTGTCGAACGCTCTCATTATGTGTAATCACCTCATATTCAGCCATCAGTGGATTCATCAGGTAGAAGATTGACTGTACGCTGGAGCAAACTAGAGAAAGCAAGAGAGAGGAAGAGAACAGAAGAGAGAGAGAGAGAGAGAGAGAACGAGAGAAAGTGGGGATGGGCAGACTCTGGCTGTTTTCAAGAGATCCGAGAAGCGCACTCTGCAACACCTTGTATTCACATGCATCTCGTGTACAGAGGAGTGGTCGTCCATCATCAGACACACGGAGCAGCCCCACACAACCCACAACCTCCTGCAGCAGCGCTCCACGCCGCATCACTGGGGCAGGGATCGGAGGAAGGGGGGCAGAAAGTAGAACAGCTCTGTGCAGGAGGAGGAGGAGGAGGAGGAACTGGGGCTTCTAAAAATACAACACCTCTGAGAGATATAAATGCACATGTGCTCACACACGCACTACCGAACCATATGAATACCTACACAGGAAGGGGCTGTACATACGGCACAAACGTAAACACACACACACGCGCGTGCTCACATACGCACTACCGAACCATATGAATACCTACACAGGAAGGGGCTGTACATACGGCACAAACGTAAACACACACACACACACGCGCGCGCGCACACACACAATACGCACACCTACATTGCAAAAAAAACACACGATGCAATTTACACACGTAAGCCCCCTCAAACACATCAGCTTACACACATAAGTCCAAAAATGGTAACTTACACACATTATGCCCCGAAACACAATTAATACACAATGTCGCAGAACACAGCAACTTTCAGCCTATAAGGCAAAAAGACTGCACACAAACCCACGCCAGAAACAGACAGAATTATGAATATCTCTTCTGTTAGAAGTGCTCACGCCATAACAGTCTATGTGCAAGGCAGCTGAGCTATCGTGTGCTGGCTGAGCATCCAGCAGTTACAGGCAGAGCTCAGTATGTTGTGCAGGAATGTGCCTCTGAGTCACGCAACTGCTGCACAAAATGAAACTTCTCTCTGTTCCAAAACAAAACCCACGCAGACCTGTCCTTTTCCAAGCACCATAAACCTTGGACCGCGATACATAAATAAACCCACCGCACATCTCTTTCGATCGACGAAGGCCATAAATCGCGTCCAACTGCCGAAATTCACTCTGAGATTTGCAAAGAATAGACCGAAAAACAATTGACTGTGCATCTCCATTAGGGATTACTGAACAGAGAGGGGGGAAAAAGTGACCGCAACCGCAACTGCGACCGCAACCGCAACAACGCGGTCGCACCAAACTTTCAACCGCAAAGCCATAAAAGCACAGAACCTGGAAGGGCACAGCCTGAGACTGTGGATGTAGATCATAGAGCCCCGAGCCCAGGGCTCTTCAGAGTGACCGCCACATCCTCCTCACTTGACTCCTGCCCCCTCTGGGAACCCCCCGGTGACCATGAGTGGAGCGAGAGAGGATAAGAAGAAGTGCACGGTGGACACTACGGCAAACCCACTCCGCTCGGTGCAACTAGGGGGTTCCATGAACCGTGATCTCACTGGAGAGGTGGGGGGCCAGACGTGGCTGAATCGAGGTCCGGGGGGAAGATGGATGGGGCGTGGGGAGGTGAGAGAGAGAGGGGGAGGCGAGCGCGGGGCGTCCCCGGAGCCGGAAGAGACGAAGCGCTTACCTCTTCGCTCCTGAGCCCAAACTCTCCCCAACTCTGCCGCGGACAGGCAGATGAGCAGCGCTGCGCGCAGAGCCATGTTCTGAAGCCAGCCCGCGCCTCGCTGCTGTTTCGCTCTTCTTCTCCCTTCACTTCGCACGTCCAGCTGGTCCCGCTCTTTCTCTCTCTTTCTCTCTCCTCCCCGCTTTGTTTGCGCTGTCTTCTTCCCTCTCTCTCAGCGCTGTGCTGTCGTTGCCATGGTAATGCAGGAGTTGTGCAGTGAGCGATAAGGTGTTGCAGTTGAGATGAAAGTGTACTCTCCCCTTTGCCTATCTTCTTCCCTCTCTCATTTTTCAGCTTGCCTCTTCCCTCTCTGTCTGTATCTCTTTTTCTGCCTCTTTCTCTCTTTCTCTCTCTCTCTCTCGCTTTCTAAATCTGTCTATCTACGCTGGGTCTCCAGGGTTGTTCTGTGAAATTGGAGCAGAGCTCAGACTACCCCACATAGATATATTCATTACAGTTCTGCCTTTCCCCCTTCTTCAAACATTAAAAAAGTCTGCAGTTGGGACAGGGATTTGGCGCCTCCTGCTGGCTATGTAATAAAATACATAAAAACAAAAGGCAGCGGAAACATAAGCGTGTGCTGCTGTACTGACAATAACAGATCGTTCAGCTTGAGTGTAAACTCCACAAATCTCAAAATGGATGTTTTGTAACTTGATTCTGACAAAATTAATAAAAAATGTTTTGCACTTGAAAATACGTATTAAAAATGTGACATGCTATCACCAAAACTACGTACCTAATGTTTGTAGGGTCAATATCCAAATGGCCAACGCATACAACAAACACCCATATGAAGCTGCTTCCGATCCCCATGGCGACAGGTAGTACAGAAAAATAACATGCCGTCGGCATATTTTGAAAATGAACTGGAACAAGTCTGCAAAGTCACGCACAGCTGTTGTTTATGATAAGCGTACACTCCCACAGAAAGGCAAGCTCTCCAGCAATAACACATTCATACTCTCCAGTTCCCCTACACCCACGAGAAAGAGCCAAATTCATTAAAAAATAGAATGAGGTAATGCCTCGCACAAATGAGTGACAGGAAGTGACAATACTCAGATACTCCTGTGAGAGGAAGTCACCCGGTGGGGGGCACGTTGTTGTTGGAACACGTCATTGTGTGAGCTGATTTTTGAACACCTGAGTTGGATGAGGGGCTGTGATTCAGAACACAAGGGGGCAAGAGGTGAAGGGAACATGAATCACAATTTGTGATTTATCAGACTTGAAGGCAAAATATAATTTCTGTCTATCTGTGCCAGTGCTCTTAAAGCTCAGCCGCTTGTTAAGCAAAGAGCCCCAGGTGGCGAACCAAGGCCAGAACGCAGAGGCAAATAAGTTTTTGATGGAATTTGCCGCAGCGTTTTTGACCTTTAAAATCCCCAAATGGATTTGGCTGTCCACAAACAGACGCACACACACACACACCCCAGCTTTCTCCATGCTAAGTAGACAGAACACACTCAACATATCCAGCCATCTCGCCACCTCCTTAGAGATCCACAGATCTTGCTTGTTTGGGGCCGGGGCTGTCAAAGGTTTGGTATAATTATAAGCTTGACCGCAAGCATTTCCAGTAAAATAACCGTACCTCTCCCTTTCCACAGACGTACTCTCCTCACTCTCCAAATAATGTCATTTAGAGAAATGAGTCATGTCAGTTTCCTTATTTTCCAACATGTGGGAAAAAGGCGATACCATTATTTTATGCTAAAGCTCATGACCGCATGAATTTCACCATCACAGATTTCCCCTAATGAAAAAGTGGTGTGAGAATATTACATAGGAAATATTAACATTTTGCATATGCCCTCTCACATATATTCAAAATAGAATTTTTTTTGATGTGAATATTGCGCATGACTTTTTCAAAGGTTTTTAAAGGTTACACAACTTTTTGAAAAAAGCTCATGACCACAACAATCTCACCTTCACAGTTTGTTCCCTCAATAAGAATGTGGTGTGGAAATTTTTGATGGAATTTGCCGCAGCGTTTTTGACCTTTAAAATCCCCAATTGGATTTGGTTGTCCACAAACAGATGCACACACACACACACACACCCCAGCTTGGTCTCACCGGGCATGCTCTTATGTGGTTTAAATCATATCTCTATGATAGATCCCAGTTTGTTAAACAATCAGTGAATTTACTTGGGTGAACTTTGGAGTACCGCAAGGATCGGTTTTGGGTCCTCTGCTCTTTTCCGTGTACATGCTCCCTTTTGGGAACATTATAAGTAGACATGGTGTTAACTACCACTGCTACGCAGATGACACACAACTTTATATATCAGTTAAGCCAGGTGAAGTTGTCCAGTTGTCTAAACTAGAGACCTGTCCCAAAATTTCCTCTTATTGAACTCGGATAAGACTGAGATATTAGTATTAGGTCCCAAATCCCTTTGAGATAAATTCTTACAGTTTTCCTTAAATTAGATTGCTTCTCTGTCTCTGCCAACAAGGTTGTTAAAAACCTTGGTGTAACAATTGATTCAGACCTCTCCTTTCAGCCCCATATTAACAATATCACAAGAACGGCCTTCTTCCACTTGAGGAATATATCTAAATTAAGGAAGATGTTGTCCCCGGAGGATGCTGAAAAAATGGTTCATGCCTTTGTAACCTCTCGACTAGATTACTGTAATGCTTTATTGTCTGGTTGCACTGGCTCAGCCCTGAATCGTCTCCAACTTGTACAGAATGCAGCTGCAAGGGTTCTTACTAGAACCAAAAAATGTGAGCATATCAGCCTGGTGCTCAAAACTCTTCATTGGCTGCCTGTCAAATTCAGAATTGACTATAAGATTTTACTTCTGGCGTTTAAAGCATTAAATGGTTTGGCGCCAGAATATTTTAGTGACTTACTCATTCCTTACTGTCCTCCTAGATTACTTCGCTCTCAAAGTGCTGGCTATTTGAAAATTCCTATTATATCTAAAATTACAATGGGTGGCAGAGCCTTCTCTTACAGAGCTCCTCTCTTATGGAATAATCTTCCCATGTATGTTCGGGCTTCAGACACACATTCTGTCTTTAAGTGTAGGCTAAAAACGTACCTCTTTAGTCAATCCTATAGTTAAGAATGTTGGGGGGGGGGGGCTAACCCTCTTTTTTTCCCTCTCTCACCCTGAGCTGCAGATTACTCTGGCCCGTGCCCTCCTCGCCCTGAGTTTGCAGACTGCTCCAGTCATGTCCCTCGCCCTGAGTTTGCAGACTGCTCCAGTCATGTCCCTCCTCCAGAGTTTGCAGACTGCTCCAGTCATGTCCCTCGCCCTGAGTTTGCAGACTGCTGCAGTCATGTCCCTCCTCCAGAGTTTGCAGACTGCTCCAGTCATGTCCCTCGCCCTGAGTTTGCAGACTGCTGCAGTCATGTCCCTCCTCCAGAGTTTGCAGACTGCTCCAGTCATGTCCCTCGCCCTGAGTTTGCAGACTGCTCCAGTCATGTCCCTCCTCCAGAGTTTGCAGACTGCTCCAGTCATGTCCCTCCTCCAGAGTTTGCAGACTGCTCCAGTCATGTCCCTCGCCCTGAGTTTGCAGACTGCTGCAGTCATGTCCCTCCTCCAGAGTTTGCAGACTGCTCCAGTCATGTCCCTCGCCCTGAGTTTGCAGACTGCTCCAGTCATGTCCCTCGTCCAGAGTTTGCAGACTGCTCCAGTCATGTCCCTCGCCCTGAGTTTGCAGACTGCTCCAGTCATGTCCCTCCTCCAGAGTTTGCAGACTGCTCCAGTCATGTCCCTCCTCCAGAGTTTGCAGACTGCTCCAGTCATGTCCCTCGCCCTGAGTTTGCAGACTGCTCCAGTCATGTCCCTCGCCCTGAGTTTGCAGACTGCTCCAGTCATGTCCCTCGCCCTGAGTTTGCAGACTGCTCCAGTCATGTCCCTCATCCAGAGTTTGCAGACTGCTCCAGTCATGTCCCTCGCCCTGAGTTTGCAGACTGCTCCAGTCATGTCCCTCCTCCAGAGTTTGCAGACTGCTCCAGTCATGTCCCTCCTCCAGAGTTTGCAGACTGCTCCAGTCATGTCCCTCGCCCTGAGTTTGCAGACTGCTCCAGTCATGTCCCTCGCCCTGAGTTTGCAGACTGCTCCAGTCATGTCCCTCGCCCTGAGTTTGCAGACTGCTCCAGTCATGTCCCTCGCCCTGAGTTTGCAGACTGCTCCAGTCATGTCCCTCGCCCTGAGTTTGCAGACTGCTCCAGTCATGTCCCTCGCCCTGAGTTTGCAGACTGCTCCAGTCATGTCCCTCGCCCTGAGTTTGCAGACTGCTCCAGTCATGTCCCTCCTTTGGTTTATCCTCCCGACTTGATGAACATTTTGAATTTAACATTTTACATTGACTTTTCTTTGGAATTCTTACTTCTCAGCTAGTTTTATTAGATCCCTTATTACTCTCTATTACTATCCAGTTCATCACCTTTAGTTTAAACCAAGCCAGCCAGCGAAGGATGGGCACCCCCTCTCTAGCCAGGTTCCTTCCGAGATTTCTTCCCACTGGGGAGTTTTTTCTCGCCACCGTTGAGTGTTTTTTTTCTCCCCGACCGGGGAGTTTTTTACCTTGTTTTGCTGGTTGGGGGCTAAGGCCTGTTTTTTTTGTTATAGTTTCCTTCTGTTTCCCTGTACAGCATCTTTCTGACAGTTCTCTGTAAAAAGCGCTATACAAATACAATTTTATTGAATTGAATTCAATTACACTGAAAATATAAATAACCTATTTTTAGTGCTTTTCCCTGTTTTCCCACACCAATCATGTTTACAGTCATACTCATTGCTGCAACCTCCACTCTCAATTTGTTGCGCTTGCACAGACATGAGTTTGAGGAAGACGCTTATTTACAGGTTGAGCAAACAGACTGTGGGGTTCCAATTGACCGGCAGGGGTCACTGGTGAGTAATGACACATGGCCATCCTGTGGTTGATTGAATCGCTCTCTCCCTGGGCAACACTTTGGCCAGTCATGCAGGGCTGGCACAGCACAGTCTATATTTTTAATATGATTTTATATATGGATTCATGAGACCCATCCATAAACTGGAACCGTGCCTTACCAGAATGAACCACACAGCAGCCCAAAACATAATAACGTTGATATGTGAAAATAAAATCGTTCTGAAAAACAAACTAAAAACATTGGCACTTTCATATATTTTTATGCATACACAATTACAGATATTTTTTTCTAATATTTGAACTCAACAAACAACAGCGTACATATTTTAATTAATCATGCAAAATATGAAGGCTGTATGATTTATGTACAATATGTACAATGTTTATTCAATCTAAAACTGCAACCAAAACTTTCCTCTCACTAAAAGCACAATAATCCAGCTGGTGGTCTCCCTGTACTTCGCACTGAAAACCCTTTCCCTGTATGCTTCAATCAAATGCTGTACCACCAGAATTTATGAAATGCAAGAATTCAACCAAGTGTGTGCCATCTCCCTGGATCTTTACTTTCAGCATTACTGTAACAAATGGAATTATTGGTCTGTACTCTAGTTCTCTGCTTAGGAGTCACACATAAAAGCAATTTATAGGGGCCTCTTGGGTGGGTCCATCTAAAGGCATAGTTTTTAATTCTATGAGACGCACCACGGTCCAGAATAGAACCCTCACCGTCCCTGTGCAGACTGTGGCCAGGAGACCCGAGGCGTGACGCATAATTGGCTACAGCATCGGCCAGAGAGAGAGGGTTTCAACATGCAGGACGTCAGCGCACATTAGCGGCTCCTCAGGTTGATCGGGAGGCAGGCAAGCAGGGCCGGTGTGCTCAGCTGCACTCCCCCACACTAACAGAGGAAGCAGCAGCGACGAGGGACAGGTTTACTGTTGCGAAAAAATATCAGCAATCGAAAAGGCAAAATGGGGTTTGTTTGTTTATATCAGTTGGACATTCGTTCCTCTGTCAAACTTTCTGTGTCTCGCTATTAGCGGGGAGGTGTCACAGCACGTGAAGAACGCGTTCGACTTTCCAAAAGAGCCGAATATCGATTTTGTTTCCAGTTGTGCGTCCTCTCTGTTTGTCCTTCAGGTGAATCTTGTGAAGGGATCTAACTCGAGGACCAGATGCAACCGTGAGGGGATCAGAAAGCTGCCCACAGGAAGTGGAGCAGCCACTAGAAATAAGGGAAGGAGCTGTCCGCGAACAGGGCAGAGAAAAAATAAACAACAGGGACAAAACTCCCAGCGTAAGCCAAACAAAAGACAACCCCAAAAAGAGGGCGGAATAAGCTTTCAGACTCGAGCAGCGAAAGAAGGAAATTAAAAATAAACGTCTAGCTCAACAAACAAAGTGAGCAATATCAAGAGGCGAAAAGGGAGAACGGTAACTAAGGTACTGCCTCAAAGAGACAGCAGATGTGCAAGTAACAAGATGTAAAGCATGGCACGAAAGAACGAGAGGAACTTGCATTTAATGGTGTTGAGAAATGTTGGAGGTGAGGCCCTCGATGTCCTGCTCTCCTCTGTGCTCCTTTACTCCCCTCTCTTCTCCCCTCCTCTACTCTCTCCTCCACTTTTTGTTTTGGGTGTTGGGGTTGGGGGACATGTCAAAAAAGCAATCAGAAGCAGACAGTTGCAGAGAGTGGGGAGAGTGTGGGAGGGGGCTGAGCGGGAAGGGGAAAATATACAGGGCCCAGGAGAGGTAACCTGAACAATTTTGGGCTCCATCCACACAGCATTAAACCCGAGGCGCATTTTGTGATAAGGTCATACGCATTTGATTAACAGTTTAATCCATGCCTGGCTTCACTTTTCTCAAAAACCAAAAATGCATAAATAAATGAATAATTAAATACATTTGCAAGATTCATTAGTATTCATTATTTCTTAAACAAAATATTCCATGGAAGTGCGCTCTCCCCTCTCTCTTGATTTCTTGAGCGGACACGCCGGACCAATCCTCTCTTTGCGTGGACACACTGGCTAATCCTCTCCTTGCATGGACACACTGGCCAATCCTCTCCTTGCATGGACACACTGGCCAATCCTCTCATTGCGTGGACACACTGGCTAATCCTCTCCTTGTGTGGATACACTGGCCAATCCTCTCCTTGTGCAGCTATTTTCGGGCCACTGATTGGTTTGAGGACACAATAGTTATGCTTATTCACACTGTCACCACTTTGTTTCTTAAATGACTATATGCCCACATCAAGAACACCTCCACAATATACCTGCATATGGGTGAACTTGGAATTTTTTAAAAATTTGTATCCAATTTTTTTCAGACTTTAAGCATATCCAATGCAGTTTGTAAGTATTTGGACAGTGACACAATTTTTGTTGTTTTAGCTCTGTACTCCAGCACATTGGATTTGAAACGGAACAGTGACTATGAGGTTAAATTGCAGACTTTCAGCTTCAATTTGAGCATTTTTACATCCATATTGGGTGAACCATGTAGCAATTGTAACCATTTTTATACATAGTCTCCCTATTTTAGGGGACCAAAAGTAATTGGATAAATTAACATAAACTTTAATAAAGTTATCATATTTAATATTTGGTTGCATATCCTTCGGCATGACATGACTTCCTGATGTCTGTGACCCAACAACATCAAAAGACTATTGATATTTTATTTTCAGGTACTCTTACAAAGGATACTATAACCTCTCTGCATTTGAATGGATTTCTATGGGAATTGGGGGGTGGGACTAGATTAAGCTGTAAATTACATGGGAATAGTGTAGAACACATGGGGCCTGATTTACTAAGATCTTTAGCGGGTGCAAAAAGTTTTAGCACACGCGAAACTAATAACACAACCAATGATTGGTGCAAAAAAAATACCATCACCAATAATCTGTCATGGTATTGGTTTTGTGTGTGCTAAAGGGTTTTGCACATGCTAAATGTCTTCAGGTCCATGGTTGGCTAAATGGCTATAAGCTATCAGGGGTCTGAGGCATCAAACGAGCCTGAAATCATCACTCTGCTGCCAGATATAGAGTTCAATAGGAAAATGAGTCAGGAGAAACAACCCTTAAAGTGATCCATCCATAACTACTGCATATCTGGCAGCAGAGTGATTATTGCAGGCTCGTTTGATACCTCAGACCCTTCATGACAGCCATTTAGCCAACCATGTGTTCCACACTATTCCCATGTATCCCCATGTTTACAGCTAAATATAGACCCACCCCCCAATTCCCATAGAGATCCATTCAAATGCAGAGAGGTTATAGTATCGCTTGTAAGAGTACCTGAAAAGTCTTCCGGTGTTGTTGGGTCACAGACGTCAGGAAGTCGTCATATTAAATATATTATTAAATTAAATATTAAATATTAAATATGATGACGTTATTTAAGTTTATGTTAATTTGTCCAATTACTTTTGGTCCCCTAAAATGAGAGGGGGTGGGGGGGGGGGGGGCGGGCTGTGTATAAACATGGCTACAATTTCTACATGGTTCACCCGATGGATGCAAAAACCCTCAAATTAAAGCTGAAAGTCTGCACTTTAACCTCATAGTCACTGTTCCATTTCAAATCCAATGTGCTGGAGTACAGAGCCAAAACAACAAAAATTGGGTCACTGTCCAAATATTTATGGACTGCACTGTATAATTATGATATCAGATGTTATGGTAGTGACCAGAGTGTAACGGTAATGTGGACTTTTTGTATACCTAAGCCCCAATTGATAATATGATTTTAATATAATGAAGTAATACATTTTTAAACTAATTAGAGATAACAAACAGCTGTTAAGATTTAAATTGTCAGTTTCTTTTGTAGGAATAACATTTCTAATTACTGCAGAATTTACTGGGGTGCCTGCTCACTATTACTGCATGTCTTGCTACCTTTTCACTAACGCCCTGTGTTTTTGCAGATTTTTTTTCACCGTCTTTGAAGAGCTCTGTGCTCCCTGGGAGATAGCTCGGTGACAGATTTAAACTTTCTTATTCCTGTCTCTTTTTTAGATATTGCTGATACTTTGCTGGATCTTCTCATATCCTCTGTCTGTCTGTCTTGGGCATGGTGATGTCTGTTTCCCTCAACACTTTCTGTGTTTTACATATGACGTTTGGTCAAATTCATTCAAAAAACTATTCATCTGATCACATAATTATATTTTGTGCATTTAACTTCTCACGAGCTCAACTATTGCTTGAGACCTAATTAGGTCACCACATGATCAAATTTTCTATTAAAAACCTGAACATTTAATATTTTTAAAAATGCTTTTCCACCAATGTGATGTTGTTGGACTGTTTTTCCTCCAGAAAACCTTGTATGGGAACCTTGTATGGATACATGGCATCATCATGAACTCCCATCAAATACCAGGAAATGTTAAACCAGAATCTGGTTGCCTCTGCCAAAAGGCTAAAAGTGGGTCATTGTTGGATCTTCTAGCCAGACAATGATCCAAAGCATACCTCAAAATAAATTAAAAAAATGGTTCACTGACCAAAGAATCAAGGTTTGCAAAGACCACCCTTGCCCCAGACCAGAATCCCATTGACAACCTATGGGGTGAGCTGAAGAGGAGAGTCCACAAGCAAGGACCAACAACTCTGAAGGATCTGGAGAGATTCTGTATGGAGGAATGGCCTCAAATCCCATGCTATGTGTTCTTCAACCTCTTAAAACATTACAGGAGAAGACTCTGTGCTAGTATCTTGGCAAAGGGACGGTACACAAGGTACTAAATATAGGGATGCCAATAATTGTGACACACATCTTCTTCAAAGTAAAAATTATTTTGCATTAAAGATTTGTTTTTCCTCTGATCAATGGTATTACAATTAAACTATATATTTCTGAGCATAGAAGACATGTGATAAGCAATAACCTGAATTTAATCCTGCACTTTTTGCTCATATTAATTGAGGTTGCCAATAATTCTGGTGGGCACTGTAAATCTGTATCTTTATAGGGGTCAATATATATTTTTTCTTTTCCCTCGAACGCCTCACTTACTGAAAGTAAATTCTGTTAAACTAGTAATCAAATTTGTCTGGCCTAAAATGTAAAAGAAAAAGGTTATGCAATGTTTGTTTTTCCAGCCTTTATGCAGGTGAACAGATGACTTGGGAGAAAATGAAAAAAGTAAATGGTTGTTGAATATCACTAATAAACTGATAAACATGCAGGATTCCTCCGCTCTGTTTTGGACGGTGCTGTTGCCTTCATGTCCGTTACCCCCGACTGCTCGTCGTTTACAACGTAAAGAGAAGCTTGTCTTTGTAGACGAGAGAAGCCAAGACATAACAAACACTGCTTTTTTCTGTGAGCGATTCTACATCTGGTGAGAGGGCTCTTGTAGTGTACTCATCACTGATGCACAGGGACCTTGTCCTGAGTAGAAACAGACAAATAAAGCCACTGTCCAGCGCAGCGGAGAGCAGATATTGCCCAATCGAGACAGGAAGCACGGGAAGCGCTCTTGAAAAGAGGCATTGGGAGAGCCACAGAGGGAGGTGAACCTCCGCTTAAGACGTCGCGTTGGTAAGCAGCCGTGTTGACCCTTGCTCTAGATCCCCCTCCTCTCTCTCATCTCGCCTCCTGCATCTGGCAGCGGACGGAGGAGACTGCTTCCCATTAGAGCCAGAATCGCACTTGACTCACTCGTTCCGATTGGAAACAGGTTTGGGCAAAAGACTCACTGGACAACCAAACATCTGTGCACCAAAATAAAAACCAACCCAAACTGAAAGACAGAGAACAAATATAAAAATAAACTATTTGAACATAATGGGGAGTGAAAGAGCGAAGGTACAATTTGTATTGGCAATTTGCACCGGCGACATAGAATGCATGTGTGCGTGTCTGTTGTCTATTGGCACGTGAACTGTATATGTGTCTGTGCATATGTGTGTGTGTGTCTCCAGGACAACATCAGGACAAAACATTTGTTATGAACTATGTACTATGGGACAGTGTTAATAGACTGGCAGAGCTATGCATAAGCGCCTGACAGTTGCCAGAAAACTGTAATGGCGGGGCGGCTGCGGCTCAGGAGGTAGAGCAGGTCGTCCCCGGCTCCTCCTGTCCACATGTCAAAGTGTCATTGGGCAAGACACTGAACCCCAAATTGCTCCCAATGAGCAGGCTAGCGCCTTGCATGGTGGCTGCCGCCATTGGTGTGTGAATGTGTGTGTGAACGGGTGAGTGAGAGGCCATTGTAAATCGCTTTGGATAAAGGCGCTATATAAGTGCAGTCCATTTACCATTAATGGATTTTAGTGGCAGGTCAAATCAAACACGAAGGTAGATCAGAAACAAGTCACTCATGCAGTGAGGAACAATAAAAGGAATAACAGGAAACGAATTCCTTGTGACTAAACAGCCAAACGAAAATCAGCCCACTAAAATAGGGCGAACTCGAATAACGAGTGAAACACAAACAAAATCTCCCGAGCTCAATACTGGAGCCAAAACGGGAAACTTAGCAAAGAAAAGAACACCTTCGGCACATACGTTCGGAGGGCCGGAAGAGTGTAAAACAAACGAAACAAACAAAGAAAACTGTCTCAGAGAGAACAGCAAAGAATAAAATAAATAGCACAGAACGCTAACAGGAGGAATAATACCTGAACTAAAAGCTAATAGCAAGTCCACCATGAACATAAACAGCGTTTAATATCACAAGGTCGCTAGTACCTGGCTATACCTGGCTCAATGCAATGTCGAATGACAAAAAAGCAACGGGAAAGCGGAAGTGAGGAACTTAAATACCCCGCAGGTAGAGGCACAGGTGAAAACAATGATGAGGGAAAGCAAACCCCGGAACGGAACGTGGAAAAAATCCGATAGATTCTCAATCAGAAAATAAAAACGAGAACCGCAACGGAAAAGAAAATAAAAACCCACGAACCATGACAAAAACACAGCGCAGCTTCAAAGGCTGGTCACCAAATGACTGTCTAGCCCAGGGGTAGGCAACCCTGGTCCTGGAGAGCCGCAGGGTATGCTGGTTTTTGTTTTCACCTTAAATACAGCAACTACTTTGACCAAAGAAACCAGGTGAGGTGAGTTAACTGTGTAATCAACTGCTTTAATTGATCAATAAAATGGCGAGCAACAACAAAAACCAGCAGACCCTGCGGCTCTCCAAGACCAGGGTTGCCTACCCCTGGTCTAGCCCCTCCTCGCTGGTGTCAGAAGCCCAGAGGCCTTTATAGATTAGTCCGCACTGCAAAAAATCCGGTGGAAATCTAACACTGCTGGTGTAAATTTGTAAAAAGATGCATGGCTGTGCATCTCCATCAAACCACAGAGGGGTCTGGTTGGTTCAGCTCCAATGCTGGGCAGCCCCTTGGCTGGAAAGGCCCCACCAGACACCAGTCAAAACCTCTAAAAGACTTGAGCTTAAACATGGACAGACAGATGTCACGAGGGAAATGAAAGAGTGCTACAGGCACAGAGGGGAAGAGGGGGAGATGCACTGATAGGGAAGGACATAAGAAAGACAGATGGTAGATGCAGTAGGATGTGTATAGAGTGAATGAGGGCCAATTGGTAGCTTTCCATGGAAGCAGGCCCATCGCCTGACCTAATTCCAAATCTCGCTTGGGACTCGTTGACCCCAGCATTACATCACCACGGCATCAAAACCGCCCCCTCCTTCCAGAGCCAATAAAAAAGCAGCAATAAAATTACAATTAGTGGAGTTGTAGCCTTTAGTGGACTGAACACAGATCATGGCCTGACCTTGGCTAGACCATAGATACAGAACCGGCTGGACATTAACCCTGTGGGCTGGTGATTGGACAGGGATGTCAGCATGCAGGCCCTATGACTGCAGCTTTGTAGGTGAAGTGTATAGAAGCAGAGATGAGATGAGAGAGGGGAAGAGAAGAGAAAAATACAGAAGAGAGGAGATGAGAAGACCAGTGCACGAGAGAGAGGAATGGAGAAGGGAGATGAAATACAGAACAGAGAGAAAAAAGAGGGGAGAGGAATGGAGAAGAGAGGAGCAAGGAAGAGGCAGGGACCTGGACTATCTCCAGTACTGGTGCCTACAGCCTACTTCCTCCCTTGCTTTCCTCATGGCAGGTTTTCATGCACCCATGGAAAACAATCCAGTTTGTCTTCCACACCACTTGAAGCCACCAATTTCCTAAAAATATACTTTCTGGTTTCAGAACCTATTCTGCCATCTTTCGTGCACATAGTTTGGCATTAACATCATGTCTGCTAAACTGATCAAAATAGCTTTTGTCTTGCTCCATAGGACAATTGCAGTGTGCTTAGCTGGAGTTCAAACCTCAGGTTTAAACCTAGACCACAGAACTGCATTTCAACTGGAATAGCTCATCCTAATTCCACAGTTTTGGATAGCTGTTGCGTTGTAATGCAGTTCTGTGGTCTAGAGGTTTAAACTCCAGCTAAGCACACTGCAATTGACCCCTCTTGTTTTAAGTTTGTGTTACTGATTATTGACTCTAACAAGACTACATCTCCCATAATCCTGCAGCTCCTTGACGTGAGCAGGCCCTTGTACGGCCGTTCCTGTGCTACATAATATCGTCACCTTCTTAAAACAATCGCCTAAGTCATTTTTTGAGGAACATGAGATTTTTGCTTAAATCAGCTCTTCATGATGCTGGCCACCTCTGGTAAAGTTGCCTAGATCGTTAATTGAAAGGATCATGCTGTTTTACCCCGGTAATGTAATCGCCTAAGTCAAGAGTGCTCTTAGGCTGTTTTTATGTTTGCCTAAGTCACAATAAATTTTGACTTAGGCATTTTTACAAGTTATTAATATGGCGGCTGCTTCAAGATGCACAAAGAAAATCAACATAAATGAAGTCATTTCCATGATTCTGGACTCGTCCCCGAATGGTAAGTGATAATGTTTACTACAATATTTGGCTAGGCTATAAATGTTGTGTAGTTATTTAGTCTTTAATCCTCTTATGTTACATAATTGACAGACAGCGTTATTTGTAAGTCAATAGTCATCTATTGATATACCCTTTTTGTGTGAAATGATTAACAAATATCATATATTCTGTATTTGGTTCAGTTTATTCTGTTTTCTGAAAAACTTGAAAATATGACTTAGGTGATTATTTTAAGAAGGTGACGATATGCAGGCCACTGTTCTCCACTAGTGCTGCCTCTTGAGACCTGCATGCAGGAGTGAGAGCAGACACAACCATCTCTTACCTGACCTTCCTTGTTTGGGTACAATGAAGTTATAGCAAACGGTTTAACTTTTATAGTCACTGCAAAATGTCCACTAATGCCTGGGAGCTGAGAACACAATGAACTACAAAAAGAAATGATAGCTTCCTTATAAAGTACGTAAGAACTTGTGATGCATTGTAAGTATTTTGTTTACCTGTTGACCGGTGGTGTACACTTCATGGACTCCCTATGTGTGCCTCTCCCTCACCCTGTGACACTATGAGATTTAACACAGAAAAGAATGGTGATGTCAGCCTTTATTCCTCTGTGATTTACCACCATGGCCTTGTTTACTGCAAGACCCATCTCAACATCATTATTGATGTCAGAATGAAATGAAACTGCAGCCAAAACCTTGCACTGACCCCTGCTGGCAATAAGGGCAAATTATGCTGACACTGGTGAATTTGTTGTTTGCGCCTGAATTTGTTTGGATCCAATTTGTTTGTCATGTCAACCGAACGCTGTAAAAAAATATGTAAACTATAACTATAACACACACACTTTTAGGCTTCAAATTAGATTATTAGTCTGAGGAGAAACACTGCTGAAGCACACAGCCTGTAAGGTCAGTGAAGACAGTCTGGTTGAGGAAAGCACAGAGCAATGTGACATCAGTGAAGCGGAGCATCACAAGACGAGCCACTTCGCCAGAGAGAGGCTTTACTGCTTGTCAGCTCACTGCAGCTTGGCTCAGAGCTCACACGGCGCATTACTGGAAAAGTTTAATCACCAACGGGGCTTTCGTGGCTGTTGTGAAAAGGGACTGGCGGAGAGAGAGAGACAGCTGTGCTGTTAGGGTTAGTCCCCCCGTGTTTGTTTCACTTCCTGTTCTCCCTCTATATTCTTCTCTTTGTTCTAGTTGCTCTCGCACTGACTCACTCGCCAACTCGCTCTGGCCTGTCTTTGCGCGAGAGTCACACTTTGTTTGAAACGCCCTGCTCTTGGGCCAGCTGGGTAAATATTGACCTGGAGCCAGGGTAACTATTATTTTCTTCATTGACACCATATTCACCGCGCTGAGCCTCCTTAGTAAATGCTTAGAGCCTGTTGTAAGATTTGGAGTTGATTTATTTCGGCCCTCATTTTCCACTCTAGCTGAAATGACATTTGGCTTTGTTTCTAGTCTTTAGTGTTTTTTTTACATTTCCAACATCTTAATAAAGACAAGAGAGATCTTCCTTTTCAGAACATTTGTTTGATCGGTAATGTAAATATGAAATCCTTGCTGGTGCATCAATAGAATCAGCTAAACTTCCCGTGAGCATCTGGCTATAGCACAGTGAATGCAGACGATCAGTTTGGGAGTTAGCTCAGGGGTAGAGCATATGACTGCAGATCAAAAGGTGCTCAGTTGAAGTCTGATCGCTCCCTACATTTCTTAGATTTTAAAAATAATTCTATTACAGCTAATGAGGAAAAAGAAGATCACTGGAAATTGAGAAAGTATCGTCTACCCATGGGAGCTGCTCATTGACGCATGAAGCCAGATCATGGAGGCAGCCATGTTTGACCATGAGGCATTTGGGAACCACAGCATGCACATTGGGTACCTAAACGTGAACCCTTACAAAAATATAGGCCTTCTGGCAAATTTGCGCCAAACGTTTGGCATTATTGCCGCAGGTTTGCGGCAAGCTTGTATTTTCACATGCAAATTAGCTTTGTGGGAGCTGCCATTGTTGCAAGAAGTTCACCAGAATTTCACCACCACTGGCAAAGTCTGGCAAACCTCTGGCAACATTTTGTGGAAAACAATTTAGTTTGTGGCAAATGCACTACATATTAGCTTCAAGTTTGCAGCAAACTGTCCAGTTTTGTAAGGGAAAGACCACGGTAAACACAGAGCAATGACATGAACCACTGAGAATTGTGGGGGGCGCTCCGAGTATTGTGAGCGGGAGCTTCCTAGATGTCTGACAATTGAATATTGAACCTAGCTACTTATTGATTTTATGGAATTAAACAAGTGACTCATTCTGACAACAACATTTCTAATGTGATTTCTAATGTTTCTGCAAGTTAAATAATAAATAAAGCAGCTGCTATTTTTCGTAGAAGTATTCGCTTACATTGACTAACATAACATCCGTAAGCTACTTATGGAAAAGTTAGCTAGTAAATTAGAATTTGAGTTAGCTAACAGAATTTAATTCTGAAGTTGTGGTAAGGCAGCTAACTAAATAACTGTTCTGCAAGCCAGATACCTACCCAGATAGCAAGCGAACGTTCAATCAACGTAGATTCAATGTGGAATTCTGACGTTGATTCAACATCAATTTGCTTATCGAGATCACTTTGAATCAATGACAGAATACCGACAAATATTGAATAATCAAGGTTAAATATAGCTAAACATGATATTTAAAAGTTTTAACGTTTGTTGCCATCACTGACTTACTGCATTAGCTAACTGAACTAATTAGTAGCCGATAATGTCAGTAACTGTAGCCTAAATAATTAGCCTAATGTCATATTGCTTTGCCAGCAAGCTCAGCTTGTTAAAAATAAAAAAGAACACTTTTTTACTGTTTCTTGCATGCTTTCTCACCAAGCCGGTGACCGCTGTCACGCAAGCGTTGCGTGTTGCTAAGTAACCTGCTCAGAAACGGTAGTGTCTGAAATCATCTCCTTCTTTCACCAATGAATCCTTATCTAGTGCTCTATGTAGATTTCCCTAAGTAGTTTATAGGGAGGGAGCGAACGAGTGAGCCATTCTGAACACAGCCTATATGTTTTGGCATAGAGCAGTGCTGCCCAATGATGTACCACGCAGCACCGAGAGTATGCCGGTTTTTATTCTGACCAATCACTGATTTCCCTAATTAAAACACCTTCAAACAGAGATGAGGGAACTAATTGGTGAAATCAGCAGGTGTAGTGATTGGTTGGAATGCAAATGTGCATACTCTCCAACCAGCATGGCATGATTGGGCACTACGGGGGTAGAGCATTTGACTGCACATCAAGAGGTCTCCTGTTCAAATCTTGGTGCCCCCTACGTTTTAAGGTTTTCAGAAGAAATCTATGACAGCTAATGACAAAATAAACATCACCAGAAATTGTGTATGCCATTGAGATATATAAGAACTGGAGACTTGACTAACAATACATTAGATAGCTGCTTATGGAAAAGTTAGCAAGTAAGCTCGCTAACAGACTTACAGTAAGAAGTTATACAAAATGGAAATGCATCAAATTCATTGTTGACACCAAAGATAGGGGGTATAGCTCAGTAGTAGAACATTTCACTCCAGCTAAAGAGGTCCCCAGTTCATATCTGGGTGCCCCCCTACCCTTTGAGATTTTCAAAATAAGATCTATTACAGCTACATCTAAATGTGTAAACAAATTTTCCAATCTCTGTTGCGATAACAGCGACAGTGAATGCTGCTATCTTACATATCTTCTTCTCTAGTCAAAATTTGACCGCAGTCCAAATCTCAGCACAGGTGAACCATGTCCGAATGCTGTGTATACTTTATGAGAATGACATGCGATATTTTACATCAATATTTCTTTCTTTTTCGACACTGAGGTTTTAAAAAAAAATCTATTACGCCTCAGTAGGAAAATGAACATCATAAAAAATTGTGAAAGAGTAGTACCCAGTGTTTGGGGTATAGCTCAGTAGCGCATTTAACTGCAGATCAGGGGCTCCTCAGTTCAAATCTAGGTGCTCCCTACCATTTGAGGTTTTCAAAATAAAATCTCTTAAAGCTAAATAGGAAAATGTACATCACCAGAAATAGTGAGGCTGTGTCGACCCCTTACTATACGTCCACTGTCCCCTGTCCACTCAGACCCCTGTCTACTATGTGCCCTGTCCCCTCACTTTGCAAGCAGTGTGCAAAGGAAATCCCGCAAAACTCTTTCCAAACGAGGAAGTAGTTCGTAATAGTAGTTCGTAGTAGTTTTAATTTTTTTATTGAGAATATCAATCAGTTAACATATGACGATTGTTACAAAGTGTAGATTATGAATGAAGATAGAATTAACAAAAATAAAAAAAGAGTAGTTTGTAATATGAACCTATCTTGTACCATAGATATGCATATACGCTCTGTCTTTTACGTTTTTACTTTTACGGTTACTTACTGAAATTGCAGGATGAGTGCACCGTTCTGCAGATGAGTGTGCTCCTGAATTCCCTCAACAAAACCCTGGAAATAAGGGGTTCATCCTGGTATTTTAAGTGCCCCATTTGTGAGAAAAAGTCGCCCCAAGCTTTTTGACAAAGTGGACTCAAATATGCACCCTCAAAAGGGTGTAGGGGTCGTATTCGGACACAGCCTGAGTGTCTACACCAGGGCCTGGTGGTATAGCTCAGTGGAAGGGCATTTGACTGCAGATTATGGGTGCGTCCCAATACTCGAAAAATGCACCCTCCCTTCCTCCACTACCACCTCCTCTCCGCTGTGCCTCGGAAACTGATCTTTGTGTTTTAATCTAATGTCGCTGATTACATCTTAATTACGTATTAATGGTTACATATGAATTAATGTCTCGACGCAAACCGCAATGTCAGGTACATAGTATACTGTACATGCAAATACTTGTACTCGAAACGTTCAGACAGTTTTGCATACTTCCGGGTAGGAGAGGAGTGGTAGTGGGGGAGTGGAGGAAGGGAGGTGGAGAGTGAAGAATATTGAGACACACCCCAAGAAGTCCTCCGTTCAAAGCTGGGGGCCCTCTAACTGTGGCAAGTTTTCTAAAATAAAGTCTACTACAACAAATTAGGAAAATGGACAGCTTCAAAAATTGTGAAAGTGTATGTACCATAGAGATATATAAGATATCTTGATAGTTCTTGTCTATCATCTATACCAGAGATAATAAAATTTACACTCTGAATACTGTTTAACTAATATGTATTAACATTAGTAATATATTATTGAGCTTGTTTATCTTATGCCTATCCATGTATTTTTACTATTCTGCAAAAGATTATTCATAGCTTATCTTTTTTATATACATAATCCAACTACTTAAACTATTGGCATAGAATAAAATATAATCATTTATTCATATTTAAATAAATAATTCACTTAACATAAGGGGGAAATGAAAGCAGGTTAATCTATTCTCTGGGAAACACATGCATCAAGGTAAAAAAAGGTTAGCGCATTTTACATATGATAATTATTTGTAATAAGGTGGCTGTGTGTTTGGGTGGAGTGGTAAAGTACAGGGCAACCCTCCGAGACTAGAGTTAGTGAACGCTGAATTTTCTCCCCGGTGTGCTGGTTAAAAAAACACAGCTATAACAATGCGTTCTCTCCCGCTGCCCCCCAGAGCCAGAGCTGAATACACACAGCCCAGTTTACCTCAGCGCAGTGCTAAGGGCTCACACTGGGGGGGACAGGTCTGTTACAATGGCTCAATTTGTCAACTATTTGTTAGTTGCTAATTGCGACAGTAAACTTCAGCATTACAATCTGACTGACTGATAGCAAAACATTGCAAACAGCAGCTAAAATAACCCATAGAGTGTGTTTAGTCAATAGATTAGCAATGTAGGTTTGTGTAAAAGGCTATTTTCAACGTAAAAGAGACGGGATTAGGTTACCACTGGGTTTAAGCTATGTTCATAAATGGTACAACCACAAACATACAGGTACCGTCTGTTTGAAAATATAAAGTTGTTTTACTCCAGTCTCTGGTCCTACTATGCCTGTTTCTGTAGAGCAGCACAGTTCATTTCTTCTGTTCACTTCCCCAGTTTGCTGCGTTTGAAACCTCTTCTCCTCTGTGCCACAAGCCGATTACCCTAAGCCCAATTACTTCCATTTCTGGTGCAACGGCAATATGCACAAGCCTTTCCCCGCTTGCTGGCATCAGTTCATGTGCAGCAAACTTCAGTTCATTCTTTCTCTCTTTTTGTGGCTCATGCTGTGTGTGTGTGTGTGAGTGCGTGTGTTTGTGTGCACGTGTGTGGATGTGTGCGAGACAGGATTGGCAAGCGTGGCAGTCGTTTCCTTACACCCCGCAGGTGTAATTCCATTGTCGAGCCGTGCATTTGTGCGTCAAACAGCACACTGATAACATCAGCCCGGGACCTGTCTGCAAACAAGCGCCAATTTGCAGCTCATTAGACATCGCGGAGACCAGGCCAAAGGTGGGAGGGGGCAGCCTGCCACACACACCCTACTTACAGGGACACATCCTAGTACTGTCGTCTGTCGGGCCCTGAGGAAATGAGACCTGTCTCATTCAAACAGTTTGGAAGAGAGGGGCTGTTTGCTTCTTTTTAGTTTTGAACATAAAGCTCCTTATGAATCACAGCTGCATCGCTAACGGTATCATGCATTTGTTGCTGCCTGTACATTCGGAAGTCATGCGAATAATACATTAGTTTTTATTTTAATGTTACCCATGTTTTTTTTGCTCGAAAATAGTAACGGCAAACTATGCCTCTCGCTATCGCGCGCAAATAAGCTTCGCCAGCAAAGTCACCCGCATTTCCCCTCGTCTCTCTTCAAAAGTCAGAGCTGAGTGTTACTGCGTTTGCATCTGACTTGCACGTCCTTCCATTTTCCCCAGTGTGCTGGTTAGAGAAATACACAGCTATAACAATGCGTTCTCTCCCGCTGCCAGAGCTGAATACACACAGCCCAGTTTACCTCAGCGCAGTGCTAAGGGGTCACACTGGGGGGGACAGGTCTGTTACAATGGCTCAATTTGTCAACTATCTGTTAGTTGCTAATTGCAAGACTAACTGCTGTACTACAAACTGACTGATTGACAGCAAACAAATCAGCCACATTTGACCTAAAACTGGGGGTGGAGTTGCAACAATTTGTAAATGTTTCAGAATTGTGATAAGGACTGTTTTCACTTTGTAAAAAGAGCCCGGAACAGCTAATACTGGAGAGACTGTAGTTAAAAGCCATACATAAAATATCAATATATACAAACAAATGATCCAATCTCTGTTGAAAATAACAGTGACAGTGAATGCAGATATCTTGCATCAGTTCTTCTCCAGTCAGCTGTTGTCATCAAAGTCCTGTTTTTGAACGCTGTCCAAATCTCAGGATAGGTGAACAATGACCGAAAGCTCTGTAGACTTTATGAGAACAAAATCTGATATCTCCCTATTTATACGGTTTATATAGCATCAATATTTCTCTTTTTCTATCGCTCAGAATATTAAAGATAACAGCAGTCCCGTGACAAGTGACAAATAAAATCGTTTGAAAAGACAGAAGACGTCAGCAATGAAGGAGAAGAGGAGCACGCTGGTGCTGCTTTATAAAAGTGCTTCAAAATAAAAAGAAGAACACACACACACACAGTCTGTGCATATCAGCATCCGTGTGCCAGTTGCACCTCAGCACTGATAGAGCTGGTCTTCTGTATTCACTGCTGGGAGAGCCTCTTCTGTTTATTTTCCAATTAAGAAATGTATCCTCCTGGGAAACGGTGCAACCCAGCAGTGACAATCTATTGTGCTTTGAGACTCAGGGCTGCCAAGGACAATCATGTCGCTCAGAGCCAAGTGGTCCTTTCTAAGGGGCTTCGCAAGAAGGCACTGTCCCTCGCCGTCTCCTTTCAATTCCACATCCCGAATAAACTTAGCAAGGAAGAACAGCGCTTCCATGAGGGACGTTGCCTTGGTGACGCACCCGGCACCGCCGAGACACAACTTTCAGACACGCGTCTCCTCTCCCTCCCTCTGCCCTCATTATCAGCTGCGCGATGGTATTTGATAAAAAGGTTTTAATTGAATGCTAAACGAGGTAGGAGATAGGGAGGGAGCGGGCGGACAATAGGGGCTCAACCTCTCCGTGTGCGCTCTGAAGGACACTGCATCCAGGACCCATGCATTAGCAGCTTGAACACACATTAACTCTCGGCAGAAAGTGGCCGTTGGGGATTTGGAGATGTTATCCATTTAGGTTTAATTGCATTGCGCTTCATTAACAAACACGAGCATATTGGCTCCCCATAAGGATTGCTACCTGCTAAAGAGATAGCGCTAAGTCAACTTGACTTGATTTTCTATTGACGCAGGGGTGAGCAAACTGCTCCTCTGGTTTTGGTAAGTTTGCAGTTGTGTTTTTTGACGATTTCAGACTCCGATGGCTTGCTTAGCATGTTTCTGTGGCTGCATGCTCAACAATTAGAGGATACTTAATAATTCCGTGTGACCCTTGTGCTCCAATTAAAAAAAAGTTAACACTGACAATTACTCCCCACGTCAGTCATTCGTCTCCACAGACAGAGCACCCACTGACATATCAGATAAAGTCTTCTCACTGTGGTGACTGGTTCCATCATAGTCATTTCAATAAAAATGCACAAAAAGGTATTTTTGGATTTCACCATGCTCAAAAGCACAGTTATATGTGCTTTATGTATTATTCATGTATTATAAATCCATGCACCAGATAAAAGATATTTCTGGTGGGAGGGAGCAATTTCTATGTTTTATGGACATATGAACAGAGGGAAGAGCAGAGCTTTATAAAATCATAACTGCAGCAGAGGGAGACACAAACTTCTACTGAGGGTGGCTGTTTTAGCAATTTCCACTTTCCTCCTCTCTACATCAATACAGTTTCCTCCAGCCAATAGAGTAGAATAGAATAACTTTTATTTTCCCGTTTGAGAACTTCAGTTGTAGCCACCAGTAACAACAAAAAAGACATAGACAGTGGGGCAGACCCACAACACACAAACAAACACATCAAATAAAGCAAATTAAAGTGGAATAGCCTACAGCCAAACGTCATGATTAAAGTAGCCCCCGCTGTCCCGAGATATCCGGTGTTATCACGCAGTCCAACACACAAACTCCGCCTCCACGACTTTCCTTCATACACACAGTGTTGCGGTCTCTGTCCACTGTCAACACGGAGCACTGAACTGCGTCAGCCTTCCCACTCATCGCCTCACTCCTCCCCTGCATTATCTTCTCCTTCCCTTCCGTGGTAGCCTTTTGAAGATTGCCTGCAGTCCTGGATCAGTCCCGACATCTTCAACTCCGGTGAAGAGCGATGGTAAACATTTGTAGCTGCAGATCCACCTGACATTCCAGAGCATATGTTGCAAATATGTCTCCATTGTGACGACCACAAACAAAATGATCCCGACTAGACAATTCCTCAATATTATCAAAACGAGCAGCAGGAGTGCCCTGAACAATCTCCAGCCCGCTTCCCTGTCCCACAACAGACACACAGCGCATAAAAAAACAAAAGACAAAAGCCCAACACAACAAAGTACATTCAACACGAACACGAGAGACAGCTGGACTACATGTCGCCATTACAGCGCAACGTGACGTCCAACAACAAGGGAGTGTGTGCCGGGGCATTTGGGCTGATGGGAGGGAGCATGCCACCATATAAGCTGAAAGAAATTCCTACATTTACTGAGGACAAACATGCTTCACCAATGCCATGTCGTTCAGATCATTAAAATGAAATCTGTGAGAAGTGATATAGGCAGCATTAATATTGACCCAATCTCCTATAGACAATCTCCTCTGTGGTCATATTTGCTAGCGGTGGTCTGACACTTATTAAGAAACGGATGCGAAAGGCGGAGATATAAATGCAGCTTGCGTAAAGCTGTACTGTTGCAAAGAACTGATCTGCAGATAGGCAGAGTGCAGAATTCCCTCCAGTCTATCCGAGAGATCTCCTCTGGATAAATGAAACCAAGTAAACAACAAAATAGCCTTGGCTGAAGACCCCATTTTGAGCAGAACTATTGTCTGAGACTTTTCTGCCCATATTTCAAAAATGAATGTTAAAGACATTATATAATGTAAAATCTATCTCCAGAATAGTAGAAGGGAAAGTACATTTTTTATTGAATATTTTATTATAAAACCATAGGAGACATAATTCCTCAGAAATATTTCTCCCATTGTTATGCAGATGCACAAGGGAAAATGTGAGAAATGAGAGAGTAATCATTGATAACGTGTTGATGGTACAGATACATTATTACTGTCATTAAAATGATTCTGGAAACAAAACAACCCCACTCACGAACGTTACTCTCCAACATTTTATATGGTTAGTTACTTCTACACATTCCACTACTGTGGAAAAGGAGATTTTCCGCTCTGCACACATAAACAATCTCAACGAGACGGCAATTAAGTGGTCATGGGGCTTGCGTCACGGTGATGTTGGGATTATATTTAGCTCTGTTATTCTGGGACTTTTGGTGGGACCCTGCACAAGACTCAGGGACAGATGGACAGATACCTAGCATATGCATTAATATCACATGTTGTTCATGGCTATAGCTGTTCATACCATAAGGCTTCTTCATTCTTGCTGTGAAAATGCATTAAAAAATGCTCAGGGTGAAAGTCAGAAATCTGCTTTAAAAAAGTCTAGCATTTTCTTCCTCTGCCTTTCTATCACGGTGTCGCCATATCACACGGACTCCAAACATTGCGTACGTATGGTGTCCACCGTGTGCAGAGGTACGCAGATTCTCACAGCACGTGTTATATTCTGAATTTCTGCGCGGAAAACTCGCTTACGCGGTTTTCTGTTGGGCATTTTTCTGCTCAGCACTGTTTATACATGTGGCCCCAGGAAGAGCATAATTTGCTTCACGGTTCTTTATTTGCTCGCCTATAATTTGTAGAACATTATATGACGTTTTATGACGGTTCGCAAAAAGACCAAGTCATGTGTTCACCTGTTTCACATGTTGAACTGCCCCCCCCCTGTGACCCACTGCCCCTTGTCTACATTCACCAAGAGATAATCACTCATGATAATTACGTTTAATGAGAGCCGGGGGTTGCCTCAGGAACGCACTTCAGCAAATTGCTCCCAGCGTGGGGCAGAGTGCTGTTTGTTTAGCGAGAGGGCCAGGGTCAACAGCGCTGGCCCTCGGACGCCTTTCAGCAGGCTCCCACATTCAGTCTTGTTTGCCAGCTTTTGTCCCAGCCATTACCTAGCCCAATTTGTCCCAAATGAGATAAGCCAGAGAGAGGGGCTCGTCTCCTCCCATTGTGTGGACCTGTTGTCTATGCGTTACCCTCAACCCCCCACACCACCCCCTTTTCTCCCTGGCTGATAATTTTGCTCATCGTTTTCCAGGGAGTTGTGCAGGCAATTAAGCTAATCCATTAACTACTAATTGTCTCCTCCCACCCCACGGCTTGGGCAAACAGTACGGAGGTGAAGACGAGGGTCCAGTTCTCTATAAAAGCACAAGACCCGAGACTACTTGAGAGCAAAGGACCGCTGCGCTGCCTGGAACCTCTCATCGAACACCGTCTCCCGCCGATGTGACTGCGAGTCTGCGCTCTATCGCCCCTCCGACGACCAGCTGGACTTTACCCCGCAGTGTGTGTTCTTCCTCGCCTCCGCTCTACTTATTTTGGGACCCCCCTTTTCCCGTCGCATCCCTCTAGCCCTCGGACCAACGTGTGGGAGATGCCCGTTACCCTGTGGCTCCTCGCGCCAGCACTGCTGTGCCTGGTCAATCCCTCGGCAGAGGGACACATTTGGGCGTGGATGCTCTCCATCCCCTACAGCCCCCCCGAGGACGCGCCCCCCGTCGCCCGGGACGCGACATCGCCGGCCGCTGCTGCCCGAGGATCATCGGTAAGTCCCGTCTCGAACTTTGAACCCCTGTCCACCCGCCTGCTGAGGAGTGGTTTTCTGGGCAAGTTCTTTATAGCAAACAGTTTGAAAACTGCTTTTGCTTCTTCCCTTATCTGCTCCTATTTAAGTATGGTTTACTGTGTGCACAGTACAATGCTCATTGTGAATTAGCTCTAACAGAGTTCATATAAGGACAAGAGAGATCAAATGTACTCTAACGGGATTGATTTAACACTGACTATTTTACTATGTAGCTATAAATGTGCATGCATCTCCTGCTTGAAAGCTTCTGGATTTCATTATAGAGATGAATCCTTTGTTGTAGAGACCTTTCACAGTATCCATGTTGGAACAGATAAAGGCTAGAATGAGACTAAGGTCCTTCCCAAATAGTACAAAAAAACTGCTAGCCAGGACTGGCGCAGACTTTTAAAATGATCCTTAAGAATCCATCGTCAAGCTGGACATGGATTTAAACACGTCAGTTAACACTGACAAACGGGGTTGCTTGTTGATAGTGTGCAAATGTTGATATTGGGAGGGAGAAGTTGCTGCCCCATTAGCAGGCACTGTTTGTTCTACACATTGCAAATTGGAAGCGCTGCTGTTCCTCAAACCTCTTGCTGGCAGAGGAAATTGGGGATCTGCCAAGTGTTCCCAATGTATCATTGTTTAAGCATTTCCCCACCCTTGACTAGACACTGTATCCAATATGTTTGAGCAACAAGGCAAGCCCTAGTCTATACTCATCAGCGGCAGGTAATAAATCAAATGTTACAATAAGTTGACCTGGTGTAATGTCATCCTTTGTCAGGTGGCTTGTGACCATGACCGTGCATGTGGAAGGGGGCTTTCCTGTGACCGCCACTTTGGGCTGTGCGTGCTCCTCAAGCAGGCGGGGCAATACTGCCGACGGGACGCCCAGTGTGTGCGCGGTTTGAGCTGCATGTTTGGAAAGTGTCACCGCAGTATTCCTGAAGGACGAGAAGGTATGGGGAAATTACTTACCTGCTAGACCTAGTGCTCTCATCAAAGCAGACAGCCAGTCATACTGAGGATAACTTCAGTCAAGCCGGAAAGTCTGCCCACCCCTTTCACCTTCTCCATGTTTTATTACATTATAGACATATTCTACAATAGATTGAGTTCATTTTTTGTCTCAAAATTCTACACAAAATAGCCCATAATGACAAAGTGAAAACATGTTTTTAGAAATTTTTGCAAATTTATCTCTCATTTACATAAGTATTCATACCCTTTGCTTTAACATATTTTTAAAGTATCATATTTAATATTTGGTCGCATATTCTTTGCATGCTGTTACTTCCTGAAGTCTGTGACCAATCAACATCAAAATACTCTCGATATCTTATTTCCAGGTACTGTTACAAGTGATACTATAACCTCTCTGCATTTGAATGGATCTCTGTGAGAATTTGGGGGTGAGACTAGATTCAGCTGTAAATTACACTGGTACAGTATGGAACACATGGCTGGCTAAATGGCTGTAAGTCATCAAGGGTCTGAGCTATTGAACGAGCCCCAAACCATCACTCTGTTACCAGATATGGAGTAGATGTGGATGGATCACTGCAAGGGTTGTTTCTCCTGACTTTTTTCCCCATAGAGTTCTATAAGAAAGTGAGTCAGGAGAAACAACCCTTAAAGGGATCCCTCCAAAGCTACTCCATCTCTGGCCGCCGAGTGATGGTTTGGGGCTCGTTTGATACCTTAGACCTTTGGTGATGTACAGCCATTTCGCCAGTTATGTGTTCCATACTGTACCAGCGTAATTTACAGCTAAATCTAGTCTCACCCCCAAATTCTCATAGAGATCAGTTCAAATGCAGAGAGGTTAGTATAGTTGTTGTAACAGTAATAACCTAAAATAGATAGAGAGAGTATTTTTGATGATGGGGGTCACACTTCAGGAAGTAAACAAACACAAAAAATATATGCAACAAAAAATAAATATGATACTTTAAAAATATGTTAAAGCAAAGTGTATGAATAATTATGTAAAGGAAGAATTTCAGTTTTCGATTTTTAATACATTTGCAAAAATTTCTAAAAACATGTTCTCACTTTGTCATTATGGGCTATTTTGTGTAGAATTTTGAGACAAAAAATTAACTCAATCTATTTTAGAATATGTCTGTAATGTAATAAAACGTGGAGACGGTGAAAGGGGTGTTCAGACTTTCCGGCTTGACTGTATATATTCTGCTACACTATAAAGTGAGGACATGGTGTGTTCCCTTACTGCAACACTTATATACCAATATCTCAGAGGCTTGCATTATAGCTCCTGTTACTCAACATCCCCAAATCAACCCTTTCATCAATAGCTGAAGACAACAAATAAATATGAGCCTACCAAAGAAATATTGAAGTCACAACAAAGCGGCCACAAAAGCTTCAATGCGTGGAGAGTGTGTGACACACGCAGACTGAGGATGCTGTTTGACAGAACTATGTCTGCGTTGTCTCGCTTAGGAGCCAGGTGCAAGGTTGACCGGGACTGCGAGGGCTCTATGTGCTGTGCTCGACACCACGGTGAGCAAGTGTGCAAAAGGCGGCTGGCGCGTGGAGAGAGCTGCTTCGTCCCGGACGGCGGCCTTGCGTTCAGCATCAACCAGATCTGCCCTTGCGACGAGGGGCTCCTGTGCCGCAGTAGCGCCGACACGCCCAGCAGAGAGTGAGCGCATTCCCTTGCGCCGACAACATACATTTATCTCAATCACATCACTCATCACCTGTTAGTCCTTATGTTGTAGTCGTACACTTCACATGTCAGCACAAGGTTTTTGGCTAACAGCAGTTGAAGTTATTTAAATCTGCAGTTATAACTGAGCATAACTAAAGTGTCGTGTCTTTGCTTTGTTTAGGAAAGAGTTTGTATACCGCCCAGACGCGACGAGTTGGATGTGCCAAGCGCCACGGCCCTGAGGAGGGATGCTTCCCAATCCCCACCAATTTAATTTATTCTGTATATATAGTGTAAATACTGTATAGAGCACATATGTTATTTTTTATAAAAGATGTTATATTTGTAAATGACAAGAGGTTAGGCTACATTAACATTTATAAACTAGGCTACTACAAGTGCAGCCTATAGCTTACTGTAAGCAAGGCTTTAGGCTATTGTAGCCTATAACTGTAGCCGATGTAGGCTATAGCTAATAGCGAATGTAATAAAGTTTGAAATATCGACTAGAATATAATATTTGTATGATTTTTTTCGTCTGCTTAATTCAAAATAAAGTTTAGCCTATTAGGCTACCTTAAAACACTTGCCGTCTTAGTTTATGTGCAGGAATAGCTCTATGTTTGAAGATTAATTGGAGCAAACAAACCTGGAAAATTAGCAGCTGTTTTGCAGTTGTGTTACGTCATCAACCGTCCAGCCACAGTAACACGCTAAATTAAAAAAAATTAGAAGTGGCATCTATGGAACAGTTAGCAGGCGATTGCGGGGGGTATAGCTCAGTGGTAGAGCACTTGACTGCAGATCAAGAGGTCCTCGGTTCAACTTAGAGTGCCCCCTAATACCTTACTGTTGGAATATTTTAGATTTCATTACAGATGAGTATCTCTCTGATAACTTTGACATGATGTTGTCCATACTCTTCAGAAGCTGACGAAATATCCCTTCCCTGTTTTATATTTATGGTAGTAATGATGCACATTCTGATCTTATTGCGCTTTATGTACCTGAATAATTAATGTTTTAGGTGTTTCTTTCACATACGTTTCAGCTGTCCCTTCACGTGCCAGTTTACCAGCAGAAACTTGAACAGTTATCATTTCCACAACACGGAGAAAATGACAACTTGATTGAATTTCTTGGCACAGATTCTTTAATTGCCTTCATGACCCCTTTTCTATTATATCATGGAAAAGTTCTAATGAATAATACAGTGAAAGAAAAAAACTAATTTACGAAAACACCAACTGGACAATCCTTCAAGTGCAGATGAAATAATTTATTTTTCCTATGGAATTATGATTGATTCCTTATTAATGCTGTCCTCAATTATCACAGAGCGATCTGAGTGGCCAAAAACAACACAGGAATGAAAACCTATACCTGCATTATTTAGTTTATTGCGGTTGTGGCCAATCCAGTGGAATAATCTGTCGAGAGGCAGGGACGTTTGTTTCATACCAAGTCCAGAAACCATAAATACTTTGCTGAAATATTGCTCTGGAATTTTTTTTTTTTCCGGGAAATGTCTCTCCAATGGTCAATCTGCGCATAGCATTCAATGAGAAGCACACAGGGGATTTTCACAATTACCTAAGAAGATGAACTTTGTCATGGTGGCACTGCCTTGAGTTCAATATACGAAGAATAAAAAAATACCCATCCATGTGTTTTTCTTTAATAAAGCACATGGATTCTAGAAGTTGATTAACAAAAATGTATTTTGGTTTGATACATTCATAATTCATATGAAACATAAAACAATACATTTAAGTGACTTTGAATTTACATAAGCACAATGAAGCTTCATGGGTAAAAGAAGTGATTGAGTGAACATGCAATATGACCTATCGATGGCAAGAATAATTAAATCAAATTGAGGGGAAAACGTGCATTATAAAAAAGGGTATTCTTCACTTTAATATTTTGTACAGAAAACTGAGTGAAAAATCACCCCTTAACTGTCTTGATAATGTGATTCATTTTTAATTAAACATATTCTTATTACTATATGCAGCTGAGATTGATTGGAGGGAAATTCATCATTATCTTACTGCCACCTACTGGCCAAGGGAGGTAAACACGGAAGCAACACAAGTGAGATAAATAAGTCATGCATTTGTGGCACGTCACACATTATGGTGAACAACTGTTTACATGTACAATGTGTATGTCGCTTCATAAATAGAAGGTTGACTCTGACGGCTTTGATGTTTCGCTTTCTCAAAAAACAAATGCGCTTCTAAGTGGAATATTTTATTCAGCATTGTTTGAAGTGAATCATACCAGCAAAATAAAAAAAGAAATAAAAAATACTCACTGAGCATGTAAGTAATTTCACAAAACATTGGCAGTATGTGAGTACATCCTGAGTTATGTATTTAATTAAAATACACAAAGGAAAGACACTGCATTTTGAATAACGTGAATAAATAGCATTGGACATTCAGGTCACTGTAGGAGAGGCAATCACTAAATAATGTGAAAGTTTCACAGAAATCAAAATCCTCCTTCACAAAACCTCTGGTCGGGTATAAGGAGCAGAGTGAATAGCAGATGAACACCAAAGCTGTTTGCAAGGAACAAAGTGAGAAGTAATGCAATATTACAACAAGCTTATTTTTAAAATAAAAACCAGTATATCCAGATTTTTACAGCAGGCTACTGCAAACATTGTATAAAAATGACCTTCAGTTTGCTTTTCCTGTTATAAATAGTTCAAGTAAATATCAAGGGGAGAGAGAGAGAGAGAGAGAGAGAGAGAGAGAGAGAGAGAGAGAGAGAGAGAGAGAGAGAGAGAGAGAGAGAGAGAGAGAGAGAGAGAGAGAGAGAGAGAGAGAGAGAGAGAGAGAGAGAGAGATGCAATGTTCAAACTACATCAGAGGGGGTATAGCTCAGTGGTAGAGCATTTGACTGCAGATCAAGAGGTCCCCGGTTCAAATCCGGGTGCCCCCTCAGGCCCTGTAGGCAGCCGTTTTAATGTCCTCCATGTTCACATGTGGACCAACAACAGAGGACTGCTCTTGGGACAATGAACCAAGTAGACGTACCGCTGATTTGACCTACAACTTCACCTCAGCATAACAAATTTAACCTACATGATGACCAATTTTTATTTACATTTTTTTAAATAGCAACGGTGTTGCTTTTTGCTCATATGATTGTTTCATGTTCTTATCAGCCCATGCTGCACTGCTATAGGCTCGTTGTTGTAGACACCGCCCATTTTATGAGAATGCGCACGTACCTTGATTAATAAAGCCCGTGTTCACTTAGCAAGTTGATAACCGCGTTCGTAGTACCGGTTACGCCAGACTGCGGTGTTTAGGCTTTCTCACTGTATCACAAAGCGGGATTACAGAGTTAGCTGGATAACTGCACTGAGTAAAACCCAGAACCCTCCAAAATATGGAACATGAACTGAAGTAAAAAGAGATGTTCTGGGTTTTTACTCAGTGCAGTTATCCAGCTAACTCACTAATCCTGCTTTGTGATACAGGACCCTGGTGTGGTGCCTCAGGATGCGAGAAGGCCAGCGATCGCACGCCTGCAGACGCGTGTATCTAACCCAGAGGTCTGCTGAGACTGGTGTACCCCCAGCAATCAATGATACAAACTGACCTGGGAGATCACTGTCTCAGCCTCTAAGTGGGCACAGAAAAATTTAACTAACATACATTTTCCCAATTACACTGCATTGGAGTTGTTAAGCATGCGTTCCTTTTTTAGACAACCCCTTATGCAAAGATCTTAACTTGCACACTGTTTTTTCCCTACAGGTATAAATAGCCAAGTAGGCTACCTCCTCTCACTCATGTGTGTTGATCCCATCGCCCTTTCCACACTTCACCTTTACTCCATTATTGATTTGATGCTGAATTGCCTTCCATCCCTTTGTCATAATGGTGGGGGTCAACGACCCTGCTCATTGGCCAAGCGCAATACGGCCCTCTGGCTTTAAAGCACAACTGAACTTTGGTAGAACTTTGGGTTGTGTAGTTACCTGGCCATGACATGAGTCCAAATGGTGGCGAAATATGTTTGTTAGTTACTCTGTGCTCCCCTGAGGTGATAATCCAGAATAGGGTATTTGTCGCTCTCCATTCACTTCTATAGGGCAGCTGAAACGGTCTCAAAATGACGCTTCTAGCACATATATGAACTAGAACGAAGCGGATTATGTCACTACAAACAATAACCAGTCCTTGTACTAATTTATTTTTGTGTAATTAAAATTACTTATATTTTTCTTCAATGTTGTTAGCAACCTACTAGAAAACACTAGCAAAATGTCGGCAGGTCGGTTAGTTTACCATAGATACTATCAGGAACGATTGCTTCCGTGGAAATTCGGACCAATGAGTGGTTTCTGACGCATCGGCGCATTAACGCCGTTTCTGGTGCAAGAATTACCTACCGGATCTACGTTCCAAATAAAATACGAATAAGCCAGGAAAGGGCCATTTAATTTTCAAAGAAAAATACGTACGAGGACTAGTTATCATTTGTATTGACAGAATCCACTTTGTTCGCGTTCGTATACGTGCTAGAAGCGTCATTTTGAGACCGTTTATGCTGCCCTATAGAAGTGAATAGAGAGCGACAAATACCCTATTCTGGATTATCACCTCAGGGGAGCACAGAGTAACTAACAAACATATTTCGCCACCATTTGGACTCTTATGGCCAGGTGACTACACAACCCAAAGTTCTACCAAAGTTCAGTTGTGCTTTAAGCCCAAGATATAATACATCTCAGGTGAAAATGCAGAGCATATTCTGTGGAATAGGCATTAATATGGACAGTGATTTCTGTGTTAAGACCCGCTGGTTTATGGGCAAGTGGCGACAATGTAAAAACAACTTGCTCTGGTGTAACCTTTCTACAAAGGACATACTTCATACATTTTTTTTTACAAAAACATATTTACTGGTTTATTTTCATATAAAAATACATTTAGGTTGTTCAAAAATAAAATACCAGTATATATTTTTACAGCATGCTACTGGAAACATTGTATAAAAATGACCTTCAGTTTGCTTTTTCTTTTATAAATAGTTCAATTAAATATCTATCACTAGCTTTGAGAGAGAGAGATAGAGAGAGAGAGAGACTCTCCTAGAGTATTTACCAATAGGGTGTAAAGTTACAGTTGAGTATCAGTAACCCTTGAGGTTCAGAACTCCAGTCAAATATCAGGAGCGGATTAACAACAGGGAGGAAATGAGGTGAACAGTTGGAATGTTGCTGGTTTGCATGTGAAAAAGCACCACAAGTGGAAAAAATGCAGTACGGGCCTGCTCATTCAGCCATGGCCGTTGCTATCGCTATCGCTAAGGCACGTCCGCTGCTGCATGTGGGACCCACGCAGGGTTGTGCGGCTGGCAGTTCAGGATTGACAGAATGGAGACATGCAGGTGCGGTTAAAGACAGAGCGCCGTCCACAAGCTCATTGTGAGCCGCAACTTTAGCGGTTTGTATCTGGCCGTGCAACCTTTGTCTCGCCCTTGCTCCCATTCTTCCTGTCTCTCTACACTGGGGTCCATTGAGAGCTGAGAGTGCCCTGGGGCCACTGAGAGCTGAGAGTGCCCTGGGGCCACTGAGAGCTGAGAGTGCCCTGGGGGCTGCTGGGAGCTCAGCGTGCCCTGGGGGCCGCTGGGAGTGTCTTGGGGCCGCTGAGAGTCCCCTGGGGCTGCTGGGAACTGGGAGTGCCCTGGGGGCTGCTGAGGGTGCCCTGGGGCCACAGATCTAAGAGTGCCCTGGGGCCACAGATCTAAGAGTGCCCTGGGGCCACTGAGAGTGACACGGGGGCTGCTGGGAGCTGAGAGTGCCTTGGGGGCCGCTGGGAGTTCTCAGGGGGCCGGCGCGGCTCAGGACCTGAAACCTGGAGAAGTGCCCCTGTCAGAGTTGGCCCTGCTCATGAATCTGTGACCGCAGCGCCATCTTCTGAGCGATCCAGGCTGCCGTCTGCATCCGCACCGACATACGGAGGGGTCTTAGCTGGCCAGCACGTGAGACCTCATCCATTCTAGACCGGCAGGGAGACTGGAGGGAGGAAACGGGACACGGACGTTAGCGCTACGCCGCGCTCAACACAGCGGCGTGCTCATCGAGAGGCGATCAGAGGCGCAGCACGGAGGCGCAGGGACGCTCACCCCTCCCCGGTGAGGGCGCAGCACGCCTGGATGTGCCAGGAGTGGCCTGTGATGGAGCCGAGCGTCAGGCACTGGGAAATCTCCGCCGCCGTCAACGAGTCCTTCATGTCCTGCTTGTTCGCCAGAACCAGGACAGCCGCGTTCCGCAGGTCCTGTTTGCGCAGGACATACGCTTTGCACATCAACACTTATACAGGAATAATGCAAATGGACAGCAAGCCATGCAAGCACTGGGGAAAAAAAGGGTTTTCAGGTGGTACCACCACCCAATTATTATTAGATTGCAGGCATTTAGCAGACGCTCTTATCCAGAGCCACTTACACAGCATTTTTTTTGTTTTTTTGTTAGTTTCCATTTCTACAGCTGGATATATATACTCAAGCAATGCAGGTGAAGTACCTTGCTCAAGGGTACAACAGCAGTGTCCTACCTGGGAATCCAACCTGCAACCTTTTGGTTCCTTAGCCATTATACTACACTGCCACCCTTATTCAAGAAACACATCAAAACATCATTTTATAACTGACAAATTTCTGTTTAACTGTATCCTTAAGCAATAAAAAAATAAGCGCGACATGCAAAAACATTCATACGTGCTGACATATGTACATAGTTCTACATTATATATTCATACCAAATGTACTTTGTAAAAGCATATAAGCAGTTTGTGCATTAAAACAGCACCAGGAACGAGTCTTGAGACAAGAGAATCTAGCGTATTTCAATGTGTGTGCAACTGTGCATGCAAGTAAGACGCATCAGATACACCGTGTAGATGCTGGCTATTAGCAGTTAGCGCCCTCTGGTGGTCACCTCGTGAGCCAGCATGCGATGCAGCTCCTCTCTGGTCAATGTGAGGCGCTCCCGGTCAGTGCTGTCCACTACAAGAATCACAATCTGAGAAAGAGGGGAGAAAATGAGAAAAACAGAGCCAAGAGAAACCAGGCGGATACAAATGTACAAAGATCTACTGCGAACCAAACACTAATCCAGCATAATGTCCTTAAGGCATTCCCTCCCGCCCTCCATTTCATAAGTGTTCAGTTACATTCCACTGCGTGCCGAAGAACAAATCATTTAAAACTTTTAATGTCAACAGGGGAAATTGAGAACACAATGTTACTGAGGCTGAGTGACTATGCTCAGTCACTGGAACCAAGGCAACATGACATATCAAAAAAATGGAATTAGAAAACGACGCATCCTAAAAACAAACCGCAAACGTGTCAGTTCGACTGACACAAATGGCTAAGCTGGAACGGCAGAGTCACAGACATATAGAGAGAACAATTTACAATCATTTATAATGCCTCATGCCACGCTCTGACTTATGTTTACAGCATGGTGCAAAGTGTGCGACCAGAGGTGACATCACGACCTGCCTTGGTGCCCCTTTCATCACAAGCACAGGTGTTTCCTGTCTCGCTGCCTCCCGTTACGCATTGTTCAACCTTGTCTACCATGTGCCACATACCAAGCTGTTCACCATCAGCTAACCTGTCTCCACCACGTCTGCAAGGAGCTGTAAGGTATACAGCAATCTGAAAATGCGCTATGCACCTCCTCTTAAACATCCAGTTTAACCCTCCAGATACACTGAAACAGAAATTTCCATGCGTGTGCATGCAATACAACTTAACTTCCTCTGACTACACAGGTCCAAGCCCCAAAAATGTTTAAGATTAATTAAAATAAATCAAACATTAAGTTTATTAAAATAACATGCAAAACATCACCGCTAGCTATTAAGCCATTTCCCTGGAATTCGAAAAAAAACACTTTTTGATGTAGGGAACACAAGAAATGACAGGCTATAGCTTGATTATAATTCAACAAAGAGCAACAAATTCCCAAGAGCAGGCTGAACCGCTATACACATGAATTCCTGCCTATGTCCATTAAGCCTCTCAACACTAACATGTAATGCAGATGTTGGCCATGAGGGTTGTGCAATATGTCGCCATTGTCAGTATGTGTACAGGCAAACTACTGTATATGTGTATTTACTATGCAGTATGTACGATGGTATCTTCTGTGGAACTGCAGGACGGAGCGCAGAACGAATTTCCCCACGGGGACATTAAAGTATATAATATCTATTTCTTAAATGCATCTCTAAAGCTAGAAATAATCTCCGTTTCTGAAAAAGAAAGCACATCATTAAACGGCTGCCCAGGTCCATCGATTGCAGCACCGACTTCGACACCTCACCCCGTCATATGAGAAGACGCGCAGATGACACAGATCGTCGAAACCGCACACTTCGCACAGAACGAGCCCCTCGTACACGGCCTGCCGTTGAACCCCAACGCACAGCGGAGGCGGGAGACGGTGGGAGACGGCGGATGTACGGGCGGGATGGGAGAACAGTACCTCGGTGTCGCAGTAATAGGAGTTCCAGCTGGTCCTCAGGCTCTCCTGCCCTCCGATATCCCACACCAGGAAGCGGGTCTTCCGCACGGAGATCTCCTCCACGTTGCTGCCGACGGTGGGGGACGTGTGCACGGCCTCCTTTGCCAGGCTGCGCGGGCAAAAGAAGAGGGTGAGGGCAGGGCAATGTCCGCAGGGCGACGATACAGTCGAGCCTCGTCATCGCAAGCCGTGGATTTTTAAAAGGCACACTTCAAGAAGCTCGCTCTGTTATGTTTTAGTCGTCTTTTTTTTGTCATTTTTCTCTGCGCAGTCGAACGCCATGTTCTTATCGGGCAGAACACTTGTGCAGAACACTTACAATTGGTAGAGGATGGTGGTCTTCCCCGCATTGTCCAGGCCCACAATGATGACCTTGTGCTCTGTGGAAAGAGGAAGGGATGTGAACGCAAACAAGGAGGCCCATGGGAAAGGATACATTCCATTCTGCTCTCTGTGTGAAATTGGACAGATGGAGAAAGTGAAGGCGCCACAATGCATGCGGCATGTGCAGAAGCCCTGGGGCGCAGTGGATGTTGCACCTTCTGTTACTTCTGCCTGCAGCTGAGCCTTAGCCAGAGGTCACCCTTGACCCCACCTCCATCATGCGTTACAAAACAGCACCATCTGCAAGGCTTAGGGTTTTAGAAAAGGGATTGCACAGCAAATGGAGCATTGTAACGAGCATTGATCCAAACTTCTCATTGTCCTGTGCTCAGAATCACAAAACAGAGAGCATTAGCTTCCTACCTTACGGACCAAAAAATAATTCCAAAGATAATAGCCACAATTTTATTGTCAACGTTCGCATGTAAAACTTGATTCCAGCCTTTAAATGTGCACTTTCAGGTGTGAATAGCTGTTCTTGTTTAATACCATAGTAAACGTACCAAATTACATTTTATAAAGTACAAATACAACAAGTAGAAGTAGAAGTAGCCTAGGTCTATTTTATTTTTGTCCACTTAGGCCTACGTGATTTTTTCTTCTTCTGTATTTTCACCGTTTGAAATGAAAATGGATACTGCTGTGACAGGGTTGGGTCGGGGTGAGGATTATTATATTTATTGAGTTATTTATGCAACTTACTTCATAATTGAACATGTAGGCCAAGTAATTTCAACGATTTAAAATAAAGTATCCTTTCTCAGGGGTTGATTCCAACTCTTATACAGTAGTTCATATTTCTCCCAGACACATACGCTAGTGGCAGGACGCTCAGTTCGTGCAGTAAATGAACATTTAGCCCAGTGAATAGGCCTACTGTAATGAAACGTGTGTAGCCGTCTCAACACAGAAGAAACTTTTCTATCGTTAACAACCCAAGCCCTTGCTTTCAGGGACACTTTTTTTTTTTTCGAATTTTTTTTACCACGTTTACCATTTTTACCACATATAATACAATTTACCACCAACAATGGGTAATTATATTCCGTTAACTCGTGTAAATAACAAAGACAACTGTTGCAAGTTTTCTGAACCTGTTGGATACGTTTATTGGAAATAAATAACTAACGTTAGCCAACCACCCGGCGGCCAATACATGGATAAACTCTAAAGTCGTAACGTTACAAGTTAACTTAGCTAACGTTGGTAACTGTATCTATAACTACACTAGATATGATAGCTCGGTTAGTTAGCTTTAATCAGAAATAATGTTACTGCTAAATTAACATTACCAACAACTTGCAAAACTAAACTATGTTGGACAATAGCTACAGTAGCACTGGTCTTGGTGAGTAGTTGAGTAACTAGCTAAGGTTAACTCGCTAGATACCGGTTATTTCCAATAGGGGAGCCAACAATATAACGTTAGCTACGTGAATTCATAGTGCCTAACGTTACCTGAGCACTTCTTTAAATTGGTTATCCTTTGCAGATAGCAGGCTGACGAGCTATTCTTGGTACATTATGTCGTGGGAGTGAAATGTGAATACAAATAGAGAAACAAAGAGGGGAAAACTCCTACCTCTGTCGCCAAAAACTGTCATAAGCTTGGCGAAGAGCAGCCCCATTCCCAGGAGTGTTGAACCTCAACAATGTTAAATGCGAACGGAAACACAAAGCTAGCTAGTTAGCAAGCTAAGCTAGAGGCCAATTGTTTGCCCCCGAACAGCGATGTCCAAAGATTGACTGTATCCAGTAACGTTACAGAAGCGTTTGAGGCTTGTCGTGGTTTCCAGTTCCAAACCTCTGTACCCAGATGTGTCTTAGTAACTAATACCAAATACCATTGAGTACATAATTAATTTTTCTAAAATACTTTTTAAAATTAACTTTGACCAAAGGCTCACTAACGTCATTCTCCCCTTTTGCTGCAGACGCTAAAATAAAATACTGTTACTAGCCGGCTAAATAACTAGCTATTCTAAACGCATCATACACTTTAGAGCTCTGGCTTAACGTTATAACTAAATTAGCAAGGGGTGTGTGATCCCGAAACAAAAGAAACAACTGAAGGAGCGGTGTGAACGCATAATAATGACACTTTCTTGTTCAGATTCCAAACGCTCTCGTCAGAGAACAAGGCAGATCGATGGAATTCCTCTGGAACGCAACTGATACTTTTCGAGCGTGAATAATGACGTAGAATGACGTAAGGGACCAGGTCCTTCCTCGTAATCCTGAATTTAGGTATGTTTCAGTCAGTAGCAGGCATTCAATTCTGCAGGCTACAATTCCAATTCTGAAAATGTCTAATGCAATGCTATGCCATTACTGTCAGACTGGATGTGTACTGAATTTGTAAAAGAATGATGATAAAATAACACCAAACCAGAGGCAATCTAAATTGCAAAATGTTGTTGCGTTTAAATCCACACATGACTGGATACATAATATATAGGCTACATTCAACTTATCACCTTTAGTTGTTGCTTAATTACTATTTAAAAGTAGCCTATTCGCAAATTTACGGTGCACTAGTTTTCAATTGGAAAACAGTTCTATACTGAATTTTCTGAGATCTGAACTATAATACACGTTAAGTATTATCCGACAAGACTACAATCAGTTTCTGCTGGGAATCCAGCTGTAATGTAAAAGGTCTTGCAAGGTATTAAGATGAAGAAACATTGCATCTACTTGTTGCACGTGACAGACGTTAAACTATGATTGTGTTTACAGACATCATTGTGCAGTGAGGTGTGAGGAATGCTGTTCAGACACAAACGAGGCAGCCTCACAGGCAGAGCAAGTTTACTCAAACGTCACATTTTTAATAAAAGGACACAATAATTTTTGATCAACATTTTTTTCAACAGGGTTAGAGTGGTCGCGCTGATCTCTTTCTCTCCACCTCTCTCTATATATGTCTTAAAAAACATTATCATAAATAGTTGGATTTGTTCCTGAACTTTCCCTGCAAGAGACAGACTGAAAACATGCTACTTTTTTTATTTTATACAATCAGAAAATATCTATTACCATGTTTTATACAGTTACCATTTCAATAAATTAGGAATATTGTACAAACACTGAAGCTTTTTCTAACATTCCCAAAGAAAACCAAATAGCATCATAAAAGCAATCATTAATATTTTTCATTTAAATAAACCCATATTTTTTTATTTATATATATTCATATTTATATATGTTTACACCAGCAATAATAAAGTCACAGGATGTAAAACATAGACATTATTTCTTGTAAAATCTTGTCCCCGAGCATTTGGCAAGGGGCTGGGGAGTGACCTCAGAGCAGTTTCGTCTCTGTCAAATGAGATGGCAAAGGGAGTACACGCTCTCAAAGTGTCCTGGGCAAAGAAGTCATCACTCAAGATAAACAAGAGTGCAAAAAATCATATGAATGACATAATTCTGAAGAAAGAAAGAAAAAAGAAATTGGGGTGAGCAAAAATGTGTGAAGTGTGGTTACATACTGCACGGGTAAATGAACTTAATAAACGGTTCTCACAGAAGACCGTACAGGGAAGAGAAGAGGAAGCCAGACAGTCCGCATCCAGGTAGCTTACCGTTACACATCACGGGCAAAACGGTAAATAACCGTTTTCAGTGTATTAGCTGCAAGTGGGCACTAAACTGGATGTGAAGACAGTGGGGCTGAAAAAAGTCCAGGGGCCGCTGGACAGAGAGCTACCCTGTCTAACGTCAGGAGGGCTATGCGAGACAGATGGCAGGACTGATCTGAGGTCAGTGTGAGAGATATCTCCAGTAAGTGTGCAGGCCTGCGGGACTGATCTGAGGTCTCCCCAGCCTCTCAGCATCAGCTGAAGCACGTTTTTTTTCTCCAGTGTGCAAAGTTACAGCAGCAGGCAGACAAAACTGGCACAAGCAAAGATGAACCTCGATGGGTTAAGAAAAGGACAGAGAGCTAGGCAGACTGTAAACCACAAAGTAGCCGTTTGCTGTAGCCCCAATTAAAAAATAAAGTAAAAAAAAAAAAACTTAATTCCAGAGAACTAGCATTAATACTACTACTACTACTACTACTACTACTAATAATAATAATATGTCATATGCTATATGTGGCCTGGCAACTATTCACATTTATGCTTTTAAAAATTAAGTGACATAACAAAAGTACATAAATAATAATATGGTGCCAGTACAGCTTTGAAAACCATTTGATTTCAATCAGGCACAATATTTTATTTTTTTACTTACAAAAAAGTGAAATACACCTACTCCTGTACATTATTTCAGATCAGTAGTATATAAGAAAATGTAAATTTTGCAATCAGAGCATTACAATCACTTAAGGCCAATCATGGCTAACAAGTGAGGAAAAGGTTTCTAACAATAGAACAAAGTCATCCGCTCTCCCTTTAACTCACAAACCTGCTTTCTGGGTGTCCTATAAAAAAATTTCTTGCCGTAGGACCTCATTAAAACCCGGAGACACCTCCCTCAGCCTTCCGCCCATCTTACTCCTCAATGACGGCGCTTTTGAAAACCTTGTTTACAAACCAGGTACTTTCAGAAGAGAGACTGCGCAAGACGAGTAAGGCGCGCCCTCCACATTTAGACACAATTTTGCAGATGATGCGTGAGAGGAGTCGGCGCGGCGGGGGCGTGGCGGGGGCGTGGTGCCGTGGTGACGGTGCAGACTGTGGTGAGACTGCTGGTGTCTGTGTGGGGCTTCCGAGACAGAAACAGAAAGACAAGGAGCAGGCCAAGCAGCTGACGGATTTCTTCCAGTTGGGAGTGACACTGAGACCGGTGAGCCCGAGAGTGGTGACGGCGGACATCGAACGGGCTGATGAGTACTTACATCTGTATGCATGTGCACTACACCAAGACCATATAAACACAGGGGAAATGCCTGAAACAGGTCAGGTGTAGTGCACATGCATACATGTACTGTAAGTAAGTACGTACCAGGACATCGAACGGGCTGATAATCACTTACATCTGTATGCATGTGCACTACACCTGGACCATATAAACACAGGGAAATGTCAGGCATTCACAGGCCTGTACAGCCTAGTCTACTGAATAGCACAAGTCGTTGTGGACAGCTATAGGACGTACCCATCGCAAATGAAACGAGTGAAATTAAACTTCGGCCTGAAAACTCCCAAGTTGGACCACCGAAACATGAAATCCTCCCATTCTCCACTTATCCTGCACCGCGTTCCGTCTGCAGTATCAATGAATAATTAAATCCGCCAAATTAAAGGGGCCGCACAGCTAGGGGTGGAAATTTCTGTCAGCGGGAGTGTGTCTGAATTAAAGAGAAGTAAACATAATGACCATAGCCTCTATCTTTAACTCATCACCACAAAAACAGGCACTTATTCAACCGACTGTGTACAGTACTAGGCTTAAGAAAAGCAACATCTGGCTATGCGCACATTAAAACACTTAAGACACAATACAAAACACACAGGGCCATTTAAAGCCAGGGCTTTTTTTTTCCTACACACGCCGTCATGTTACTGAGTAGAGTGTTGAAATGTTCATGAAGAAAAAGCAATAACATCACTCTAAAGATCTTAAAATAAAATCATTTGGATATTAAAACGCCATTCAATTTGATTACTTGAATCGAAGATAAAGTGACAGACATATTCAAAGTTACGAGGCCTGACGGGCTGTGCACACAGGTCTTGGGAGTCGAGACAGGATGGGGCTGGGAGAACTTGTACTTACCCCACCCCCACTGTACTCCAAAATGGGAGGGCATGTAGGGCAGTTGTCATGGAGACAGAAGATGAGGGAGGAGTTGGTACCCTAGTTTGTAATGGGCAACCTCAAAGGAAGGTGAGTGCTGGGCTCTCCAACCCTTCTCACCACAGTACAGGGATATACATCATCACACTTTGCACATCCAACAGATATTTCACTATCCTACAGACCCTGGAATCTTCAACCACAGACCAATCTTTTCTTTGCAGCCTTACAGTGGCTGTCTCAAAGTCGTTTTTTTGTGTGTGTTTTGTTTAAAAAAAATAAATAATAATAACCTTCAGAACGGCAGCTGCAATCCACTCTCATACAGCGGGTCTCTCTCCCTCCCCTTCTCTCATGGCTGCTAACCGCGCACCCACACACAGCTTATACAATCCCACACCACAGATATCTGCAGTGGCACACATTCAAACAAATAGAGATCGTATTAGCGGCACATATACCGTGGATTCACACTGCCATGGGAGAAGGTCCCCATTAATGCCTGTGGCACTGTTAGTCCCTAGTCCCCATTGGTTACTGCCCATGTCATTATAGCACATATTTCACTCAGAGTGGATCTTAATGTGATAAGGAATATAAGAACCTTGATTCCTGAGGTGTTTTTTTTTCTTCTTGAATTCACCAGTAAGGAAGCTCCTCAGGAATGATGCATTATACATTAAAACCACAACATCAGCGTAAAAGGAGAAGACCCTAGAGCGCTGGAGTGGACATTCCCTGCTCGCTAATATTGGCCAGGCTTACACAACAAGAGACGGCTGCCATTTTGAGAGGGATGTTCAGAGTACGGAAGGCAGATTTCTGCTTCGGCTGGAGCCGTTCAGAAAAACACCTCCGATTCGCTCACCGCAAACCAAAGGCAACGTATCAGAAGATTCCAGGGACTGTAGGTAACACGACCTGATATAGTCATAATATAAATGAATTACATTTCAGAGACATGCATATAGATAGAACCTGTCAAGATTTATCTCTGAGTCCACATGAAGTTTTTTCATTTTAATTATATCCCTGTGATGAAGATCTGTTTGAGCACAACCTTTTGAAAGCAGTCACTAGTTGTTGTTTTTTTTTATCAGGCTATGGGGCTCTTGGGTGGTGGGATAATCTGGCTGTGGGAGTTGAAAGTCCGCTCCCTGTGCGTTGGCTGGGTTACCCTGTGTGGCGTGGAGGCACTGTGAAGTTGGCACCTGTATCACCATCATTCAAAAGTTGGCACAAAGAGTAGATTCCCTCCCGTGTTCTCCCAGCTGGCCGGCGCAGAACACACTTCCTGTTCTGCTTCTTAAAACACGTAAAGACATTTTTCAGCTTATCCACGTAAAAAAAGTTCCCATTACCCCTAAAGGGGCCGGAGCTAAACATTTCATTAGAAGGCAAAATAAATTAGTCAAGTAAAAAAAACAAAATAAAAACTCAAAGGTGTAACGAAAGCAAAACCCCTGTACAGTCAGGCACTGACAGAAGTAGACTGGGCTCACTAGGTAACACATGAGGGCCGTCAACCAAAGACATTCACGTGTTTACTGTAGATAAAAGAAAAAATAAGTCAGGGGTGTCACGTTTTCTGTTCCTTCGACCTCCGCACTGAATTAAAGTATCGAAGGAGTCGCAAAACTGGTGCAGAACGGCAGAGCTGGGATTCATCGGAGGGGCCTGGCGCTCGAATTACACGGCAGACTCGGAGGCAGGGGCTGGTGTGTTCCGGCCTGGGCGTCGATCCCGGTGGCCTCGTCGCGGGCCGTAGAGCAGGATCGACACGAGCGCCGGGGCAAACGCGGTGCGGGCGAGAGGCCGTAGCCGAAAACGCTCTCAGAGGGCGCGGGGGTACGAAGGGAACCTGCGTGCGTGCGACGTTTAAGACCTTTTCAGAGACCTTTGAGAGGGTGCCGGAATGTCAAGGACGTTCCGTTACTCGGGATTGGTGGAGATTAGAGGCTGTGGGCGAGGCTTAAAAAATGGCCCTCCTCCAACTCTGGCACTCGCACGTGGGGAGAAGACGGGGATGGACTGGCACAGGCAGGTACCAATGACAACCAACCAGGACAGCACCTGCTATATAAGCTATTGAGCTGGTTGACAGGTCAAAGGAGAGCAAACTAATTTGAGGTTTAAGGTCCAAGATAAAAATGCATTCTATAAATAAGACTGACTTCAAGGGAGTGTGCGGGTCTGAGGGCAGCAGGAGTTGACGGGAGGGACCCGTAGGTGCTGGATGAGTCCTGTTACTGTAAACAGGACAGTCAACCCTGTTAAAAGCTGTAGAGGGTAAACCAGACAGACACAACTCCCTTTCCCTACAGCTGCAACCATTATCGCACATCTACCACAGAGGGCTACTGCAATGCTAATGCTAATGCTAATACAGCAGGAACTGCAACTAACAGGTGCTAATGCTGCCGAAGTGACGACCTGCCATGGGCCTCTGTGCCAGAGAAAGCACTCATGCAGCTCTAAAAGACTTGTGACTCAATGCTTTCAGACGTCCCTAAAATGGACTCATGTGGATGGATATCAACCCACAAAATATCTTAATAGCATTGGTGTCTGGCAGTATTCTGTGTGTTTATAAAAGAATGGATACTGACGTTAAATTTAGTCTAATTGTGTTACTGTTGAAATCTTTTTTTTTTCTTTCTTTAAGCCACACTTCCACTGTAATCTAAACTTCACCAAACCAGACACGCACACATACACACACACACACACACACACAGTCAGCCTCTGAGCTGATGGCGCATTTAGCGGATGTAGACGTCCCTCCCCCAGTCCTCCTGGTTCTTGTTGCGGCCCATGGCGGAGCTAGTGTCTCCGGGTTCGGGGCAGTTCCTCTCTCTCTGCCTGGTCCGGGTGTGCTGCTCCTGCATGGGGGCGCGGTTAAGGTTCTCCTGGTCCGGCTCCGCCCCCTCGTCCTCCCAGGACGCCTGGCGGCCGTGGGCCTGGCTCAGGTGCAGACGGCTGCCCCCGCCGCGATAGGGCTCGGGCTCCTCGTAGGGGTCGGTCTCTATGTCCATGCAGGAGTCGCCGGCCTCCGTGTAGGCTGAGTCCCTGCTGCCCTGCGTCTCTGAGTCAAAGGTGTCCTGGCGGGAGAGGCCCCGCCCCGCGCGGGACTGGCCCCGCGACGAGCGCAGGTTGACCTGCTGCTGCTGCTGCTGCTGCTGTAGCTGGTTTTTCCCGTCCAGGTCGCTCTGGTAGTCCTGGATCCCGGTGCGCTCTGACAGAGGCCCGTCCCGCTTCTGCTCCCCGTGCACCAGGTACGGCCCCTGTCCCGCGTCACGGCACACAAGCCATGCAAAGACACAATCAACAGGCCAGGTGCAGGCTGTTAGTCAGGGGTTAGGGGTTAAAGGGTTACACATGAAAACACACATCACACTCCTCAAAACCAGTCTGCCCGTCGTACCAATACCCACTTCGGATGCGATTTCATGTGCCAGTGGAGAAGAGCCTAGAGATGCTTTACAGAGAAGTGATGCAATATTTTACCTGGGCTGTGACTCTGAAATACAGAATTACAGACTGCGGTCCCAAAGCAAACAAGGGACGGGACTAAAAATGAAAACGAGCAGAAGCCCCGATGGTTCTAGAGGGCTGGCCACTGACCAGCCACTGCTACGGAACCTTTGCCGCGACTTTCCTAAAGCTGATATGCCCGCGTCACTGACACCTGCGCTGTCACCCCACAGGTGAAGACGGGTCTCAAGCAGAGCCCTGAGAGGGCTAACCCCACCCATCAGTGCCCCCAGGCTTGTATCCCCACCATACGCTATGGAGATAGTTAGGAGATCCTCACAGGGAGAAACCCCACCACAGAAGGACAATGCTCATTTCAGTCAATAAACACAACGACACCTTTCGCTCGACTTCCATTGCAAGGCATGGAACTAATTGAAATCCCAACAGCTTGCAACCAAGTCAAATTACAAATGTAACGTCTGTAGTTTCCCCATTCGTTGGAGTGAAAACGCCCGAGGCAACCATGAAACCGTTTCAGAAGATGCATGGTATTCCACAACACAAAGTGAGACATGCCCCTTTTAAAGAATTCAACAGCAACCGGCAGGCAATACTCCTATTTCAGCAAGTCCTAAAACAAAACCCAAACTGCCTGAAAAACACAAAACAATTACTCTGTTCTTTGTTTAAAATGTTAAAGGCATACCTATTAATCAAGCCAAGAAATAAATGCCCGAACAAAGACATTATCAAGCCTAGATGACCGCATCTGACCTGATTAATGGCAAAACCCCTCAAAGGTCAACACTTAGTAAAAAATACAGGGGTTAGTGAATTGAAGCTGTGGTCATCATATTTCTTGAGGTAGATGTGAACCCCAAAGTCTTTCACGGGGAGAGAATTTTCACATGAAAACTTACAGTGCAGACTGCTCTGTGGTGTTTTACATAATGTAAATCATTCTGGCAGTAAATTAAAACTCTTTTAAATTCAAAATGGCGAGAGTGCACTACAGCCCACGCATCGCTATTGAGAGACCGTGTGCCCTTCATTTAGTTATAATATGTTTAGTTAAGTTCTTACTGCACTTCTGATGAAAATACATAAAATACATATAATGCATGAAAGCCATTTCTGGCTTACAGTGAATTTGTATAAAGCCAAATGCTTAACCTTCAGATGCACTGTACTCCCTTGCCTGATTTGATCTGAATGCATTTGGCAGATACTGAGCTGTCTAAGATCACACAGATATTGTCTTGAATCATCCGCCTCTTCCTGTTTAGCCTTGCAACGTGGAATAAAGTAAACAGGACGTTCGTTTGTTAGTCATGCCCCGCCTTTCCGCAATCCAAAATAGAGGAAGCGCGGCCACGACACCGCGCAAACGCGGCCAAGTCGACTCGTCCTTTTCCGGGGACAGGCGCCACGGTAACACGGGGGGAGGGAAGCAGTCTAACCGAAAGACCGGGGAGCGGGGACCAGACTGGATCAAGGGCGCTCACGTCTCCTTCTCTGTCGCAGTAAATAGGGGGAGCTGGCTGAAACTGGGCCAAATCCACAGATAACGAGTCGGCTCCGGTACTATTAAGAGCCAAAGACAATTTTACCACCCAAACACAATTTATCATTCGGGAATAAACCGTCATAAGATGCCTCAGGTGGTGCTGACTGGCCCTGGCTCCAAGTAACCAGCCACGCCCATTTACGGAGAAGCCACGCAAATTGTCCAAAGAAACTAGCAGTTTATGTTCCTGTGCATGTATGTGTGTGTGTGTGATATGTGTGAGTGAATAAATGCTGCAAGCTGATACAATTCCTGCAGGTATTAATCAGCAGGTATTATGGGTGCACGAGTGGGTGTGTGTATGCTGCGAGTCCACGGTGAGCTGTTGCACTATGACCCGACAGTCTCAGCGCTTCTTCCTGTTTCAATGCGTCTACGCCCTCCTCTACGCTGAGCCGAGCTTCTATCCCGGGAAGGGGGGCTCCAGAGCCCGGGTAGCAGGGCGGGGTGCGCCTCCGTTTGGCCCCGCCTCTAGAGAGCGTGCTCCTCCTCTCTCCCTTTTTCACTGGGGCCCCCGGGCCCCTCCAGGCCGGGCCACAGGTCCAGGTTGCGGCGCAGCGAGGTGAGCACCTGTACCTGGAGGTTGGAGACGGGCTCGGGGGATGCGGCCAGGGCGGCGGTCGCCATGGTGCGGTTGAGCAGGGGGTTGGGAGGATTGCAGCTGGGCGGGTGGGTGGCTTTCCAGTAGGCCTCCAGGTAGTCAGCCAGGTGCTCGCAGGCGTCCTCCAGCTGGTTCTCATCCAGTATGATGTCAAAGAGCTCCTGGAATATTGAGAAGAGGGAACGTCCAAAAGGCTCAGTAACTGGTACAAAATTACATAGAATATTTAGTATATGTGTCCATATTCATGCAACGTATGTCTATACTGCATTACGTGAGGTTCGGATTACTGCAGCTCAGATACCCTCCGGACATGCCACCCTCCGGACATGCCACCCACTACTAACTAAGCTGATGGTTTGCGAAAGAAACCAGAAACAACACCTTTACTTGTTTAGATGCTATTCAATATTTATCTGTTGTCCGACTTGAGTGGCTGCATTTGATATTATTTCATGGTGTTTTCAGTTCCTCATTACTCAAGATAAGTCTGTTATACTAGTCAAAGTGCATAGTTTCTGTCGTTCTGTCACAACCGTTCATAATTTCCTCTCTAGAGGGGACTCACCGGGGGGCACTGGGCCAGCTTATCAGCAGCCACCATCTGGACATTGAGGTGTTTGGCCTGGGACTTGCCCCGAGACTTGATGAGCCTCTGGAGAACCTAGAGAGGAGGAGGTTAAAAAGCACAGCTGAGGCGGATCAACACAGGAACCAGTGAGGGAATAGCCGAAACCCGGGACGCTCCCACCCCTCGCGGCCACGTCGGCTCGTCCCCGCGCGGGAGGAGGGGAAGGGGGCGGAGGCGGTACCTTGGGAGAGGCTATCTTGATGTAGACGATGATGGGTGCCAGCGAGGTTTTGGTCAGCTGGGAGGGGTGGTTGATGGTGTCGGCGTCCAGGGCCACCAGCTGCAGGGTGCGCGCCAGCTCAAAGATGCGCTCGATCTCGCTCTGAACCTCAGCTGTGGGGAGGGTGACACCGGACAGAGAGGAGGTTAACTCTGGAGGTGTGATGGGGGAGGGTGACACCGGACGAAGAGGATGCTAACTCTGGAGGTGTGATGGGGGTTTTGGGGGATGGTTCCTCAGGCTAGGCACTGAGGTAAGCCCGGACACCAGCCTGCTGCTTGCGTCAGCAGCATGCTGAAGAGTTTGGGGTCCGGTTTGAAGAGAAGCAACAATCATCCCTCTTTGTCAATGATTGTGATGATGAGAAATGGTGGATCTCAGTGCAGAACCTGGTATAGAGGCTGACGGAAAAAAAACGGTCAAGTCCCGAATCAAAATCCTCATCCAAAGAGACTCATTCTTTCCTTGAGGGAAGCTTACCACCATCACTTTGTGAGCATTCTGATTGCGGGTTTTAAAAAAAATGTTTTATTTCTTTTTAAAGATTTTCACAACATGATAGGCCATTCCTTTGTGGAGTGGACTATACTCTCAATATGTCAAACACAGCAATCTCTTATGCAAACATGAGCAAAAATCAGTTAGTATGAATTAGTTTCATGGCACAGCAAAGTGAGGTGAACTTCAGACCTTTCTTGTATCCAAAATTCAATTTAAAAAAAGCACATACAAAGCATTCAGATGTCCTATCGCTGCAAAGGCTCAATATTCCCAGCGGTTAGCAGCAGCCACGGGTTCGCTTACTCACGGTCACGAACACAAACCCACACAATCCTACACCAAAGGAGAGGAGTAAATCTGACCAGTGCGAGAATCTGTTCCATTTTAAATGGGCAGGCTCAGAAATTAAGAAGCGAAAACCTGATGGCGGTTTGTTTATCAGACGCGCATTTTCTGATAAACATTCCTCTGTTCGGGGGCTCTTGGGGGCGGGGGGGGGGGGGGGGGGGCGGGGGGGGGGGGGGGGGGGGGGGGGTGGCGGGGGTGGGTTAAAATGGGCCATTGCGCCCACAGGGGTAAATCTGAGCCCAAAACGGAACTGCAGCGGCAGCAGCTAGCGACCGGAGTCACGCAGGGGGCGCGAGCGGGAGAGAAAATGACCCTGACATGGGAGAACCTCAGATATGCTGTGACGGGAATACCAAGCTGAGCATGGCATCTCTGCAGAAGCCTGACCGACGCGGGAACACTAAGGCCTGTTGCATACTCTACGCAAGGAACGTGCGCAACGACGCACAGGGAGCTTTTCGCGCTCTTTGCGTAGCAGAATATACAGTCCAAAATTTGTAACGCAACGCAACGCAAACGTGTGCTGCAATTCCATGTGGATTAGCAGTATATAACCTCAGACAAGGAGGAACCCGGTAAACGAGTGTACGGTATGTAAGCAAAGAGCTAGCGTATTTCCCAAATCTGCGTTGGCGTTTTTGTTCCTCGCATAGAGTACATACCAAGCCTAATTGCTTGGCGGTATCTTTGCGCGAACGTTACGTGCTAATCGGCACGGGGCCGCGTGTCACCCTTCGGGAGGCTGGTTTCCCTTGGAGAGCCAGTATCCGGCCTGTTTCCAATCTGCAGACAGAGTCCATCGCAGCCGTGTCTCGCCATTCATCTGCTGATCATTTATTTGATCCTCGGCCGCGGAGCGGGCTGAATATAAACCAGCGTGCACTTTGCCTCTTTATAGCTTAAGACACTAGAGTAGTGTACCGCACGGCACTGTGGGGGCTCATTAATCATCTGTGATACACACTCAGCCTTACACTTATACTTGTGCACAATTCTACGTGCGCAAAAATAAAGATGGATTCATCACACCCACCATTTATAAAGATTGTACTCTAAAGATGAATTAATAAATGGTCATTTTGGATAGATATTTTATGGTCCCAAAACCATGTGCCTGGTCATGCACATTAAAGCCTGCACTGAAAACAGTGACAAGTAACCATATAAGTTGGATAAATGCCCATCAGAACAATCTGCTGCCATTTGCAGAACCTCAATAAAAAGGGCTTTTCAGAATGCAAGAGGGAAATAGTATCAACAGTGATGTGGTTTAGCTGCGGGGTTTGAACATTATGGGGTTTGAACATAACTGCATGTAATGTAATGTGCGATTTCAGCTTCATCAGAGTTCTCTCTCAGTGAGAGAGCTGAGCTTCTCCTCTGCCCTGCAGTGTTGCTATTTAACCACAAAAAAAAGATTTCTTTCTGCATCATTAATGCACACTTTGTGTGAAGATGTAATGCGCTGTTGATAAGTGAGTTTCCCTTGGACTTGGAAGAGATAAGTTACATGTTTTAAATTACAAAGGTAATAAGGTTTTGAAATATTGAAACACCATGGTAACAGAAACAAGCCCCCAGCCGCATACTACAACTGATCCTCAACACCCTTCCAAACCACACACGCACACGCGCACACACACACACACACACACACACACACACACACGCACACACACGCGCACACACACACGCGCACACACACACACACACACACGCACACACACACGCGCACACACACACACGCGCACACACACACGCACACACACACACACACACACGCGTGAACACGCACGCACGCACGCACGCACGCACGCTCTGAATCCCTCACCAGTCATCAGAAACATCCTATGGTGTTATGTAGAACTGTGGAAAATTAATTACCTCTGCTGAGACATTAAAGCCCTGGTCAGCAGAGATGGGAATCCCGGATTAACCGATTAATGAACTTAACAAATGACTTTAATTGTAACTATAATTTTTCTTCCATCATAATTTTTTTAAAGACTCTTTTGAAGCCTTCCCAAACATCTTCTAAAACCAGCGTGCATATTTCCACATGAAATAGGCGACTCAACACCCTCCACGACAGGCCCTTTAATGCGCGCAGCAGCTGCACTGTACGTGTCAGCATGCACAGCTATTGCCCCCTCCGCTCAATAGCTCTTTTGAACGTGAATCTTTCTGAACACATCAAGTGCCTGCAAATTAATATCAACCGGGTGGCAGGGATGCCCCCCCACACAATCATCGGCTTCTCCGCGTTTGGTTTCTCTGATCGGACTCCCGGTGGCTCCCAGCAAGCCTTTCCTGGATGTTTCCGAAGCGGGTTCTGCCAGGAACTTGGACGAGGTGCAGCCCGGAGTCTGTCCTGTTTCAGGGGGGCTGGGTCTCGAACAAGCCGGCCGAGCGCTTTTGGAATCTGCTGCCCTTGCAGGGTGAGATATTAAATTCCCAATGATCAACAGGGGGCGAGTCCTGGCTGGTTGTTTTTACAGCGGCGCCGGGAGAGGAAACCAGTCACAAAGAAAAGCCCAGTGGGTTCACACATAACTCTAGCATGAGCATATCGAAACAGAACCACCAGATACACAATGCATCTGGGATACCACTTTCACATAAAGGACTTCATAACTAATTGCATTCCTGCACTGTCACGATAAACGTACGCCAGCTTCATGATAACGTATACTAGCTGTTCCATGATAGAGTATACCTTCACTGTCGTGACAGAGAATATTGGCAGATCCATGATAGAGTATACCTTCACTGTCATGACAGAGTATATACAGGCAGCTTCGTGATAGCGCATACCGATAGCTTCAAATTAATTGTATAAGGTCTTCTCAACCTTCTTCTGAACGCAATTCAGCAAACAGCATGGTATTAAAATATGTATTTGAGTATCTGGTTCTTCCATTATGGTTGCGTTCACCATGTGGTTCAGTCACTGATAACTCTGGCTTTGATAACTCTACCTTTTTTTCGACCTTGATAGCTGTCATCTTAGTTTGCCAGACGTCTTTGCATGGCAATTTGGAGCTACAGAACGTTCTGTTCTCTACGGTCAGCGCTCATGTAGAAAGCATTAGTGTGTCTGAGCAGAATGTGTGCCTTCCTGCATGAGCACTGAATGCCATTTTAACAACCGTTATTACTGAGGAGGCAGCGGCAGCGAGCGCTCAGGAACAAATTGGTCTGGTCCTCCCTGAAAGGGATTCTGGGTCACCGATAAGCCCCACCCCACACTGCAGACAGCACAGACCAGCCCAGGTTCTTCAGCGCCGTCCGCCTGCCGTCGCCACCTGGAAACCCGCGCCTCCCGAACCACGGACATCGGACTACGGAGCCACATAGCACTCGGGTTATTCTCCTTCTTGGATTGTGTTTGCAAGCAACAGGCATATTAGAACTCTCACACAAGCAAGTGGACGGAGAGATGAGACAGGGCAGGCAAGCAGACAGAGGACAGATGGAACGGACGGACAGGCGGGAGGCGGTCAAGGGGAAAGAGGAAGCGGAAGAGATACGTACCCAGTACGTCTGAGTCGAGACAGTGGGGGAGAGCATGGAAGGAGGGAGGAGCCGGAATGGAAGGACAGAATGAAAGAGAGACAAGAGGCTGTATCAGACTCAGACAGTCAGAAAGGGACAAGTCCAGACACCAGCCGACCTCGGTGCCCTATCGTTCCCTGTCTGGCTACACGGTCCCGCTATTTATCTTACCTTTACAGCCAGCGTCTCAGTCTCGGCGGTACGAGACGCTGACCCCGGCGCTTAAGGGCAGCGGCGAACCCGGACGCGGGGGGGAGGGATCAATGAACGCCACGGGGGACATATCGATTCGGCGTAAACAAGTCTGCTACCACGGAAACCTCTTCCGCCGAAACCTGCTCCAGAATGTAACCGTTTGCCCCCTATCATTCTGATGTCACGGGATGTTTTTAACGGCTTTAGAGCATGCCGGTACGCTAATTAAATAAAAAATCCTTTCATAGCTCATGACCGTCTCTAACGAATACAGCACGTGCAAACGTGACAGGAAGGGATCGTAATTAACGCTTCATACATGCCACATAGTTAAGTATCTAACTGCATGTGCTGTGAATACCTAATACTGTAATTTGTCGAGGATATCCTGATTTATCTTTTTTACTTTAGTTTTGTGATATATGCTGGATCGATGCTCTCGATGTAGCCTCCGCTGTCGGTTCTGTGAGCAGATGAGGGATGAGAGACTGCGTTCTGAAAGCCATCATTCCGGCCTGTGTGTGTGGCTCGGGGAGTCGGGACACAATGTACCAGTAGGCTACCCGCCCTCACACAGACACGGCACGGCGCTGGGACATCACTGCCACCCTCAGCCGCACACGCCGCACAAAGAGGACTCTGCCCTCATTTCACCTCACAGACCAAACACGGGGCCGTCAGTCTAAACGACTCTTCACAGATACAGAGACACCAAGCAACTGAATTAGCGAATGCCATCACGCGGTAACAGAAAACCGAAGGACAAAGCCGTTTAGAATGGATTTTAACAGAAAACAAGCGATGATGAATAATTTCACAAAGTTTTAGGAAATTTTAAAAATCAATAAAAGGGAAAAAATAAAAAGGCAAACTTTTCTTCTTACAAATTAGAGCATAAGCTGCTGTAGTGGTTTGTACACTTGTTTTACGGTCCAGTAAATAATTGCACATATTCCTGTGCGTACATATCTCATCTATGATCTGTTAGCATTGTGGCTACATGCGACTGTGAAGCGCAGAGTTAAAATGTATGCATACTTGCTGTTAACGTATCGTGCTAACTTCTGCTCTGTCCCTACAAGGATATCCACGGATTTTAAACTAGTGGCTCTGGCCATACCCTCATGGCGTGTTGGCGGGTGTAGTGCCCGTTGTTTGGGGAGGGAATTTATTTCTGAGGGGGACCTTATTTTTCAGTGGTCCTCTCTTAACTGTGAATGTTATTTCCTTGTTTGATTGTTGTTCACCAGACGTGCACACTGGTAAACAGCAGGACACTTTCCATGTAAACTAGAAAAATGTATTTTGCTTTCTAACCTATTTTTCCATCTGTTTTTTTTCTCCAGGTTTCTATGACTGCAGCACGGTTGCTGGGAGATAAGCGCGGCGCCGACGCTGACATGCGCTCTTACTAGGAATTATGGGAAATGTACTTTTTATTAAATGTTGTTCGATATAATAAAAATTCCTGACTATGATTTTACCTAGGTGGAGACAAATGTAATAGTACACAATAATAAAATGGCTATAAATTATGATGGGGAGTTCTGTTCTTTTAGCAAAACTGCTGCTGAGATGCTCAGAACCTGCAGTATGACGGCAGGTCAGTTTTTGCTCTTTTACTCATTTTTGATTGCATTTGCATTTTTGACACATTGTAAATAATTGCACTTCTGATTCGGGTCAATAAAACCCCGCTTTGACTTTCATAAACTGCCTCCTGAGTCCTTTCTGCTCGGACACACCCGCACAACTTGACACTGGACCAAAAGGTCAGATTCCATTAACACTGCCAATCTACCATAAGCACCTTAGTCCAAGTCCAAGTGGTGATGTATGGGGCACAGAATATATGTGGGACGATGAAGCTTAGCTTCCTGATGGGAACAGACAGACTGACGGACAGGAAACAGGAACGAAGGGACACACTGAGGGTTTGAGTACCTGCCCTAGTGTGTGTGTTTGTATGTGTATGTGTTTGTGTGTCTGTATGTGTATGTGTTTGTGTGTCTGTATGTGTATGTGTCTGTTTCTGTGTTTGTTTGTGTGTGTGTTTGTGTGTTTGTATGTGTGTGTGTTTGTATGTGTATGTGTGTGTGTTTGTATGTGTGTGTTTCTGTGTTTGTATGTGTGTGTTTGTGTGTTTGTATGTGTGTGTTTGTGTGTGTGTTTGTGTCCTCTTACCCAGGCTGGAACGGGTGCTGGAGCGCTCGATGATGGTGTGCTTGCTGGGGTTGTTGAGAACGGAGCGCTTGGCCAGGGAGATGTCCGCCGTCACCCGCGTGATGGATATCCTGCCATCGCGAAAACACAGCATGCACTTCAGCGCGCCAACGTCACACCACGGGAACGGCCGAGCACGAGGATTTCATTATCGACTTCTCAGCTCGCCTTTTCCTCGCTGGTCAAAATGACTGCGGATTAGCGTTTCCAGAGCCAAAGTCTCACCTGCCCTCAAATTTGTGTTTGAGAAAATCGAAGAGCGCCTTCTGCATCATGTCAGTGACCTGAAAAAAGAGGGGATCAGAGAGAACACCGTCAGAGAGGAAGACCTGACAGCGCTCTGGAGAACACCGTCAGAGAGCATGACCTGACAGCACTCTGGAGAACACCGTCAGAGAGGAAGACCTGACAGCGCTCTGGAGAACACCGTCAGAGAGCACGACCTGACAGCGCTCTGGAGAACGCCGTCAGAGAGGAAGACCTGACAGCGCTCTGGAGAACACCGTCAGAGAGCACGACCTGACAGCGCTCTGGAGAACGCCGTCAGAGAGGAAGACCTGACAGCGCTCTGGAGAACGCCGTCAGAGAGGAAGACCTGACAGCGCTCTGGAGAACACCGTCAGAGAGCACGACCTGACAGCGCTCTGGAGAACACCGTCAGAGAGGAAGACCTGACAGCGCTCTGGAGAACACCGTCAGAGAGGAAGACCTGACAGCGCTCTGGAGAACACCGTCAGAGAGCACGACCTGACAGCGCTCTGGAGAACACCGTCAGAGAGGAAGACCTGACAGCGCTCTGGAGAACACCGTCAGAGAGGACGACCTGACAGCGCTCTGGAGAACACCGTCAGAGAGGAAGACCTGACAGCGCTCTGGAGAACACCGTCAGAGAGCACGACCTGACAGCGCTCTGGAGAACACCGTCAGAGAGGACGACCTGACAGCGCTCTGGAGAACACCGTCAGAGAGCACGACCTGACAGCGCTCTGGAGAACACCGTCAGAGAGAACGACCTGACAGCGCTCTAGAGAACACCGTCAGAGAGGAAGACCTGACAGCGCTCTGGAGAACACCGTCAGAGAGGACGACCTGACAGCGCTCTGGAGAACACCGTCAGAGAGCACGACCTGACAGCGCTCTGGAGAACACCGTCAGAGAGCACGACCTGACAGCGCTCTGGAGAACACCGTCAGAGAGCACGACCTGACAGCGCTCTGGAGAACACCGTCAGAGAGCACGACCTGACAGCGCTCTGGAGAACACCGTCAGAGAGCACGACCTGACAGCGCTCTGGAGAACACCGTCAGAGAGGACGACCTGACAGCGCTCTGGAGATAATCTGTACAGAAAGAAACATCGCCCGTACATATTTTATTCACATAAATTTTCACACACACTCTGTTTCTACAGTGATTTACAGATTTACAGATTAGTCCGTATAAAGAGGTTGGGCAGACACCGGCATCGATCAAAACGATGCAGCTCAGTTATGGAAAGGCTTGGGTTTTAGGTGCCATTTTAATATCAGCATTTTTCATTTGAGACGAGGCAGCCAGCGACGCACAATCATATTTTTTTGTCAGAGGGAGACAGAGTTTGGCAATGATAAGAAAAGCCATGGGAATGAATAATAGCCCCAAGCCGTGTTGTATAAAGGAGATATGGGAAGATGCTAAAGACAGACCCATGGAAGACTTCTGTCTGAAAGCTATGACTCTGTAACCTAGCCTCTCCACATAATCTAGCTCAGCACAGATATACACGATAAGTTAAAGTTATTCCGTGAGATTGTATGTTAAAGGTTATTCAAAAGAGCAATGGCACCAATTCATAATTTGTGTGATAGAAATATCTTTGTTTGCCATTATCATTTAGCAAAGCTCATTCTACTCACGCCAGGATCCTACTGAAAAGTGATATCATTCTGAAGACCTGCTGGTGTTCACCACGTAAAGACTAAACGGCCTGAGGTGAAGCGGGTGACAAAAAGCAGAGCAAGAGATGGAAACGAGAGACGCAATGTTTGCAATCAGACAAATCCACACTGAAGCGATGTGTTGGGCTTCCACGAGCTGCATATCTAATCTGAGTGACACAGTGGCCCAGTGAAGCGGTACGGGGGGGGTTTGGTTACCTCATAGCCCTTGAGTGAAGGCCCCACCAGGATGATGGGTCTCATGGAAGGCACCACGTCGTAGGGGGGGACATGCTCCATCTGGGCCCGGGACACGGAGAGATATCGGGGAAGAGGGGGAAGAGGGTGAGACACCAGGTGCGGAGAAAGGAGGGACACTGCATGCAGGAACACTACGGTACACTGGACATACTGCTGTAGCGGTAACGTTAAACTAACGTTCAACAAACTACCACCCCCCCCTTCGCGGTAAGCAAACCGCCGGGCTTTTGGTCTGTTGCATTGCTCATCCGTTTGCTTGTTAAAGCCTCAGAGGTCCAGCTTGTGCAGAACTCAATTAAATTTCTCTGCAGTCGTAGTTAAACTCGACGGCAATGCTGCAGCGCGGTGCGGTGGAACAGCAGAGCCCCGGCCGTTACTAATACTCGCACACCCTCATCCTCTCCAGCCAATGCCCTTACATCACAACGCTGCTGGCTGCAGTTCCACAGCCTCGATCTGAGAGCGAGAGTTATGCCGCACAGAGCAAGCACGACAAAGCTGGTACACTGGACTCTCCCAGCATTCATTTTTATGGGGGAAACCAGGCGCTCTTGGCTGTGATTGGCACCTCAGAATGCCTATACATTTCTGCAGTAAATTAAGTCAATAGCTAAAATAGCAAGAATAATGAAGTATAATCAATAGTATATACTATATGTATACTACTCCACCTGTCCCTAACAAATGCTAACAGCAGATGAGATTCTAGTCAGTCTGATTTAAGTCCTACCATATTTCACACTCACAGATCTACCCTCTCATATCTCCGCGAGTCAGGGGGTGAAAGCCAATGAGACGGTGCTCAGGAGACAATTTAGCGCATATTGCTCATGCTTTGTGAGGCATCCTAACACAGGAAGAGCCACGCGAGACTGAGTCGAACCAGTAAAAAAAAGTAACCCCTTCGGTACCACATCTTTCCTTATTTGGGTTCAAAGATTCATGCGGCATGAGAGTCTTGTAACTGTATGCGGTCCTTTTTTTTCCCACCTATGAAATGAATTGTTCTGTATTCTGGTCTCGTATTCAAAAGAAATTGAAGCGGAATAATCTCTTGCACTTTAAATTCCCCACGGTGTACATATTTTAATATAAAACCACGATTTACGCTAAAATGATGAATATAATAGTAAGACTAAGTAGACTGTCTCCAAGCTCATCTTTTCTATTTTGAACACTGGCAGGTTAAGAAAAAGAATGGTTATGCTGGGGTATTTTTTTAAGGTGCTTTTGAGTTGAGTTCATGTCGTCTAAAAATCCGCCGGTGAAACGTGGATACAAAAATGTCTCCGTGATGCGCGTTAACGCCTCTCGCTCTTCCCCTGCACCAATTGCGGCCCAGTACCCTCTCATCGGCTTTCACGTGCCAACATAAGACCCTGCCCCGCCCAGCCCTGCATGGTTCGGACTGAGGGGCCCCCCTTATAGCGAGAGTCTCATTTTAAACCGGTGCGATTGTTGAGAACTCATAGAGAATAAACCGCAAGGGACTCACCGACTTCTGTTTCTGTTTAGCTGGGCCACCTATAACTCCGCCCACACAACCCCAGCAAGAAGAAGTCAAAGAACACAAGAACACAGAGCACGTTTGTTATTGACAGCTCAGGACTGGGGACATCGGGAGGGGGAGAGCTGGCCGGAGCCCCAAAGGGGCGGGACTTAAAGTGTGTGGGCGGAGTCACTTAAGTGGTGTTCCGTGCACTGTACAAAACGTAATGGAGATGAGACTGTCCTACGACATATTGCCTATATCTTATTTTCTTGCTCCTGTAAAGATTATTCTCCTGCCACACCGCTGTGCTGCAGAGGTATGTGGAGGTATGCACTGAGTGTAACCAGCCAGCTCAACCCTCCCAATAAGCACACACACACACAGGCACAGCTCACCGTTACCATAGTGACCGGAGACAGATGGGCCGGCTGGGGGCGGGGGGGTTAGTGGAGGGCAGGGAGGTGCCGGGGGGGTTCATTTGAGGGCGGGTTTTACGGAGGTTGGGGTAGAAGCAGCAGCCTCAGCGCTGTGGTCCCTGGCGTTACCTTCTTAAAGAAAGGAAGGCGGTGGGCGTTAGCCTGGGGGGACGTGACGCTGCTCGCACTGGCCCCGGGGGATTGTGGGTCTGCCTGGGGCTCAGCGACCTCCTCCGCCTCCAGGTCGAGGGGGTCAAGGTCAAAAGCCACTGTGGACATCTCCACAGGAGCTGGGGGTCCAGGGGAAGGTGTCAGGGGGAGGAGAGGGAAGAGGGCCGGGATGGAAGGAGATAGAAGAGACGGGGGGGAAAGAGGAGAGGTGGAGGGCGTGGGGAGAAAGCACAAGCAGTAAAGGGAGGTAAAATCAAAGAAAGGAGGAGGAAAAAGAGTAAAGGGAGGAGAGGAGAGGTGTGGGTCATGATCACGGACAGCGGGACAGATAAATACGCAGATACTCTTTTGGAATCATGCAGGAAGTCAAAGGTGAGGGCTCGACAGGAGAGCGCGGTAACAGGAAGTGCAAAGCGGGTATCAGCGGGGAACCTATGATCCGCGGTGAAATAAAGAACGATGACACGTGCTGTCGGAACGGAAGCGGAGATGGGCGCGAGAGAGACGCAGCGCTGCGGGGAAGAGGCGTGAAGGGTTTGTGAAGTGTAGAGGTGAGGGGACGGGGGCGTGCTTGTTTTCGGAGGCGGGTCGGGCAGGGTGGAGAAGGAGAAGGTGAACTCCAAGCTAGCGGGGCGGGACAGGGGAACTGGGAGTGGTATTGGGGGGGGGTGGGTGGGTGTCATCTTTCCACTTTGCAGCCCACACTATGTTCCAACAGCCTTTAAACAGGGACCCGAGCGCACTCCCGTCCAATGGAATTAGAGCTGCACTTCTGCTTGCGTCAGAACCACGCCGTCCATTGGGCTTCTTCAGTCGGACACATATGTTACATTGATCACCAACTGCTTTACAATTGCAGTCATTTACAAACCTTGAACATAATAAACTTTTGTTCTTCAACAAAGGTGTTAGTCATTCAGACCCGTGTTCTCCTGTATTCACTGATAGGTCAGGGTGTCTCTACAGAGAGTGGGTGCTTAGGAAGGAAGAAGCCCTTCAGTGATTACGCACTGCAGACGGGTCCTATACGGGCCTATTTTTAACAGGGCCGTCACACCTGGGCTTGAACAGAACTATTAGCAGCTTCAGAACAGCAACGGTCCGCACGCTCAGAATAAAACCATTAGTCATCCCTCACCCTATTATGCACAGTGATTATAGTGACATTATAACTCCCATTCACAGGAACTATTTAAGCGTTATTTCATTTTTAATTAAACCAATTTTATCCATGATTTTTTTTTCCATATCCATCTGCCATTCCGAGGTCCGTCTCATGCCAGCAATTTCCCCCGTCGTTTCCAGGAGAGCAGACAAATGCTCTGCCAATCATTTTTGCCCTGCAGTCCTCCAGCTGAATCACTGCGTCAGAGGAGTACAGTTCGTAAACAGCTGCGCAGACAGACTGCAGGCCTTAGCACAGTTTGTAAACAGCTGCGCAGACAAACTGCAGGCCCTGGCACAGTTTGTAAACAGCTGCGCAGACAGACTGCAGGACTTAGCACAGTTTGTAAACAGCTGTGCAGACAACTGCAGGCCCTGGCACAGTTTGTAAACAGCTGCGCAGACAGACTGCAGGCCTTAGCACAGTTTGTAAACAGCTGCGCAGACAGACTGCAGGCGCTTGAGCAACCAGAAGGGTTGAACAAGTACAATGAGGCCGGGAGAACCCTGTTGACTGACTTTAGCTCCCTGAGCAACGCTACAGCCAATCACATACCGGCTTATAGGACTGCCAGCCGCAGACAGCACCAGCATGGTCAGGATTCCATCCTAGACCATGGGGTGTGTCAAAAAACTGTGTTTTAGCAGGAGGAGCCGCCCGGAAGACCAAATAAACATTAATATACAAACACTCAAAGAAGTAATCACATTCAGACTATATATTCAAAAGTCAGGAACACAGAGGTCACTTGGAGGCAAAGAAAACATGATCAGGCCCACACCTGCATTCCTCTCCCCAGCTGACGTCATCCTTACCTGTGCCAGGTGGAGTAGGTCTACGTGTTCCCGGGGCAACGTCGCCCAGGCTGGAGCTGGAGTTTCCTCCTGATTTACTGTAAAGATGAAAGGGCAGTGAGCAGACATTCAGGCATCTTCGCTGTGCATTTCCAATGAGGATGGGGGTTCATCTGATTGGGGTTCAACAGTGAATGGAGTGGAACACACCGACCATGTGATGGTGGTTAGGCAGTGAGTAGAGGGGGATACCCTGAGCATGTGACAGGGTTTTTCAATGAGTGGAGGTCAGTGAGTGGAGGTGAGTAGAGGGAGACATTCTGACCATGTGATGGTGATTAGCCAGTGAGCAGGGGGAACACCTTTACCATGTGATAGGGGTTATTCAGTGAGTGGGGATGAGTAGAGGGAGACATCCTGTTCATGTGATGGTGGTTAGCCAGTAAGTAGAGGGGAACACTGACCATGTGACGGGGGTTAGACAGTGAGCGGAGGGGAACACTCTGACCATGTGACAGGGGTTAGACAGTGAGCAGGGGGAACACCTTTACCATGTGATAGGGGTTATTCAGTGAGTGGGGATGAGTAGAGGGAGACATCCTGTTCATGTGATGGTGGTTAGCCAGTAAGTAGAGGGGAACACTGACCATGTGACGGGGGTTAGACAGTGAGCGGAGGGGAACACTCTGACCATGTGACAGGGGTTAGACAGTGAGCGGAGGGGAACACTCTGACCATGTGACGGGGGTTAGACAGTGAGCGGAGGGGAACACTCTGACCATGTGACAGGGGTTAGACAGTGAGCAGAGGGGGACACTCTGACCATGTGACGGGGGTTAGACAGTGAGCGGAGGGGGACACTCTGACCATGTGACAGGGGTTAGACAGTGAGCGGAGGGGGACACTCTGACCATGTGACAGGGGTTAGACAGTGAGCGGAGGCGAGTGGCGGGGGTATGGTGGGCCACCTGGAGCTAAGCCGGCTCTGTCTCATCTTCTGCTCCTGCTGCAACCGGGTGTTCTCCAGCTTCACCGGGCTGGGGATGAAGCCAACCTCACAGCCCTCCTTCACCAGACGCCCAATCCACCAGTCATTATTGTACTTCTGTGGAGAGAGAGAGAATATGTCCTTTTAAAATGTATTTATTTTTTTATTTTCACTGTTCTTATGCCGTCATATTTTTTTTTTTTTTATGTAGTGGGAGTTGGTATAATATGGTCATGTCCTATAATGCTTTTCCAACTTCAGAGAGTGATTGTGTTAATATAGCTGTTCAGAGTCCTTGAGATACAGACAGAGTGAGTGAACGAGAGGAGAGGAGAGGGAGAGGGAGAGGGAGAGGGAGAGAGATATTTTATGTAACAGAATTTAATGTCTGTAACACTCATTTGAACGCAACGAATGGTTACATATACTAGTAATGTGTGATCTCCCTGAACCGGGGAATGGGGGGGGGGGGGGGGGGTGCGCTGACCTCTTTGATGTGGAGGAAGTCTTTCGCCTCAAAAGAGATGGCCATGCCCTGCACCGGGACATCATCGTTGGGGCCGGAGTTGTAGCCCACGTTAGTCCTCACGGCGAAGGCCACTGGCTTGGTCTTGAACAAAGAATGAACAGTGAGTGGGAGATAGCGAGAGAGAGAGAGAGAGAGAGAGAGAGAGGGGGGGGGGGGGGTGAAACAGAGAGAGATCAAGAGCAAGATAAATAGCAAGAGAGAAAGAGAGAGAGACTAATCTTTTGTAGGTGTGGGGAGCCTTCATTAAGCATGCCTTGATACAGCATCTGGTATCCAATGCATTAGAAGGCAGGGATTCAATGTGACAGGCACAGAAAGATGATTGGCAGTGAGATAAACGCAAGAACAAAAAGGGTCTTATCTGCACAGCCTCTTATTTCAGTTTCCCATAATCCGCCGTGCCGGTGGTGTGCGGTAAGAACACGTACGCGAGGCTGGGAGACGACGCGGGACATGTTCTCTCACCTTGGCTTTTTCGAGCGTGGCGAGGGCTTGTCTGTCTGCCTCCTTCCTCAGAGCCTCGTGGTCTTCCTCCAGGGACACATCCGAGTCGGACGGCCGGCTGGTGTAGGAGTCCGCAGAGCCCTGGTGGGCGAGAGAGAATGATGTGTCACTGCGTGTGTCACACGTGTCACCAAGCGATGCTGATTTCAGCCCTGCTCAGGGATACGCCCTATAGTATACGGTATGTGTGTGTTAATACGTGCATGCCTGTGAATTTGTATGGGTGCGTCTGTAAAAGTGTAACAATGTGCCTGCGTGTGTATGTATGCATGTAAACATGTATGTGAGAGCTTGTGCGTATGTGTAAGTGTGTGCCTGTGCGTATGAGTGTATGTGAGAGTTTGTGCGTATGTGTAAGTGTGTGCCTGTGCGTATGAGTGTATGTGAGAGTTTGTGCGTATGTGTAAGTGTGTGCCTGTGCGTATGAGTGTATGTGAGAGTTTGTGCGTATGTGTAAGTGTGTGCCTGTGCGTATGAGTGTATGTGAGAGTTTGTGCGTATGTGTAAGTGTGTGCCTGTGCGTATGAGTGTATGTGAGAGTTTGTGCGTATGTGTAAGTGCGTGCCTGTGTGTATGAGTGTATGTGAGAGTTTGTGCGTATGTGTAAGTGCGTGCCTGTGTGTATGTGTGAATTTGTGCTTATGTGTTAGTATGTGCCTGTGTGTATGAGTGTATGTGTGTCAATGTAGGGCCATAATTATGAGTACTCACCTCTGACACACCTGTAACTCCAAGAATTGGTGTTACTTATAAGTAAATACTATATGTTATAAAATTAGGTAAAGTTAATGGACGCGCGTCCATACACTCAGACAAAAGTGTTCTTTGGCTTGTCTCCATAGTGGAATACATTTTAGGTATTTATGGAAACCCTCTTTGGTAGGTGTGAAAAGAGAGATGCTATGCTCAGGAGGATGAACCCTTTCTTCTGAGAGTGTATAGTGTAGAGAGATGCTATGTTCAGGAGGATGAACCCTTTCTTCTGAGAGTGTATAGTGTAGAGAGATGCTATGCTCAGGAGGATGAACCCTTTCTTCTGAGAGTGTATAGTGTAGTGAGATGCTATGCTTCAGGAGGATGAACCCTTTCTTCTGAGAGTGTATAGTGTAGAGAGATGCTATGCTCAGGAGGATGAACCCTTTCTTCTGAGAGTGTATAGTGTAGAGAGATGCTATGTTCAGGAGGATGAACCCTTTCTTCTGAGAGTGTATAGTGTAGAGAGATGCTATGTTCAGGAGGATGAACCCTTTCTTCTGAGAGTGTATAGTGTAGAGAGATGCTATGCTCAGGAGGATGAACCCTTTCTTCTGAGAGTGTATAGTGTAGAGAGATGCTATGTTCAGGAGGATGAACCCTTTCTTCTGAGAGTGTATAGTGTAGAGAGATGCTATGTTCAGGAGGATGAACCCTTTCTTCTGAGAGTGTATAGTGTAGAGAGATGCTATGTTCAGGAGGATGAACCCTTTCTTCTGAGAGTGTATAGTGTAGAGAGATGCTATGTTCAGGAGGATGAACCCTTTCTTCTGAGAGTGTATAGTGTAGAGAGATGCTATGCTCAGGAGGATGAACCCTTTCTTCTGAGAGTGTATAGTGTAGAGAGATGCTATGCTCAGGAGGATGAACCCTTTCTTCTGAGAGTGTATAGTGTAGAGAGATGCTATGCTCAGGAGGATGAACCCTTTCTTCTGAGAGTGTATAGTGTAGAGAGATGCTATGTTCAGGAGGATGAACCCTTTCTTCTGAGAGTGTATAGTGTAGAGAGATGCTATGTTCAGGAGGATGAACCCTTTCTTCTGAGAGTGTATAGTGTAGAGAGATGCTATGTTCAGGAGGATGAACCCTTTCTTCTGAGAGTGTATAGTGTAGAGAGATGCTATGTTCAGGAGGATGAACCCTTTCTTCTGAGAGTGTATAGTGTAGAGAGATGCTATGTTCAGGAGGATGAACCCTTTCTTCTGAGAGTGTATAGTGTAGAGAGAAGCTTTGTTCAGAAAGATGAAAAGAGCATGTGTACAGGGAGAGAAAAAGAGTAACAGACTTGCTGCCACAAAATATTTAAAAATGTTGAATATATTGTGAAGGGTAAGCATATAAATTATGTATCCTTCCAGAACAGATCTTCCTGAGGGCGGATTCCTGCTGTGTGCTGGCGGGCTGGACAGCGCCCCGCGGCGGTCGGGGGGAAAGAACCTGCCACGCCCTAGTGGCCATGCCGCCAGAGGCGTGAGATTGCTAAACTGAGACATTCATTGCTCCCGCAACCAAACTATGACAGAAAACAGCCAACTAGTATACGATTCATGACGAATATAACAAATCCAGAGTTTTTAAGTGCCACTATTGTCATGTAGCTAGTACTTTTAACAAACAACCCCCCAACCAGTCTCACCTGCAACTATACCTACCCATGTGTGACACAGTGGACAATAGCATCTATCTGTTCATAAAAATATTTTTGCACCACCCAAGATTGGTTTCCGTCATAGCAACAAGCTAAAGCCAACAATAGCCAGAATGTATGCGAATACAGCGGTGAAAAGCCCTGCTCACTCAAAAGCAAAATAAGCAAGAAAAATTATTGTGTAATTATACCACGTCATTGTACTATCAATATCTGCCACTAAACATGCAGTAAATATACAATCCAACCTTATTTTTTTAAGCATAGAGATTCAGTGGTCATTTATTGTTTTGGACAATCTGTTTGAGAAATACACACCCCTTTATAACGCTAGTACACCTTCTGAAAAACCGAACCAGATGTTCCTGTAGCTGCTATAGATTCCAGTTATTTCTGGTTTGATTGACAAATCTTTTATCCAATAGAGCACATTTACCTTCACAACAGTCTTTGCAATGTCTTATTGGAAGTTTTGAATGATAAATTACAGCCGGGCGTAACAGCATTTTTAGTTTTTAGTTTTAACTCGAATTCCAAAAAAGTTGTGACAGTGTATTAAATGTAAATAAAAACAGAACGCAATGATTTGCACATCCTATTTGACCTGTATTCAATTGAAAACAGCAGAAAGACAAGATATTTAATGTTTTAACTAACCAACTTGTAAATATACGCTCATTCTAAATTTGATGCCTGCAACATGTCCCAAAAAGGTTGGGACAGGGGCATGTTCACCACTGTGTTACATCACCTTTCCTTTTAACAAAACTGTAATCTTTTGGGAACTGAGGACACTAAGGGCCTGATTTACTAAGACCTTTAGTGCGTGCAAAATCTTTTACCACACGCAAAACCAAAAACACAACAAATGATTGGTCATGGTTTTTGTTTTGCACCGATCACTGGTTGTGTTATTAATTTTGCATGTGCTAAGATTTTTTGCACCCGATAAAGGTCTTAGTGAATCAGAACTTAATTGTTGTAGTTTTGAAAGCGGAATTCTTTCACATTCTTGCTTCATATAAGACTTCCGGGGTCGTATTTTATGCTTCATAATGCACCACATACTTTCAATAGGAGACAGTTCAGGACTGCAGGCAGGCCAGTCTAACACCCGCACTCTGACTACGAAGCCACGCTGTTGTAACGTGTAGAATGTGGCTTGGCATTGCTGAAATAAGCAGGGACTTCCCTGAAAAAGGTGTTGTCTAGATGGCAGCATATGTTTCTCCAGCGTTAATGGTGCCTTCACAGATGTGCAAGTTACCCATGGGCACTAACACACCCCCATATCATGACAGATGCTGGCTTTTGAACCTTGCATTGGTAACAATCGGGATGGTCCTTTTTCTCTTTGGCCCAGAGAACACGACGTCCATTATTTCCAAAAACAATTTGAAAGGTGGACTCGTCAGACCATTTCCACTTTGCATCAGTCCATCTCAGATGAGCTTGAGCCTAGAGAAGTCGGCGGCATTTCAGGATGTTGTTGATATATGGCTTATGTTTTGCATAGTATAGTCTTAACTTGCATTTGTAGATGCAGCGACAAACTGTGTTTACTGACAATGGTTTTCAGAAGTATTCCCGAGCCCGTGTGGTTATATTCATTACAGAAGCATGTCGGTTTTTAATGCAGTGCCGTCTGAGGGATCGAAGGCCACGGGCATTCATTATTGGTGTTGGGGTTGGGGTTTGTAGTTTAGTTTTAGGCAAACAACTACAGAAAATGTAAGAGGTGTAATTGTTGTTTTCCTGCAAGATTTTACTAATTTTGCCAACTCAGCAGAATGGCTAAAGAAAATCCTCGCCTTGCTTACATGGATTTTGGGAGTGGGTCAGAAAAAGATACCATAGTATTGATTCTATCTGAGAATATGCCTACGAACATGATGGATATTTTCCTCTTCGATATGCAAGCATTACTGCTTGCGATAATACAAATGTACGTTTGTTTTTCCACTTGGTGCAAGCATTCATAAGTGGTTCAATCATGTTTTAGGTTTGATTTGCCATGAAGCTATAACATTTGCCTGCATTTTCCTGATGGTGGAATATTATTTTATGGTAATCTTATCATATATAATATAGGCTATGGCGTATTAGTATCTCCCTGAACTATACTTGTCACTTAGGGCATGGGAAATACTCATTCCAATTCACTGTGCACTGACATGTGCTAGATGAATGTTAAATTTTCTTTGGAGTGTTTATGCATGGCAACATTTTAGAAAAATTAACTAATGTCATCCCAGGGCATGCAGCAAAAGATTACATACTGTAGAGTACAAAAAAGGTGATGTTTTATTGAAGTGTGAATGATTAAGCTACATATAGATGTGTGTACCAGTGTGATATCAATGTTTTCATCTTAAACCATCATAAGGGGCAAATGTATATGCTTTATAATGGACAACAAGTATTTATTCATTACATGACAGGTTTTGGATAGGGTTTTGGACCCATATATATTCGTCCCCCTATATTGATGAAGATAGTAATTATTTTATGCTTTACAGCAGTGTATAATTTAGCCATTTTGGATAGATTTGGAGACACTAGATATATAGATCTTTAGTAGTTCTTCATATCACCCCAGATTTTCCACACTTGGACAAGCAGTCCACCAGACTGACTACAGCCCTGAAATGTGTGTGTTCAGCTGTGGCGCTGCTCTGCAGGACGACAGATGGAGGCAGACAGCAGGACCAGACCCTCACTGCTGGGAAGTTAGCGTGGGACTCCAGGAGACGGAAAGCTGCTCATTTTAATTAAACTCGTCTCGGCCTGGCCTTCTCTCTTGGGGTGGCCCAGCTCCCCGGTAAAAGCACAGCGCCACCTGGCGGAGGGGTGCGAAAGGTTGCGCTCGACAGCCAAGGGGCCGCCGCACCCCGCAGAACCCGTTCCCGCTGTACCGTCAAACTTCTTGCTCGGCACACGGCTTTAAGCCCGGCCAAGAAGCGGGTCCTCGGCATGACCGCGCCCCCTAAAAAGAACTGCAGCGCATGAGGTACGCTGCTGTAATCTAGAGTAAGGAAAGTGACGTGTGGTATGCGCTGAGGGCGGATTCCTGCTATGTGCTGGCGGGCTGGACAGTGTCCCGCGGCGGTCGGAGGGGAGTGGACCTGCGAGATGGAGGAAATAAGGGGATTATCCCAGCGACAGGACTGTCGGTACGGGTGTTATTCTTCACAGCGTGCGCAGATGTGCTCCTCTCTACCTCGCTGTTTAAGCAGCCAGTGTACAGGCGTGCAGATAGCCCGCTCACTGCATCACAATGTTCATTCGCTGCATGTCGTCCTAGGCGATGACAACTCATAGTAGCTTCCTGGCCTATGCAATAGATATCGTTACAGCCCATATTAAGAATGGCTCTGTGTTAAATGAAGTCTTAATACAGACGTCTATTGCGCAAACACCCTTCGAAAGCACACTGTAAGCCCCTGAATGCATTACGCGCCACCGCAGGACAACGAACGCAGCAGCACTGATTCTGGAACGATTCAGATGGAGTTCCTCAGCTCGGCATAAAATGGCCTGACTGGACACGCCTTTTTTGAGGACATTTACTACAAGTGCTATGGTGCTTTGTCTTTAGCTCTGAGGAATTAAAGCACTTGTATACTATGTATTTGTGTATCTTATCCACTTACAGGCAGTGTCATTGTGGTTATATGCTGGATGGATCACCCATTCCCACTGCCCTAACTACTGGTCTCCACAGCCACACATGTCATTAGAGACAAATTAGCACTCCTAGCACGAGCACTGAAATAACTGAGCTGGTCTGGATCTAGTTTTAAACCTAGGCTGCTACATCTTAGAATTTTTGTTCAGAATTTTTGTTTTCAAAACAAAGTGGCTCATGAGACAAACCATTCGAAGAGGTAGGCCGGTTGCCCGTTCACTACTCGGTCTGCGGAAGCAGTGGGGTGGGGGTGTGTCTCTTTCTCTGTGGGCACGGCCAAGGGATGTTATGACTTTGAAATGTTTTGACAGCAAATGCGACCATTGAGAAAGTTGTGTACTCCAGCTTTAAGAATATGTGCGCCTGAAAAGTGATACTTAATGAACAAATGAGAAGAAAACGGACCTCATGACTGAATTACATTCTGTGGTTCTAAGACACAGACCCCTTTCCAAAGTTTAAAATGCCACTAATCTAGTCAAGCAGCCTACGTGTGCCATTATGATTCTGCTGTCAGTTTTAGCTTTGAGTGTTGTCTTTTACGCGAGGATTAAAACAACCTTGCCGTCAGTGGTTCTGTTCTGGGGACTTTATGTAATAGTACTGTGGTTTTCTTTCCCAGGTTTCATACAGCCCCCTTCACAGCGTCGACTGCAGACGCAGATGCTGACAGCTGACTGCGCTAAATAGAAATAGTGAGTCATTAGGTGTGTGTGTGTGTTTTTTTTTTTTTTTTTAAACAGAAGCGAGATCTTTTTTTTTTTGAAAAGTTGGAAAGGATGTCTCACGAAGTCAGATGATTCACACACTCGCAAGTCCGCCCAAGACCGAACCAGTTTGCAATAGCACAAAGTATTATTAATCAAGGCTGGATTTTTTCAAATGAAAATTAAGGCAAATGAATCCTGAAGTTGTCCAACAAAAGAGCCTATGACGTACCGTATGTATATTGCGTACGAGCAGAAACCTGGGCCTGTGATTCAGGCCTCGTTTAAGCACCGGGGTGAAAGCTACAGGAGGGTATGATTAAACGGCGGTTCATTTTACCGCCGGGCTGCAGTGTGCATGCGCCCACACGCACCCGTCACTTAGAGGTCAGAGGCCAGCATTAAACACCTCAATGGCAGAATAGAGGCCTGTCCGGTTATCAAGAGCGCGGCAGGCTAAAAATATAACGGAGCCGGGAGCCGGCAGCCGCGAGCGCCGCGGCGGGGAACAGCGGGGCCCTCCAGCAGCCGGCAGAAGAGCGGCTACATGTCCCAGCCCGCCCATTCGGCCGAGAAGGAGCCAAAAGCACAGCCATTTCCCACCTTTTACCCCACGCACAAACAACACAACAAAACACTGCCCTCACACAAGTCCGTATTTCACAAGTCATAGTACGTGCAGAGACAGACTGAGGGCAAGTGTGTAGAGGGGGCAAGGATCCAACTACCCCACCACAGCCACAACCAAATGCACCCAGGCCCCGCGGCGAATGTCCCCTAGTGGAAACGTCCCCTTTTCGCTGTAGAGAAACCCACCCCTCCCCCACCGCTGCAGTTTAATTCTGAACCCATTACGTGCAGCTAGCGTCACCGCTGGCCCTCCCACTTTCAATTTCAGCCAACTGTTACAAGGACCAACGGATGCAAGCACACGGTAATGACAGCCACTTACCGCCTCTGAGTCATCTAACCCATACAGGTACATCCCAACATGGATGGCGGCGGCGAGCGTGGCCGGCAAGGAGATCCCTCAGAGCGACCGGAGGAGCGAGGACGCGGCGGGCCGGGGCGGCGAAGAGTGGCGGAAAAAAACCCGGCTGCCTTTAAAATCCGTTTCAACAGGTTCGGCGTGCGACAAAAGCAGAGAAAAAAAGTAGAGTGTGCCTCCGTCTCGCCGTGATGTGCAACCAGAGGGAGAAAATCAATAGTTTATGCAACGTGCGAATAAACGCGTCCAACTATGGCGGAGGCGGTGGGAGGGGCTGGAAGCGTGAGGATGTTTCACCTGCATCGGACTGATCAACTATGAGAACAGGAGAGAGAGCTGAACTGGGAGGAGGCCAAACTGGCAGAGAGTTCTTTCTCTCTCTCTCTCGCTCTCTCTCACTGGCTCTCTCTCTCTCTCGCTCTCTCTCTCTGTCTGTCTGTCAATGGGATCTGTCGCTAGTTTAGCTGCTTGCTTCACTTCACAGCTCCTGTTCAAAATAGCACCCTACCAGCTGATTCCATCCCTGCTTTCCCATTGGCTGGCCTAGCCAAAGGACCCAGGCAGTGTCATAGTAACCAGCCCTAGTACAGAGACTCTAGTACAGAGAGAGAGAGAGAGTGAGAGAGGCACAGTAAAGATGTGAAACGAGATGAGAGGCAGTATCAGGGTAATAGAGTGTGTAAATAAAGGTAAAAAGAAATTAAACGGGAGTCCAAAAGAAAAAGCCATTGGCACCATGACTGGCGATGAGCATGTAATGTGAACGGGCCGTTCCTGCACCAGGTATGGGGAACAAAGTGAAAGAGCGCTGGGGACGTGGGGAGGGGCTCGAGAGAAGAGCGCCGGGGACGTGGGGAGGGGCTCGAGAGAAGGGTGCCGGAGGCAGAGATGAAACAGAAAAAGAGAGATGAATCATGTGGAGGAGGCGGGACTGGATCCCTGCCTGCATTTGGGAGGTTGCGAGCTGCGTCCCACGGGCCGGGCCCAGGTGAGTGCCGACAGAGGGGCCTGCCGTCCTCCTCTACGCCCCTCGCATTGTCCTAGCTCCGAAATGTGACACTCGTCCTCATCTTACGCTACAGTCATGCACTCTCAGAGATAATTATCACGTGAGCTTACCTCATTCAGAACGCACCCAGCTGGCTGGCTCATCCCGTTAGAACACTGCTCTAGCACATGAAGGGGGGTCGAATCTCCAACGAGCCGGCACCAACCGTGGCCAGTAGCCCTACAGGGCAGTGAGCTATTGGTGGCAACTGAATAGACCAAGGCAAAGCTATTCCCATCTCCACTATTTACCACACCTACAGCGTTTGCCACCCCGCCTAAAAATATAAAATGGCATTATTTAAAGACTAGTTTACTATCATTTAAAAATGAATAGAAAATTTGTTTGCGTAAGCGCACCATTTTGGAAATGATCAACGATTCAACAGATCTGCGGAGTATGTGAAATTCGTAATAAGAGGAGCTTGCCATCAAATGGTCCAGTAAAGATCTTTCTTCCATGTAACTGTGAGATTGGAGACAATGCTGACAGTGGAAGCCGTTCTGAGAATACAGAGTCTGTGTAGAACCTGGGCCTGGCTTGAGGACCGTTGCGATAAACCATGGCTTTATGAAACATGCCTAGGAGAGAAACTCATAATTAAAAGTTTGTGATCTTCGTTAGATAATGATACTCCTAAATATCCCAATCACAGAGCAGCATTTAAACAACAGCTTTACGTTAAACTGATCCTCTCTTCTCCAGTCCTTTTTCATTATGTTCCGGTCTCTTCTTTTCTTTGTCTCTGATATTTTGAAGCAGTCGTAGCCTATTGATGAAGCCAAATTATATATAATGGCATTTTCAATGTATGTAATAGAATTGTGTAGGAATGCTCTGCTACTTGTGTAGGCAACAGCAGGCAGAGAGGGCAGGACAGAAAGAAACTTCCGGTGCAGAAAGGAGGTGCCTAGTCTGTAAACTGTACACACAGAGTGGAAAAATTAAACATAGGGAAATGAGAGTAACTTTACACAGGTTGCGTCAAGACCAGTGCTAGGGAAATACATTTTTTTTATTTTTTAAAAGCAGACAAGAGGTGAAGAGGGAAAAACGGGAGCGGATACGTCCCTGTGGGAGAGCGCTACAGAATGCCATTCACGGTCATCAAACAATTTAGCAAAACAGCTAACGGCAGGTCGGCCTCCCGCCTCCTTTCCTGTGACGCTATGCAAATGCGGAGAAAGACCAAAAGGGCTCTCTGCATAATGAAGGCTGCCAAACGTGCCCTGGGGGGTTGGAAACATGTTAACAGCGCTGCCGTTTCAATAACAATGCAACCGCCCGCTAAGCGCTTCATAATAGAGAAAGCCGCGGAGACTGCTCAGATCTTTCTGATGTCCTGCCCCCTCCCTCTGAGGCAGCGCGACTGCAGAAGTGGAAAAAATAGGTACTTTCTAGGTGCCTTATACTTACCGGTTTGCCCTATTCTTGCCTTTTCCTTTGCGGCGTTATAATGCTATTAGCGTTCGCTAATTCAGATGCTTGTTAAACTGTACAGGAAGCAGAGTCTGACGGCCGGGAGGCTCCTGCTATACGCTGGAAATAATGGGGACAGGTGGGGAGATTGCTGTTGTTCACAGTGAATATTGATTCCTTGGTGCCGTGTCACAGTGCATTATGGGAGCTCTCAGGTCAGGTCCTCTCCAGTGCCGCTGCCACCCGCTGGAACTCTTCTTAAATCAGCGAAGGCGATTGAGAAAATCTATTACCCAACCCTCAATCATAATCCCACGAGCAGTTCAGTGCGTAATAACACCCAAGGCGGTGGAGCCAATGAGAGGTAATCAGGCATGAAATAATGAATGATGCAACGTTAAACATGGAGGAAGAGACCCGTGAGAGAAACGGAGAGTGCCGTCCCAGCGGTGAAAGGTAAGTCTGAGGCAGCTATGGTGGTGGGAAAAGTGTGTGGTTCGGAGCCGCTGTGAGTGAAACAGGACACGTCCGTATGGAGCGGAGGGACAGGATGCCTCACCGCTTTTTGAAGGAAGTAAATGGTAAATATACAGTGCTTTTTCCAGCAACTACGGCTCCACAAAGCGCTTTACAATTAATGCCAACGCCAAAAGGCGGCCATGCAAGGTGCCAACCAGCTTGTCGGGAGCAAATAGGGGTTAGGCGTCTTGCGCAAGGACACTTCACCCGAGGATTGAACCAGCAACTCTCCGATTAGAAGAGGACCCGCTGAGCTACCTCCTGAGATAACGTCGCCCTGGTCTTCCGGTGCATTCTCACCGCTTTTTAGGGCGATCTTTTCCCCTCATGTCTGTGCTTTGTCTTAAAGGGCAGGTGGTTGGGTGGCTGACACGATTGCGGGAGGGGCAGAGGAAAGCAAGGCCTGCTGGGTTTGGGTGGCAGAGACCTGCCATGCTCAGGAACCTGGCGCACATTCACGTTGCGTAACTCACCTTGTTGACTAGAAACTTTCCTGAGAAACATAAAATCCCTAATTGGATTTAGCAGTGACAACGGACAACGGACAACGGAAAATGCAACTGGGTGTGATGAATTACGCAGCAGACCGCTCTAAAGCGCTCTAAACCACTCAAGAAAGTATACAGATTACAGTCTGCGCAGAATAACTGCAGTGGATTCGCGAAATGGAACTAAAAGATGTACGCAGTCACAGACAAGACGTTCTGAAGTGTACAAAGTACAGCATGAACTAGAGGATCTGAAAGCCGAGTTTAGAGTAGTTCAAGCCTGCCACACAGGTTCACGGTCAGAACGAACACTGCATATAATACAAAAGAAATTGGCAGCATTGTGCTTTCAAAATGTAATCAAGCTCGTCTGGAAAACAACATCCGTGGTTGGTCTAAAGCAGCATTGAATTGAACTATTTTTCCACATAAATTTATGAATCACCTTTACATCTTAATGGACTTCATACCAGCTTTGACACATTACCTTTGTTAACAGAAAATTGAGCTCTTTATGTTTGATCATTTGGAGCGATGCTATCTATGTGCTGTTCGCCCTGACGCGAGTAGAAAGGAGGCAGCTCTGAGATAGGCTACTGCCGCAACGCTGTGGGAGGGAGCTGGAAGCTGGAAGCCTACAGATGCAGAGTAGGTACTTATATGCACAGTTTTCCGATGGTGAATCTGCCTTCCCGTATTTCACACAGCTCTGTCAATTTCCCTTCAATTTTAACAATTAAAAAATTACTTTTGAACGTTATACTTTAATGACTCACTTAAACTCAGATATGAGATTAACCTTGTGCTCACGCACACACACACACACACACACACACCTAAAAAGAAGAAAGAACAATTCAAAGCCGTGTCTGAAGAGGCCGGACAGGAAGGCGGAGGCTAACACGGTTATCTGCAGTCAGACAGGGCCATTAAGTTAATCGCGTTTCCCAGCTATCGCCCGGCCGTGACTGCACGCAGTAAGTGAGCTGTCATCCACCCTGGGCAGCGTTACCACACCTGCCCGTGGCGTGGGTTGACAGCTGGCCGTTCGCCGCGTGAAGGGAGAAGCCGCCGTGGCGTGCGGAAGCGACACCTACGACTGTGGCGGATCGAGGCGAGGTGACCAAGTTTGACTGCAGCGTTCTCATAACGTTGCTAAAGTGTTGTACCAGCATAACGCCCAGGTGACAGAATTATTGCGGGGACTTGATAGTTACACATTATCTATCAATTATCTAGCGCAGACTACGGTGTGCGCTGTAAGTGTCCTGTTATTTACACTGTTCTCAGGACAGTCTGCTAGCACAGACCACAGTGTGCGCTGTAAGCGTCCTGTTATTTACACTGTTCTCAGGACAGTCTGCTAGCACAAACCACAGTGTGCGCTGTAAGTGTCCTGTTATTTACACTGTTCTCAGGACAGTCTGCTAGCACAGACCACGGTGTGCGCTGTAAGTGTCCTGTTATTTACACTGTTCTCAGGACAGTCTGCTAGCACAGACCACGGTGTGCGCTGTAAGTGTCCTGTTATTTACACTGTTCTCAGGACAGTCTGCTAGCACAAACCACTGTGTGCGCGAGTGTTAGCATGAGCGTGTCCAAGCACAGGCACGTGAGACATGTGGAGAGTTTGTGCGCATACGTGCGGTCGTGAGGTCGCCGCTGACGTTCTCATACCTCCTCTCTTGCACCGCCGACGCAGGCGACAGGCTGCGAGATTGAGAAGCAGATATGCAAGAGGAAGGAGTCATGGAGAGAGGGGTGAGACACCGTGCCGCCGTCAGTCTCTAACAAAAACTCGGGTCTGACTTTTCCCTCTTTTTTCCCGCACTCTGACCGTACGCCAAGACTCCTCCCTCCTCCTGCAGTACAGCTCATCTCTTTTGCTCCGTGCTTATTCCGGAAGCTCATTTCGAAACCCTGGGTTACAGTGACCCCGGGTAATGAAGACAGAGCAGGAAATCAGGTCTCTGTGATACGCGCCGATTCATTAACTAGATTAAACCTACAATTGAACACAACGCTCAGACAAATGAAAAATGAACCTAAAACTGAGCACAGCATTGGAACAGAACTCAAACAGGAAATTAACACTAAAACTGAACACGACACCCTGCAGATTAGGGGGACGACCATGTCGCCGGTGACATGGAATCGGTGCTCATACGTTTTGTTTAATAACTTCGCTCTCGTTTCGCGTAGGAACTTACCGTAAAATTGCGTTGTGAAGCCTAGCCTTGTCGCTACAAGAAAAGCCCACCCCCGTGTTTCCGGACCAACCAGAGGTTTCTATATCGACAAGCCAATTGGAGGCATTTTTTTGTGCAGTGGGATGCAAGCTACCTTGCTACGACGACAAAATCGCTTATCAAGATGGGCTTGACCCAGTCGAGGATTTGTAAGCATATTTATTTACCGTTTGTGAAATGAAAACAAAAATACTAAGGTTGTTCTGTAATGCTAATTTTACATATTTTTTGTCTGTGTGCCATAAATATAGTCTCCTAAAAAGGATCTATGATAAAATACCACACAGGACCAGTTTGTGTTGAAAAAAAGATATGCAACACCTGATAGTGCCATATAGGCTTACATACATGTAATACTAACTATCCGAGGGTACCAGAAAATGGGTAAAATAGGCTTAGGCCCCAGAGGGTTAACTCCAGATTAAGCCTAAAATGAAACACGACACCCAGCAAATGTAGACCAAACCTAAAACTGAACACAAAGGAGCACTAATTGCAGATTACCCTTCAACACACAGACCACTCGCATTTCAGGTGTTCAGCCGTTTGCTCTATCGGTAGCTCTACCTCACGTGACACCAAACCTCACACCAAAGCCAAAGGTAGAACAAATTCACAAGTTATAGGCTAAATAAAACAGCCAAAAGAAATATGTGTGAAGCATTGGACTGGTTCAGGAGATGTACTTTTAAAACAACAACCTAGCGCCACAGAAATCGGAACAGGCTCTCACCTCAAGAGCCCTCCCAGATCGGACGAGAAGCCACAGAGATATTCACCACCTGTTCTATGCTCCTGGGTACAGTTTCAGGTGTGTCTAGACTAGGTAATTTGTTACTTGTTTTATTTCTTTACACAAACTGCGTATAAATAGGCAGATTAAAAATTAACATTAAAAAACTTTTCACTTGGGAGAGTTCACACTCTGACAATAGGCCGTCTTAAAGCTAGAGTACGCAACTTTTTTTCCAATCAACGAGATTCACATCGCTAACCAATCAACAGTCACAGAGAGATTGACCTTGCCAGTTCACCAGCGAGACATTTCAGTGATCCGTTACACCGGCGCTATTTCACAGAAAGAAAAAGAAAAGGAAATTGGATAAAGATAGCTCGAAAATTGGAATAAACATAGGTGCTCATTTCAGAAGGTAGCGAGATTTTTTGGAGCTAATTGGTTTAAAGACAGACGTGTTACCAGACAACCGTAATTACCTATAATGAATAGTAGCTAGGTTGATAATGTTGATTAATAATGTTACTTTATTTGGTGGCTAGTTCTTGGAAGAAAGAAATGTTTGCTAACGTTATATGTTGTATAGATCGCGTTAGCTTGAACTGGCTACACGGCTATAGGTTACTATGCATAGGCTACCAGCTGTAGCCAATACTTGCTTCAGATTAACACTACACAAACTCAGTGTTATGCAACAACTCAGCAACAACAGAAAATATTCCGTTGTTTTGCCTGAACTTTTAGATTAAATTTTTATTGTAATGTTAGCTATACCAGTCTGTAATCCTGCAATCGTATCTAGAAAACTTGCACGTTCACAACGAGGTTTGTGGAACCAGTGGGGTAGGGGGTGTGTCTTTCTCTGTGGGCAGGGCTGAGGGATGTTGTGATTTTGAAATGTTTTGACAACAAATGTGACCGTTGGGAAAAAGTTGCATATTATAGCTTTAACTAAATCCTTAATTCATTCGTAAATTATCCTATGGGTTCATTAATTCCAACTCACAGATCCAAAGCTGAATCAAGGATGAAAGAAACTGCACCCGGAACATGACAAGGGTCAGACTGGGGCTGTGTCCGAATCAGAGTCCTACTGTGCCCTGTCTCCTGCGTACAGTGCACTGGCAGAAGTGTGCTGTTTAATGTGCACTGTTTAGCAGTCCGTGACAAATATTCGCCATACTATTTTCCAACCGTACTGTGGAAGTGTCGTAAGCTGGTCATAAGATGTCCCACCAGTGTTGCCATGTCCGCGGTTTTACAGCTAAATTGGGATACTTTGCAGTCACGGGTAACAATGAAAAGTCGCAAAGCACGCAATTATTTTAAAAAGTAAAAATATGATGATTTCTATTTTAAATACATTGGTTTCAGTTAAAAATATATTTTGGGCTAGTTTTGAGTCACCATTTGGCTGGAAAGTCTTGCAAGATATGTTTTTTTTCAGTGAAGCTTCACGTCATATTTACGTGACCAAAATGTTCATGTACTTCTTGAAAAGTGTGCTCCTGAATGTACTCAGCGAAAACCCGGAAGTCAGTGTTTCAAGTATACTGCAATTTGAAAGGTTTTCACCTACTCCACGACTTTCTCGTCCTATCTACTCACCAAGGCTACTCAATAGTGTGGAAGAGTGCCGAATCGGACACGGCCTGGGTCATGGTCGTTCTGAACTTTGACCTCACCAGTGATTGGCTGGGCTGTGATTAGTGACTTAGCTTCAGATAGGAAGCCCAAGCTTCACACATGCATTCTACATGCTTGGATAATTTCTGCTTGGTTTTTATGGTACTAGCTGTTGCTCAGCCCGCCTTGACTTCTGTAGTCTTGAACTATTTCTCTACCTGTGTGTGAATCCCCCAGCAGACTCCGCCTCTTACACCATGTGGTTCATTAATAGACACGCAGCGCGTCATTAGCAACCATCACAAACCGATTGTCGCGGGCGGACTTTGGGTTTGTGAAACGTTTGGGGAACGCCTGACCCCCTGACCCCTGCTGCCAACACCTGTGAGTCACCGGTCCTCCTCTGAGTCACTATCGCGCTGTTCCATGTCTAACAGAACCGCCAGCGCTTTCTCACACACCGACCTGCACTGGCGGAACTGGGCCATCGCAGACGAGGCAAATTACACTGTTGTCACCTGGAGCTGCGCTATGCTAATTTTAACTGTGACAAGACTGCTAATGTTCACGATCGTCAGGGGCTCCCAGCCAATACCTGTGTGACAGTTCTAGTCAGCGGGAACCTGCAGTAAGAGAGCTTACAAACGCAAGAGAGAGCTGTGGAAACAGCGTACACTTAATTCCACCTGTCACACGTTCACACATTCACATTACAAACGTGGCTATATCTGTAAAACTGAGGGAATGGGAGCGATGGAAAATCCAACTGCAAACTTCCCTGCGTAGTCTCTGAGAATAACTGTTCACATCGCTACATTGCTACCAATGGAAAACAAGAAGATCCTCACAGCAAGCTCAAGTCAAAAAGACGCTTCATGTATATGGTGCTCAAACCCAATGCAACACAAAATAAAGAGTGGAGTAATAGTAAACAAAAATAAAAAGGTAGCACACAGAGAAGTAACAAATTACACGCTTTCATTCTTTGTAGAAAAGCGTGTAATTTGTTACTTGTGAACGAGATATCTTTTACTTTTTACTACAATGTTGCAACAAAGGAATTGATTTCTTATCATTCATTAAAACGGAAACTGAAACTACTGAATCTCACACACACGCGCGGGCGCACACACACACACACACACACACACACACACACACACACACACACACACACGCAGGGAAACCGGTAGTACTGAGGCCGTAGTAGGACGGTGGAGCAGGCTGGTTGTAAACAGAGCAGAGGGGAGAGCGGGGCAGGGAAGTCTAATTAAAACCCCACCGCCAGCAGCTGTGGCCAAGCCCAAAATGGACCCCCCGGGAAGGGAGAGGGGGACAGACCGAGCCAGAGAACAGAAAACCCGCTCCCGAAACGGCCCGACGCTCGCCGCCCAGCCTCCGCCCCAGAAAAGTTCCCTCAGGAGCCCGGCTTACCGCGAGGGGCCTCCGGGTCATGCCAGTCTCAGTCGCGTCCATTCGCTCGCCGCTGTCGAGCCGGGGGGGGGGGCAGCGCAAGTCCGGGGAAGGCGCTCAGGAGAGTCGGCCAGCGAGGGCGTGCGCGAGGGCGAACGGGTGACTCAGTGAACGTGCCGGACAGAGAGGGAGAGAGAAAGAGGAGCGGAGCGGTACGTGTGTGGGTGCTCTCCTAACCCCCAATTCCCTATCTCCACCTCGCAGACCAGAGCAGACGAAAAGCGGAGAGAGAGAGAAAAGTGTATATAAGAGAGAGAGAGAGAGACGAGGAGTCAGGTTGCCGGACTTGTGCTACATTTGCAAACTGGTGTAGTATATTTAGCCCTGGCAGGGCAGATACAGGACTTGAATAAAATGTGCTCCAGAAGGAGGCTTGGTATGTGTCCGTCAGCCGTTCAGTCGGCTGGCCCCCCTGACGTGGGAGCCCCCCGCCCGCGCTCCCTACAGCTGGCCGAACGGCGGGAGGGGGCCGTGGGGGGGGGCAGCAACAGCAGGACGAGGAGATCTACTTTCAGAGACACGTGTTTCTGCACAAAAAGCCTATGTGACATATTATCAATGTAAACATGGCCCGGCGACAAGGACATTTCTTTCGGAACCTCACGAGTGAAAAGAAGAGGCGTCAGATTCACAGCTTGATAAAATAATACAATAATTACTGTATTATAGCCAAGCACACAGCCATGGCTTACACTGGCTAAATGTCACTTTCATTCGTTTATATCCTGGGTTTTCGACAGGGGGTCCTTCAGGGTACTGTAGGGGGTACCTGGCCAGTCTTCATATGCAATGACTATATATAAAGTTGGGAAAATATTTAAAAATATAAAATATAAATATTTAAATATATAAAATATAAATATTTAAATATATAAAATATAAATATTTAAATATATAAAATATAAATATTTAAATATAACTTATGAAGGGGGTCCCCTGAATGCCTTTGAGCCTGGGTGGGGGGTATAAAAATCCCTGGTTTATATCCTGAGTTAAATTGGTGACCACACACAATTTGAAGCCCAGCTTGGACTCAAGCCCATCCAGTTACCATAGAGTTACACACCATTACCTCTAACTGTTCAAGTCTGGCCAGTGGCACAATTGGGGATCTGGCTGTCAGTAACATATGATCATATATACAAACATCCAATTAAATTAACTGAGATTTTAATTAATCCCCTGTAGTTTATTATCAAGTTTTGCTTTACTGTGGTGCAGATGAAAATGCAACCGTTATCAGAAATGGCAGATCAGCCAGTATATGCATGTGTGTGTGTGTGTGTGTGTGTGTGTGTTTCATTGAGGATCCCAGCTGTTGTTTCTCCCCAGTGGTATTCAGTCAAGGCATAATGGCTTTGGTGAAAACTATGAAGGTGTAATTTGTGCACGATGATTTTTATCTTTAATCCCGTGCCACATGCAGCAACGTGGGGTGACTCAACAGCGCCCCCTGACTGATGGCTGTGAAATTGCAAGTGAGATCGTGGGTTTTAAAATGCTCTTGCCATAAATTGGGAGTTAAGGGAGAAGAGAAGAGCATGAGGCATAAGGAAAAATGACTAAGGGTTTAACCTGAAGTGGATATGAGTAAGAATAAATACGGTAAAAGCCTTTGATTAAACAGTTTTAAATTTAAAATAAGTCAGCTTTACTGTATGTGCCCCTTATAGGCCTTAATTTAATATTAACAAAAAGTATATAGTATATAAAGAACTATGGATCTGTGATTTATTCTTTAAACATTAAATATAAATGTATAGTAACACAAATGTTGAGAAAAGTACTTTGTTTCTGTTCAGATCAGTTCAGCTCAATTCTGTGAATTACGCACAGCAGTATGGCTGGACTCAGTGGAGTTTAGTTTAATTCAGTGCATCTGAACAGTTTGGTTAATCTCAGAGATCAGTTTGGAGAGGTCAATATATGTCTCTCCATGTGAAAGATGAGCAAAAAATAGCCAAGATCCAATAAGCCTTACCTAATACTGCTGATCTGTCCACTGTTCAAATACTGGCTATACAGTGGAGGAAAAGGGCTCAGACTCCCACAGTGTACATGTTTCAGTACCACAAACCCAGCTCATCTAATACATGACATGTCCAGTCTATTGATAAAGGGGCTGCTGGATGGCTTACCCTGTTATGGCACTGTTCTTGTGCATGGATGGGGCCCCACAGTCCAGGGGCCTCATTTACAAAACTTTGCGCAGGTTCTACACTAAAAGGTGACGTACGCACAATAAGAGAAAACTGCGTACGCTCAAAAATACCCTGATTTATAAAACCGTCCGTACGCTAAACTGCACGCAATTTTCTCACAGTCAACTTGAAATTTTGTGTTTGTGTACAAGCCTAGTATCCCGCCCCGTTAATTCCCACAATGACCATAAATGGCTAATGGAACGCCCAATGTGAATATGACATGCATATAAATCAGCTTACCATTCCATTTCATTGTCAGAGAAAATGGAGAAGTCAGACGGCAAAACAAAGAAGAGAAACTTCACAGAGTGTGAGATCGAGACGCTTGTTACGGAGGTACAAGTCAGACAGGGATATGCTGTTCGGTGGAAATAGTTCTGGCATAACCGACATAATTGTCACAGCAGCCATACAATTTTGGAAATTAAAAAGAAGCGGTTGGATATTAAAGTGGATGCAAATCTCACAAGATTACACTACCATAGCCATGAATTATTAATAATCGTTGCTATTCATTGAGTCACGGTCCTTATTAACCGGTGATGAGACATTATTCAAAATAGACTGATACATCCACACAAAACACACAGATATTACATCCATGTTAATATGTCCCCAATTGTACCCCACACTATCAAACTGAAATCTCATCGTTAGACCTCGCATTCAGCATTTGAATGGATTCTAGGATAAAGGAGTGCTTGAATCATTAGCGCCTGTAGCTACTGTTGGGACTCTATACCGCCTCCCTTATGGCATAAGATTAAACTTTGAATGTGGTATGCGTCACTGGCACCATTATATGTCTGGAGGCTTAAATATGGACTTTCAGACTTAACACCAAAAAGACAGAAACTAATTAGGCCCGGATGTTATTCTGACAAGGGAATCTGATTATAACATTATTTCTTTTGTTTAAAGAATCTAGTGAAATGGCTCTGTTGGACATTTATCTGTATTTATACTTTGCCATCGGAGTCGGCAATTCCCACATTTTCCAAAATGTGCGAACGAAACTACGCACGGGTAATAGTTTGCGCACATTTATGCCGTTAGGGAGGCTCGGTCCCGCCATGTTTTCATGTCCGGTTTGTTTTAAAAAATCTTAAAATCTTAAATCCACAGGGAAAGTGGCGTACGCATATTTTTTTGTACGTACGCACCATTTGTAAACGAGGCCTCAGGATCGAAACCCAACTGTGGCTGGTAGCCCTGCCAGGCTGATGCATAATTGGCAGTAGCATCACCCAGGTTTAGGGATCCTAGTGTCACCACTCTCTAGCGACCCCTGCTGGCTGATTAGGTGCCCGCAATCTCTTTGCTAAAGCTACAAGTGAAATGTCTTCGACCAACTCAAGTGTGCGTGAGCCAGGTTTGTGGGACGCGGTGTGGACGAGAAGCTGCCGGTGACATCATGTAATCCAGGAGAACGCGGGCTTGTCTACACTTTCCCACGTCAGCTGTGGAGACTGCAACTTAAGCACGGCTTTACATGATCAGGTGTTAAAATTTGAGAGAAAATGGTGGACCGCAAGCATAAAAAAACCAATGAAGTTAAATTATATTTTGGCATCACTTAAAATTCACAAAACTCCGCAGGGAGGTAGAAATCAGAACTCGGGAGTGCTCACGTTTCCATTTTGTAGACTTGAGTCAACACCGCTGTTTGCTTCCACACAGTCGATGCATCGCGCTCGCGCACAATCCCACTCCTCCCTCCCTGAGCTCACGGCAAACACTCATTAAAGGCGATAAGCAGAGGCGAAAGCAAGTACACCGTGTGCCGGTCTGATCGGGAAGATGCGCGGGGGAGGGGCAGGGCGAGGCGGCCAGCTGATTCTACACGCGCCGATATACCGTCGAGATCACGGTGCCCTGCAGAAATGACACTTTCTAAAATTAAGTGCACAAAAATACACAGTCGGAATGATTTGACTGCGCATCAGTGGAAATGACAGCGGGTGTCCATTTTTTATTCCGCCACTAGAGGGCGGCAGCTGCTGTTGTGACACCGTCCACTGCACTCCCATCTTTTCTGGAAGGAGATCGAGACTGAAGGGAGAGGACTTCTTCTAAAAAAAAATCTGCCCCCAAGATAAATACTGATTTTACAGTAAAATGTTAAATGCTCAGATGAGTTGTACCATACAACAAGGTTGTAGGTCTTACAGACGGTAGGTAGCACATCCCCATTCATCTTCAGGTTGACAAGCCTTACAAATGAGTCATTACCGTCAGCTTTTTTTTTAATACAGAAGACCATGAACTGTGATTTTACCACGCTGTGAACCACATGGTAAAGTCAGGGATTTATCTAGTCTGAGAGCGACCATATGGAAAAAACGGTCAAAAGGTCCCAGAGATTACAGTACCAACTGGTCACTCACAGGCGAAAATAGCACAAGCTGTAACACAAAGTAATGTGTGTGCGCGTGTGTCCCTGAGCGTGAGCGTGTGCGTGTGAGCGTACGTGTGTGTACGTGTTTGTGTGCAACCACCTGTCCGTCAGCTACCTGCCTTACAGTAGAAGGCGCACACTGGCTGCTGCTTGTCCATAAACAGCCCACCGCTGGCAACATCATCACAGTGATGACAACATCTACAAACGCAACCGCGTACCGTTTTTCCCCCGGTAACGGAGGTGCAGCTAAACGCTCCCCGCGCACCGACACACAGATGCACACGAACGCGAACGCGCACACACACAGCCCCCCACGCAGACCCCCCCCCCTACTGCGCATGTGTGCTGAGGGGGAATTCAGGCTCAGTCTCCATGGAAACCAGGCCAGTGTACCACTTCCACAGTTGGCTGAGGACGGCTGTGGGGGCGCATGCGTTTCTGTGTGTGTGTGTGTGTGTGTGTGTGTGTGTGTGCAGGAGACCAAAAAGAAAGATGGGACAAGTGTATGTGAGAAAGAAGAGATAAAATGCATACAGGCTTATGTGAAATGATGTGGTGGGACTGTATTTAAATACATAGATGAAGTGCTCGGCAAACATCCCGCAGATTTAAGAACTCAAAGGCTTGAACTGAGAGAGACACCCTTTTTCAAAGAAGGAAAATTACTCCATGTCCGTCAATACACCCGAACTGCCTGTCTGCCTCATCAACAGCCCCCTACCCACCTCCAGCCTCCCGGTGGCCCCTCCCCCAACCCCTGCGCGCATCCCCCGCCCGCAAGTCCGCCCGCCCGTCAGCAGAGATCAAGCGAGCCGCCGCGACTAATTAAGCAATTAAAAGCACAGCGACGAGCGCGATCACAGAGGCCAGCGGCAGCGGTAACCGAGGCTCGCGGCGACGAAGCGATCCCATTAGCGGCCGGCGCCGCGCCCCGCCCGTCCCCCTCCTACTTGTCACAGGGAGAGGAGCTAATGAGGGACGCGACTGGAAAGCGAGGAGGGGGCCCACCGTCTGACCTTTTGGACCCGCAAGAGGGTGGCACTCCCCCGCCGTCTTGCGGCCGGGGAGGGTGCCATTTCAGCGAGACGCCCAGACGGGGCCGCTAAATGTCAGCCCTCAGCACGGGCTCAGTCCTTCCTTTAACTGACAAAAGCTCTCTGCTAAACCGCCTCGGAGAAGAGACCAGTCGGCACGGCGCGGCACTTAACCAGGCATATAAATAAACTCAATTTACCATTTCCACGTTAAAAACTACGCTGCAAAACTAATACTGTTACGGTAAATGGATAAAATGATAACAGTTAGGAATATCTATTATAGTGATCCATTTAATTTGTTAATTATTAATTGTACAATAGTAATGTGTAGATTTGTTAAGTGAAAAGTGAAAAGGAATTTTAATAATGCTTAAAGAGATTTAACTTAATTTTACTCGCAAATGTCAAAATCAGTTTTGTTCCAGGTTTTTACAGAAGACAGCCGTCTTCTAACAAACAATGAAAATGCATCTCTTGGGAATGTCAACCAAAGAAATGAGTGACAGTAATAAAGTGCTAAAAAGACAGCTAAGAGTAGAGAACAGCAATTTGACTGCAGAAAGAGAGAGAGCGTGTCAGCTCAGAGACAGCTGAGGCAAAGCCCACGGAATGTTCCGGCACAATTCTCTCTACCAGCACGTTTAATGTGGATTTACACAGAGATCTGGAAATGGCTTCCAAATAGAGAAGGAAAGAGCTTTACATCAGATTTCAGCAGCCCTTTCCAGAACCATCCCCTCAGGCAAGCGCGCATCCTCGCTGTGCGACTGAGAGGTTTGTGCAAGCCAAATGCCATTGGTTTAAAAGGTCAAGCGCCCGCAACAGCCTTTGGATCAGAGGCTGGGATATATTACCGTGTGAAGATTATTAAGCGTATTATGAAGTTGTTACAGTAGCAATGGTTATGCAAATAGCAAATTCAGATCAAATTCAAACTGACGAGTAATTTAACACACAGTCAGACACCACTTGACAAGGTTTATATGACCGTACGCCCACTTCCTTAAAATCAAACCTACTGACTGTACGCAACTAGATTCACAAGCAGTTAGCGAATGTACATTACATAACGTTTTGCCATTTAACAGATGCTCTTAACCACAGCAACTTAAATTTACACTGCAGAGGGGGATCTTACGCTCAGCCAGGGGGATCAGACTGGTGACTAACATTCACTGTTTTAGGTATCTTTCTATCGAGGTTAGCAAGCCATTGATATCTGTCAACTCAGGTTGTCATCAAGCCTTCTACCAAATTTCCCATGACAAAAACCAAGGTAGGTAATTCGCTACCTAATTTAATTTCCTCCGTCCGATTACAAGTGCGAATCCTGCGTGAAAGATTTAGCAAAACCCTGTATTCCCACACCTTAGCATTAGTCAGCTGGCTTGGCTAGTTATTCCATCTGAGTAATGGCGTGTTCCTCCCTGCACAGCTATATTTTACTCTTATATTACTCCTAGCCCACACAGTCCCTTATACAACAAGCCATGATGCGTGTGGCTTGGCTAGGGGCGGCAGTGTGGTATAATGGTTAAGGAACAGGGGCGGCAGTGTGGTATAATGGGTAAGGAACAGGGGCGGCAGTGTGGTATAATGGTTAAGGAACTGGGTTTGTAACCGAAAGGTTGCAGGTTCGATTCCCAGGTCGGACACTGCCGTTGTACCCTTGAGCAAGGTACTTCACCTGCATTGCTTCAGTATATATCCAGCTGTATCAATGGATACTATGTATAAAATGCAAAAATAAATGCTGTGTAAGTCGCTCTGGATAAGAGCGTCTGCTAAATGCCTATAATGTAATGTAATGTAATGTGTGCAGTCCCTATGATATAGGCGGTAGGCTACTGGTAAAGTGACAAGCAGGCACACAAATATATTTGTACAATGATCCGGATTTCCATTACTGCCCATCAGTGAATAAACCACTTGTGCAAATCGCCATGCTGTTGATGGTCTTCAACCACAAATCGTCCAACGGTCTGTGGTAAAATTATGTTTTGCTTTTACGATAAAAAACTCAACCACACTGTCATCAGAGTAACACGTGCTACATATTATAGTATTTATTTGGTTTTTTACTATTACTATTTTTTTTTAAAACAATGATTTTGTCTGCACAGGTTCTCTAATATGTGTACAGATAAACCTGCTCAAGGATCCACCCCCCTGGAGCTAATGTTTTCAGCATAAAGAGAGACAGTGGTGAACTGCATGAGTTCCGTCCCTGTCACTGCCAATGTCTACTTCCTTATTCTTGTACAGAAACAAAAAGGCATCCATAATCAATGTTATTATTTGATATTATGGTCAATGAGCGGTTCCACGAGCTCGCCAGCCTGCACACTAACTGCACAGTACTGTGCACCATGTAATCTTCAGTGACACTGTACACAAACACCAGCGAAAAAGATCCAAATGCCGGGATTTTCGAAATTGCTCTCTGGTTACATCAAGTAACTAAAATGAGCACCAAACGACACCAGAATTCATCCGCTTGCAAAGACGAAACTAAGCAAGACAGATTGACTCTTTCTTCCCGCTAACCTTGCCAAGCTTTGAATATGCTAAATGCTTCACATCAGTACTACAGACAGTTTGAAGTTATAACGCCAGAGGTGCCTAGAATGGCTAATAAAGGAGATCTTTCTCCTTTCTGTCAACTCCCTCACAACCCCCTCAACTCCGTAACAATATCCGCCGTCAAGTCAGTCACCCAAATGTTACACCGTCAGGTAAAATAAAATTAATTGAATGTCATACAATAACATATATGACTATGTGCAGTCACTGAGGAGTGGACATTTGTAATGTAGATTGTACAATACTTGTTTGGCATATTTGTTTTTTATCGTTCTGAAACACGTATGCTAGTGCTTAGCCAGGTCTCCCCTGAAAGAGATTTATAATCTCAGTGCAAATCCTTTAAAAGGTGAATACAGTTTAAAAGCACAGCTGTTAAGTTTTTTTGTTGTTTTTTTTACAGGCGCGTATAGATTGACGTGGGGCGGGGCCAAACAACATGGCTACTCCTGATGACACTGGATATGTGTTGAAGATATGGAGCAAATGTGAACTAGATGTGGAGGGTGTGTACACCTCTGGAATGATCACAGATGTGTAATAGATACACTACATGGTCAAAAGGACACCTGCTCATCCAAAATCACGGGCAGTAATGTGGAGTTGGTCCCCCCTTCCACTCTCATGGGAAGGCTTTCCACTAGATGCTGGAACATTGCTGTGTGGATTTGCTTCCGTTCAGTCAGAAGAGCATTAGTGAGGTTGAGCCCTGATGTGGGGCTATTAGGCCTGGCTCGCAGTCGGCTTTCCAACTGATCGCAAATGTGTTTGATGGGGTTGAGGTCAGGGCTCTGTGCAGACCAGTCAAGTTCTTCCACACCAATCTCAACAAATCATGTCTGTATGGACCTCGCTTTGTGCACAGGGGCATTGTCTTGCTGAAACAGGAAAGGGCCTTCCCCAAACTGTTACCACAAAGTTGTAAGCACAGAATCGTCTACAAAGTCATTGTATGCTGTAGCGTTAAAATTGTCCTTCACTAGAACTAAGGGGCCTAGACCGAACTATGAAAAACAGCCCCAGAACAATGGGTGTCCGGATAATTTTGGCCATATAGTGTATAGTGTACACGATGTAGCATGTACGTGCACCCCTGAGATTATCACAAATGTGGAGTAGATACAGACGGGTGACAAATTAAAGGAAAAACCAACATAAAGTGTTCGCCAGAATAGCTTCAATGCACCGTGGCATACATTCTACCTCTAGTCTAGCATAAATTCTAGTCTCTGGAACTCTACTGGAGGCATGGAACACCATTCTTCCAAAAGATATTCCCTCATTTGGTGTTTTGATGATGATGGTGGAGAGCGCTGTCGAACACGTTGGTCCAAAATCTCCCATAGGTGTTCAATTGGGTTGAGATCTGGTGACTGCGAAGGCCATAGCATATGACTCACATAATTTTCATACTCATCAAACAATTCAGTGACCTTCGTGCCCAGTGGATGGGGGCATTGTCATCCTGGAAGAGACCACTCCCATCAGGATAGAAATGTTTTATCATAGAATAAAGGTGATCACTCAGAATAACTTTGTATTTATTTGCAGTGACCCGTCCCTCTAAGGGGACAAGTGAACCCAAACCATGCCAGGAAAATGCCCCCCACAGCATAACAGAGCCACCGGTCCCCCTCACTGTAGGAGTTTTTTCTTTAATTTGTCACCTGTCTGTATGTCCAAGATGTGGAGTGTGCATATACCCCTAAAATTATCACGTGTAATAGATATGCACAAGATGCAGAGAAGACAGAAATGTTTAAAGTGCCAGACTCTCGGATTTCAATCTTTGTGCTAATAGCACAGTATACTACAGGAGTCCCATAAAGACATAAAAACCCTGCAGAACATGTGTGATTCATGGTGTATAAATATAAGCCTTTAATGTGAATTTAGACTGAGGTACCACTTGGGAAAGCACTTCACATCCTCTGAAAATTTAGCGAACCCATCAATAAGTTTTTAGCATTTTTACATTGTAGCATTGATCTGACTCCTTAACATTCCTATTATGTTAGCATTTTACTGCCATTTGTGTTAAGGTGTTGTTCTGGGCCATACGTGTCAACCCTTCCATATTTCCTGGGTTTCTCCCATATTTTAACCCCATCTCCCGCTGTACTCCCTTTTGGTATTTTTTCCCGTGAATCTCCCATATTTTACTTTTTTAAATATAGATATATACCCAATTGAATGTTGAATAATTAGAATCGGCCTGCTCAGGATGCCGTAGATCAGGCGTGTCAAACTCCAGTCCTGGAGGGCCGCAGTGTCTGCTGGTTTTCGATGTGTTTCAACATGGGTGATTCGTTTAAATCATTGATTGGCTAAGAATCCACACACCTTTTCCCAAGGCTTTAATTGGCTGCTGATTGAAAGGAAACCACAAATACCTGCAGACACCGCGGCCCTCCAGGACTGGAGTTTGACACCCCTGCCGTAGATAGAGCCATGTTGCCAGTAAAGCCCTGCAATACCCACTCCAGTGCAGCAGGTGGCAGTATGCAGCACAGTACAGTAAGTAGCATACTTGTCTTCGTTCGAGTCTGAGAAGTTTCGAGAAGTCAGTTAGAGCAGAGTGCTTGCAACGTTGTTGCATTGTGCGAACCATGAAGTTGTTGCCTGTACGAGACTTTGGCGAAATGTAACACGATAAACTTAATCAGGTTAATCAGAAAACAGCTATAGCTGAATATACCGGTAAGTGAAGTTTCCTAAACATATTTATATGGGAGATTTCCGGGTCTTCTAAACCGAAAGTGCATCAGGTAGTGTATATCGTACAGTAAGCAAGGGGAAACGGCAAATGCTTAGTGTGGGCACCCTTGTCGTAATGCAAGGATAGTGGTGGGGATGGTGGGGTTGGGGTGCGGAAAAATCTCCAATGTTTCCAATTAATTACTAAACTGTGGTAGCCCGCCACAGTTTCAGAATAAACCCAAAATATGTTTTTACTTTCTTAATAATATTAGAGAGAAGAAAAAGAAAGTTGCACACTCTACATGCTCCAATTCCATGTATTAGTAGGCAAAGTTTTGGCAATAAATGGAATTGGAGCATATAGAGTGAGTGTGCGACGTTAGTCAGCAGCTCGCTAAGTTATCTGATGTGCATCCTCCATCTCCACAATAGTATTTCATAGTAATAACAAAGATCTGGTAAAGGTTAAAGCGTTTATCAAATTGACTGCATCATCGCCATTCATAAGTATACAACTTATACCACAAAATTCTTTATAGATCTAGCCTCTAATTTTACTCACAAAGTACACCAGGTTGATGCATTTAACTTAATAATTTACAAAGAATGTTCCCAGGGGGCATGCCTCCGGACCCCCCTCAAAGCCCAATGTTGACAGGTACGTTATGGGCAAATATAAAAAACATAAATGTTCCATATGTCCTTTTTTTTTTATACATGTATTTCCTAATTCTCTGGGATGTCTTAAAGGCATTTGCTGAAGAAAATCACCAATTTGAAGTTTGGGTTATATTGACCCAAACATAATAGGAAGGTTAAATGCATTCATAGTGGCTACTTGGCTCCTATCACCACCTAAAAGCGAACATTTCTGAAATGGGACATGCCCTCGAGATGCGTTGGTACCCTTGCGGACGTTATGGGAAAGTCCCGTTAAAACGTCTTCAGAGGTTCCTTGCGGAAGTGCTTTCCCTTCAACTGGAGAAAAGCTACGCCCATATGCCCGGGGGCTACTCATTTCTAGAGAGGACACTAAAAATTTAATTAAACTTACACAAAAAGCATTTATTCTTGGCAGTCTTGACTTCTTCAAATGAATCAATCCTGAAGGACATCGGTTTGAAACGAGTTCGTTTATCTCGTTTCCCGGATGTTTTGGCTCCGTGGAGGACAACGGCAATGCCTAAGAGGACAGCACCGATGCAGTGCTGTGCTCTGTCGTCGACTTTATTCCATCATGTTCCCTTATTCTTACCTATGTGGTCATAGGTAAGATGTAGAAAATATGTGAAGATCCCCACCACTGTGAATTAGCTTAATCTCACACTGAAAAAATGAGAAAAATCCATCCTTTAATGGACGTTCATTTATTATGAGAAAAAAAAATCCCTCATCAAGAAATAATTATTTTTAACAAAACCATGTTGGCCACCCCTATATAGAATAAAGTATACATTTAAAAAAAATATTTGGACGCATATCCTTTGCATGCCATGACTTCCTGATGTCTGTGATCCAACAACATCAAAAGACTCTTGATATCTTATTTTCTGGTACTTTTACAAGCGATACTAAATGTCTCTGCATTTGAATGGATCTCTATGGGAATTGGAGGGTGGGACTAGATTTAGCTGTAAATTACACTGGAACAGTATGGAACACATGGTTGGCTAAAGGGCTCCAAGTTATCAAGGATCTGACGTATCAAACAAGCCTCAAACTATCACTCTGCTGCCAGATATGCAGTAGATATGGATGGATAACTTGAATGGTTTCTTCTCCTGACTTATTTTTCCATAGAGTTCAATAGGAAAATTTGTCAGGAGAAACAACCCTTAAAGTGATCCATCCATATCTACTGCATATCTGGCAGCAGAGTGATAGTTTGAGGCTTGTTTGATACGTCAGACCCTTGATTACTTACAGCCATTTAGCCAACCATGTATTCCATACTGTTCCACTGTAATTTACAGCTAAATCTAGTCCCACCCCCCAATTCCCATAGAGATCCATTCAAATGCAGAGACATTTAGTATCGCTTGTAAGAGTACCAGAAAATAATATATCAAGAGTCTTTTGATGTTGTTGGATCACAGACATCAGGAAGTCATGGCATGCAAAGGATATGCGACCAAATATAAAAAAATAATAAATAATTCATAATAAATTAATGTCAATTAAAGGTTGGATTTTTCAAATTTTTTCAGTGTGAGATTAAGCTAATTTACCAAACAGTGAATTTTTTATAACCCTTTTTACTCATCTTTACCAGGGGTACCAACAAATTTGAGCATGTCTGTATATAATTGTTAAATACTGATTTACTAGTGGAAGACGTCTGGCAATACGTAGATAAGAATCTCAAAGATGGGGACGTTTCTTTACAACATGGACTTCCTGAATAGCAGACTGAGCAAAGAGCTAAGGCATTTAATCCACAATTCGTATAGTCAGCTTCCATATTAGTATAAACTGTATGCATTACTGTCCCTACAAATATGTTCAAGAAAATAAAGGGAGCAGAGTACAAAAGCAACAAGTCAACTCGGTCGCGGTTGGCTGCCAAGGAAATAAACAACGTTTACGATAAGAGCAAGAATTTGAAAGAGGGGGAGGTAAGGGACTAACAGAGGGAAAGAAAAATGAAAAACAGAAGACACCGCCATGGAACAAGGACAGGGAAAGAGAGAACAAGGACAGCAAAAGAGAGAACAAGGACAGGGATAGAAGGAAGAAAGTTGGAGGACTGTGTTTCTAATCAAGTGTGGGTCAAGGAATTATGGGACAAAAGGTTTTTCCTAACCTGTGCTGCTATGGCGGTCATGTTCTCTAACCACAGTCTGACGTAACACTGCCTCTACTCACCGGGCCCCACGTGTGAAATAGAGGCAGACTGCCGAACAGAAAAGGGTGTTCTCTTACCGCAGTCTGACGTAACACTGCCTCTACTCACCGGGCCCCACGCGTGAAATAGAGGCAGACTGCCGAACAGAAAAGGGTGTTCTCTTACCGCAGTCTGACGTAACACTGCCTCTACTCACCGGGCCCCACGCGTGAAATAGAGGCAGACTGCCGAACAGAAAAGGGTGTTCTCTTACCGCAGTCTGACGTAACACTGCCTCTACTCACCGGGCCCCACGCGTCAAAGAGGGGCAGACTGCCGAACAGAAAAGGGTGCTCGGGCGGGACCGGGCGCCTACCTGCCGGACGAAGCTGTTGGAGGTGGTGTCGGAAGAGGTGCTGCCATCGGAGCGTTTGAAGCGACTCTTCCGCTTGGCGTACTTCCCCTGCAGAGAGGAGAGACATATGGCCATGAGGAGGAAGGAGACCGAGAGGTGACACATCTGGCGGAGAGCCAGACCACAGAGCGGAGGCGGAGGCGCACTTGTGACAAAGAAACCCGCAAACCAAAATGGGTAGAACCTTCGGATGCACAATAAGCAATCAGAAAAGAGGTAAGGCAGCTCAGGGCGAGCCAGAAGAACCATTATCTATGGCTATTAGCACCGCAGCAGAGTGAACACGCACGAACACGAACACGAACACGTGACAGAGCGCCCCAAACAGGTCCCGTGTGTCATGTCGGGCAGCTGGTATCGGATGAGACGCCATACTGTACAAAGTCATTACACACATACACACATTAGCACCGGCATTTCAGTTGTGTTACATCATTACACATCACGTGTCACCGCCAAAGCAAACAAACCTATAGCACTGAAACGGATGCTACTGCTCCTATACCCAAATCTACACTTTTCACACTGTGACACACAGCAAAGGACAATGTGTTCTCCGCACGGTGTGAGCCTGTCAGACTACCTTGTTGAAAGCGGCTAGGCTGACGTAACATTCAATGTGTGCTTAGTCAAGTGCATCTTCATGCATCTAAAGCACAGGTGCTAAGCAGGCATTTAGCCTACTTGTTTTTGAGACCTTATGAATGACTTGTCATGGGCTGAAACGCTATAATCAGATTGGTCAGATCCTGGCAAATGGATTGCTTGGCCCAGACAGGGCCCTCCATTGAATTAAGGCCCCACTGTGGCCACGTTGCCATGGAGACACACTGTCCGCTAATTACATTTGGTGCCAATCAGGACCCTGATGGATAAGATGATCTGTCCTCATGTTGGCTTTATATGATCACACACAAAGGCCCACTAATTCCAGGGCTACACCAGTGTCATCCGCTGCACATAGCCCACCCACATACACACACAGACAAATACAAACACAAACACACACACACACACAAACACTCACAGATACACACATAGACACACTCTTACAAATACTGTATATAAATAAATACATACACAAACACGCAGTCACACACACAATGCCTACATCAACAAACACACTCACAAATACAAACATAAACACACAGTCACACATACACAAATACAAAGACATACACAAATACATGCACACATACACACTGACAAATACATACATAAATACATACAGTCACACATACACAAATACACACATACACACACACAAATACATACATAAACACACACACAAATACATACAAAAATGCATACACAAACACACACAAATACATACACAAACACACACAAATACATACATAAACACACACACAAACACACACAAATACATACATAAACACACACACAAATACATACGTAAACACACTCACACAAATACATATACAAACACAGTCATACATACACAAATAGAAATGCATACACACACACAAATACATACGCAAACACACACAAATACAAACAACTACAAACACAAATACATACCCAAACACACACACAAATAGGATACATACACAAAGCCAGAGGAACACAGATGCTGCCTGGTTTATTCTCCCACGTTCTCCCACGCTTAACACCCCGTCCAGTCTTATTTAAGCAGTGAACGGTGTTATTCTCCCACGCTTAACACCCCATCCAGTCTTATTTAAGCAGTGAACGGTGTTATTCTCCCACGCTTAACACCCCGTCCAGTCTTATTTAAGCAGTGAACGGTGTTATTCTCCCACGCTTAACACCCCGTCCAGTCTTATTTAAGCAGTGAACGGTGTTATTCTCCCACGCTTAACACCCCGTCCAGTCTTATTTAAGCAGTGAACGGTGTTATTCTCCCATGCTTAACACCCCGTCCAGTCTTATTTAAGCAGTGAACTGTGTTATTCTCCCACGCTTAACACCCCGTCCAGTCTTATTTAAGCAGTGAACGGTGTTATTCTCCCACGCTGAACACCCCGTCCAGTCTTATTTAAGCAGTGAACTGTGTTATTCTCCCACGCTTAACACCGCGTCCAGTCTTATTTAAGCAGTGAACGGTGTTATTCTCCCACGCTTAACACCCCGTCCAGTCTTATTTAAGCAGTGAACGGTGTTATTCTCCCACGCTTAACACCCCGTCCAGTCTTATTTAAGCAGTGATTGGTGTTATTCTCCCATGCTTAACACCCCGTCCAGTCTTATTTAAGCAGTGAACGGTGTTATTCTCCCACGCTTAACACCCCGTCCAGTCTTATTTAAGCAGTGAACGGTGTTATTCTCCCACGCTTAACACCCCATCCAGTCTTATTTAAGCAGTGAACTGTGTTATTCTCCCACGCTGAACACCCCGTCCAGTCTTATTTAAGCAGTGAACGGTGTTATTCTCCCACGCTTAACACCCCGTCCAGTCTTATTTAAGCAGTGAACGGTGTTATTCTCCCACGCTGAACACCCCGTCCAGTCTTATTTAAGCAGTGAACGGTGTTATTCTCCCACGCTGAACACCCCGTCCAGTCTTATTTAAGCAGTGAACGGTGTTATTCTCCCACGCTTAACACCCCGTCCAGTCTTATTTAAGCAGTGAACTGTGTTATTCTCCCACGCTTAACACCCCGTCCAGTCTTATTTAAGCAGTGAACGGTGTTATTCTCCCACGCTTAACACCCCGTCCAGTCTTATTTAAGCAGTGATTGGTGTTATTCTCCCATGCTTAACACCCCGTCCAGTCTTATTTAAGCAGTGAACTGTGTTATTCTCCCACGCTGAACACCCCGTCCAGTCTTATTTAAGCAGTGAACGGTGTTATTCTCCCACGCTGAACACCCCGTCCAGTCTTATTTAAGCAGTGAACGGTGTTATTCTCCCACGCTTAACACCCCGTCCAGTCTTATTTAAGCAGTGAACTGTGTTATTCTCCCACGCTTAACACCCCGTCCAGTCTTATTTAAGCAGTGAACGGTGTTATTCTCCCACGCTTAACACCCCGTCCAGTCTTATTTAAGCAGTGATTGGTGTTATTCTCCCATGCTTAACACCCCGTCCAGTCTTATTTAAGCAGTGAACTGTGTTATTCTCCCACGCTTAACACCGCGTCCAGTCTTATTTAAGCAGTGAACGGTGTTATTCTCCCACGCTTAACACCCCGTCCAGTCTTATTTAAGCAGTGAACGGTGTTATTCTCCCACGCTTAACACCCCGTCCAGTCTTATTTAAGCAGTGAACGGTGTTATTCTCCCACGCTTAACACCCCGTCCAGTCTTATTTAAGCAGTGAACTGTGTTATTCTCCCACGTTCTCCCACGCTGAACACCGTGTTCAGTCTTATTTAAGCAGTGAACGGTGCGCTTTCCCTTCCGTGCTCCATTTCTCACTGGAGAATGCTGGCAAGAAAAAGTTCTCCAGCCTCCAAAGTTCTAAGAGGATCTCTCCGCAAGTTCTGGTCCTCTCTCTCGCTCTCTCTCTCCATCTCTCTCTGCACTTTTACTGTTGCATCATTGAGATATGTCTGCGGGGGCCTTTGCATGCATTTCAGTGCTCTACTGAGCAGCTCCGTCGCTCCACATCTCACCCATCTCGCTCCCCCTCTCTCTCTCTCTCCATCTCGCTCCCCCTCTCTCTCCCTCCCTGAGGGAGCCTATTTAGATTTGGCTCAAAGCCACATTGTTCTCAGCAGCTAACAGTTCACAGGTACAAAAAGTAGAGAAACAGAGCTGACAGAAAGAAACAAAAACATGATTGAGACACAAGCCCCCACCAATTACCAGTTACTAATCCATTTTTAACCACTTCGGTTTAACCTTTTTTCTGGGTGGACAATCCGGTTTGCCTTGAACACCGAGGAACACCGGGAACACAGAGGCGGCGGCCTCACTGCCGAAAATCTGCCTCTCCAAAAGCAAAGTGGCTCGTTAAACAGAACCCCCTGCTTCATCAGCGGTGTAAACGACAGGCCCCGAGCCGACTGGGAGCATCTCCACATCAGCATAAATCGCCACTCTTCTCAGTGAGCAGAAGAAGCTGCTATAAGCTAAAAAAAAAAAAAAAGCCCTAACAAACTCCCACCCAGAGAAAAGGGAAACGACCGATAAGATCATTTGCACACAGCACGAACAATATAAGGATCACTGCAGTGATGCTGCGCTGTTCTAGTGCATGGATGGGCCTCGCTGTCTGGTGCCCAATCCATCTGTGGCCGGCAGCCCCGCAGGGAGACGCACAATTGGCTCTAGCGTGTCCTAAGGGTGGGAGATTTTCAGTCGTTTGTGTCGATTGTGTCTCATTGAGCACTAGGACCAACCCCCCCCCCGCTCCCGGTTGTTGATTGGGCACCCGCTAGTTTGTCTGTTGAGCAGCACTTAAATCGCTTTCCTCCGACGCGCGTATGTGCGAGCTCGACTTGCGAACTGCGGCATGATAAGAAGAGGAGGCTGACATCACATGCTACAGAGGAGAGCACTAGCTTGGCTGCAAAATCAACTGCGGAGGTTTGCCATGAGTGTTACAGTTTGAGCATAAGCGGCCATTCCAAATTGCAAAAGAGGGAAAAGGCATTTTAAAGAGCACAACTGCGGTTGCAAATCTCTCGATTATGGCCATCTTTTTAAAAATGTGACGGTGCTTTTCTTAGCGAGTCTTCCTTATTACTTTCAAACCGCAGCGTATGGTGCTCCCCTAATGATGACTGGATACTACTGCATCGTCGCTTAAGATGCTCTCATTGGCCAGGTCTTTAATGAGTCTTTCAGTCATATGACCAGGGGGCCTGAGGAGGTGTGATTGGGGAAGCTCTTGCAGCAGGATACTGGAGAGGTCCATTACAGGTGGCTCAACAAGTCCAAAATATGCCAATATAAACCCACAGAGGGCGTGTGGACTTACACATTATTGATCAGCTCCCACCACAGGCCCATCTGTCTTGGGCCGTTCAGCATGAACGCAAATGGTCAAATTTCACATTATGAACATCAAAGTGTTGACTAAATGCTAATCATAGCTTGCATGTGTACCAATTTTTCTATGCTGTTTTGCTTTTCATTAACACACAGTGAATGTTAACCAGGACAGAAACAGATGAAACAATTATCTCTTATACAGTAGGCTATTACTATTATAATTTGTATTATTATTATTACACAAAAAAAAATTATGACTACCTCGAGATGTTTTACAGGTAGGCTACTATGTTGTGCCAGTTGAATGCGTCACTGTGCCCCACTGCGATAGCTAATACATAGGCCCGTAACTAACCTGGACCTATTTTCAACCTTATGGATACAATGAATGGGAGCGTTTCTTGACTTTCGGTCAGGTTTTCCAGCTCTTGTCTGGATCTGAGCAGTAGCCAAGGCTACGCGCGGTCATCTTGACATCCTGTTTTGGTCACACTGCAAAAACAATACCCTGCTTCGGGTTCAATTGCGGCTTAAAGCAAAACAAAAGCAAAACAAAAGCATATATGGACACGACAAAATGCAGCATTTTTTTTTTACCGTAATATGTTTAGATTTATACATTCTAAAGAGCACACAGCGTATTTCCAGAGTGAGTGACTGAGAAGTGCCGCACTTATGTTTTTAATAAACCATGTAGGCCTAGGCTACTTTTTATAACGCTAGCTGGAATCGGAAAGGACTCTTCAAAGCAAAACGGAAAAAAGCGACACAAAACAAACAGGCGTAACTGGGCGAGCTATAGCTACGTCCCAGCTGTCAACTGAAGCCTGCGATGCGTTCAGGCCACTCCTATATCCAATATTCCAAAATACACAACGGAATTTCCATAGATAACACAAACAAAAGCAGATCGTAAGAATATGCTTTTCATTTTTAATGAAATTGGAAATTTGTGTTATTTTAATAAGAAATAAACTTTATCCCGTATAGCGTTAGCGTAATAGCCAGACTAGAAGAGCCAGAGTAGCCTACAACGTAAAAAAAACCACACAAAAAAACCATTAACGCTATTTAACAAGCCGCCTAAAACATTAATAGGACACAATGAAAGTCATACAGAATGTTATACCGATTATCAGGAAAAATGGTTTTCCGTAGGCTATCACCACCCTGATTGTCCAGCGATGTAGACCACGAACATTTTAAGAGCCAAATCCTAAAACGCGCGTGGAAAAAATAGCATCTCATCTGTTCCCGTTAGTTGGCTTTGAGAAATTATCTAAGAGTCAATGGCTACCATTTATTAGAACTGTTTTTGTCCTCTTTTTTCAGATTACTCTCCTTTTCGTATTCACTAACTGGCGAACGAGGTAGCTATATTTTCCTGAAAAAATCAGCAAGTTGGTTAGCACACACCATCCACATATTTCAAAAAGCATAATTCTAATTGCACGTTTTCTTTAGTTTATTTTGTGCATCCGAGAGAAATGAACGCCAGAGGATTGTTTTTCCTTTACGATTTTGTACTGTGAGCATAGAGATCCTTACCTGTGAAGTAGGATTATCTAAAATGTCCATTTGGATCTCCTGGGTTGAAGTAGAAGGCGTCCTGGACATAGTACTTTTCTGTACCATTGATTTTCCTTAAAGCTAAATGATTACTTTATATATTTTTGCTACTCTCAACGTATGCCATTGAGGATGAACTATATATGTTATTTTCCAGTGCTCGGTCCTTTGCGCCCACCCTGAACAGTCACCCTCTCCTTTCCTGAAGCGCAGACAATGAGCTCGCGATTCCAGCTGCAGAAGGATGAACCCCGCCTCTTTCACTAGGCCACACCCTTCAAACCCCATCACAACCCACCACGCCAGAGCCAATCACGTATTATATTCATGTAATTGGATGGAATACTTGACTGATTAAAATATTCATACTTGGGAGATTGCTTTGTCAGTTCTTCACTCTCAGTGGTCAAATATTAGTGATCTACACACGCGTCCCTTTCGGGAAATCATTAGACTCAGAAATAAAGGCAGACTACAGTGGAGGTACATTTTTCTTCTTTAAGGAACCAATTTCCCAAATGTACCCTGAAAGTACAATAATGTTATATTTGGGTACTAATAAGTACCTTTTCAAGCAAAAAAGGTACAAATTAATTATATATTGCTGGCTAGGGGTACAATTTTATGTACCTATAAGGTACCACCCCTGTGACAAGTGTTTGTACTTGTGTTCTGAGAGTGTAGTCGGCTACACTACTTGTTGAAGACATAATATCCATATGCTAAATGCAAAAATCAACATTCCCTGTAAGATAAACAAAACGTGTTCTTAATTTTTTTCAATGTGGGAGCTAATGCTCCTTAGTAGGAATTTAACTGTACTGACAGATTGAAAGCTGTCACCACATCATTGAATGGGAAGTTGTTAACAGAATATATTAATAAGTTCTGGAGTACTGTTCTATTTACTGCTCAATGCCACTTAAGTAGTGCGGTGGGGTAACAGTTCCAAGGACTCTAGTAAACCCAGGATCAGGAACAGTTGCTTGTGGTTGTTCCAAAAGTTTTGGTGAGTTGAGTGCATTTGGGGGTGAAGTGATTGAGTGGTTGAAAACTATAGTGACCCATAGCCTCCTGTGGAGATACGTGCACCAGAATAAATGATACCTAAACAAACAAAATATAACTTTATCCAATAACTAATAAAAATCCTAACTTGAAGCAAATATGAATAATTTATAAAAAGCAATATATATAATACTAATAATGCTCAACAACAACATAATTTCCGGCTGTGACCCACGAAACAAGAGCCAAAAAAGAGATTCCATGTCAAACACATGATAATAAATTATGTGTGTTTAGAAGTGTGGTGTGTGTGTGTGTGTTGGTGTGTATTTGTGTGTGTGTGTGTGTGTGTGTGTGTGTGTGTGTGTGTGTGTGTGTGTGTGTGTGTGTGTGTGTGTGTGTGTGTGTGTGTGTGTTTTTGTGTGTGTGTTTGTGTGTGTGTGTGTGTGTGTGTGTGTGTGTGTGTGTGTGTGTGTGTGTGTGTGTGTGTGTGTGTGTGTGTGTGTGTGTGTGTGTGTGTGTGTGTGTGTGTTGTGTGTGGTGTGTGTGTGTGTGTGTGTTGTGTGTGTGTGTGTGTGTGTGTGGTGTGTGTGTGGTGTGTGTGTGTGTGTGTGTGTGTGTGTGTGTGTGTGTGGGGTGTGTGTGTGTGTGTGTGTGTTGTGTGTGTGTGTGTGTGTGTGTGGGTGTGTGTTGTGTGTGTGTGTGTGTGTGTGTGTGTGTGTGTGTGTGTGTGTGTGTGTGTGTGTGTGTGTGTGTGTGTGTGTGTGTGTGTGTTGTGTGTGTTGTGTGTGTGTGTTGTGTGTGTGTGTGTGTGTGTGTGTGTGTGTGTGTGTGTGTGTGTGTGTGTGTGTGTGTGTGTGTGTGTGTGTGTGTGTGTGTGTGTGTGTGTGTGTGTGTGTGTGTGTGTGTGTGTGTTGTGTGTGTGTGTGTGTGTGTGTGTGTGTGTGTGTGTGTGTGTGTGTGGTGTGTTGTGTGTGTGTGTGTGGTGTGTGTGTGTGTGTGTGTGTGTGTGTGTGTGTGTGTGTGTGTGGTGTGTGTGTGTGTGTGTGTGTGTGTGTGTGTGTGTGTGTGTGTGTGTGTGTGTGTGTGTGTGTGTGTGTGTGTGTGTGTGGTGTGTGTGTGTGTGTGTGTGTGTGTGTGTGTGTGTGTGTGTGAGTTTGTTGTGTGTGTGTGTTGTGTGGACTGCGCTGCTGGTCTGCCTGCTGCTTAGCCTGCTATGCTTTGGAGATTTGGCAGCCTCCTGAGTAGTAGTTTTTGTTTTTTAGACTACACCCAATTTTTTATGAAACAAAAAAAACAAAATAGTCCTATGTAATGAGTGACTAGAGTCCATAGTCATAAATATTGAGACAGACTAGTATGTACAGATACTATGTGTACAGTGTACAGTAGTAGTAATGTACATTTTATATGATTAAATTATAAACTGTATATAATAAAAAATATAAAATAACCATGCATAGTCATGATCTAAAAATGAAAAAAAAATCAAAAAAAAAAAAAAAAAAAAATTGTTTTTTTAAAACCTCGTCTCAGCAGTGTCATCATCACTGCACTGGGTGGGTTTGGGTTTACCAGGAACAGGGAAAAACTTCCAACTAGAAGTCATCCGTTTTCCTAGAATCCGAGATCCAGTCAAACCAGCAGCAACCAACTTTCACAGCTTGGCATCATGCATGGTGGCATGGCAGCAAGTTGAATCGAAAGAAGAAAAAAAAAAAAAAAAAATAATAATAAAAATATCAAAAAAATCATTTAAATTTTTATTTTATTTAGCTAGTTATGATAGATAGACAATGGTCTGTAGGCCTACTGCTAATACAACACTACACAACAACAACATACTTCTTTTTCTTATCAGTTCTTAAATTAATCAGAATAAATTCGCTAGCTAATAAAAAAAAAGGAAAACACACAAGCAATGCATAGCAAGCATGCCACAAGAGATTATGTTAGCTGTACAACTGCACTAGGGAATAGCTACCTTTACAGTAACGTGTTTCTACGAGGTGCACTTATTGTTACGTAACCTCACCTGTTGAAGAAGAAACTAAGTCGAAACATCAGTCGTAGCTATTTAACATGCTTCGTTCTATTACTATTACGTGTTTACTCTGGGTAATCTGTTTGATGAGCCTGTACACATTTTCCTTTCTAGGCACTCTCCCATACTGAGAGCACCTTGAACCTCTCTTTTATAAGCTTTGACTGAAGCGCGCGAGATAGCCTTTATTTTATCGTTATAACACTGCCTAATTACTGTTACCTACCATCCATATAGAACAATGCATGTTGCTAAAAATGTTCTTTTCATCTTATCTTCGCTTGATATTTTGTGTGCGGTGCTCAAGCGTGTTTCTTGCCCTCAACAGAGGTGAGTGGGCGGGTTTAGGACAAAGAAGGGCTCTTTGATTGTACACATAGAGCCTGATTTACTTACTGCAAAACCTTTTAAAAACCAATAACATCACAAATGATTGGTCATGGTATTTGTTTTGCACCAATCATTTGTTGTCTTATTAGTTTTGCGTGTGTTAAACGACTTTGCACCCGCTAAATCACAGCAAGGCTAAAAATACTGCACAGTGCACTTTTAAATATAAATATTAGTAGTGAATGTAAATCATTTATTGTTGTTCTTCAAACCACGTTGAAAAAAGAAATGAAAGGTTTTAATATTATTCTCTAAATAAAGACTAAAGTTCCCTCACAGGAAAATAAAAGTTATTCTAGTCTATTCTGTTCTAAATTTATGGCTCACCTTTCTCTGATTGGAAAGAGTAAATTCTAATCTTCTGCACATTAAATAATCTTTCCCATTCCAACATATGCAAAAGCAGCATCTGTTAAAATACACTGTAATTAAGGAAACTACTTTCAAGTGCACCCTTATGGTTAGAGCAGATGTATTTGGCATGGCTACTTAACTGGTAATTAAAGTATAAATATTGGATGTGATTTTTGCAAAAATACATTTTTGCCACATAGGGACAATACATGGGTCAGCTGAAAACCAGCTTCAAATGACAAGAGTGCGCTAACCACCCAGCAAATGTGTAATATGTACATTTCTGAATTAAATCATTTTCATTGGTAGGTTTATGGGTTCTCATTGAGTAAACCAAAACATATTAACCAACAATGAAAAATGAGATATTATAAAATGGCCCATTGCATAAAATACAATCATCTATTACTTAACAAGACTGCATTGTAGTACAGATTGCTAGCTGTCCTTTTTGCAGTTTGGGGGGGGGTTATGCTGCTTCAGCTCTCTTTCAACAGTGATCTAAAAACTATGCTATTAATCTGCATAGAATGGCAAAAAATGGCTTCTTTTTTTCTGGGAGGATAAATTCAAGCAATAATATTATTTAAAAAATGTTATTAACCCCTTTGCGCAGAGGCTTAATTGTATCCATTGTTGTCTGTTTTGTACCATTCTGTATAAAGCTTTATAACTCCAGATATCAATGTAACACAAACACCAATAATGGCTTAATTTAAAATGTTTTCATAATTCAGATGTAAATTATGGGCAGCGAATGCACAACCCCTGGTGAAAAACAAAGTTCCACTACTCTAGTTTACAGTGAACACCGGAGAGTCAAATATGTGAATATGGTTAAACATTTTCTGGTTTGCAAACCTCCTGTCTGCATGTGTACAAAATATGAAAGTGATATGCCTTATTGCTCAAATCCTATGAGGCAATTTGAAACAGTGTACCTTGGTGTCCAAAAATCTATCCAAAATGGATAATTGTGCATCACAGTAATTTGGGAGATAATCAAAATTTTTCAACAGATAAACTCTTTTGACTCATTGGAAGTACATTTGCATCTATATCATTAGATAATTTCCAACCTTTGCAAAAAATTTGGGGAATGGTTATAGGTGTCCAAAAACCTACCCAAACCTTTCCAAACCCATGGAAACATATGCAAAGTATTCAAGCTATCCAAAACTATCCACGCTATCCGAAGTTATCCAAACACGAACACAGCTTTAGTGTCCATTTGAAGCACATTATTACATCCTATGAAGATGCTATTAATGAGGGTAATGACCCTTAGATAATCAGTTTAATTTCCAGTGCCAAAAATGTCCAACATAGCCCCGTTCTCATCATAAAAGGTAATTTATTACCAACCAGTCAGACTAACAATGTATGAGAACATGCATACAATTTACAGCATCATATGAATTACTACAACTATTATTATTACAACTACTATAATTATCTCCTATGTAAACATATGCCAGGCCATTACTGTATGGGACAACTAGCTGCCGTGTCTCAATTTATATTCCTATATAAGCTATCCTGTTTCACCCAACGTAATGAATAGCTAGGCCACACATGAAAGCTTCTACTATAGTGTATAAATTCCCAGTAAAGTTACAGTCTAGCCATAATAGATTGACAGCTCACCACCATTGGCATTACTTATGGTATACAAATCCAAGTCGCCTTTTTCCACAGACTCCCCATACTTTATCATTGAGCCTTATGCAGGCTTAGTTTATAGCCAATACATAATAGGTTGCTAGCTAACTAGGTATAAACTAAATTAAACCAGAATAAGAGAGACTACAGGTTCTTTAATTCTGAATTCAACACCACTAACGTAAAACTCTGTGACTTCATAAACAATAATAATGTAACCCCCCTATCATATTACAATAGTTCATTTACATTTATGGGTATCTTATGTCTATAGCCTCCTGCAAAAGAAAAGTTTAAATATCGTTGTTCATAGATATATTTGCAACGTTGATGTGACTAGCCTACGGTTACTAGCCTTCACCAGACTATGTGTAACTAGTATTAGCCACAAAGTGTGAATGTAATTATTCGCTATACTGTGGTTTTAATATCTTCTAGAGGTTGAGGTATTTTGGAAAGGTTTACAATTGTTCACATTAGGTTTGTGAGTAGAAAATATTGTAGGTGGTAATTTTCTTTGTTAATTTTAATCGTAGTATTTTGCAATAGCAGTTAAACTCGTACTTTTCTGCATTACATTCTATGCGAGCTGGCAGATCACCAGTTGTTATCCTGATTAAAAGCAAGTGCCTGAACATTTTATTTCTTATATTAACGAACTGGTGTTTTGGACGTGGGTGACAACCTAGTCATTAAGGTTGGGTCTTCCCGCCACTCTGCTTTGGGATCGGATGTGGGCAAGCGGATTCATCCTTCAATCGTCCATCATTGACGTAGCACCTCCTGTTGGCGAACTTGATGAACTGTGTTGCAGTAGCAAAGCACGTCACGGATTTATTCAAGTAAAACTTTCATGCAACTCTACTTGCCTTGTGTCTTGTCCAGCTTATTCATAGATACACAGTCAACTCATACTATACCTTATCTTGAGGTAAAATTATATCCTTATTAAAGAAGGGTTTACCAGAACCTAGCTAGCCTTTCTGTGGCTAGCTAGCTATACTATTGTGGCGAGCCATGGAGTCGGAGTCAGGTTTCAGTTCAGATCAGTTTATTTGCAAGAGCTCAATCTTCTTATTACTTCACTTCACAAGTTACAGGCAGAACTAGACAACGCGCGCTGAACTGTAGCCAGCTTTATAGCCTGGCTTATGCAAATGAGCTAGCTAACAAAGGCGACCTCTAATAGGTGCCATGCAGCTCACCTTAACCAATCACACTACATCAATTCGGTCACACTCAAAACAATCGTTGACCCCGCTCTAACATCCTTAGAGCGGACCTGGTTGAGCTCATGCCGCCACATTTAGCGGGACTTTATACAACTTGTTTACCACAGTAGTCGCCGTTCTGGCGGGAGGTTATATTTGAATGCTAACCGCCAATGTTACTGTACAAGCATCAAATGCGTTCGAACACGCTCTGGTAATGCAGCTACATCACCCATCACTCGTGCACTGGTCCGCACGGCATAAGCATACACACACAACAATTCTATGTACACATTATTTACATCACTCGTAATCGCCCCGGATCGCCACATTGCCCCCACCTAAGGGGTCAGCAGTCCCCTGCGACCCCTTAAACTGTCCGCACTCACGTACAAAGTCCCGGAAACGGGCAGGGGTTCTCCGTTGGCGAGAAGGGCGATTCGGGCCCTCAGCCGCTGCTGGGCTTTCTGGTGAAGGAGGGGTGGGCGCACGTAAAGCGGGCTGATCCTCGCCGACGCCCATCCCCTCATCAACACCATCCAGCAGCGGCCGGTAAGGAGCTAAACGATCCCGGTGAAGCACCACCAGTTTCCTCCGGCCGGGCATGCGCACTCGATAGACCACCTCGCTAAGTCGGCCCACCACTTCACCAGGGCCCCGCCAATGCGATTGCAATTTCGGGGACAGACCCTTCTTACGAATCGGACAGTAGATCCAGACCTCGTCTCCGTTGGTGAAGGGCTGTCCCCGACAGCGCACATCATACGCTCGCTTTTGCTTAAAACTCGCGGTGGATTGGGCCTGGCGGGTAAAGCTGTGGGCGGTCTCCAGACGCTCGATCAAAGCCCGCGCATACCCGGCCTCTGACTGGTGGTGCTCCGTTGGTCCGGGCGGAGCTCCGAACACCAAGTCGACGGGCGTTCTCAGCTCGCGCCCGAACATGAGCGCAGCGGGGGAGCACTGACTGCTTTCCTGCACGGCGGAGCGGTACGCCCACAGGACCAGGGGCAAATGGCGGTCCCAGTCCCGCTGGTGCTGGCTGGCTAGAATGGCTAACTGGGTGGCCAGTGTCTTATTAAAGCGTTCAACAAGTCCATCGCTCTGGGGGTGCAACGCCGTAGTGCGGGTCTTGGCCACTCCCAGCCGCTTACACACAGCCGCCAGCACCCGCGACTCAAAATTTCGCCCCTGGTCGCTGTGTAGCTCCTCGGGGGCTCCGAACCGGGCGAACATCTCTGTCACGAGCCTTTCCGCCGTCGTGTCCGCCGATTGGTCCGGCACTGCGTACGCCTCGGGCCACTTGGTAAAGTAGTCCATGGCCACGAGCACGTAGCGGTTGCCGGACTCGGTGACGGGGAAAGGCCCTAAGATGTCCACCCCGACCCGTTCCATCGGAGCCCCCACGACGTACCGCTGGAGGGGGGCCTGCGACCGCTGCGTCGGCCCCTTCTTGGCCGTGCAGGCGTCGCAGAAATGGACGTGCAGCTCCACGTCCCGGCGGCAGGCGGGCCAGTAGAACCTCCTCCGCAGTCGATGCAAAGTCTTGCTGATGCCAAAGTGCCCCGCCCCCACAGAGCCATGTACCAGTCCAAGTACCTGGGGGCGGAGCGCACGGGGCACTAGCAGCTGGAGGAGGTCCTGGTCGGACCCGGGGGCCTGCCACCGCCTATAGAGCAGCCCACCCTGCGACGTCAGGCTCCCCCACTGACTCACGTAAGCCTTCAAAGCTGGGCTACTGGCCGACACTTCCCCCCAGGCAGGCCGTGTCCCCGCCGCGATCCAGCTCTGCACCTGCTGCAGCTCGCCGTCGCCCTCTTGCGCTAGGCGCAGGTCCTGCTGGCTAAGAGGCAGCCATCCAACCTCACTCTCTACAGTCTGAACCGGGCATGCTATCTCCGTCACCTGCTCTCGCTGCTCGGCTTTAGTGCAAGGTCGGCAGTCCAGCTCTGCACAGGGCCTCCGGGAAAGCGCATCTGCATTACCATGCAGCTTTCCGGGCCTGTGCTGAATCTGGAAATCGTACTCCTGCAACAGCTCGAGCCAGCGGGCCACCTGGCCTTCCGGATCTTTAAAATTTAAAAGCCAGGTTAGTGACGCGTGATCTGTTCTAATGAGGAAATGGCTGCCTTGCAGGTAAGGGCGAAAATGGCGAACCGCTTTGACCACCGCTAACAGCTCGCGCCGAGTCACGCAATAGTTGCGTTCTGCCCTGCTCAGCGCGCTACTGTAGTAGGCTACCGCTCGCTCCCCGTCTGGTCCCACCTGAGAGAGCACGGCCCCGACTCCGACATTGCTAGCATCCGTGTCGACGATGAATGGTCGCGCGACGTCCAGATATGCTAGAATGGGAGCCGCCGTTAGGGCGTCTCTCAACTGGTCAAAAGCATTCTGGCAGTCCCCTGTCCACTCGAACGGTTGACCTTTATTGGTCAAACGATGAAGCGGAGTAGCCAGGGTGGCGAAACTCAAGACAAAGCGTCTATAGTACGACACTAGCCCCAAGAAGCTCCGCAGCTCACCCACATTGCTAGGCGTCGGCCATTCCCGCACAGAAGCCACCTTAGCTGGGTCAGTGGCTACACCCTGCCCACTAACGACGTGCCCCAAGAAAGCTGTCTCCCTCCGGAGCAGCTGACACTTCTTGGGATTGAGCCGTAACCCAGCCCGGCCAATCTCAGTAAGCACGTCGTTTAGATGAGCGAGGGCTTGCTCGAAGTCGCTGGCGTGTACTAGGAGGTCGTCTAAATACACGACACAGGAACTCCGCGGGACGGACGACAGCACCCGCTCCATCAGTCGCTCAAAAGTGGCAGGGGTGTTACAGAGCCCGAACGGCATGACCCGGAACTGCCACAACCCTTGCCCTATGGTGAAAGCTGATTTTGCCCTCGCTTCCGGGGACAGCCTCACCTGCCAATAGCCACTGCGGAGGTCCAGCGAGCTGAACCAACTGGACCCCGCGATATGGTCTGAGGCCTCGTCAATGCGGGGAAGTGGATAGGCGTCTTTTTTTGTGATCTGATTGAGACGCCTATAATCTACACAAAAACGCCACTCCCCGTCCTTTTTTTTAACCAGGACAGCAGGGGCCGCCCATGGGCTTTCAGAAGGCTCGATAATTCCCGCAGCTGCCATCTCCCTTATCTTGTCCTCCGCCACCTCTCGCTTGGCTAGAGACAGCCTGTGCGGACGTAACCGAATGGGCACAGCCGAACCAGTATCAATCTGGTGTTGAACCAGTTCGGTCTGTGTGCATTCTTCGTCCCGCACAGCGAATAGGTGAGTGTAACGGACAAGCAGGGCTTTAAGCTGCTGGCTCTGCTGCGGTGTGAGCCCTTTGCTGCTGCGCGTCCATAATGCTTGGACGGCTTGCAGCACCTCCGCAGAGGGCTGGGTAGCTGAGGCTAGCCCGCCCGTCTGCGGTGGTACTGTAACCTGAGGTGGTACCACGGTAACAAGCGGCGAATCAGCGGTGGTCATAGCAAGCACAGAACTGGGGCGACAGTGTTTGGGGGGCACCCCAGGGCATTTAGTTCGGCGGGCCGCTTTTAATTCATAATTTGATTGGAGGCCCAGCGTTTCGGTACCAATAGTTATAGTTTCGGTTATCACATTTATGCTAGCTCCCCACAAGGCTAATAAATCTAAACCGATAATGCATTCGTCCTTTATATCTGCTAACCAAAACTCGTGTTTCACTCGCTGGGCCCCCGCACACACTTGTAATTGTTTACTACCATGCATGCCCATCTTCTGCCCAGTGACGGAGGTTAGCTGGGTAGAGGTAGGGTTCCATGCACCCGAAAGCAGCCCGCTAGTACCCCGAAGTACCCCCGGCCTTACCAGGGAGATAGTGGCTCCGGTGTCGACCAGCGCCCAGCAGGCTTGTCCGTCCAAACTGCAAGGCAAGTACAGCCCGGTCTTCGTTCCCAGCCTGCCAATACGGGGCTCGGTCCCGTGGACCTGTTCCTCTGCTCTTAAAAGAGCATCAAACGGAACTTTTGCTCTTGGAATTTTCGCTAGGATGGGCAGGCTGGGCGCGCGAACGCTGGTTTGGGGCCGGGCCTGGTTGAGGAGGGGTATGGCATGGGACGGTGGTCTCCTCACTGAGCCGTCCCGTCGTCGTTTCCCGTCGGCTGTGGGGCTCTCGCTTTTTGGTGCAGGGGCGGTACAGTCGTGGGCGAAATGCCCCGGTTCGTCGCACCGGAAGCAGCGTTGCTCCCGTTCCTGTCGCTGCCGCGGTCGAGCTGGGTTCCGCTGGACCCATCTCACCTCCTCGCCGTCCTCGCAGTCGGCAGCTCGGACCCGGGGCTTGTTAGCCGGGGTCCCGTTGGGTGTGGTGCCCAGAATGAGCTCCAGTCGCTCGGCCTCGCGAAGCGCTGCGTCCAGGGACGCTGGTTTGGCGATGCGGACCTGTTGTTGTAGGCGCTCCGGAGTGAGGGCCTGCATGAAGGTCTGGCAGGCTAGCTCCTGCTGGCCTGCGTTGTCGAGTTGGGGGTAGCCGCGGCGAGCTAACAGCCTGATGTCGGCGGCGAGGACGCTGAGGCTCTCTGCTCCGGTCCGCCGTCGCGTAGTTAGCTTCTCCCGGCTCACCTCCAGAAATTGCCGCTGTCCGAACCGGCGCTCCAGCGCTGTCATCGGTGCCGGCAACGTCAGTGGTTCGGCGCTGTCCAGGTCTAAAAGCACCTGGCAGGCCTCGCCCTCCAGGGCTAACGCTAAGTGGGTGGCTGTCTGGCCCTCGTCCCAGCCGTTGTAGCTAGCCGCGAATCGTACCTGGCTTTGGTACGACTCTAGCTCACCCTTTCCCGTGTAGCGGGGTAGCTTGATCACCGCCTTTAACGGTGTGGTCGGTCGCTGCACCAGCACCGCCGTTTGGCTCGGCCTGGAAGCAGGGGCGTCCTCGTTGGCTTCCAGCCGACCTACTTGCGCTCCGTTCCCGGCCGCGGGGTCAGCCACCAGCGCGGGCACCTCCGCCTGGTCTCCAATCGGCATTCCTCGCTCCGGTTTTGCTGCGCTGGCTCCTTCGGGGAGCCCCCCGGGTCTACTCTTGGGCCGCTTTGCAGACGCTCCTGCGATAATGTCCATCTGCTTGGTCACCTGACGTTCCAATTCGCGGATCTGTTCCCAGATCGTCCCCGCAGCCATCCCACTCTGACACCAATGTGGCGAGCCATGGAGTCGGAGTCAGGTTTCAGTTCAGATCAGTTTATTTGCAAGAGCTCAATCTTCTTATTACTTCACTTCACAAGTTACAGGCAGAACTAGACAACGCGCGCTGAACTGTAGCCAGCTTTATAGCCTGGCTTATGCAAATGAGCTAGCTAACAAAGGCGACCTCTAATAGGTGCCATGCAGCTCACCTTAACCAATCACACTACATCAATTCGGTCACACTCAAAACAATCGTTGACCCCGCTCTAACATCCTTAGAGCGGACCTGGTTGAGCTCATGCCGCCACATTTAGCGGGACTTTATACAACTTGTTTACCACAGTAGTCGCCGTTCTGGCGGGAGGTTATATTTGAATGCTAACCGCCAATGTTACTGTACAAGCATCAAATGCGTTCGAACACGCTCTGGTAATGCAGCTACATCACCCATCACTCGTGCACTGGTCCGCACGGCATAAGCATACACACACAACAATTCTATGTACACATTATTTACATCACTCGTAATCGCCCCGGATCGCCACACTATTATGAATACAACACCATAAACCACACACGCACACCTTAGCTATGGGATTCATGCTGTCTGCTTCATATGAATGAGAGAATGAGTCATCGATGTAAATGTTCTCATCTGAATCCAGAGGAGAACTACAGCATCCAGCAGTTTCAAGCACTGAAAATCTTTTTGACACTTCGCCATTGTACGAACAAAACGATTTTCCACCGGAGTCCACGAGCAATGCGTATGCGCTCTCTTGCGCAAAACCACAGAGACTCAGACGCTTAACGGCGCGCGTTGTTTTGAAATATGCTCGTGACACACACAATCCTGACAATCGCTCCCAACTGTCTAATGATTATACCTCTTTGGAAATAATGTGTTGTTTTTTTTGGATATGAAGGCTGTCAATCAATTACAATACAACTTCCAAGACATTACTACTCCCAATTTGAATTGCGTAATGTTCTGCAGACTCATTTTTGATATTTCGCCCATGTTGAACACCACATATAGGCAGAAAATAACTACATAGACTTAGAAAGGACGCATCTAGCTTTAATAATGCAGGCAAGTTTATGACTTTATTTCATAAATTATGAGAGATTTTCATAGCAAAAGGAAATTATGTGATGATGACAGAAATTCACTCTAATAAGTGAGCAGGCAAAATAACTAATTTATCTGTATCCAGGACCTTATGTGTTGTTTATTGTTGCGGTGATAGTATAACATTTGTTGGTGGTTAAAGAAGAACTGTAACCAACTCCTAAATATATTTAAATGTCCAGTATCTTCAACCCGATTCGCTCTCATGTACAGTATATCACAATGTAGAGTGGTCGATTTACTTTTATGAAAGACGGAAGAATGGTGGCCAATAATAGCCCAACTCGCCCTGATGAAGACGATATGCAGTTTCCCATGGTACCTCGCTTTCTGATGTGGTACAGTAGGATGTTTGTGATGTAGACCCCAGGGTCTACACCACTAGGGTCACTGCACAAAGGGGTTTTAAATAATATAAAAGATTTTTTAAAATGTTCAGTTGATTCTTCAAAAAGTGCTGTAAATATAGCCTACTGAAAAACTTACAAACTTATTGATTGCCTTTCCAGTTGTGGCTTTACTGACGGCTCCCAGTCTAGAGAAAACTAATAAAATGTGCCATTTAAAAACAAAATAAACACTAAAATCACACATTACGACTAAACACGACTGAGATTGGACTATAATGGCAACTTCTCAATTGTACTGGGGACCCCTGTCCACAACAGACCTATAACCCCTCTCATTTAGCCTACATATGAGAAGATAACATTCAGTAATCATCCATCTTTTATGTAACTTTAACATATTCAGTATTTTCTCACATATAAATTGACAATATTAATGCTCAAAGACATTGATGATTACCCTATCGTCAAATATATGAAATATACTTGGCTACATCTTGGAACAGGATTCAAAAGCTCTTCTGTGCTGTGACTTTTACAATACTGCCGACTTGCGGCAGAAATGGATATTTTAAACGAAGGACAAAATGTCCCATAATCCAACGCACGCATTTTGGAATGTACTATTAGAATTATGGATAGTGAGATAATATATTTAGCGTTTAGGTTTTCTGTAGTATAACTTATTTTAAAATTTACATTGTACTACAAAACAAAATAATGTATGTTGAATATAAATAATGTATACTAAGTGATTTTGTTATTTGAAGATAAATGCATTTAGGACCACTCCCGCATCATTGTAGAAGATGGAACCTCCTCTTTGTAATAATGGTAGTTTCCTTACCAGCCTAGGTCTTTCCTTTTTCTCATTCTGCAGCAGCCATGAGGTAAGGGCTGTGGTGTTGCTCTGGCTTAAAATAGTTTTTTTTAAAAGCCTCTGCTATAAAAGTTAATGTCCAATCTGGGTCACATGTGAAGTGGTCATTGTAAGAATCCGTCATTCACATCGACTAATATCATGTTGAGAAACTATTTAATGTGGACAAATGTTCTCTGTGCCAAACGTGGTGGCCATGTTGTCAGTCTATGGTCGGAAGTTAGCATGCTCCATCGTCTTCCACGCAGACCTGAATTTGATCGCCTTCTCAGTCTCGCTCTTCTGGCATTCTGGCAATACACTATACGTGCATAATTTCCACGGATACGTTATTCTTTCAAATATGAATTGATGGTCTTTGGGTGGTGTATTACAAGTCTGTAGTATCAGCATGTGAAGGCCGCGAACACAGTCGGATTGAAAATTACTGGCTGTCGCTAACGTTACATTTAGATGTTGTTATGTTTCGTTTTCAATGGAATTTCTAGCTAGTGCCATCATACTTTTGCTAAGTTTAATCAATAAACTTATCTGGATCCACATGTTCAATGTGTACTTTACCAAGTGTTCTAGTTAGGTCGCTGTTATTACGCAGCTACGCGCAGTCTTCTTGCATGTGTTCGCTATTTTTACATTTGGAGCCAGACACTGTTCTGGAATTGTCTGGGTTTATGTGAAGCTATTCTCAAAAACAATCTCGCATGTATCCGCCTCTTTGCTATAACGTAGACGCTGAAAACATTTAAGGAGTCTACCTTCCTTGGCACAATTACAACTACACCGATCAGCCACAACATCTAAACCACTGACAGGTGAAGTGAATAACATTGATTATCTCGTTGTTATTCTGGTTCCGTACTCTAGCTCTTTGTGTCTGAAAAGATACTATGACAATGAGGTTGAGGTGCAGACTGTCAGCTTTAATTTGATGGTATTTTCATCTATATCGGATGATCCGTTTAGAAATTATAGAACCCTTTGTACATAGTCTCCCCCCCCCCCCCCCCCCCAATTACACTGGGACAGTATGGAACACATGGTTGGTTAAATGGCTGTAAGTCATCAAGGGTCTGAGGTATCAAACAAGCCTCAAAACATCTCTGCTGCCAGATATGCAGTAGATATGGATGGAACACTTTAAGGGTTGTTTCTCCTGACAAGTTTTCCCATTGAACTCATGTACAAATAGGATGTATAATTTCTAAACGGTTCATCCGATATGGATGAAAATACCCTCAAAATAAAGCTGACAGTTTGCACCTCAACCTCATTGTCATGGTATCCTTTCAAACTCAAAAGTGCTAGAATACAGAACCAAAATAACAACGAGATAATCAATGTTATTCACTTCACCTGTCAGTGGTTTTATTGTTGTGGCTGATCAGTGTATAATGTCCCATATTTACAGTATAAATTTGTTTTAATTTAATATTACATCTTAATCCAAGGGAACGGTTCCATTTACAAAACAAATTCACATTTTGAGATCAAAATTGTACCAACTGCTATGTAATCACATGATGTAAAGATGACGGAACTACATGCAATTTGTCAAATGTAAATGGGAAAGAGGTTAAATGGTGTTTTGGTGGGTTAACGGTTTGCTGGTTCTGTGTCTGAAAACATTCCCTTTCTCAGCATGCTCAGGCTTCAGAAGCGGTTGGCGTCCAGCGTACTGCGCTGTGGCAAAAAGAAGGTGTGGCTTGACCCCAATGAGACCAATGAGATCGCCAACGCCAACTCCCGTAAGTGTAACGACTTGTGTTTTTACGCCAAGTTAGCTGGGCTTAACAGCTGCCATGCACTTGAAACTCACGCAGCCTGAACTATTTGGTAATCGTATTAGACGAGCAGTGATCGGATAAATAAAGGCTCTACAATTAAATGGTATGCCACTAGAACAGCAACACTGCAGATGTGCTAAACTCAAGGCAGGATTTTTTCTAGTGTTGCTTTCTTGAAATTCTTCTTAAGTGGTAATGGCTGAGAATTATAACGGGGATGTAAAGACGGAGGCAGTGAAAGTGATTTACTTACTGGGCAAGTCTGAACATGCCTGACTTCAGGCTTTGTTAATATTAAACCAATGGTCACATGGTTCAACTTGGTCAAATTTGAACTGCCAGACTGTTCGCTCTGACTGTGGTATGTTGCTTTAAAGCAAGTCTCACAACATTTGTCACAGTTCACTGTTTTTTGTCTTAAAATTGGCTGGCCTGGCCTGACACCTCTGACCTCTGACCTGTCCCTCTCAGGCCAGCAGGTCCGCAAGCTGGTGAAGGATGGTCTGATCATCAGGAAGCCTGTGACCGTTCACTCCCGTGCTCGCTGCCGCAAAAACACACTGGCACGCCGCAAGGGTCGTCACATGGGCATCGGTAAGTTCTGAGAGGGTTTGTAATTGAAATGGCGGCTGATCGTTCACCGCCATTAATGGAAATCAACTGGTATAATCAAACAGGAAAAGAACGCATGTGAATTTAAATGGACATTTACGATATTACAAAAAGAAAAGGTAGGCAGAAATATGCTTTTTGTAATGCAGTGGAGGAGGAATATAAATCATTGAGTTTGTATTTTGGGCAGAAAGCCAGGGAAACTCATAATAATGGCTTGCATTTATATAAAGGGAGAAACTGCACAACCACCACCAATGTGTAGCACCCACCTGGATCATGTTTCCCTGATAATTATTTTCAAGCTGGTGGTACAGTGTGACATATTGGCGTGCTAAACAGACGATCCACGCAGTGTGACGTATTGGCGTGCTAAACGGACGCTCCATGCAGTGTGACGTATTGGCGTGCTAAACGGACGCTCCACGCAGTGTGACGTATTGGCGTGCTAAACGGACGCTCCACGCAGTGTGACGTATTGGCGTGCTAAACGGACGCTCCACGCAGTGTGACGTATTGGCGTGCTAAACAGACGCTCCACGCAGTGTGACGTATTGGCGTGCTAAACGGACGCTCCACGCAGTGTGACGTATTGGCATGCTAAACAGACGCTCCACGCAGTGTGACGTATTGGCGTGCTAAACGGACGCTCCACGCAGTGTGACGTATTGGCGTGCTAAACAGAGTGCATACAGAGCGTCTTTAACAATGTGAAAAGCTTCAGTGACAGTTTTTAGAACAGTCAATAGTAATGTTAGATCAAGTGGATTTACATTAGATAAAAAAGTGCCAGGGAGTTTGTTGGGGCCATTTATTTCTTAAGCATTGCTTTTGGAGGAAAAAAATAGGGACACTTGGCATTACTTTATACACCTTGTGCGGTGTTAATGTTAACTATCCTCTGACATTTTTGAAAAATATTAGCACATCGTGAGCAACGGAGAAAAACGCTTTGGTCCCCCGTCCCCCGCGTTGTTCTCTATAGGCAGTCAACAAATTGGTAGCTAACATTTGCTAGCTAGCTACAAGAGGCAGTGACCATGCCAGCTAGTTGATTATTTAAATGAAGTTGATGCAATAATATGACGTTGGAATATGGAGGTAACATTATGTTCAACCATATCAATACAATAATCACGAACACGCTAGAACAATGGATTGTAGTATTGACGGTGCAAACGGTGAAGGAAATTTGAAACTTACTTTCACTTCGAGAAGAAACTATCGTGTGAAGTTTCCCAGGCAACAATACACTTGTGTTTCGGAGCAGAACAAAGGCTTCCAAGTGCAAATTAATATTTCCAAAATAATAGATATTTATTTAGATAGATATTTTATAGATATATCATTTATTTAAAAAGTATATTTTTTTGGCCTTTCGGGGTTTCTCATTGACGTGCCATTTTGTTGCCAGAATGCTCACCGCACATGAGCTGTGGTGGAGAGGGAGAGAACGATTTTAGCTGATTAAACTGGGGGATGATTAGATGGCAGGATTGAGAGCGAGCCAGGTTGTGAAATTTAGCCAGGACACTGGGGAACCCCCTACTCTTTGCTAAGTGTTTTAAAATGGATTTGTGTTGGCAGTTGAAGTTGGAGAGGGGTTCATTTTGTCCCTGCCCCAGTCTGACATGACCTTTTCCATCCTCTCAGGTAAGAGGAAGGGTACGGCCAACGCCCGTATGCCTGAGAAGCTGTCCTGGATGCGACGCATGAGAATCCTGCGCCGTCTGCTCCGTCGCTACAGGGAGTCGAAGAAGATTGACGGGCACATGTGAGTCCGTACGCGTCGGCCTTTACAAAACCAAGATTAATGTTTAGTGGGTTTGTGATTTTTCACACATGGTCACTAAAACCATTTGGTAGATAATGAATTCAAACACAAAACAAATGATAACAAGCCAAACCTGCATTGTTTTAATAAGCTTAAAGAAAACATTATGAGGTAAACATGTGTTCAACAACCTAATTAGGAGCTCATTGATTCACTTCATTCTTTAATTTTATCAGTTAAAATACATAATTTTGTAACCTCTTTTTATGTAATTGTTGCAATATAGCTAAATAAATAAATAAATAAAAAATAAAAACACCCAACCCATGCCTAATGGTTGACGTTTCTGAGCGGTGATTGTAATGTTTATTTTTGGTTTTTTCATGCTTTCCCCCTTTGTTTCTCCCAAACTTGAATGTACAATCATGTTTCCCAGTCACTCGCTGCTCCAAATAGCTATAAATTCTGGAGAGCTGTTGAGCGCAAGCTCCCTGAAACGCATGATGTGAAAGTGTATCTCCGCACCACAGTACACAATTTGAGCTTGTATCGACATTAGTCTGAGGAAGACACTTAATTGAGCAAGTAGACTGGGGGGTCGCTGGCTGGCAATGAGACGGGGCCACCCTGTCTGACCGATTATTTCTCCCTGGCTATTATGGCGAATTGTGCATCGCTCTGCAGGGCTGCCAGCCACAGTCGGCACAGTCCATATTCAATACTGCACCGCGGAGCTTATCCACACACTGGAACAGTGACCTAACAAGACGAGCCAACAGCCATGTTCCATTGTGACCATCTCGCCCTCCAAGCAGATTCTTTTGCCCTGTGTGACCTAGTCTCTCTCTGTTCTCCAGGTACCACAGCCTGTACCTGAAAGTGAAGGGTAATGTCTTCAAGAACAAACGCATCCTGATGGAGCACATCCACAAACTGAAGGCAGACAAGGCTCGCAAGAAGCTCCTGTCGTAAGTCTTCCCGAAGGGCCCATTGGCCATCACAACTGTGGCATCCCGTCAAGCCTTCTTTGTATCTTGGCGCTTCAGCCTAATTGGTGGCTGATACTTTCATATACTTTAACTTGGAAAGTCCCTATCTGTCTTCATGGTGGGTTTAGGCCGGAAAGCTGTTTACAAAACAGGCTAATGATCAGGCTACTGCAGGGGTGTCAAATTCTAGTCCTGGAGGGCCGCAGTATGACACCCCTGGGCTAATGGTTTAATGTGTCAGAAAGCAGGGTGTGGAATGCTCCGTCAATGGCTACACACATTTCTCTGTACCTTGGGCCGGTCTTCTGAATGCTCTTCCTCTCACGCCCCCCCTCTGCAGTGACCAGGCCGAAGCTCGCCGCTCCAAGACGAAGGAGGCCCGCAAGCGCCGTGAGGAACGTCTCCAGGCCAAGAAGGAAGAGTTCATCAAGACTCTGTCCAAGGAGGAGGAGGAGAGCAAGAAATGAGCAGATTTCCCCCGCCCGTGTTCAGTGCTAATAAAGTGTACAGAAAGACAAGGTGCTTGCTTCCCTGAGTCTTGCTTTTACTTTCCGGCTTGGTCCATGTAATGGTTTAAAAAAAATTTTTTTTTACATTTTTTGGAAGGAGTCGTTAGTTATTTTTTTATATCGGCAAAGAATACTGGTTGATTTTTATTGAGCGACCTTTCAAAAAATCTGGAATTTCTTTCCTTGTTGCTACTATTTTCCATTCCTTGCACCTTGATAGTTCAGTGAAGTTGCACCAGTGTTGTTTTTCAAAAAAAAAAAAAATTATGAATCTGGTGTTGCTTCATAATTGGTACAATTTGTTCAGTGAAGTAGCAGTTGGAGTAAGATGTGTGTGCGTTATCTTTTAGTATAACATCCAGAATGACAGTTCTGTGATGAGTAAAATTAGAGATGTCTGATATATTCTATATATCATTATATATATATATATATATATATATATATATATATAAAAGATCATTAAACCAAATGCCAGTGTACAAAGTGTTGTGCCAGTGCTGTGAAGATTGATGTGATCTTTGTCGCCACCCTGTGGTGGCACTTGTACTCAACATGGCATGCATAGCTATTTCTGATTATGATTTGTGACTTAAGAGGGTAAATAATTCCTCTAAACATGACAAGCACCTAATTAAGAAATTGATAGCTTGTTAAAATTCAGGGATTGCGACTGTGGTTGCAACGAAAACCAGCATACACCGGTTTGGGAACCCCTGCTCTAGGCTATTCGAAGGCTGGGTTTACATTTTTTCCGCATGGGTTTCCTTGATTCCTTTTAAGCCCATTACAATGTGATATTACCATCTTTCTATACGATTTCCAGCTATTGATACCACTACGAAGCAACCACACCTACTATTTATTTAGGAATTGTTAATCTAGTTTGATATTGGTCAGTGATAGTGATTTCCATTTACAAAATGAAGATTTTCTTTTTTTCTCCTTTTACTGAAACAGGGCCACCAGGTTTAGTCTCTTGTGACCTGCTGGGATTTAAACCCATGTCAATTGCCCCAGTAGGTGGAAAGGCACTGTCAAGTTACTAATTATACAATTGAGTGGCTAATTATGATGTTTATAAAAAACAATTAGTTGACCTCAGACGTCAGTGAAAAGGATGGCAAGCAAACATGGACAGAATGTTAAAAGCGCACAGTACAAAAATATATCTTCGAACAAAGAAATGTGACATTGTTTGCCTAATACACTGCGCACAGGCAGATTTAATTTATTTTGCACAGCTAGTAATTTAACCATAAATCATGCAAAAAAGGTAATTGAGGGGCAATTAAAAGCAAATGGATAAACACTGAGGTGGACTCGTTTGTCAACGGGAAAATAAAGCCTTGAGTCTCAGCTGGACGTAATTCAAGATTTAACAGGCATAAAATGAAAATATTCCACTGGAGAAAGCATTTTTATATGTAACATACAGTGGGGCAGTTTCATTAGCTACATGGCTTTGCCAGAAATATGTTCCATGGTCAGCTGCTTCTGGCCTTCAAAGAGCCATTTTTGGAGCCACCAAGAGAAGCCTTTTACTCATCGTGGAGAACCTGTGGAAAAAGTACCGTGGAAAATTTCGGGTCACCACACTGAAAGCCAACGACGAGTAACATTCGTAATCGATACGTTCCTCAGAATGAAAAATGCAAATGGACCTCAGGTCTCAACAAACAAGAAAAAGAAGTACTATGGTTTTATTCATCCTCATTGTTCACCCAAACATTAGAAAGGAGACGGTAAAAAGGCCTGTTGCTATACCAGAAGGCAGTGAAGTTAAGTCTTCAAACAAAATTATTTAAATTCTAAGATATATTTTTGCACAAATGCAAACAAAATGAGAATAAGGACTAATTGCAGATAATTCGGACAGTGAGCTCACTGGCACCCTGACGAGCGGAAACTAGCAGCCTGCAGCCTGACTCGACTTGAACATGCCTTCCAACCAGTCTGCCTGAGCCCAGCACTGAGATGAAGCAGTGACATGAAATGAACTCCGTTTGAACCCATAGCCTTCCTCCTCCTGTGGTGTGTGACAGCTGCCACCTCTTTCTAACTGGCCACCTGCTCCTTGGTGAGACAGTGGCAAGTGGCTACTGCGTCTGCAGCCTGGCTCGTTATTGAGGCTGACACAGTCTCCATCTCACAATAACACTGTCTCGCGCAGGATTTGAGCCCTTATACCTTCTGGTCCAGGTTAATAACCACAATCCCGTGCTGTAAAACAAAAAGTACAAGAGATGTGCATACTGTATAGAAAAACATGAATTTCTTTAAATAGTAGTTTTGAGAATGTATTAATATTCATTCTTACTTAGTTATTGCAAAACATTAAGTCAAAGCGTTGAAAAATGACCCATGTTGTAGAGCAAGTCTTTGGGATTACAATGAGACCGATATTGTTTTTACAGTTTACAGTCAAACTAGGTCTTGAATGTAGAGGTGGGTAGGCCAAAAATTAAGTGAAAATGGACACTGTCAAATTTTCTTAATGAGGGTTTGTGTTCTTTTCTCAAAAGTATTACAATGGTCATTACCCCAAGGTTTCATTCTGGATGTTAAATATCAGAAAGATCTGAGAGGTCAAGGTAAAAAGGGTCCATCTCCTCCCGGAATGACCCAGATATGTAATGGATTTTAGTGGCAGATAATCAAATGCGAAGGTAGGGGGATCAGAACAAGTCACTTACGCAGTGAGGACCAATAAAGGGAGTAACAAAATACTGAATGCAAAGAAAAAAAAGACAGGAAACTACTTCCTTGTGGCTAAACAGCCAAACGAAAATCAACCCACTAAAATAGGGCGAACTCGAATAACGAGTGAAACACAAACTAAATCTCCCGAGCTCAATACTGGAGCCAAAACAGGAAAATTAGCAAAGAAAAGAACACCCTCTGCACATGAGTTCGGAGGGCCGAAAAGATGTAAAACCAAAACGAAACAAACAAAGAAAAACTGTCTCAGAGAGAACAGCAAAGAATAAAATAAATAGCACAGAACGCTAACAGGAGGAATAATACCTATACCTGAAATAAAAGCTAATAGCAAGTCCTCCGTGAACAACGGCGTTTAATATCACAAGGTCGCTAGTACCTGGCTATACCTGGCTCAATGCGATGTCGAATGACAAAGAAGCACCAGGGAAGCGGAAGTAGAAGCACAGGAATAATGAGTGAGGGAAAGCAAACCCTGGAACGGAACGTGGAAAAAATCCCAATAGATTAACAATTGGGAAACCAGGACGAGAACCGCAACAGAAAAAAAAACTAAAACCCACAAACCATGACAGGACCCCCCCCCCCCCCCTCTAAGGGACGACCCCAGATGATCCCTCAGACCGGCTACTGCGGAAATCCCTAATTAGATCAGAATCCAAAATATCTCTGGCCGGAACCCAACACCGTTTCTCTGGACCATAACCCTCCCAGTCCACTAAAAACTACCACCCCCTACCTACCCGTCTCTCTCCTAAAATGCGGCGGACAGTATACACTGGACCTCCATCCACAATCCGAGGAGGGGGACGGGGTCTCTCAGCAGGAGACAACGGACTGATAAGCTGCGGCTTCAATCGCGACACAGTGACCAGCCTGTGTGCCGCTGCCAAGCTGCTGTTTATTATACGCATTAGTATCATTTTGGACTGACTTGTTTTGAACATTTTCATATAATGTCCATGCGGCACACATTCAAAGATTTGACCCATTGGAATTGGATTGTTTATTTGGCTTTATTTTTCATTCAGAAAATACAGTAGCAAGAAACATTCTTTGTAGTTGTGGTTCTCAACCTGTGGCACACAGGTCACATATGGCTCAAGTTGTGAGGCTTATTGCTATCCTATTAATGAAAAAAACCCTAAATATCACACTGCACCAGACCATGGCCATCGATGTCATAATTATCCTTCTGATTTGTTAATACAAGTATGAACTCTCGTGCCTTACTCCTCCGGGTCAACAGCCCATAACCATTTTTGTGGGAGTTTCCCAGAAAAAAACATCACTTTTCAGGTAGTTTCATTTGAGTATCTGAGTAGTTTTAATGTTTGGGAGATATAATTGCCTGGAAGCCCTCTTCTCTGTACAGGAACCTAAATTTATATTATGTCATCGCTCAGAACTGGCAATTCATCATTGGGAAGAAGTGCTAAATGAAGCATATTGGCAGTGAGACGGAAGAACCAGTCGGTGCCAAGTCAAAAATTTAATTTGGTTTACAGTTCAGCGTTGAAATTGTATTCAATTATGTAGGGAAGCTTCTAAGAAAGACACTCCTCACTCGTCACAACATTCAGGGTCTTCCTCAACCGTTTCTCCTGAGGGACATGGTAAGTATGCTGGCTTTGGTTCAAACGAAGCTCTTAAATCTTTCATCACCCATTTGCCTTCTCATTGTTCATTTGGAATTACCGGTTGTAAATGTAGGTCTGCTCATCACCGTTGATGTGGGAGGGCACAAAAATATCTAGCTAAAAATCTGCATTTGACTCAAGCCCATTATTGATGAAGATGAACAACCCTTTTGTATCAGCATATTGGAATGAATGGATGGCAAAGATCCATCTGGGAGGTGCTGCGAATACAGTGGTGTTCTAATAAATAGCATTGCGTTAAAAAAAGTGAATAAAGTGAAAATATTTTTCAATAGCTTTTAGTCCCATATTTCAAAATGTAGTGGAAACATTACACATTCAATTCCAAATCAAAGCATTAACAAATGTTATCATGTCTGCGTTATTTTTTACAGGAAGCAAAAAAAAAAGAATATTAATCTGTTCAAAAAAATAGCAGTGTCGACATTTATCTCTTCAAACTCAAACACTTACTGTATAAACTGAAGACATTTTTCAAGATTTAACTTCACTTTAAATTACTGAACTAATATTTAGTTGCATAACCATTGTTTTTGATAACTGCTGCGCATCTGCGTTGCATCGAGTCAACCAACTTCTGGCACCTAGAAACAGGTATTTCAGCCCAAGATGAACTAACTACATTCCACAGTTCCTGTGAATTTTTGGGTTTTGCTTCAGAAACTGCTTTTTTAATGTCGCCCCACAAGTTTTCAATGTGGTTGAGGTCGGGGGATTGAGCTGGCCACTCCATTACCTCAATCCTTTTTGTCTGGAACCAAGATGTTGCTCGCTTACTCGTCTTGTTGAAACACCCATTTCAGGGGCAACATAATCTCTTCAAGTATTTTGATCTATTCAAACTGATCCATGATCCCTGGTATTCGATAAATAGGCCCAACACCATAGTGTCCCCATACCATGATTTTTGCGCCACTGTCTTCACAGTGTACTGTGGCTTGAATTCAGTACCCGGGGGCCGTCTGACGTACTGTCGACAACCACTAGACCCGAAAAGAACAATTTTACTCTCATCAATCCACAGAATGTTACGCCATTTCTTTTTGGGCCAATTGATGTGTTCCTTGGCAAATTTTAACCGATTCTGCACATGCCGTTTTTTCAACAATGGTGCTTTACGGGGGCTTATTGCTGATAGCTTAGCTTTGATCAAACGTCTTCTGACTGGAACAGCACTTACAGGTAATTTTAGATCATCTTTGATCTTTCTGGAGGTGATGATTGGCTGAATCTTTGCCATTCTAACTATTTTTTGATCAGTTTTAACAGTAGTTGCTCGTTTTCTTCTGCGTGTTTCGGGTTTTTGTTGCCATTTTAAAGCATTTGAGATCTTTTTAGCTGAGCATCCTATAATTTTCTGCACTTCTTTATATGTTTTCCCCTCTCCAATCGCCTTTTTAGTCAAATTACGTTGTTCCTCCGAACAATGTTTGGAACGGCCCATTTTACTTAGCAATTCAGAAGGAAATATATTTTATAACAATGTGTGAAATTTGCTTCCCTTCTTCCTTAATAAAGGACAATTAATGACACCTGTTTTTTCACAGAATTAATTCTCTAATTAAACTCCACACTGCTATTATTTTGAACACGCAACTTTAAATGAATGAGTCAATTACTCAGAACAAGCAGCGTGCATGTCATGACAGTTGGGTCTGTTGTTTTTCAATTACACTACTACATCTACAAGTAAATTATTTGCCATGCAGAAATGTCACTACTACTAATAACAGTGGTTCATCAGGTTACTGATGTTGTATGCTATTTTTTTTAACACAACTGTACATGGTCAAAATAGACCCATCTGGGAGGTGCTGCGAATACATAGTCAAAATGGCTACACAGAATACGAGAGCGCCTCAAATGCAGCACGGTCATTCAGCTGACAGAGGTTTTCAATTGGGCAGAAAGTAGTAGTGCACAGTGTGGTCACAGCCTATAGAAACCCTTCAATAGCTTGCATGGGTTTTGAATACGTTTAGAATAAATTTGTTTTACCCAAAACCATGAATGGATTTAAAAGCCCGGCTTGTGTTCAACCTCCCGAAATTTTCACATGTCACCCCCCTGTTGAGGTCACTCCACTGGCTGCCAGTTGCAGCCAGGATCAGGTTCAAAGTTCTGACCCTGGCCTACACTGCAGCCAATAGGACAGGCCCTGTCTACCTGCAGGACTTGATCCAGAACTATGTTCCTGCTCGACCGCTTCGCTCATCTACTGCAGGGCGACTTGCACTTCCCCCCTTCCGTGTAAATGGCACTCGCTCGTCCCGACTGCGGAGCTTTTCCACCCTAGCTCCCCAGTGGTGGAACGAACTTCCCATTCCCCTACGTTCCATGCCAACCCTGCCTACTTTCCGTCGTGGCCTGAAAACGCACCTTTTCAGACTCCACCTGGACTAATACTTATCTAGGACCTCATGGTTTGTGCTCTTGTTGAACTGTGTACTCAAGATAGTCAAGTTTATAATAGTTAGAATAGAATTGTATTAGAGCTGATTTACCCAGTTCACTTTGAACTGCATTGTGTTCATTACTAGGGATAGCTGCTACTGTATGGGAAGAATGTGCTTTCTTATCTGTTCTGTAGTTACTTCGATGACCTTTCTGTATGCACTTACTGTACGTCGCTTTGGATAAAAGCGTCTGCTAAATGAATGTAATGTAATGTAATGTAATGTAAAAGGGAGTGGATGAACTGCCAAGATAAAGCCAGTCCTCACACGGACCTTTAATAACTTTTCCCAGTGCTGTTATGTTTGTTGCTTTTGTTTCTGTGGCTATCCATTAGCCTCACACTGCATGCGGTTGAGAACAGGTCTTACAGTATGAGAGATAGAGGGAGGGAGATAAAGACAGGGAGAGAGAGAGATTGGCAGATAGGATAGATCCAGCTCCATGCTTTGGCTATCGTCCCTGCATGCCACACACGTGCACATGTACACTCACTTGCATAAACAAGCAAAAAAAAGACAGGTAAATTCAGGACCAAGAATCTGTGTTACTGCCCACGCTAGACTATGTTGGAAGCGGGGATATCAGATCAGTGGGGAGGGGGGAGATAGGACAGGAAAAAGTGAAGGTTGGGTGGGAGAGACGCATAAGTTGCAGCTACTTGGCTTGTGGGATTCTGGCAGTAATAAGGGATGTTGTAGGGTCCATAAAAGAAAGCAAGTACGGGAGCGTGTGAAAGGAAAGGTGGTCCAGCAACACAAATAACAGTAAAAAGAGGAGGACATCCTTCCTTTTGAAGGAGAAGAAAGGAAAGGTTCAAGGAAGTGGGTTTACAAACGGGGTAAAAATAAAGATTGACCTGAAATGAATAAAAGGAAGGTGTAGTACAAGGTGAGAGGACAGAGACAATGAGCAGAATGTAGGGGAGAGATAAAAAGAGAAATTCTAGGAATTGAGAGCTGTCAGGAGGGGAGAAAACAGGAAAGAGACGAGAGGATGAATTTTCTGTGGCTGAAGATGTTAATACTCCTCGTATTGGTGACTGGCATGATAGTGAGCATCTGGTACATCTACAGCTATGGGTGAGTCTGCCACAGGTGTACACCTCCACTCCAGTCTGACACGAACGGAGAGTTCTGGAACAGAACAGTACTTTGGACAAAACAAAAGGACAATTTCAACAGGTTCAGGTAAGGAAAAGCCTACTCTGAAACAGCTACCATGCGCAACATATTCCCAAGCGCAACCACAGTGCAGGAGGGAAAAGGGTTGCACAGCGGCTTTTGACTGTACTCGAGACCACAGGGAATGTATGTATCCACGTATAGATCAGAAGAGCTGTATCTGACAATGGACTTATCCCTGCAGTAACTCCTGGGAATTCTGGGTGTGACAACTACTGAGCCTTCAACTGAAATATCGCAGCAGGGAATAAACTAAAACAGGACTAAAATTCCAGCCAATTATCTGCCAAAATTCTGGAAAGAATAACTCGCAAAATGAATAGCTTGATCTTGGTGGAAGGAAGATGCATACACATATTCTACATGAAAAAATATAGACACATACTGTATATTCATTCTTCAATTAAAGTGAGTTATTGTCTCTGGTATGGAGAAACCCCAATTCCAAAAAAGTTGGGACAGTATGTAAAATGCACATAAAAGCAGAAAGCAGTGATTTGTAAATTCTCTTTTACATATATTTAATTGAAAACAGTACATAGAAAAGATATGTTTTACCTCATCAACTTTATTGATTTTTGTAAATATACGCTAATTCCGAATTTCATGCCTGCAACACGTTCCAAAAAAGTTGGGACAGGGACAAAACAAAGACTGGAAAGTTAAAAAAAAACACCTGTACACCAACTAGAGTAAGCTGTACATTACTCAGGAATAGTATGGAACCCATGGTTGGCTAAATGGCTGTAAGTCATCAAGGGTCTACGGTATCAAACGAGCCTCAAACCATCACTCTGCTGTCAGATGTGCAGTAAATATGGATGGTTCACTTTACGGGTTGTTTCTCCTGATTTATTTTTCCATAGAGTTCAGTAGGAAAATGAGTCAGGAGAAACAACGCTTAAAGTGACTGCATATCTAGCATCAGAGTGATGGATTGAGGCTCGTTTGATACCGCAGACCTTTGATGACTTCCAGCAATTTACCCAACCATGGGTTCCATACTATTTCCGTATAATTTACAGCTTAATCAAGTCCCGCCCCACAATTCCCATTCAAATGCAAATGAGAGGTTATAAAATATAACAAATATAACATATTATATTAAAATATAATATATCGGTTGTAAAATATCTTTTGATATCCTTTTATACCCGGTCATGATAGCATCACCTGTTTACCCGTGGAATGTTTCAAACAGGTGTTTTTTTAACCAGTCTTTTTTGGAATGTGTTGCAGGCAGCAAAATCGTCACACACAGCCAGGCACTGCTACTAGGATGCACATAGACACTGCTGCTAGCATTCTCACACATCCTCACACACAGCCAGACACTGCTGCTAGCATGTTCACACATCCTCACACACAGCCAGACACTGCTGCTAGCATGTTCACACAACCTCACACACAGCCAGACACTGCTGCTAGCATGTTCACACATCCTCACACACAGTCAGACACTGCTGCTAGCATGTTCACATGGTCACTGTAGGGATGGTATTAGCCAGCTGATGAGCGGTGCCTGGTTTCCTCCAGACGTGACGCTTGGTATTCAAGTCAAAAAGTTCAATTTTGGTTTCATCAGACCAGAGAATCTTGATTCTCATGGTTTGAGAGTTCTTTAGGTGCCTTTTTGGCAAACTCCAAGCGGGCTGTGATGTGCCTTTTACTAAGGAGGGGCTTCCGTCTGGCCACTCTACCATAAAGGCCTGATTGGTGGAGTGCTGCCTGGATGGTTGATCTTCTGAAAGGTTCTCCCATCTCCACAAGGATACGCTGGAGCTCTGTCAGAGTGACCCTCAGGTTCCTGCTCACCTCCCTGGCCAAGGCCCGTCTTCCCCGATTGCTCAGTTTGGCCGGGCGGCCAGGTCTAGGAAGATTCTTGGTGGTTCCAAACTTCTTCCATTTACGAATGATGGTGGCCACTGTGCTCTTTGGGACCTGTAAAGCTGCAGAAATTTTTCCGTACACATCTCCAGATCTATGCCTTGACACAATCCTGTTTCTGAGGTCTGCAGATAATTCCTTTGACCCCATGGCTTGGAGTTTGCTCTGACATGCACTGTCAACTGTGGGACCTTATATAGGCAGGTGTTGGCAATCCCCAATCATGTCCAATCAATTGAATTTATCACAGGTGGATCTCAAGCAGTATCAGTGGAAACAAAATGCACCTCAGCTCACTTTTGGGTGTCATCAAAGGGTGTGCACACTTGTGTACATATGATATTTAACATTTTGATTTTTAATAAATTTGCACAAATGTCTAAAACCCTGTTTTCACTTTGTCATTATGGGCTATTTTGTGTAGAATTCTGAGACAAAAAATGAACCCAATCTATTGTAGAATATGAGAAGGTGAAAGGGGTGTGCAGACTTTCCGGCTTGACTGTATATATACTGTTTAGTACGTTTGTATATAAATACATATTCATATATACTTATTGTTTGGGCGGAGACAGTGGGAACCTAGATCGTTTTTGTCTCTTTAAAAACTATTAGAATCATACTGATGTAAATTAAGAATTCTGTTGGTTCTGACTGTATGTTTAAGAAGATGTTTCATACTGAATCATACGAGAGAAACTGATGTTTTTCTTTCATGTGCAAACAAAATTGAGTTTTTATTCCATTTTGTCCTCAATTTCTAAGTATTGCCAATTCCTAATCGTGGTTGCACTTAATTTCACCGACAACATCCACCGCTATCCCTAAGTACAGCTAAAGCAGGGAATGTATGGCCAGTAGGTGTCGCTGGAGAGCGATAAGAGAGAGACAGAACAACTCCAGTCCACCATCTCACCTGTGAGGATGTGGCCAATTATGTCCATGGAATGCCCTGTCCCTAGCTGACCAATGATCCAGTAAGATTCAAGCCCAGACTAGACTGCATTTCAGCACTGCATGAAACTTGGTGTCTTTACTATCTGTGCCACTGGTACAGCCCTATGTTTCATAAAGGGGAATGCATTTATATCAGCTTGTAGTGCCCTCAAATATACATATGGATGAAAATGTGCCAGCAGGCAGCCGTAAATCATTCACAAGCCCCTGTAGCCAATACAACAGTCTCCCTGCTTGCGTCACTAAGCCCCTGTAACTCATACAAAAGTCTCCCTGCTTGCGTCGCTAAGCCCCTGTAACTCATACAAAAGTCTCCCCGCTTGCGTCACTAAGCCCCTGTAACTCATACAAAAGTCTCCCTGCTTGCGTCACTAAGCCCCTGTAACTCATACAAAAGTCTCCCTGCTTGCGTCACTAAGCCCCTGTAACTCATACAAAAGTCTCCCTGCTTGCGTCACTAAGCCCCTGTAACTCATACAAAAGTCTCCCTGCTTGCGTCACTAAGCCCCTGTAACTCATACAAAAGTCTCCCTGCTTGCGTCACTAAGCCCCTGTAACTCATACAAAAGTCTCCCTGCTTGCGTCACTAAGCCCCTGTAACTCATACAAAAGTCTCCCTGCTTGCGTCACTAAGCCCCTGTAACTCATACAAAAGTCTCCCTGCTGGCGTCACTAAGCCCCTGTAACTAATACAAAAGTATCCCTGCTTGCGTCACTAAGCCCCTGTAACTAATACGAAAGTTGTACTGACCCCACACACTGGTCATGTCAGCTTATGTGGCATGTAAAGCTTATAAAGCAATATCAGCTTTGAACACTAGAGGTCACCCTTTCACTGTTACCAAATGGTGCACAATATTCAAGTCCTGAATCCACACAATGCTTTCATGTTAATCAAATGGTTTGGGGGAAGCTTGACCTCATAACTTACATCACAGCAACACTGAGAGAACACGAATGGCAAATGACTTACTCGCCTCTCATATGAAATCCAGGTTTCAGGAGAAACCACAATGCTTTTTTAATAAGTGAAAAACCTTTTGTCCTCCTATTTTTTATTTAGCTACTGGTATTTCTAAATTGAGACGCTTTTCTCAGTTCCGGAGACAATATGAGTCTCCTTCAAAACGCGTTCAGTTTGGCGGCTAAGCTATACAAATAGAAATAGCTATGTCTTAGATAAGTAGGCTAGGCCTACAGTTCAGTGTTGCTGGTATACCAAATCAAATAGAGGAGCTTCTCTTGTGTGATGAAATGAGAGCAAACCCCATCTGCCCTGGGCACTGCTATGACTAGGTCAGGGGTAGGCAACCCTGGTCCTTGAGAGCCGCAGGGTCTGCTGGTTTTAGTTGTTACTCGCCACTTAATTGATCAATTAAAGCAGTTGATTACACAGTTAACTCGCCTCACCTGGTTTCTCTGGTCTGAGTAATTGTCATATTTAAGGTGAAAACAAAAACCAGCAGACCCTGCGGCTCTCAAGGACCAGGGTTGCCTACCCCTGGACTAGGTCCACCAGTTTATCTGCCCTGGGCACTGCTATGACTAGGTCAGGGGTGGGCAACTCCAGGCCTCGCGGGCCGGTGTGTATGCAGGTTTTTGCTGCCGCCAGTTAACAATTATTGAATTAGCCCAATCGTTTACACTATCTGATATTTTAATCTACATATCCGCGATATGAACAGCAGCTGATGAATGTTCTTGTGCCGGTATGCGTGTATTGTAGCATTTTATCGTTCTGTAATTTACAAGTGAATCGGTGATTGTGTGTATGACTAATTAGCTGATTGAACTGTGGTAACTGGTGGCAGTAAAAACATGCATACACACCGGCCCGCAAGGCCTGGACTTGCCCACCCCTGGACTAGGTCCACCAGTTTATCTGCCCTGGGCACTGCTATGACTAGGTCCACCAGTTTATCGCGACTTGTTTTCTCGCATGAACTTCGGTAGGCCTACTCCGCCAGCAAGAGGTCGATAGCACTTTTGTCAAGCCACGTGTCGAACAATTATCCCGATTTCAAACAGTAATTGGCGCCAATTAAGCACAGATGATGATTGACAGCGATGTCTACAAGAGACACTCTCATGTTAAATTCAGTCCTGTGGACATGCTGCAGTATTTTGACATTTTTGCTCGAAGCAGTGGGGAATAGTCACATTTAAGAATTACATCCGTTACATAAATTTAACTTGCACGAACATAGTTAAATAAACAAAGAAAGAAATAGTATTAATAATAATAATAATAATAATAAAATGGTTTGCACCAGAGCCTATATTTAAATAAATTAAATAAAAGTGGTGAATGTCATGTAAGTTCAAATGAAAATTCAAGGTTCTAAACTCTGTGATTAAATTTCAACATGGTTCAGTAGTTTCTTCTGTCATTGATTGACGATGATTGACGATGCTTGACGAGGTGAGAAGTGAAGAATATTGGGACACACCCATGCTTTTTTAATATCATCTGGGGATTTTAAGTACACTCAATAGTATGGACGCAACCATTGTGTTCAAGGTAGCCAACTCAATATTTCACGATTCAGGTATTGAATATTCAGGCTGAAGCTTTGCCTCTTAAAAATCAAAGAAACTCTTGCATCAAGCTTGAATGGAACAAAAACCAGAAATATTACTGGCGCTCCAGGACTAGCGTTGCCTATCCCTGAGCTATTATAAATGTTATTGATGGTTTGTATCGACTGACTAAAGAATCCGCACATCTTGTTCTCAAGGCCTCTATTTGCTGATGATTGAAAATAAACCACAAATATATGAAGACACTAGCCTTGAGGTTTTTCCACATCTCTGGTTTAAGGTTCAAGTCTGCCAATGTTCTTCATCCTTCCAGCAATATGGGAGACGCCAAAGCCTACTGCTGTCATCAGTAAAACATGCAAAACACCTGTGATTAGTGTCAACTCTTCTGGAAGCACACGGAATGTAAAATAACCACTGCAATCGGAGGTTATTATTGGACGATTAGCTACAGCGCTTGCTGCACATGTGCTGGGGGGCACAATTGGGAATATTCAGAGGGAAAAGGGTAACATTTAAAGCATAATCATCACGTAAGACGGAACTGAAACACTGACCTGACCCTGAGATATTCCGGTGCGCACCCATTACTAGATTACATTAACAATACATAATATCATGCAAATGCACATGCATTCAGCACGTTGTCTAACTTCTGTCAGTTTAATGGGATAATAGTTTCATATATAATACTAAGTCTAAAGTCGTGATCTAAGTGGTCAACACTGAATTACACTTGTTTACTTTGGGATTGTTGCACAGTTTTTACGCACTGGCTCTTCAGAATCGACTCTAATACATCTGCTTCCACGGGAAACACATCAGTGGGTATTCGACAAAGCAGGATTACCTAGTTAGCTGGATAACTGCACTGAGTAAAATCTGGAACAGCTCTTTTAACTTCAGTCCATGCTCCATAGTTGGGAGGGTTCCGGGTTTTACTTAACTCAGTAATCCTGCTTTGTGAAACAGGCCCTGGTTTCTTGGCTCTGAACTGGGTACTGCACAGGTATCAGAATCCAGTCTTGAGGGCTGCAATGACCACAGTTTTTAATTTGTTCAAATATTTTGTTACCTCTTATTATGTAATTACTTGCAATATAGCACAATACAATGTGAACATGGGATTTTTATATTTCATGGCATGCTGTTTCTCACATAAAGTGGCTTAAGAGGGTAAATCATTCCTCTAAACATGAAAAGCACTTAAGAAAACATAACATCTTGTTAAAATTCTGGGGATTACAACTGTTGTTGGAACGGGTTTGTTTCCTCATGTTGACAAAACAGCAAGATGGACTCACTCATAAGCAGGGATAGTCATATCTGTGTGCGTGAAAAGATCTGTCCTTTTAATAGTAGCCTTTTACAAAAACAATGGCACTTGCATTTGATTTGTCTGTACAATGTCATGATTTTGGCTCATTTGAAAGAGAAATTATTTTGGTTTGGTTTTTTTTCCATACCCTTCTTGTTTGGAATTGCTCATTTCTGCTTTAGCTTTAAACTAGATGTATTGATAATGAAAATGTGACCTTTCTTTCCTGTGCAGAACTCCAGGCCAATACTTTGCTGAACACCTGAACCTAGTTCAATTTTAAAATGCTAGCCTACTGAATGCTGCACTATTTAGATATGTCACTCTCAAATGAGGGTGCGGTAGAATTCCATCAGTTACACGTTGACTAATTATATTTTTGGTCAGCTGAACTACAGTGACAGCTATCAGTGCTATGATAGACCACTGGTTACATGAATGCGTATTCATAATTTCGTATTAGTAATTGTTGAAAACAAAAACAAAAACAAAAACAAAAAAACATTGTATCCTAGATATTTTATCTTATTGTGAACTAAATACTTCAATTACGCACAGGTGACTTCATCTAGACTTAACTAACCGGCCCACCCAAAGAGGTATAAAATTGTATCAGTTGGCGGCGCCTTTTGCCTTTAAGAACTGGTGTAGGCTACGTCTTGAGAAAGAGCTAAATTTGTAACTACGACCAAATGGATAGTAGCAATCACGCAAACTCTGATGCCATTCCACGCTTACAACTGTTCAACTGCGTTCACCCCGACTGCGCAGCAACGTTTGTCAGAGAATGGCGTTTGAAAGAACACGGAACCATACACACTGGCGCGGTAAAAAAAGAAAAAAATCATCTGTTTGCCTAACACGTCATGGTGTTCCTCACTATTAAGACATCCGCTGGTTTGTTCTGGGTGGACAATAATGGATGTTTCCCTTCTGTACACGAACCATAGGCCTAGGTTACATTTTATGACAAATCTTACCATTTATTGATAATTGTTTAAATGATATGGAAGATATTTGAGATGGACATGCATCTTTTCATTCCACTTGAATTGCATGTAACATCTAATATGCTGGTACACGAGGTAGCGGTGCTGATGTAAACGTTAATTGCATGCCTCCGTAATAATGTCTACCTTTAAGCGGCCTCTACTATGCCAGGAGGAGGGTTGTAGCCGCCGGTTCTCCAGGAGATCTCATTTGACCCGACACGAACGCTCCCACCGTGGGGAGAAAACGTTCAGGTAAGCTACAGTATAGTTCATTAAATTTTGAGTATCTACGTACTTTCATAGCCTAATTAATGTGCATTTCATTTCAACAGATGTACCTACCTGAGTTGTGCCAGTATATTTTTCAATGCGGATAACCTAAAGAGGCACGTCCGATATAACCACGGTGACAAGGACAAGTATTTCAAGGTTTGACTAATCGGCCACACTTTATTCCTCGGATTTGAACGTTTAGCTACAGTTAGGCCTACTGGTAGCAGGATGTTATGGTTTTGCTTGTAGGCTACCCCGCACAGATTAATGTTAATCTGCACGCAGAGTCGAATATGCGGTGAACATTTATATTAGTCAAATATGTTGCCTTAATCATTAGGCTATGCGGATATGTTTAAGCATTAATCTTGCCTGAAGGAGATTGTCAACAATTTGAGTAATTTTACAATTTGTTCACTTCCGTCTAGTGCCATTTCCAGGACTGTACCCTGACTTTTCGGAAACGCAAGGCCTACAAGATGCATCTGGGTACACATGGCATTCCTTCCCATTTCAAGTGAGTGAGCAGAGGCCTGTGGATGACTCTAAAGGACAGGGTCTCATCCCAGGAAGCTGGTACCTAGTTATTAATGTCTGGGTCTGATTTCATGGACTGTTTAAGATGGTCAGTTTACCTTATTACCGTCTATTACTATTATTATGAAGACTGAGAGGGCCTGCTTTATGCTTATTCATCAGACTGAATGAGTTTGTATTTAAAATTAACTTTGTGAGATTGGTTTCACAACCATATTTTTTTAGCAAGAGGATAGTTTCCCCCCGCAATCCAAGGTGCTTTGTAAGTAGGCAAATATCGTGTTGATGGTTGTGCTTTCTGGAGTGAAAAATCGGTACCCTTTGAGAGGAATTTAACTTACACCAGAAAATGCCCCAAATGAGATTTGAGAATTACAGCCTGCTTGAGGTTTTATTAACCCAAGTAATCAAATGGACATAATCCGCTATTTTACTGCTTTGGTCTGAATAAATGTTCCAGAAGGTGTCTTTAGTTATTCCTCTCAGTTGTTTGGCTGCAGGCTTATGTGATTGTTCAGAACCTTTGGTGTTGTAAGGCTGCAGTGATGTCAGGTCATTGTCACGTGGGTGAGAACGCGGAGAGGAAAGTGCAGTTTGTCCAATGTTGCGTTTAAGGTGCTTACTGGAGTGACGGTGCCTGTGGCTTGGAGATAGAGCACCCGTGACAGGACTATACTTTATCTCACCCCTTCAACACCCTCCTTTGACCTGCAGGCTGCACAATCTTGCTGAAGTACTTTCACAAGTGGCTGTTTAATTAAATCTGAATTTAGCCTTCCCCTGATGTTCAGGTTGAAAGCTTCCCTATTTGAATTTGGTTGCTTTGCAGAAAGAGGTGTCTCTTTATTCTGGAAAGTTTCAGGTGTGAAATTCAAGGTGAAAGGCAGTCCAGGAGAGTGGAAATCGGTGCTGTGTTTGAGGGCGTGGACTTGCACCAACACCACCTGGATTGACTAAATTAGTCCAGTTGAACGATCAAATGTGTGTCTGGTTGTGAAATGAAAGCAATGTGATCTGCCTTGACTGCCTTCTGTCATTTTAGGTGCATGAAGGAAGGGTGTGGAGCGAAGTTTGAGACTCCTGTTGCTTGCCGAGCCCATGAGAAGACCCATGCAGGTGAGGAGTCGGGTACCTTTACTTGGGCTGGCATATTGAGCAAGCGGCTAATATTTACCAGTGGATTGGAAGAGGATTTTGTGACATTGTTTGAATGTAAACCAGAGGAGTTGGCCTTCTTTTCTTGGATAAGTAGACATTGTAGCAGTGGTGTTCAGCCCTGGTTCTGGTGAGAAACAAGTTGTATTGATACACTTAACCATGGCATATTATCACTGACTTCTAGTATATGGCAGTGATGGAATGCCTAAATATTGAAGATTTAAAAAAAAAAAATTAATCAACTGATTGTTATACAGCTGGGATATGTAGTTCTAAGCTAGTTAAAGAAAGTTGGAATTGGAGACTAATTAATTTGCAGAATGGGGTGCCGATGGCTACACTTATTTGCAAAATGGACTCTTGGAGCAGCGGTTCCAGAGCTAGACATTAACGCAATCTTCAAAATCACATATTGGTCTTAACTCTAGCTTTAGTCTGTACAGTGCAAAAGTGGTGGCTGGTTTTTGACACTGGTTGGTCCTCTCCTTTCTCCAGGGTACCCCTGTACGCAGCCCAGCTGCCAGGTGGTGGCGCACACATGGGGTAAACTGCAGAAGCACCTTCTGGAGCACCCTAGAGGTAAAGGCAACGCCCAGAGCCCAGCCACATATACACAAGCCCAGAGCCCAGCCACATATACACAAGCCCAGAGCCCAGCCACATATACACAAGCCCAGAGCCCAGCCACATATACACAAGCCCAGAGCCCAGCCACATATACACAAGCCCAGAGCCCAGCCACATATACACAAGCCCAGAGCCCAGCCGCATATACACAAGCCCAGAGCCCAGCCGCATATACACAAGCCCAGAGCCCAGCCGCATATACACAAGCCCAGAGCCCAGCCGCATATACACAAGCCCAGAGCCCAGCCGCATATACACAAGCCCAGAGCCCAGCCGCATATACACAAGCCCAGAGCCCAGCCGCATATACACAAGCCCAGAGCCCAGCCGCATATACACAAGCCCAGAGCCCAGCCGCATATACACAAGCCCAGAGCCCAGCCGCATATACACAAGCCCAGAGCCCAGCCGCATATACACAAGCCCAGAGCCCAGCCGCATATACACAAGCCCAGAGCCCAGCCGCATATACACAAGCCCAGAGCCCAGCCGCATATACACAAGCCCAGAGCCCAGCCGCATATACACAAGCCCAGAGCCCAGCCGCATATACACAAGCCCAGAGCCCAGCCGCATATACACAAGCCCAGAGCCCAGCCGCATATACACAAGCCCAGAGCCCAGCCACATATACACAAGCCCAGAGCCCAGCCACATATACACAAGCCCAGAGCCCACACCGTTCTTTATTGACATTCTGATGGGAATTGCAGAAACTGGGCCAGCTTCCTCTTCTAGCTTCGACAGGCAATCCGACGGCAGTTTTTTTCTGAAGTGTAATTAAGCCTAAAGGCGTCATTGCCGCCTTAGTTTTCTGTTCCTCAAGTTTTTTTAAATTTAAAGTGGATTTTAATGTTGTTAAGTATAATATTTACATACATTGAAGGGGATCAAGAGAATGATTTGTTCTGCAATCTCATCACACTCCCACAGTGCTCCCTACCTTCCCTGTGCCTGCACCACTTTTAGAGCCGCTCGCATGCATAATTAAGTCGCTTGTACCCACTTTCTTTCACAGTCACTCACACATGTGAACAGTGCCAGAAAGAGTTCAAGAAGCGGGCGGCTCTGCGATGCCACAAGCGCACCCACGCCCTCCAGAAGCCAGTGCTCCTGTGCCCCAGTAACGGATGCCAGGCCTACTTCTCCACCACCTTCAACCTGCAGCACCACATCCGTAAAGTGCACCTGCAGCTGCTCAAGTACCACTGCTACTACCCTGACTGCACCCGCTCCTTTGCCATGCAGGTGAGAGGTCTTCCGTTGCCCCTATTGGCACGTAGCAAACCGGCATCTGCTCTGCATTACATTGCATTGAATTATGTTACTGACACTTACCCTGAGTTACATTGTTACATTTTTGACATCCGTTTATACAGCTGGATTTGGGTTAAGTACCTCGGTCAAGGATGCCACTACAATTTGTGGTAAAGAAGCCTGGTTGTGCCATGTTCCTAGCTCGCATTTATCATAGCCCTGCATGCAGCAGTAAGCCTACCCCGTGCAGCCATTTTTGTTCATGCTAATTGGCTAATCTAGGCTTGTTTAGTAATTTTCAGAATCACCTGTTATACTGTTTCTAGCTATGAAACTTGTTAAAGCTATGGCTGCATTTGGCTGGCTTAACTTTTCTGTTAAATGTAGTAATATCTCCATGTGCACTGAACGGTGTTGCTTTTTGTATACCTTCTGTGTGTGCATGCATGCCTACGCAAGGGATGCTTATTGGCCGATTGGCTAGCAAAACGGGAACGAGCCACTGTACAAATTTCTTATTGAAATGAGCCATTTCTAATCAACGGGGACATGCCAGTATTATGAATATTGATCTAGCGTGTTTAAGAACATGACTAATGGGACTACCGCTACTGTTCTAGTCTTTTTCACCATGGCTGTGTCATGTGTTCTGGTTGTACACATCATGGAAGGCATTTCTCTTTAGCAGAATACAATATTAGCTCTAACTATGTAATTTATGCAATGTTGAATATGCGCAATTACAGGCCACTGTTCTGAGCGGCTTTCAGTGTTAATACCCTTCGCTCAGGTGAAATTGCTGACTTAAGCAGTTTGTAATGCTGCAGTCATTTGGCGGATTTAGCAGAACTGATGTGAATCTCACTCGTCTTTGGCCAAGCACATTAAAAGTTTGGCGTCTGGTCGTTTCACCTTGAAAGGACGGCAAAGGCTGTTATCCTGGTCCCAAGTGCGCATCTAACGACTTAATCACTTGACCTTGGATACGGTTGTAAATGAGTCATTGAAAGCATAATGCTTGTGACTAAGGTACTCAGTCCTAAAGTCAACATCGATGGCTCTCCCAATTCCTGTGATGGAGTACCCTGCTTTTGTGATGGCATTCCTTACTGATGCCATTCTGCAGAGGATTTGTTGCCAAATTGTATTACCTCTGTGACCCTAAGTGGAACTCTTTAAGAGTTTAAAAACTCAATCTGAATATTGTCAAAAGCGGTTTCAAGAATGGTCTCCTGTCCTGTTCCCTCCCAGGAGAGCCTGCACAGACACATTCTGCACCATGGGCCCGATGAGGGACGGGTAAAGGTAAGTAGTGCAGTAGAGTGGCCTACCTCTTTTACGAAGGCGGGTCTAATGCGCAGTAAGGAAACATGCCGTGAAGCTATTGAAAAGGAAGTTTTAGAAAGTGTCTGCCTATGGGGGTTGCGGTTTATTTCGATTCCGCGCTTTCGGCTTGCGACGGCAGCCGTGGTTCTCGGCAGCCTAAATCCGCGCCACGTGGAAATTGGATTTTTCTAAAAAGGTAATGACCCAGTGCGATGGAATGTCTTACAAGCTAGCGTTTTGCAAAGGTCGCGATGGCGTGCGCCTTCAAATTTGGGCACGTTTGCGGATTAAGTGGAGCGTAGCGCTAAATCGTGTCGGGAGGCTGACGCTGAACCCAAATCCGTGCCCTAGTTTTTGGTCTGCATTATTTGTCAATCACCCGTCAATTTCCATTCCAGCAGGAGTTGGGGCCAACCGGTCTAGGAGAGAACTAGGCTCTGACTGCGAAACGGCTTTCACACCACAGACAAATTGATCATATTTCAACATTTCACTTAATTCCACGTATTAATCGGCCTCTCGAATGAACTGTAATTGGGTTCGGGTCAAGCTCGATCTTTAATAGTACCAGGGAGGTGGATTTACAGGTGTGATACTTGAAGTGTTCAGATATGGTAGACTCGTGCTGGTGTACATACTCCAGTCGGTTCTTACTTGGTGTGTCCGTTTCCCGTTACTTCCCTTAAAGGCTCGTTGACGATACGCTGAGGGCAGTTCCATTGTGCTTTTAATTCCTTGTACATTCATTTGACCTGCTTCCTCCCAGTGAATAGGGTGGGTACTCCGCTGTAGTGTTTAAAATCAGCCTGCCATTTTAAAGTCTCGCATCCGAGGTGTGAATGTTGCTGCCGACTCCTCCTAAAAGAATTGGATTCGTATGTCCGAGTAATCTCCCACAGGGAGAATTATAAATGGGTGTGACGACTCTGATTCGTTTGTCTGGTACGGTTAAATTTTTATAATCCACTGTGGTACAAATTGATCAAATTATTTGGGGTTCAGTCTGCAGAACTCTAAAACCCATTGTGTTTACTGTAGGGGCTGGGTATTTTTGAGTTAAGACTTGTGCTGTCCAGAGTTTGAGGATGGGCGTAAACACACTGTGGGTTGCAATACCCATTGGGACCTAGAAAATCTGATGTGTGAATTGAAGGCACTGACACAACGGTTGACTTGGTTGCTTTCAAAGCTGAAAAACCTGATTCATAGGCCTTTGGCAAAGTGAGTACCGTTGCTGTGGAGAAATGCTAATTTGTGATTGGCTCTCCGCAGCAGAAGCGCCAGCGGTCCAATAAGAATTGGCAGAAGCGACTGGAGAGACGTCACCAGCCCCCTCTGGTGGAAGACGACCTACGCCGCCTCTTCACCCGGCAAATGCGTTTCTCTCGACGGGGGAAGCTAGAGGTAGACCTCTCCAGCCTCTTCAACGAGCGCAAGATCCCACGTCACGTGGACCCCGAGGTCAACCTGCGCGAACTCTTCAGCCTCAAGCCACCCCGCCTGCCGCAGCCTAAACCAGAGGTTTCTCTGCTCATGTGTTAAACCCAAAGCGGGAATGTCCATTCTAAAATGTACCTTTTGGACTATCATTTGTTAGCATGTAATATGAAAAGAACTTAAGTTTGTTTTACAGTTGCAAGGATAAAAAAATCTGTTTAATTTAGCGTACAGCGTTTCTGTATCGAATGTCAGTTTGAGTAAGATTGTGGATTCCTTGCTTGGTCATTTGTTAAATGAACATATTAAAATAAAAGTGTGAAGCAGTTCATTTCTTGTGGTCATTCCCAGTCTATTGGCTTGTGTGATGGGATTTTTGGCCTGCGCTCATTGCAGGCACTTGTTTTCGGTGACTAAATGGGGGCTATTATGTGAATAGTTTCTGTGCTGAAGTTAAAAGGGCGGCTGAAGCAGCTGCACTGGGTGTACAACTCTGCTTTGGCTTCACAGTTCTTGGCCTCCAGAGCTATAATCCCAATGGCTTTCCAAGTCGTTAAATCGAAATAGAAACGCAGAGTCAAGCTAATCCAGTACCGGCAGGATGTAAAGTGTGCACTGCAGTAAAAAAAAAGGTTGCCAACTCCCTGAATTCTGCAGTTTGCAGAGATGCATAGGTCTGCTGGACTCGAGCAGATTTTTGTTCCTGCCAAACTTTAGTGCAGTGTAATTACTATTGTGATCGGAGGATGGCGTTTTCACCTTGGGTGACTTCCAGTCCCTTATTATGCAATTAGGCAAAAGCCCAGGGCCTGAAGGTTTTTGTTTTGTATTTGGACACTTGAAAGGTGGCTTGTGTAACGGCAACCCCCCTATGGCTCATTGCAGCAAATGGCGTCATGTCCTGATTTAAGCCACGGCATTCATATTAAAAATCAGCTTCTGATATCGGAATTCTGGGAAGACCGTACACTGTCTTGGCGGTTAAATCAAGTGCCGCCTCCTTGTTGTTAAAGCCACGAGTGTCCATAGTCAGCAGTTTGAGAGTGACAGAATACTGATTCCACAAAAAGCTCTGGCTGCAAACAATGTGTTCCAATGAGGGCATAGTCCCGATAGGCCTGTGAATCGAGCAGTAGAGGAAAGTGCTCGATCAACCCAAGAGCAGGTGCACCGCTGAACAAGAAGCTGAGAATGCAGCACTCGCCCATTAAATTTACAAATGCGTACCAAACCGAAAACGTTTGACGTCTGAATTTGTAATGCTGCGTGCCGGCTTAAACCGACACTAAGAGGTTGTGCCAGCAATGGCTGTGCTTATTTTCACTCAACCGCCATGGTGAGTTCACTTTCAGACCGCTACGTGCCCCCATGTGTTGCCCCAGCTCTGGCACGCTGGCAGTCATCCCTAAACTTGGCTTTACGCTCGTAGTTGCTGCACGCGAACGGGCGCGAGGCGCAGCCTGACACCAGCCTTGCGTAGCCTCGTTTGTGACTGATCAAATGATACGCCTGGTGTGCCGCGCCTGCTAACTATTTGTTTTTTTTTTTTTTTTGTTTTTACATATAATAAAAACAACATATATACAATAAAAATAAAAAAAAAAAAAAAGAAGAAAAAAAAAGAAAAAAAAAAAAGGGGGGGGGGGCATTCTGGGCAAAAAAAAAAAAATAAAAAAAAAAATAAAAAAAATAAAAACCCCCCCCCCCCCCCCCCCCCCCCCCCCCCCCCCCCCCACACACCACACACCCACATTCATACAATACATTATAACATAATACAAACAACTAAACACTGCACTTATGTTTAAGTATATTTTTGTTTATTTTAAAATAAAAAAAAAAAAAAAAAAAAAAAAAAAAAACAAAAAAAAAAAAAAAACAAAAAAAACACAAAATAAACAAAAAAAAAAAAGAAAAGAAAAGAAATCAGACAACAGTTGTATAGGGAGCCCATATGAAAAATATGAAGGTGCTAGAGAGAAGATTTTTGTTTTTTTTTTTGAAAAAAAAAAAAAAAAAACGTTAAAAAAAAAAAAAAAAGAAAAAAGAGTTCCACAACTTTTTGACCCTCGGTAGAGTATACTAAACTGAGATTGGGAGGGGCGGGGGGGGGGGGGTCTAAAGAAGAACAGGAGGTGGTGTAAGTAATTATGAAATTGGTTGTTTGTGTGCAAAATGTCAGAAAAGGGGAGGGGGTTTTTTTTTTTTAAAGAACTATACACAAATAAACCAATCTGGAGATGGTTCACTTGATAAACACTGAGAATACTTAACTTAAGAAATAGAGGCTGAGAAGAATGCCGCTGCCGCGCGTTTGACCAGGAGCCCTGGGGAAGGACCGAGTTAACAAGGCCTTGGTGGTGGTGGTTCACTGGTGGTGGTGGGTTTTTTTTCCCCACACAAGGTCAATTGCACGAGGTGGCAAAGTGGCCACTCGATACCCCTGCTGAATTAGTTTAAAAATGCTGCGCCGTGATATTTTTTTACGATATGTGAAATTGGGGTCCTCGTGTTCTATCAGAAGCGCCAGCGGTCCAATAAGAATTGGCAGAAGTGACTGGAGAGACGTCGCCAGCCCCCTCTGGTGGAAGATGACCTACGCCGCCTCTTCACCCGCAAAATCTCGTCTGAAACTTGGCGTGTCATTCCCATTGCGAAGAAAGAGTACTTGAGGGGGTTTTTGTTAGTCATTCGTATTCCTAGCACAGGCCTTTCACAGATTGTAAAATCAACACAAGCGCAGAATATATTTGACGATCTTTGAGAAATGTCAAAAGTACAGTAATTTGGTCCATACACAGCAATTGTTTTGCCTGTAATGAAACATGCATTTTGATCCACAACCAAGAGATGGCAGTCAGATTTTCTTCGTTTCCTTGTTTAGGTTATACTGATACTCCATTGTCATTCCTTGTATTGGTGATCATGCAGTATCTCCACTGCATGGGGACTTGAGACATTACAACTGTGATGCATTTTCACTGCTCTGAGGTGGACAGTGTTGGGAAGGGAAGTGAAACTCGTGGGCTGTGTCCAAATACGACCCCTGTTCCCTGTCCACTGTCCCCTGTCTGATGTGTGCCCTGTCCCCTGTCTGATGTGTGCCCTGTCCCCTCACTTTGCAAGCAGTGTGCGAAAGAAATCCCGCAAAACTATTGAAGTAGTTCGTAATATAATTTTTAAAATTGAGAATATCAATCAGTTAACATATGACGATTATTACAAAGTGTAGATTATGAGTGAAGATAGAATAATTTTTTATTTATTTAAAGTGTAGTCTGTAATACGAACCTATCTTGTACCATAAATATGAATATACGCTCTGTCTTTTACATTTTTACTTCCAGGTTACTTACTGAAATTGTCGGATGAGTGCACCGTTCTGCAGATGAGCGTACTCCTGAATTCCCTCAACAAAGCCCCCATTTGTGAGAAAACGTAGCCCACTCAAAAGCTTTTTGACGAAGTGGACTCAAATATGCGCCCTCAAAAAAGTGTAGGGGTCGTATTCGGACACGGCCATGCTATTACACAGTAGTTCCATTAATCATATCCCCCCCCTCTTGTTACTGCATTAGACTCTGTACGCTTGTGTCTGACACCTGTTGTTTGGCCTGTTTAACAGGGCCATGTGCTGGGCCGGCTGCTTGGCAGCACGCCGTTCCAGGTGCGTGCTCTCGTTTGGGTGGCCCTGCAGACGTGTGCAACTTCCCATCCCTTTTCTTCACCTTGACGGTCACTGATCCAAACGCTGCTCCTACCCCCCTACCCCTCCCCCTCATCTGTCACCATGCTCAGACCGTAGTTGGCCCTAGCCCCAGCGCCATTCTGGCATCTGCTCATTCTTGGTGCCAAGTGCATCGTCATGTCATGGCAAGGATGATGATGTCACGGATGATGGAAGTGTTCCTCTCCTGTTTGGCTCCACCCCTTGCTAATGAGAGAGTCTCTGGGCTCTTCTCCACGTATCCACAATATGAACAGGTGTGAAGATTCAGAGTAATGACACTCAAAACATAAGCACAATGACTTATACATACCTATGTAAGAAAAACAAAATGTAAATGGACATTTACTGATAAGGGTTGAGGTCAAATTTGTAATGCAAACCTTCTGTAAAGCAAACCAGTACCATATTTTGCATGCCTAGCCTATTTTGAATTAGTTCCTAACAGTAATGATGATTGAGGTCACAGGAAATTGTGCAGATTGTACATGGTGAATACATTTGATTAAAAGTAATTTGGTGACTAGGCTCCCTGACTACGTGGGTGTCTATCCCATAGCTCAGCTTTATCATTGCTCCGTCTTCAAGCGTTAATTTGTCAAAAGATATAACAAGCATGCAAATCAAGAAGTATTTAAGTATTAAAAAGGGAAATCTGCGGTCTGTGGAAATATGCGTTTGTAATTCCAGCAGCCCATTAGATACCCGTGATGCGATGTGGATTGAGGTGTTGCCCATCAGTGCGCGGAGAGCGCAATCTCAGGTTCTTTGAAGGTAGTGTTCTGTATATTTCTTTAGTATTCAGGCTCTGGCTTCACAGAACAAAACTCATTTCAAAGAGACTCCTTTGAATGAGAACCCTACTGATTATGTATGCGTCACTGCGTGGATTGCTTCGTATTGATGAGTTCATCGGGCGTATCAAGACAGAAGACTCGCAGGCTACCGCACCCTTGCTGAGGGGTTGTAAAACCGGGTTATGAGAGGTTAAGATTCCTGACGTTTGATTTTGCCTGTTTTAGCTCGCAGCCGTTCTCTGGCGCTCTAATGGGATTAGACGGCGTTTGACATTTGGAAGCTGCTGCTGAGTTGCGCCGTCCTCTCGGACGTGCGGCTTCAGCCTGTCGGCGTGTGTTTTATTGCCGTTGTTATTTTCGGTGTCGTTCTTTTCCGCCGAGCTTCCTGTCCTCGGTTTAAAGGTCCCCAGCCACCGCTGTCCGGAATCCTGATGATGAAAACGGCGCCTTCTGTGTCTCGACAATTAAATCCTGGCTCAGAATGCTGAGCGCAGGGCCTTTGTCCTCGTGGCTCTCTTGCGTCATTCTTATTAGCCCCATGTTCTTTCTGGAAGCATCCAATGCTTCTCAATTTAATCCAGGCATAAAGGAAAGGACACCAAATTTTTTTTGCAGTCCTTGACTTTTTGCTATTAACGTCAATGGACGTATTTAAACTGGTAATCAGGATTAGTTTCAAGGTCTCCTTGATACGGTAAATTAGAAAATGTACAAATCCAAGAAAAGCTTTTGGTTGGATGTGCAAAGTGTACACTTGGCAAATTGCCTTTACAGGGCTCTGCGTTTGTCGGCATGTGTATGTAGGCGTGTGAAAATAACCGCGGGAGGAGCAGGGTACTTGAGCAATAAGTGTATCTCAGCAAAAGGAAACACAATAGCCAGCATAAAACCTCGCTAAACTAAGCAGTTGAGGGGAGTGTTTGGGGCTGGGTCATGAATGATTTATTGCTATGAGGGAAGGTGGCTCGCTGTGGGCATTTGCAGGTTCAGGTGGTTGGTTGGGTGGAGGGTGGAGCGGGTGGGGTTTTTTCACTGTGGGAATCTGAATTGCAGCCCATGATGGAGAGGGAAATTTCTTCATTATCTTTTTTGGCTTCCTTCAGCTCGGAACTTTTTCTCGCCAAGATATTTAATCTCAAGAAAACACTGATTTTTCTCAATTGTTGGGCGTCATTGGCAGGCGTGTGACCCGCTTGTTGCGATTATCTGCTATAACTGACCTGTGGGCCATTCAAAATGTTTTTTAATAACGCTGTGGCTTTGTGGCGCGGCTAAATGTGTCCTCCGGCTTTCTGCCAGGCTCAAGGCCAGATCTGTCCCACATTGCTCGTTTGTTTTACCCTGACAGGAGACGCGTCTGCACCCACCCTGCCCCACCTCCTCTGGAGGACCACAGAACTGCCACTCCTTTAGATTTCATCTGAAAGCTGCAAACCTTCACTCTGATAACACTGTTAAGACTGATAAGACTATCAGTGTTAAGCACTCAGCGCTGGGATGTACAATGAGGAACTCCTGATTCATGTGAACTCCGCCGGGTCCAGACAATGTGCTGCTTTCTCCAGAGGCCTTGACATCGGGTGCTGCCTCAGCACAGTGTGTTTATTCACTGCATCAACCATCTTAAGCATGGTGAAATGTTTAGGGAATTATCAGAGGATTGCAGGTTAAACTAGATTAACAATTCCTAAAGAAATTGTAGGTGTGGTTGCTTCACAGTGGTATCAATTGCTGGAAATGGTATATAAAGATGGTAAAATGGTATAGTGTGAGGTGGAAAATAAAAGGTGGAAATGGTATGAACTGGTAATGCAGTATAAAGGGATCTACTGAAGGTGAAAGTGTTAGAATATGTTGATGTAGCCTATTTTGTGGTAAGTCTAAAGAACCTGGAAGTGATACAAATAAGTAATTAATTGTGATGAAAGCACAAAAAAGTAATGTCAAATCTTCTGGGATAGTATTGTTGGGTCATAACAGTGTTGTAGTGAAAGGCATTGTGAATGCACAATTTAGTGCGTTCTGTGTACTAGCATACTGCTTACTGTAGACTATACTGCAGTGACATGCAGTATGCAAAATATCCTCCATATAAACCTGGACATAAGTAAGCTATATCAGTTTCCTTTACACTCTTTGGCTATATCATCTGGGGATATTGAGAACACTCAATTTGGCCGCATAGGTAAGGCTATCCTAATTTAACAGCTTTTTAAAAAAGTATACTCAACTGGCATACTCAAATAGTAGCTAAGTGTGCTTATTCTGACTATTCGGACACAGTCGTAGTTGTGTTTGATTAACAGACTGTAGAAAATATGTGTTAATAAAATTTTTGCCTAGGTTTTAATCAAATGCTCATCTACTGATTTCTCCACTTTATTCAACAAACTCTGATTTTGATTACAGATCTCACCATTTTGTGAAGTCCAAACCACATGTCATGTGCTGAATTCAGTGTTCTATTCATATAGCCTAGGCCTACCTAGCATGCAGCTAGCGTAAAGCAATGTTAATTAAACATCGTTTGGCTAATAGTAACTTTTTTCAATTTAACTTTGTTGACTCACATAAACTTGAGATTATAACCAAATCATGTGTAGCGGAGAGTTTATTTGCTGTAGCTATGTCATAATCGATTGCATTTGTGAAAGGTTTGTTCTTCCTGGTAGCTTAACCACAGTAGTCTAGCTGGCTTATGCTTTTGTCATGTTTTGTTGTTAGCAAGTTGTCTGTGTGTCCTACCTTGTCGAAATATCCTATCGGTAGCGTCATGCAGTTATCTATCGATCTTTGCTATCCTATCAGAAGATACTACCACAAGTAAATTGTGATTATTTTGTAAAAGAAAGGTTGAATTAACATCACAAATGGTATGAAAGTTTGATTAAAATACCGTAACTATGAAAAAAATGCAATACTAAACTTCAAAAAATCGAGGCGGAAGTAGCATGAATTTATGGGCGTGCCACTAAACACAAGAAAAATTATGCAAATGTGATGTGCACATGCGCAATACCTCTTGGTAGGACAACTTGATGGGTAGAATGAATCGACAGAACACTGTGCTAACATTATTAAGATGTAAATCAGAATTTGTTGAATAATGTTGAATGGAGTGATTAGTAGAGGAGCATTTAGCTAAAACATATCGGCAAAAATGGCAACAGCGCTAAAAATATTTTTTGTCCAAAATTGTGTTTTGTAACTTAGACAACATAAAGCTTTTGATGCTTTATGATGGTGTTGATGTTCTCATCAGAAACCATAGCTGCATTTACTGGACTAGCCTACTATCAATTTCTTAAGTTCTTGTGACAGTCAGTTTTCCACATGGTTTTCATAACGTTCTTAAACCCTATTCTCAAACATCTAAAAGTTACTGACTTTAGAGATAGGAGACCAGTCACAACTATGATATTGTAGAAATAATTACATGATTTTAAAATCGTAAGATTCACTCAGTAGTTACCAAACAGGAAAATGACTATGCTAGGATGCTAGTTAAACTTGTGCCCCCTGTCTTTGCCTGATTTTACATGTGTGTTACCTGTATACCTCAGTGGAACAGGAAGCCATTTGGATACCACAGTACAGTTCCCTAAAATTAAAATGAACTTAAACATAGCATGTTAGGTTTATTTTTGTTTTTATCATTTAGGTTTGAATAATTCTGACATATAATTGTGATATATAATATAAACAGTATAGTTTTCCCATTTTGAGCATAAAACGCAAAAGCTCATTAACTGTAAAATGGTGTGAATAATTTAGAAGGGCACTGTAGTTATGAAGTAATTTTTTTAAAATTGTGTGTTGTTGGCACATCCAAATGCTAAATTGGCCAAAGTCCAATGGCTACAGTTTTATTTGTGGGTTGTCATAGACACCCGTGGGTTGTCATAGACACCCATAGCTTGCTTAGATGATGAAAGCAACTGACTTTTATACCACTCGTTTGCATTTTATTTATTAACACAGTAACTGATCATTACAATAAACAATTGCATGTAAATGTCTTTAGTGCGTGTCTAATATTTTATACCTGCTAGAATAAAGTCTGGCTGAAATACAGGGTCGCATGTGTAGGATGTCAGGAGGAAATAACCTATTTCTGCACTGAAAATCATTTCTGTTTTAAAACGACTGTTTTAGTCTTGTAATGAGACTTAAAATCTTATTTTTTTAGTTTTTTTAAAGTGAAAAATATTAGCTTGTTTTAGGTTTAACTTTAAAACTCTCATCCCACTGGCAATCTTCTTATTTAGCAAAAACAGTTGTAGTAACAGAAATAAGTGTCTAAAGTAGAAAATATAAGATTAAATGCTTGTTAAGATTTGGTTTTTGCAGTGTGGATTAATTTATGGGAGGCCTGATGTATGAATGCCTTGCTGGACTGATTTATGGATGGATAATTGAATGGATATATATAGAGCAATGGATGAATTATGGACTGATGTACGTAGATGTCTGGATGTACGTGTGTTTGCAGACAGATCCGCGAGCAAAAGGTGTAGCGTGGAGGGGAAGCCATTTCGCAGCTCAGTTAATTAATTAATGCGGGCACTTTTATCTCTCTGAGTGTGAGCATGTGGTGTCAGGGGTCTAATGGGATTGGTTTTGATGGGGGGCACTCTCATTGCTTTTGGGCTGAGATTCTTGTTTTGGTGTATAGGGGATTACTGTCAACCTAGCCTTGGGGGTTGAGGGGGGGGGGGCATTGGGGGCTTTCAATTCATCAGAAGGCTAAGGCCCTTCCTGTAATCCCATTTACTCTTTGATCTCCGTGCTGGAGATGTAGTAGATCGCGGCTGTTTGTTTTCTTTTCTTTTGCGGCTCTCGTCCTGCTTTCACGATTGTTAATCAGTCAGAGTTTTTCCACGTTCCGTTTCGTGGTTTGCCAGCCTCATTATTGTTTTCACCTGGGCTTCTACATGCAGGGTATTTAAGTTTCTCACTTCCGCTTCTCCGGTGCCTGATTGTCTCACGTAATTGCATTCGAGCCAGGTATAGTCAGGTTCTAGCGACCTCCTGATATTAAACTCTGTTTATGTACTTGCTATATCTACTTAATCGGGTATAGGATTGTTTTCCGCCTGGTAGCGTTCGTGCTGTCTATTTTGTACTTTGCTGTTCTCTCGGATCTTGTTCTGATCTCCCCACCTTTGCATTTGAATCTTCGAACCATCAATAAACCCATTACAGAAGAAAAAGGCGGAAGACAAGTAGATTTTGCCCAGTCCTCACTCTTTAGTTCTATTCCTTTAATCTGCCTCTTCACTTCCCTCCAACCACCTTGCCTTTCTCTGTTCCACTTGTCCTTCCTGCTCCCTATATGGTTCGGCAGCAGTGCAAATCTCCACAGTCTATCGCTGTACTGCCTGAAGGCTGTGTACTTTTTGTCTGATGCTAACTCTGACGCGTCGTCCCCGGCTTCTTTCCACCTCCATCTGCCGCCTGTCTGTCCGTCATCAGGGGACTCAGAGAGGCCTTGTGGCTGAGGTGTTTCTCCCAGAGACGCTGATGGTTTGAATAGAGGCATCAGTTCTGGAAAGGGTGGTGTCATTGTCGTTTGTCACTGCTTTTTTGTGTTGACAGCTCAGAACCTTACGGCTTACCTCTTGTCCAATTCACATTAATTGTTCTGAAAATCTCCATTCTTCGAGGATGACTAAGAATAGAGGGCCACTCCTCAGGTGTCGCATAACACCACCATCTGGTGATTAGGAAATTGTGGCTCGTGACTACTGAAGGGATATTATGAACATGAACACGGTGTGCATTTCTGAATATAACAATACGTCCTATTTCCAGTGATTGACTGCAGAGTTGCCATACCTGAGCTCTACAGATGATTATGGTCTGAAACTTTGGCTCCAAGTTAATTTATCCCAGGAGAGGATAGAGGAAAGGATTTATTAACTACAGTACCTTTATTGTACGCTTTTGACAATAGCTTTGGCTGTATTTGCGTCGTGCCCGAGAAGATAACAACTGACCAGTGTCTATCCTCTCCATCTCATGTCCTCTGTCTGCCTCCTCTTGAAAAGATCAAAAAGGGGGATTTATTCTGCTAAGCTGAGGATCAGAAATCAAGCAAAGTAGGTTAGTGGTCAGATCCTCCAAGCTGATATAGGCCTCTTTTCTTGAGAATAGCGGGCTTAATAGCCAGCCTAAAAGCATAGGCTCCAAGTCACCTCCTGGATTTGATCTTCCACACGTACGAATAGTTGAATTAACACAGATGATGCACCACGCTTTACATGGCGTGAAAAGTTAACTTGGACCTTGAAGGAGGATCGGCCTTTCGCTGCAGTGTGAGCCTCCCCTCATTCATATTACCCAAGGGATAGAACTATCTGCCAAAGTCAAGCAGCCTGACGCGTGTCAGTTCGACGATTAAGCTCATGGACATGCATTGAGTACACAAGACGATTTTGTGAAGCGTTTTAAAACAGAAGTTGTGCTCAACTGAACGTCTGGTTGCAAAGATTTAGAGTTAGCCTTTAGTGTTTAGCAAAACTGATAATGAGAGGAGAAGATAATGAGCTACAAGGTGAAAAAAATAAATGAACCACCAATTTAAAGTCGCTTAATAGATTGTAGGGACACCACGTGTGGCCAGTATAAAATTCCATACTGTGTACTACTAGCATACCATAGTGCACTACCATTCCAAAGGCATGACTTACAAAGGAAGGTGGGAGTAGTTGACTGCAATGGAATATGCTGTCCCTGGAGTCATACTAGAATGTCCCATAAATGCGGTTTCAGATATAGTGACGATTAAAGCCATGATGGACTAAAACATAGTGTCATGTTCCTTAAAACACTGGGCAACTGCACCGGTTCTATAAGCAGAGCCGTTGTCATCTTGAAATAAGCCATCTCTACCAAATAAATACTTTCGCATGGGGTAAAGATGATCGCTACGTACCGTTAAGTAATGATTGACATTGACCTTGTCTTTAAAGGGCATGAATGCACCCAAACTACACCAGTAAAAGAACAGAACCCTTCATTGTTGGAATACTGCTGTTTAAAAAGAGAATAAGGTTTGCACACCTGTCGCTTAGGTTCTTGGAGAAAAGGATAGATTCATAAAAGGATTATGCCCCTGCACACTGTGTCTTGCAAAAGCTTCATTAATAAATAAACAAACGTTTCAGAAACAATACTTCCTCTGTGTCTTAAATTAAATAATGAAAAGCACACCGTTTTTTTTTTTGCCATCTCCAATATCAGGTGTATACAATCATTGATCTAATGAGTCAGGTGACAAGCTGCTTAAAATTTCACAGCAGTCAACCGGTGATAGCCCCACCCCCAGTTCCCAATCAAAAGACAAAGGTCATACAATGCCCCTACACTGGTGTACAAAGAAAGAGAAGAAAAAAACACATTTGGAAGTATATGTATAAATTGTATCCGGTTACCAGCACACACAGTTCCCGTATAAAACATATGTAGGCTAGATACAAATCAGTAGTAAAGTTAAAACATGTATGGAGAAATGTGACCAACCAAATTGCATCAATTCGACTATTTACCATAATGTACTACCACTACGTAGGCACATTAACACATACTGGGCTCTATCTTGGCGATCTTAGCGCTTTGTCTAAACGCATGGCGTAAAGTGCATTTAGGGTGTGTCCAAGCCCACTTTTGCTAGTTTGACGGCATGTTTTTTGAGCGTTAAGCACGGCGCAACGTGCAAATGGGCTGAACCTAGTCTCTTCATTAATTATAGGTGTGTCTTGGGCGTGACATGCAATAAACCAATCAAAATGTCATATCCCATTCCTTTTAAAAGCCTGCTTTTCCACCTTGGCGGATTGCTTATATGATGGTGAAACAGACATGCTCGTGCGTGTTTAGTGTGATCATTGAATAGGCTATATGGATCAATTGTATGATCAATATTATTCGGACTAACCATTATGAGTTACCGGAAATTCCTGACAGTGCTGTTATTTTACGGAATATATGCAGTTAAATTTTGTTAAAAGCACCTGCAACAGCTGAGAATAAGCTACCAATGGCTTCCATCTCACCTTAGAAAACGCCAAATTGGCCTACTTGTTTAACTAGTTTTGTTTGATTATGCAATGAAGCATTGTCAAACATCCATTTTTCTCATGGAGTTCTCGAAGATCAAGCTTCATCCGAAGTTCATTACCTGCATTCTAATATTGATTAATAACATAAATACTGTTATTTTGCCTTAATGATTACACTAAATACAATAAAGCTGTCAGGTTGGCAACCAATAAGTTCACACATATTTTCTCTTGTTTTATAATGTCCTGCTTATTGAAATGTGACAAACCTGTTTTACTCGTAGCGTAATTTTAAACAATCCACTTTGCAGGAAGACCGTGAAATGCACATGCAGAGAATGGCATTAAAATTAATTGTGAATTAATTGTGTAACATGCTGCTAATTTTTTTTTCATTTTTAATTAGACACTTAAAAATGTTTTGTTCAGTTATGGAATAACAGGTGAAATCAGCAGGGTTTTAATAAGCTGAGCGTATGAAAACCTTGTCAATGTAATTAAAAAAATATGAAAGACGAGGAATAAGATTCTAATTCAGTTAACATGGTGACGTTTTTTTAACCGTAGGCTATCGAAAAAATCTTATGCACAGCGAATCCGCTGTAGCCTAGGTTATTCGAAAAACAATAAATGCAATATTCACTGGACAAGGTTTTGAATTTTTTTCAGTCAAAACCATTCTATTTACTTACAGGCTGTAGGCCTAGAGAGCTGTGTTGTAATGACATCTGAAGCGCATTTTCAGAACTCAAATGTCCGTCTATTGCAGTGCGCAAGTTTTCCATTGAATGACAATTCACGCATTAGGTGTAAATGACAATTTGAGCATTAGGCATGATATAGGTGTTATCAGCAAAGTTTTTAATGGATAGCCATTGTCCCGTAACAAAAGATTGTCCACCCAGATGATTACAGGAATTATTGGCAAATATAGGCTAAATCATAGCTTGATCCAGGATAATTGCGAATAGTCTATACATGTAACCTTGCACGTACCATCGCACATCGCCTGGATGTTGATGGAGTGGGCTGAAAGCCATTTAATGTGGCATCCTCCTTCGCTGAGGGACAGGTATGTGGTCTTTGACTAATGGACCCTTTTATTGCTATGCATTTTTTGATATAACCTACACAATAATAATATTTCACATATTTTTAGTCATGCTTGTGCGCGCCCCTGTGTGTAACAGACAGGAGGGTGTATGTAGACGCACTTATATGCGCCGTTAAAATAACATGTAAACAACTGCGACATGACTTTAGACCAGGTTCTTGGTGGTTTTAGCGCGAGCGCTTTCTGCTGCCCCAAGATAGCAATGCGCCACAAATGATCCTGGCCACTTTTCATCTTAAGACCAACACGCCCAGTTCACTTGCAATGGGCGCAAGATGACTTGGTCTTTAAACGACGTGAGCGCCGGGCGCTATAATGAACCCTCCGCCGGGTGCAAGATGGCAAAGACACTTGCGTTTGGGTTAGCGCCGCTTAGCGCCGGGTGTAAGATAGGGCCCACTGTCTGTCCTCAATGATCGTCCATTTGTCAATTGCTCATTAATAGCCGTAGCAATGTAACTAAGTGTGTTTACAGCGTGGAATACTGTTGTTTAAAGTGAAGCGAACTGAGTGCACACTGTGTTCCTCGACAGAGCAGACTTCTTTTCCCAAAGGACGCATGACTACACCACCACGGTCAAGAGAAATGAATGGCTTTCGGTGGGAATGGGATTGGAGCTTATGCATGTAAGATCGTCGATTGGGTCTGTGGGATTTCTCAACGCAACCATGTGATGTGTCGCCTGCGCACCTTTGATAAATACCTACATTTTGGGGCGTACACAGGATTGTGGATTTCGGCGTACACTGAGGTTTGAAATGAATGAAATACATGCCGAGTTTAATCAATCTCCATCCATCAGGCTTACTGTGCTGCAATTACATATGGGCATACTGCATTAGAGTTGAAAGGATGACATCATTCTCCTGGAGCTAGAACAACAGTGTGGTTGGTTCTCCGAACAAGGGACTATGCCTTTAGCTCAGCAAACAAATAATATGCTTGATATTTTATTTTCATTGTCTGCTAAATGAATGTAATGTAATGTATTATTGCTGTGTGGCCACAAAGGGCACGGTTTCAATCCTGAATAAAACCTCCCCTTGTTAAATTTGCTTGAGTGACAAACTTTTCAAACTCAAAATAACAGCAAATTTAATCAACCGCTGTGAAAACACCAAGACATGTAGTCCTTCCACAGTGCAGCCTCTGTTTTTTATCCAATCATCAGCACCTTAAATTGGCGAGTTGAGGATCATGTAATAGTTGTGTGAGACAGAGTGGCGCTCTGCAGTAAAGAAGCGGACAGAGATAGAAGCGGATACAGTCCATGCTCCTGGCCTGCTGTAACAGGCGTGAGCCTCATTACCAGTTAAGCCAACTTCCTGTTCTTGAGATTGGATTTCCTGGTGGGGCGTCTGGCTCCGCAGAGGCAGGAGCACAGACTGGCATTCGGGACATTGAGGTTCACCGCAGGGGGTTAGGGGTGCGAGCAGGAGCCAACACAGGGTTAGATGCAGAACAAGCACCACGTCCAGCAGGAGATCTGTCAGGCGTATACGTATCCCAGTTGGATCCAGGCTTTGCTGTTTGATCACGCGCAACAGGCTGACAGACCAGCGGCGCATTGGAGGCGAGGGTCAGAGGTCAACAAAATGCCTATTACTCATTTCTGCTTCCGCAGGTAGCACAGTACAGTGTTCGCTATGCTTCTCCCTCTTCATGCACTTGTGTATCTGGCCTTTAGGACTGCTTGTTTTGTAAGTAACTTTACCCTCTGGGGGGATGCTGCCGTCCTTGCTGCCCTTCACATTTCCAAAACAAGCTATTCCCCTGCCTTCCTTCCTCGTTCTCCCACTCGCCCTCTCTCCCGATCATCTGTCCGGCACTCACCTTCCGTAACAGGATCCATCTGCTGCTGCCACTCTGCGTTCTTTTATCTGGCGTTTCCCGAGATTCTTTTTTTTCCTCCTTCCGCTAATAAACTATTTATAATGTCTGAAAGATTGACCATACTTTTAAAATGTACTTCTCTGTTTTTAAATTGGGTTATTTTCCTAGTATTTTCTGGAATGTCTTTCTGTTGTGTTCAGCGCTAATTCACTCGGTCCAGTAGGGATCACATAGTCTCAGAGTAAAATGTACTACTCCATCAGATTCTACTTTATACTAAATCTTTTTCTTGTGTTAGGATTTTGTTTAAAGGTCACTTAGTGAGGTTCTATGACAAACCATGGAAAAGTGAATTTATAAAGCATTTCCCTGACATGGAAAAGGCCATGGTCTTGTGTTCATGTATTTGTTATTGTGTTTATTGTGGACTTTTTTTCAGAACACTTAAATAAAGTTGCAATCCCATAGGCTTGCATGTAATAATAAATGATAAGTGTAAACTTCTGTGCGAGCATTGTGTCTGTCATGGATCACGCCTTCCTTCCCTTATCTCCGCGTTTTTTATTCTTTTTGTCGTTTACGGGTAATCTATCGGATTTTCCTGTGTTCCGCTACGGGTTTTGCTTTCGCCTCGGTGATTAGTGAGTTCACCTGTCATTTCATTCCTCTCACTACTTATACCCCGTTTCCTGCCTTTCTCGTTGCTTCCATGTTATTTCACGTAACATTCGAGCCGGTAAAAAAGGTATAGGAAGTTGTGCTGCTATCGACCGCTTTGCTTCTCAATGCGGGACTTAGCAGTACAGTACAATTTAGAAAGAAAGAAAAGTGATATTTTCGCTCTTATTTCAGAGCAGAGGTTTTTTTTGTTTCTTTTGTTTTCCACTCATACCTACGAGTGCTCTTACCCTAAGTCTTAGGGGTTTCTCTTTTCTTTCTTTTGTTCGCTCCCCAAACGGGAGTTAGATAAGCGTTACTGCTTATTTCTTTGTTTTGCTCGGATATCGAGTTCCTCGTTTTTATCGCGAAGTTATTTGTGTTCTCTTTATTTTCTCCTATTCCAATACGGATTATTGTCCGTCTCAGTGGTGTTCTTTGGAACACTTTAAGATTCCGCAGCTATCGCATCTGGACCTCCAATATTTCCTCCGTGTCTCTGACATAGAGATCCCCAACAGTGTCAACTTGCCAGGACAATGCAAGCAAACTTCATATGAATGTAAATTAGCATTTGCCCAATTTACACCCCGTCTACATCTTGCATTGTACAGGCTAATCTCATGAAATGTAATGGAGTTGAAGGATAAATTGACATGCGGCATTACATTTATTACGGTGTCAAACCTCTTCCCTCCACTTCTAGAAGGATGCAGGTTTGTGCTACAACTTTGATTCTCTATAATTGGATGAAATTTGAGTTTTGCTGTTCATTTAGAAAAATATTTATTTAGCAAAATTATCTGGAGGAAGTACCAGTCAGTTTACAGTCTGCCATAAGTGCCAAGACCATTGTCAAGCAATACAACAGACCCTGGATCTGTGGAAGAGCTGGGGCCTGTTTCACAAAGCAGGATTACATAGTTAGCTGGATAACTGCACTGAGTAAAACACAAAACCCTCACAAATCTGGAACATGGACTGACATAAAAAGAGATGTTCCAGGTTTTACTCAGTGCAGTTATCCAGCTAACTCCATAATCCCGCTATTAAATCCTCCTATTAAATGAAACGATATTTCATTTTAAATAATTTTAAATAATTTCAAGTTCATTAAAATTTCTGAAGTCACATTGACTTTTTGTTACGTACAGAAAAATGATCTGCAGAGAGAAGAGAAATGGCAGGGTAGCAGCCCAGTTCTGGAGGGGAGAGTGTGCTTGTATGGGCTCTTCAGATTGAGAATGCATGCTGCAGTGCTGAGTCGGACCCATGAGTACAATCAGCCATCCAAGATTGGGTGAAAATAAAACAATAAAAAAAACTTGGTTAAAATTGGTTTGTAGAAAAATCTCAGAAATGGCGAGGGAACAAAAACGGTAATTGCAACATGATATAGGATTCGCATCGCGCAGAAACGTATCGCTGCCAAAAGAACACACAATTTTTCATAAGTATTATCAACGAATGAACCGATTAATTTGTAGGTGAACCATAAAAGAGAAAAAAACTATTCGTCACTGCATGGGTTTAATTTTGCCAGGGTTCTCTGGTTTATTGCTATATTAGTTCCTCCCAACAACACACCAGGCACCCCCCAGGCTACACTTTAGCATCAGTGTGAGATACACACTACTCCTCTGACGGGCACAGGCTCACTGCTGCAGTACTTTGCGGGCTGGAGTAGCGTGTTAGAGGAGTGTGTGTGTGTGTGTGTGTGTGTGTGTGCCTCAGCTGCTGTGCTCTTGGTGTGTGAACATGGGAGGCACAGCAACATCTAAAAAGGTATGATGAGAAAATCAAAATTGGGAAGACGTGAAACAAAGGGGGAATGTTGTTTTTAAAAAAACTGTGAAAATAGGAGATAAAAAATTTACGCAGCACTTAGGCTATTTGCAGAAGGCTGTAACTGAAAGGTGTGATGCATGTTAGCGCACATCTCTTGAGAGCTTCGTCACCGAGAGCATTTTTCCAAAATCATTACGGAGTCCCTGCCGCTGTGGTCTGGGAGTGGGGTTATGAAGAGTTCATTCCCATCCAGATGCTGGGCTTCAGAGAGTCTGGGGAGGTGGAGCAGGCGATGCGTAAACCGTGTGAGACTCTAGGGTATGGTGAGACTCTAGGGTATGGAGGAAGCACACAAACAGGCCTATGTGTGAAACGGAGTGTTCTGAAACGGAGGGCTGGCTGGAGGTTAAGCGAGGTGTCCTTAGAGCGATGGCCTGTCGCTGGCAGGATCATGGCTTGCTTCTGTCATGGGCTGAAGCGGATGATGGAAGCAGATTGACTGGGTTGTTGTTCACTTGCTTGTTGTTGGTCTCTGTCTGGGCTGGCACTTCTTTCTGTGGTGACAGGGCAGGGGGGCGGGCGGGGTTATGCAAATGTAGTTGGACGAGACAGTTTCCTACAGTTCTCACTCCCTATCAATTTATACAGGATCCAGTCATCTGCTGTCTTGACTAATCACCCACCCGGCACTCCATATGTATAACACCTCTAACTCTACAGCAATAGTAATGCCCAGAATGGCAGGTGCTTATTTAATTCACCCTATCCAAACCATATTAAAATGACAGAGGACTGTCAGACTGAAATTTGATATGTGGATTAAAAGCTGTGATCATACTCAAACCCAAGAGAATAAATGAAAAGAACACCAATAGACCGGGCATCTGCTTATCTTTTGACAGACAGAATTTGGGAACTCTATGAATCTGATATTCACCTGACTATGTCTGCAAAGGACTACATTTCAGGAATAGATGGGAGTGGAGTCTATTGTATATTTATTAAACGATAGTATACAGTGCCCTCCACAATTATTGGCACACCTGGTAAAGATGAGTAAAAAGGGTTATAAAAAAATTCACCTTTTGGTGAATTAGCTTAATCTCACACTGAAAAAATGAGAAAAATCCAACCTTTAATTGAAGTAAATTTATTCTGAGAAAAATCATAATTTTTTTTTTATTTTTAACAAATCCACATGTGCCACATTTATTGGCACCCCTAGAAATTATTATGAACAAAATTTTACTGAAGCATTTTTTCCATTTATATTTTACTTTTTAAAGTCGATCAGAGTGTTTAGGAACTTTCAAACAGTAATCCATGACTTCTTCTTTTACTGGGGTTTAAATATGAGGTGACACAGAGGCCATATTCCCTTATTCATACATCAATATGGGGAAGATAAGAGAACACACAAATCAAATGAGAGAAAAGTGTGTTGAGCTTCATAAGTTAGGGAATGGCTATTAAAAAAATAGCTACTCGCCTGAAAATGCCCATATCTATCATTAGGGCAATACATAAAAAGTTCAAAGCAACTGGAACTGTTACAAACTTGCCTGGAAAAGGACCCAAGTTTATTTTGCCCCCACGCACAGTGAGAAGGATGGTAAAAGAGGCAAACAAATCCCCAAGGATCACTGTTGGAGAATTACAGAGGAAAGTAGCATCTTGGGGTCATCAAGTCTCCAAAACTACCATTAGATGTCACCTCCATGCCAACAAATTATTTGGAAGGCATGCCAGAAAAAAAAACTTTCTTGTCATTTCACCACAAACGTAAGTGCCTGGAGTTTGCTAAACACTTCTGGAATTTTGACTGGAACCGTGTATGGTCAGATGAAATGAAAATTGAGCTTTTCGGCAACCAACACTCAAGATGGGTTTGGCGTAAAAAGAAGGATGGCTATACTGGAAATAACCTGATCCCCACTGTTAAGTATGGTGGAGGTTCTGTGATGTTGTGGGGCTGTTTTTCCTCCAAAGGCTCTGGGAACCTTGTTAGGGTACATGGCATCATGAACTCTCAGGACATTTAAAATCTGAATCGGGCTGCCTCTGCCAGGGAACTAAAACTGGGTCATCGTTGGATCTTCCAGCAGGACAATGATCCAAAACATATGTCCAAATCAACACAAAAGTGGTTAACCGAACACAAAATCAAGCTTCTGCTATGACCATCTCAGTCTCCTGACCTAAACCCCATTGGAAACCTGGTGGCTGAGCTGAAGAGGAGAGTGCAAAAGAGAGGACCTAGGACTCTGGATGATCTGGAGAGATTCTGTAAAGAGGAATAGTCTCAGATTCTTTGCTCTGTATTCTCCAACCTTATTAGATGTTAAGGGAGAAGACTCAGTGCTGTTTTATTGGCAAAGGGAGGTTGTACAAAGTATTAAATGCAGGGGTGCCAATAATTGTGGCACGTGGTTTTGTTAAAAATAATAATTTTTTGATGAGGGATTTTTTTTCTCAAAATACATTTACTTCAATAAAAGGTTGGATTTTTCTCATTTTTTCAGTGTGAGATTAAGCTAATTCACCAAACGGTGTATTTTTTATAACTTTTTTTACTCATCTATACCAGGGGTGCCAATAATTGTGGAGGGCACTGTATATAGTATGTGTAGTTACTATACTATAGGTAATAGGCATACGCACAACCATGTAAATTTTGTTTCTCTCGCTTTTTTTTAACCTACTTATCTGTTCTGTCTCTTCCTCTGCTCAGGGCCCAGATATAACTGAAGCTGAAATAAAGCATTTTTATGCAGGCCGAGGCTGGGATGTGCTGTGTATGTAGTTATGGGAGCAGTTAAGAGAGCTAAAGGTCAGACCCAATTATTCAATAAAGCCCAGCACTGCGGCTGACCTCTGTGCTCCGGCCTCTAAATAATTGATTGGGTTTGCCATGTTTCCGCTGGAGTATAGAACAGGACAGTATCCAGGCTGAGGTGGGGTATTATCCCTTCTTCATTTAAATTACAGTACCCACCTTATACTCATGTACTTATACTATGCCAAATGTTATGGTGAGTGTGTGTAAGAAAGAGAGAGAGAGAGGGAGAGGGAGAGAGAGAGAGAGAGAGAGAGAGAGAGAGAGAGAGGAAGAGGGGGATACATGGGAAAGATTGGACATATTTGGTGTAAGGCTAAGGGCATCTGAAAAATTAATATCTCCAAATCCATAAATAAACCATGGTATGAAATGGAGTGAGCAAAAAAAAAGTTCCTTTTCACTGCTACTTAATGGATCTGACCTCTGCTTTCGAGATTCCACCACTGTGAATCCCAATGTGTTCAGAGCGGGGATAGGAACAAGATCAGGTCCAACTAATGCTACTTAATGGATCTGACCTCTGCTTTCGAGATTCCACCACTGTGAATCCCAATGTGTTCAGAGCGGGGATAGGAACAAGATCAGGTCCAACTAATGCTACTTAATGGATCTGACCTCTGTTTTCGAGATTCCACCACTGTGAATCCCAATGTGTTCAGAGCGGGGATAGGAACAAGATCAGGTCCAACTAATGCTACTTAATGGATCTGACCTCTGTTTTCGAGATTCCACCACTGTGAATCCCAATGTGTTCAGAGCGGGGATAGGAACAAGATCAGGTCCAACTAATGCTACTTAATGGATCTGACCTCTGTTTTCGAGATTCCACCACTGTGAATCCCAATGTGTTCAGAGCGGGGATAGGAACAAGATCAGGTCCAACTAATGCTACTTAATGGATCTGACCTCTGCTTTCGAGATTCCACCACTGTGAATCCCAATGTGTTCAGAGCGGGGATAGGAACAAGATCAGGTCCAACTAATGCTACTTAATGGATCTGACCTCTGTTTTCGAGATTCCACCACTGTGAATCCCAATGTGTTCAGAGCGGGGATAGGAACAAGATCAGGTCCAACTAATGCTACTTAATGGATCTGACCTCTGCTTTCGAGATTCCACCACTGTGAATCCCAATGTGTTCAGAGCGGGGATAGGAACAAGATCAGGTCCAACTAATGCTACTTAATGGATCTGACCTCTGTTTTCGAGATTCCACCACTGTGAATCCCAATGTGTTCAGAGCGGGGATAGGAACAAGATCAGGTCCAACTAATGCTACTTAATGGATCTGACCTCTGCTTTCGAGATTCCACCACTGTGAATCCCAATGTGTTCAGAGCGGGGATAGGAACAAGATCAGGTCCAACTAATGCTACTTAATGGATCTGACCTCTGTTTTCGAGATTCCACCACTGTGAATCCCAATGTGTTCAGAGCGGGGATAGGAACAAGATCAGGTCCAACTAATGCTACTTAATGGATCTGACCTCTGTTTTCGAGATTCCACCACTGTGAATCCCAATGTGTTCAGAGCGGGGATAGGAACAAGATCAGGTCCAACTAATGCTACTTAATGGATCTGACCTCTGTTTTCGAGATTCCACCACTGTGAATCCCAATGTGTTCAGAGCGGGGATAGGAACAAGATCAGGTCCAACTAATGCTACTTAATGGATCTGACCTCTGCTTTCGAGATTCCACCACTGTGAATCCCAATGTGTTCAGAGCGGGGATAGGAACAAGATCAGGTCCAACTAATGCTACTTAATGGATCTGACCTCTGTTTTCGAGATTCCACCACTGTGAATCCCAATGTGTTCAGAGCGGGGATAGGAACAAGATCAGGTCCAACTAATGCTACTTAATGGATCTGACCTCTGTTTTCGAGATTCCACCACTGTGAATCCCAATGTGTTCAGAGCGGGGATAGGAACAAGATCAGGTCCAACTAATGCTACTTAATGGATCTGACCTCTGTTTTCGAGATTCCACCACTGTGAATCCCAATGTGTTCAGAGCGGGGATAGGAACAAGATCAGGTCCAACTAATGCTACTTAATGGATCTGACCTCTGCTTTCGAGATTCCACCACTGTGAATCCCAATGTGTTCAGAGCGGGGATAGGAACAAGATCAGGTCCAACTAATGCTACTTAATGGATCTGACCTCTGTTTTCGAGATTCCACCACTGTGAATCCCAATGTGTTCAGAGCGGGGATAGGAACAAGATCAGGTCCAACTAATGCTACTTAATGGATCTGACCTCTGCTTTCGAGATTCCACCACTGTGAATCCCAATGTGTTCAGAGCGGGGATAGGAACAAGATCAGGTCCAACTAATGCTACTTAATGGATCTGACCTCTGTTTTCGAGATTCCACCACTGTGAATCCCAATGTGTTCAGAGCGGGGATAGGAACAAGATCAGGTCCAACTAATGCTACTTAATGGATCTGACCTCTGTTTTCGAGATTCCACCACTGTGAATCCCAATGTGTTCAGAGCGGGGATAGGAACAAGATCAGGTCCAACTAATGCTACTTAATGGATCTGACCTCTGCTTTCGAGATTCCACCACTGTGAATCCCAATGTGTTCAGAGCGGGGATAGGAACAAGATCAGGTCCAACTAATGCTACTTAATGGATCTGACCTCTGTTTTCGAGATTCCACCACTGTGAATCCCAATGTGTTCAGAGCGGGGATAGGAACAAGATCAGGTCCAACTAATGCTACTTAATGGATCTGACCTCTGTTTTCGAGATTCCACCACTGTGAATCCCAATGTGTTCAGAGCGGGGATAGGAACAAGATCAGGTCCAACTAATGCTACTTAATGGATCTGACCTCTGTTTTCGAGATTCCACCACTGTGAATCCCAATGTGTTCAGAGCGGGGATAGGAACAAGATCAGGTCCAACTAATGCTACTTAATGGATCTGACCTCTGCTTTCGAGATTCCACCACTGTGAATCCCAATGTGTTCAGAGCGGGGATAGGAACAAGATCAGGTCCAACTAATGCTACTTAATGGATCTGACCTCTGTTTTCGAGATTCCACCACTGTGAATCCCAATGTGTTCAGAGCGGGGATAGGAACAAGATCAGGTCCAACTAATGCTACTTAATGGATCTGACCTCTGCTTTCGAGATTCCACCACTGTGAATCCCAATGTGTTCAGAGCGGGGATAGGAACAAGATCAGGTCCAACTAAACGGAACACCTGTGGCTACAGGCATCGAACCACTTCAGCAGAAAGATTCCGGCTTGACGCAATCCTACAGTAACAACGGCCGATCCTACAGATCCATCTGAAAAGCTCCCAGTCAGCCGGCTTCCTCCCTCTACTGTGGCCCTTTGACCTGCTGTAATGACCCTCTACCCACAGGACAGGAAACCAGCTGGACCTCATCACGCTAAGAAACTGCTCCTCACCCAGTCTGACAATACCTCCAGCACTCTGACCACCATTTTCTATTCTTTTTTTCATTCACTTTGCCCTCAATCCTAACCCTCTTATCTACCTACCTCTACTTTCACTGTACTCAACAATGTGCAACCTCTCTCCCTCCGCCCCCTCTTCCTGCATCGCTACGTCCGAGATACCGCAGAGATGCTATGCCTCCCAGTTAAGTCCTACCTCCTGCTTGTCCTTTCATTCACTCTGGAGGGCACCACAGTACCCAGTGAGAAAAAGCCGGAATCTAGACATCTAGTGGGGTGGAAATCTACTATAGAAAGATGTTTTGACATAATCGGACTAGGTTAACCCCAATATAGCTCAGGTTCTACTCGGATATAGCCTGGCCACGTCCTAGTCAGCTAGAAAACTTTCACTTTTCAACCAAAGATGGCGTTTTGCTGTCCACCAAAGGATACTCATGGAATTCCCCCCCACCATGCTCTCCCTTCCTAAATCCTATAGAGGAATTCTTTTCTGCATGGAGGTGGAAAGTGTATGATCAGCGGGCTCAAGCCCAAAACACTTTGGCAGCAGCAATGGATCCAGCTTGCAGTGACATCTCAGTAGAGCCATGCAGGGGATGGTTGCAGCATTCCAGAAGATTCTTCCCTCGCTGCATTGCAAGCGAAAACATCAGATGTGACGTGGAGGAAAATATGTGGCCAGAGAAACAAGAGCGGCAGGATGTCCCATGAGTGATTGTCTTCATTGCAGCACTCTATCTTTTCGTTGTATTACGGTACTATTCAGTGTTTTTTTATTTCCACAGTACATATTTTGTTGATATTGATGCATTTTGTACTATACATCTCTGGGTACATGTTATGTTTTTCTGTTGGTACGTAGGCTACAGTAGCATTCAATTAGCTAAAAAGAGTCCTGTACGGTAAGCATACAGTGTCAATTTACTGTATGCAGTAGGAGTAGACTGTTTGGAAACTTGAGGGTAAGGAACATGCTTCCAGGGTCCACTGTCATACTAAACATGACAAAACATCTAAACAATTTGACCACATTGGCCTACATAATGTCAAAGGAACTCTTCATTTTGATAGCATTGATATTTTCATTGACACAATTATTTACTTTTGAAAAATGATTTAAACATTTTGAGCAAGTTACAGGCTTTTGCGGGTTAAATATGAAACATAGTTTAACAGTGGAACATGTCTAACAGTGTGGAACATACAGTCTGTGTGGAAAAGTTTATCAGCGTGGAACAGAGTATGTCAGTGTGGAACATACAGTCTGTGTGGAAAAGTTTATCAGTGTGGAACAGAGTGTGTCAGTGTGGAACATACAGTCTGTGTGGAACAGTTTTTCAGTGTGGAACAGAGTGTGTCAGTGTGGAACATACAGTCAGTGTGAAACAGAGTATGTCAGTGTGGAACATACAGTCTGTGTGAAAAAGTTTATCAGCGTGGAACAGAGTGTGTCAGTGTGGAACATACAGTCAGTGTGGAACAGAGTATGTCAGTGTGGAACATACAGTCAGTGTGAAACAGAGTATGTCAGTGTGGAACATACAGTCAGTGTGGAACAGAGTATGTCAGTGTGGAACATACAGTCTGTGTGAAAAAGTTTATCAGCGTGGAACAGAGTGTGTCAGTGTGGAACATACAGTCTGTGTGGAAAAGTTTTTCAGTGTGGAACAGAGTGTGTCAGTGTGGAACATACAGTCTGTGTGGAACAGAGTGTGTCAGTGTGGAACATATAGTCTGTGTGGAACAGAGTGTGTCAGTGTGGAACATACAGTCTGTGTGGAACAGTTTTTCAGTGTGGAACAGAGTGTGTCAGTGTGGAACATACAGTCAGTGTGGAACAGAGTATGTCAGTGTGGAACATACAGTCAGTGTGGAACAGAGTATGTCAGTGTGGAACATACAGTCTGTGTGGAACAGAATGTGTCAGTGTGGAACATACAGTCAGTGTGGAACAGAGTATGTCAGTGTGGAACATACAGTCAGTGTGGAACAGAGTATGTCAGTGTGGAACATACAGTCAGTGTGGAACAGAGTGTGTCAGTGTGGAACATACAATCTGTGTGAAAAAGTTTATCAGCGTGGAACAGAGTGTGTCAGTGTGGAACATACAGTCTGTGTGGAAAAGTTTATCAGCGTGGAACAGAGTGTGCCAGTGTGGAACATACAGTCTGTGTGGAACAGTTTTTCAGTGTTGAAAAGTTTATCAGTGTGGAACAGAGTGGGTCAGTGTGGAACATACAGTCTGTGTGGAACAGAGTGTGTCAGTGTGGAACATACAGTCTGTGTGGAACAGAGTGGGTCAGTGTGGAACATACAGTCTGTGTGGAACAGAGTTTGTCAGTGTGGAACATACAGTATGTGTGGAAAAGTTTATCAGTGTGGAACAGAGTATGTCAGTGTGGAACAGAATTTGTCAGTGTAGAACATACAGTCAGTGTGGAACAGAGTGTGTCAGTGTGGAACATACAGTCAGTGCGGAACAGAGAGTGTCAGTGTGGAACATACAGTCAGTGCGGAACAGAGAGTGTCAGCCTGGAACAGACAGACAGTTTTCTAGTAGAATGGAGTGTCAGTGTGAAACAGAATGGGGCCCTTGCAGGCTCTGGCAGGCTCCTGTCTCCTAACGGCAATGAGGGTGCCGGGTTACCCTTCAGATTAATTGTAGGTGAACTGTGGTGATTAAGCACTGGCTAATTAAACAAGCATGACCTCCTCCCTCCACTAACGAGACACAGCTCTGACTCAGCCCTACTCATCACAGAGGAGCACAGAAGGGCCAATGGAAGGTCAGTTTATTGTATTGTTAGGAACCGACTTCTTTCTCAATGATCCAAGTCAGGACAATGCAGGAACTCACTCAATACAACAAACACTTTACTAGAGAAAGTATTGAAAATCAAACTGGCCAGCGGGAAGATCACCATGACACAGCACAAATTGCGGTCCAGCAACCTTCAACGCAATGGTCATCTAGCCAAGCTTATATACCCTCGGAGGCCTTGAGTTTGACGCAAATGTTTACATTATCTGTGAGAGCATATCTCACAAATGTTCCCAAATAACATGCTTTTGTTCATCAACAATCCACGCCATTAGTCATGTCCAATAACTTATGGCACCTAGATGTCCGGTCAGGGAGGGCCAGTCCAAAGATCAGTCCTCACCTGCTACACCAAATCATTGATCAACACACACACATGCATAATTACTCTTATAGGACAAAACTCAGAACCCATCAGTGTTCAATGCAAGTAGCCTGCAAAGTCAGAGGCATGGCTCCAAGTGCCCTGGTCTTCTGTTCAAATCCTATTCAAACCTCGACTCACTTTTCCTTTTCTTCCTCACTATTTTCTTACCATCATACATCACTGATGGATTCCTTAAAGGTGTGCTATTCTACTGGATATGTTATAACTGAGATACAATTGCACCAAATTCATATTTTATAAATTGTGAAATATCTTTAAAAAATATAGTGTGCAATGAAATTAGATTTGGTCTTATTCAAGAATCTACTATTTTTCTAGTTGCTGGCTTTCAGAAGAGGATAGAGAATGGAGAAGACATGGAGTGATTTAGAAGAAGAGGATAGAAATGAGGTAGGCAATCAGTTCAGGTATGAAACCTTAAAGCTATTCAGTCAAAGCCCATTATATAAGCTGGCTAACCCCTAGTGTACCTAACCGGGTCCTCTCCACTGCACTCACATAGACCGAACGGCACTGTGCTGACATTGATATATGCTACAATAAACGCTGCAATGAAGCTGTTGCTGTGTCCTTCCATTAATATGGGCAGGGTGGACCAGAGTGCATTGTGGGATGTTTCCCAGGTCACAGAAACTGTGCTTACATGGCTGGGTAGATTCAGTACTCTGAAGTGTACTTTTAGATTACATTATTCATCACTTTGAGAAGTTTTTATCCAGGCAATGTTCAGCATCTACAATTTTATCACCCCCATTTTTCCAGTGGATTTTTTCCAGTTCAGAATGATAAGGTTCCAGTGACACGTCTCAAAAATTTGTTAGATTCAGAATTTTTTTTTTGTTCTGTCATTTTTCATAAACAACACAGACATCAGAAATGACTTATTTTAAATAAATAAACCAGATGTAACACAGTATAATTTTCTGGTATAAGAATTGAAAATTCAAAAGCTTTTATTTCGAAGCAATACCATCCGCAGATTGAATTGTATTAGAGTTTTTGAAATTGAAGTGGAGTAGCTCATTTAAAAGCAAAACAGTGTGTGCCACCTAAGATTTGAACCCACGCCCTTCAGGTTGAAAAAAAAAAAGATTTGTTGCTACAATATATTATCAGCCATATGGTATTATGAACAAAGCTAGTTAGTTAGCTTGAGGCGGGCACTGACGTTTCCTGCCAATGTTATTGAACTTAGGGACTGCTCAGCTAATAGAGCTGCTCTGTTTACATTTCCACATGTGGTACTTTGAAGACATCTTGTCATGGAGAAGAGATGAGGAACTCCAGAATGATATATAATCCATTATTATCCCTCAATACAATACCACATCCGTGTCCTCACACACTGGATACTGCAGAATAAATATCCTGATTTCAAAAGAAAATATGTTGGCCCACTGCTGGTCATGAAATGAATGCCTTTGTTTGTTTGCTTCTTGTGCTTTGAAATAAATATTTATTTTGCTAACAACCCCCCCCCCCCCCCGTCCACCACCCTCCCTCAGGCTGGCACTCTTCTCAGCAGTTGGTTTATCTCTCTAACCAGCCCTTTGGCTATGAATTGATCTGGCAGAGGGACAGAATACCTAAACCACTGACTACACAGGCTGCATCCGCATTGATAGAATCTATGACACCCCCTGCTTCTCCCTGCTTTCCGTCAATGCGCCTTATAATAACACGAAAGGCTTCCGAATATTACGTACGCTCCTTATCAGATCTGTACAGAAATCTACGGAGACGTCCTTTTAAATGTTACGCTTACCCCAAGCGATGCGTGAACTCTCGGCGGAACGAGAGAGCGCGGAAGAATCGGGAGACTTTGTCGGCTTTTCAGGGTGCGACTCCGCCGGATTCCGTCACTGAACACGAAGGATTTTGCGGAGCGTATTTTCCCTTTGAAGCGTACCCCCCACCTGCCGCACGTGTTTACCGCCACGTGAGGCTGTGGAAGCAGAAGGGACGGCGCAGTGGGAGGTGAAAACATGCATTAAACATGCAGCCTTTCGTGTACCTGTTCAATATTTGACAAGCTCCTGTTGGCCTGGATGAATATGCAGACACGTGGCCCTGTGTCATGAACAAACATTCGTAAGGACGGCTGGCTTTGACCTCAAAGGCCGTTCACATCGTTGGGGGAGGGGTAACAGCAGGAGAAAGGTGTAATGTTAGCGTGAAAGAGGACCAGGAAAGATCAAATGACGTTGAAGTAACAAGCTTTGAAGAATAAGTCATTTTACTCTAGCAATGTCTATATAGAGAGCAACATTTTCCCAGCATAAATTAATCTGTTCCCTTGACAATGGCTTTTGTAACAATAACAAATGATTAAATTCCATTAAATAAAAAAGTATCAAATTATATTTTACATTCCATTACATTACAGACATTTAGCAGACACTCTTAACCAGAGTGACTTACACAACTTATTTTTTTTTGCATTTTATTTTTTACATACTATCTTTTTATACAGCTGGATATATGCTGAAGCGATTCAGGTTAAGTCCCTTGCTCAAGGGTACAACGGCCGTGTCCTACCTGGGAATTGAACCTGCAACCTTTCGGTTACAAAGCCAGTTCCTTAACCATGATACTAATATTTGAAATTAATATGTGTGATAATCTGCCCTACATTTCACATAATCTGCCCTACATTTCACAGTTTTTCACTGTAAATTGTGTGTATATTTTAAGAGCTACGATACACTTGGGGCCTGATTTACTAAGACCTTCAGTGTGTGAAAACCTTTTCAGCACACGCAGAACTAACAACACAACCAATGACTGATGGACAAAAAAAATACCATGACCAATCGTTGGTCATGTTATTGGTTTTTGTTGGTGTTCAAATGTTTTGTACATGCTAAAGGTCTTACTAAATCAGGCCGTTGGTCCATTGTCTAAAGTTATCTATGTGCACACTCAGTTCATAGTTTTTTCTGGATAAAGTCTTTACATGCCCTGCATCTGTGAGGAGATTTTTTTGGATTCAAAAAGTTACATGCAACTACAGAAGATACAATGAGCCTGTTTCTGTGAGTCACATTTAGCCAGTCTTAAATCTCCATACACACGTTTGAAGGAGATCGGCTCCCTTTCATTCTTGAGACCCAGATCAACTGGGAACGTGTGACCATGCAAAATATACTTGGGTGGGGTGAGAGAGGGAGGGGGCAGCTTTATGTGATTTCACCATGCCATTGTTGTAAGGGAACGTATTTTCGGGACAGAAAGTGCCTTGCGACGAGCTACGCGGCCCTCGCTTTAGCGGTATAATGAGACGTGGGGATATGGGACGGCTCTCGGTGAGCCATAATTCAGGATACTCTCCGTAAACTAAGAATCGCCTTGAATCCTCTTCCCCCTGAGGCCTGCTCCAGACAGCGGCGGGAACGGCGAGAGCCTTCACGGAGCTCGGCGACGATGTGACCCCCTCGCCGGGTTCCCTGCTCGCCCCCTTCCTCTCCGTCTTCTGGGTCCCGAGCTGAAAGGAAGAGGGAGCGATACGGAGCTAAAGTCGCGCTGCCTGAGAAGGAGATAAGGTCTGACGAGGCCGGCGGTGAATCCAAGGCCTGAGGGAGAGAGGGAGCCTGACGAGGAGACAGGTGGAAAGACGCAGTACCAACCTTAACTGGAGAAAAGAGACTGCTATGTAATACAGGGGAGGGCAACTTCATTTTTATCTCCCTGTCAGGTTTAGTTAGCCTCTGTTACAAAGGCAGCGCAGCGCTTCTGTTATGAGAGTGAGCGGAGGCAGTCTGTTCTGCACTGTGCGTGCGCTTGTGTTTGTGTGTGCGTGTGCACATGTGTGTATGTCTGTGTCTGTGTGTGTGCGCGCGCGTTTGTGTCTGTGTGTGTGTGTGTGTTTCTATGCGACCTCTGTGTTTCTGTGATTGTTATTTGAAATTTCACAGCATGGAGGTGCACATCTTTTCATGCGTCACTGTAATGGATCCCCAGAGCCTGCGCTTGCACAGTTAATGGTCTAGGCGGCAAAATGTGCTGCTTCCTTGTTATTTTTGTCTGACTTTGAGTGCACATTCAGCTTATATTTACACTGATCGGACTGAAATTTCACTGGGATGGCAGGAAGGAACGAGGTGATGATTAACAAATGCAGAAGGGCTGATTAACATGAAGATCGCCGATGGATGAATCTTCACGGGTTCGAACGGTTATAATCGTGATGATTCCGCAGTTTTACACCCTTAGGAGCTTAGCAGTAAATAGTGGAGAGAGAAGGAGGGAGAGAGGGAGGGAGGGAGAGAGTAGACAGCTGGGGCAACAAAACCAAGGAGTTGTGGCTGGCTGTCCTTTACATGGCTCTTACTTCACAGGTGAAGGGGAACTTAAAAGATTCACCAGTGTCACCTCAGTGGGTCTGATGGGAAGAGAAACAGTTGAACTTTTCTGTGTATTTGAGGGGGGGGGTCTTCGAAACCAGAATATGGAGATGTGTATTTGAAATATCTTGGAAAAAATATAGTGTATAATGAAATTTGATTTTGGCTTATTCAAGGATCTATGATTTTTCTAGTTGCTGGCTTTCAGAAGAAGATAGAGAATGGAGAAGACATGGAGTGATTTAGAAGAAGAGGATAGAAATGAGGTAGGCAATCAGTTCAGGTATGAAACCTTAAAGCTATTCAGTCAAAGCCCATTATATAAGCTGGCTAACCCCTAGTGTACCTAACTGGGTCCTCTCCACTGCACTCACATGGACCGAACGGCACTGTGCTGACATTGATATATGCTACAATAAACGCTGCAATGAAGCTGTTGCTGTGTCCTTCCATTAATATGGGCAGGGTGGACCAGAGTGCATTGTGGGATGTTTCCCAGGTCACAGAAACTGTCCAGTCCCAAATTTCAAATTAACACCATTAACACTATCATTTGGTTTGAAATAGCATACAGTGGTAATGGTGTTGTTTTTTTATTTCACTGAAACCAACACCAGACAATGAGTCTTACTTTGAGTGTTCTATCACAAGTATTTTAGAACAACAGATGCTTTTATGGTGTGGCCCATAGCCTATGAGACAAGTATACACTTCCCACGGCAGATAAGCGAGCTTTATAGTGTGCCCCATAGCCTATGAGACAAGTATACACTTCCCACGGCAGATAAGCGAGCTTTATAGTGTGCCCCATAGCCTATGAGACAAGTATACACTTCCCACGGCAGATAAGCGAGCTTTATAGTGTGCCCCATAGCCTATGAGACAAGTATACACTTCCTACGGCAGATAAGCAAGCTTTATAGTGTGCCCCGTAGCCTATGAGACAAGTATACACTTCCCACGGCAGATAAGCGAGCTTTATAGTGTGCCCCAGCCTATGAGACAAGTATACACTTCCTACGGCAGATAAGCAAGCTTTATAGTGTGCCCCATAGCCTATGAGACAAGTATACACTTCCCACGGCAGATAAGCGAGCTTTATAGTGTGCCCCATAGCCTATGAGACAAGTATACACTTCCCGCTGACTGTTCTTCGCAAATACAGTTCGGCAAGTTTGGTAAACAGTAAAATGAAATGTTTTGCTCTTTCATCACACCCTTGTGATGAAACCCCACAGGCCTGTATTCAATCACAAGGGTGAGGCCTGAATTATCCCATGGAAACTATTTAGAGATCAGAAATGGAGACAGGAATCTGAGAAGAGAAGAAATTGGGGCCTTATTATGTGCTGGAACCTATATTAAACCTTTGCCATTTGGTGCTGATTGGCTCAGTATAAACAGGAAGTTCCTCCCAGATTCATTGTGATTTTTAATGTGTAGTACCGATGTTGCACGTTATTGATGGCGAGCCTTTTCTGCCCTGAAGAGATGGTGTCTGGGATCACATACCAGACAAAGTAATAAAACCACACAGAGCATGGGCAATAAACATCTCTCCCGGAGGACGGAACAGATATAGGAAAGATGAATCTAGTGAATGTACGCTGCACACTGAAGTCTTATTACTCAATTACAGATTTACCAAGAGTGCGGCATCTCTTCAAACGCAGCCTCCCGAAGGTGGCATCTGCAATCTAATATTAGCGACTGGTTCTGAACGTGTGCAATTTATTAATGAGGATCCATTTCAGTGGCACTTCTGTACATTACTGTTATTACAGGAGAGAAAAATAAATTGGGATTTTGACAGAATCATTTCCCTACTTCCACATAATTGCCGGGTCCATATATTGTATATACAGTGCAGTCCGTAAGAATTTGGACAGTGACACTACTGTTGTTGTTTTGGCTCTGTACTCCAGCACATTGTATTTGACATGAAACATTGAATATGAGGTTAAAGTGCAGACTGCCAGCTTTAATTTAAAGGTATTTACATCTGTATCTAGTTTATCTAGTATCTGTTTAGGAATTAAAATCCTTTTATACAGTCCATTTTAGGGGACCAAAAGTAATTGGACAAATTAACATAATCTTAGATAAAGTCAACATATTTAGCACTTGGTTGCATATCCTTTGCATTTCATGGCTGGAGTATGTGACCCATACACATCACCAGACGATGGGTATATTCCCCAGTGATGCTCTGCCAGGCCCGTCCTACAGCTATCTTCAGTCATGTCTTCAGCAAGTGAAACGCATGTTCAATTGTATTCAGGTCGATGATTGACTTGGCCAGTCAGGAAACATTCCACTTCTTGGCCCTGAAAAACCTCTTGCTTGCTTCACCACTGTGTTTGGAGTCATTGTCCTGCTGCAAAGTCAAGTGCTATCCAATGAGTTTTGAGGCATTTGGTTGGATCTGAGCAGATAAGATGTTTCTGTACACTTCAGAGTTCATCCTGCTGCTGCCATCAGCAGTCACTTCGTCAATAAAGACAAGCGAGCCAGTTCCAGTGGCAGCCATGCAAGCCTAAGCCAGAAAACTGCCTCCACCATGTTTCAAAGATGAGGGGGATGGGGAGTTCCTTTCTTTCTCCACACCTTCCTTCTCCTTCCATCATTTTGGTACAGGTTAAATCTCATATGTCCATAAGAGTTTGTTCTAGAACTGAACTGAAGTTTTATTAAATGTACTTTTCTTTTTAACAAACTCTGACCTGGCTGTTCTGTTCTTGAGGCTTGCCAGTGGTTTGCAGCTTGTAGTGAACCCTCTGAGGTTATGCTGGTGTAGTCTTCTCTTTATTTTAGTCTTGGACACATTTATGCCTACATCCTAGGGAGTGCTCTCGATCTGTTCGACAGTTGGAACAGGGTTTTTTCTTCACAATTGAAAATAGTCTTCGGTCATCCACTCCAGTGCTCTTCTGTGGTCTACCAGGTTGTTTTGCTATTGCTGAGCTCAATAGTGTGTTCTTGCTTTTTAAAAATGTAACAAACAGTTAATCACTCAATGTTTTTCCTGATTTATTCAGATTTTTCCCCTCCATGATGGCTTGCTTTACCGGCATTCACACTTTTCTGGTCCTCATGTTGAGAGACAATAGCAACAGCCTCCAAATCCAAATTCTACACCTCGAATGAACTCTAGACCCTTTGTTAGATTTCTTGTGAATGAACTAATGATGCAACAAAACACAGCTGGCCAAGAAACAGCCGAGCAGCCAATTGTCTCATTACTTTTGGTCCCCCAAAACGGGGGTACTATGTATAAAAAGGGCTGCAATTCCGACATCGTTCACCCGATATGGATGGAAATACCCGCAAATTAAAGCCGACAGTCTACCCTTTAACCTCGTTGTCATTTCAAATCCAATGTGCTGTAGTACAGAGGCAAAACAACAAAAATTGTGTCACTGTCCAAATAAGGACTGCACTGCATATGTGTGTGTTTGTGTGTGTGTGTGTGTGTTTCTTTTTTTTGCCATATTGCCTCAGTGTGACATTAAGAGTCCCAGAGAACACAGATAATAGCTTGTTGTGCATTATACGGCTGTGGGGTTTCATTGTGGCTTTGTCAGCATGTGCCGGCTGCGCACAGGAAGGCTATTGTGCGTGTGTCATCCAGGACTTACGAGAGCAACTACTCCCCTATTGCTCTGTAATTAAATGCTATTTTCAGCAGGCATATTCATTTTTACCCATGCTCAATGTTGTCCATTTTAAAGCCCTGCTCTTCATTATCCTTATATAGATGCTTTATCTTTTTCATATAGACTGCGTTGATTTTTGTTTCCTGCCTTTTAAAATGGGAATGGAAACAATGACGGCCTTTTTTTTTACGCACCGCGGGCCTCTTGCCTTATCCAGTTTGGATTCAATGAGAGAAAGCGAACAAGCTGTACGGAGGAGAACGATTTAGCTACCGCTATCAAATAAGTTTATCTTTCATCAGGGGCCTTGAGTCGCTGGCGTTCTGGGTTCGTTTTTATTGGATTTGGGAATGTGGTGTTTGTAGGAAAGAATGAACACGTTCGGATTGTGACATTTAGCGATGGCACTTACCCAAGTGTGGCACCTGATGGAAAGACAGCGGCTGCCACGGCCTTTTCCCCAGGACCCACACATGATGCATTATGGGAGAGAGGCAGGAGCAGAAAAGGGAGAGAGCAGGTGCTCTGCTGACCTGGGAGCAGGTTAGTAAACCATAGCTGACCACAGATGATTGGTTAAAGACGGGATCATTTGATTAAAACAGGAACAAGATTCCAGGGATGGTTTAAAAAGCACATTAGCGGTTTGCTAGGTAGGGATCCACATCCAGGGTGGCTTGTATAAGACTGCTCACATGGTGTACGCTATCCACCTATCCACACAACTGGAATTGTACCAAAGCAATTTGGTCTTCAAGGTTACACTGGCACTGCATCTCTTGGGAATTGGACCCATGACTTTAAGATGGTGAGGTCTGTTCTATAACCACTGCACTGCACTAGCACTTGCAGATCCTGTCCTTTGTTCTCTCCCTCTTTCCCGAGGCCCATGATATGTCTCCTGTTACATCTGCCTCCGCCCTTCCCGTTCACCTTCCCTTATGTTCTCCGTGTTTTCCCTCTTTCCCTTCGTCGTTTGTTTGTGTTTTTTTTTTTTTTTGTTGTGTTTCATGTGTCATGTGCAGCAGGTTGCGCTCTCTCTTCTCTTCTTATATTACCCTCCCCCCATCCAATCCACATTTTTCCCCATTACACACACACACTGCGCATCACTCTCGCACACATTCTCACGCTGCACGCACTCATTACATTATTGACTTCACTACATATTCCCTCTTTGTTTGCTGTCTCGTCGCAGATTTGTACTCAAGTCTGACCAGTTTTGTTTGTGAGTTTAACTTTGAGACTCATTCAGTCTAGGCAGTGTGTTTGTAATATCCCTTGTCCAGTTTTGTCTCCTTGAACCCGCCAGCCTGCTAAAGCTCCCAAGCCTGCATTGCCTTCCAGCTCCCACTGCTTGTCCTCCGGTTTGTTTGCCATTATCCAGCCCCGCTCCGACTCCTCCTGCTTCCAGCCTGCCCTGCATGTCCCTACCCCGCTCCAGCTCCTCCTGCTTCCAGCCTGCCCTGCATGTCCCTACCCCGCTCCAGCTCCTCCTGCTTCCAGCCTGCCCTGCATGTCCCTACCCTGCTCCAGACCCACTTCCTGAGTATTCCTACTCCAGTCTTGTGATTAATAAAAGTGCTCCACGGAGCTTGAATTGAGTCTGTCTCTGAGTCCTGCTATTGGGTCCAGTCCCTGGGAAGGAATCCTGACATCTCCTCTCACTTCAGATGAAGCTATTACTGTATAAAGCACTCGCTCATAATCTCTTGGTAGCCATTACCCACAATTGTAATATATTTCCAACTTAGAACTGGGGCCCATTTCAGTGTGTGGCCATTTTGTGAGCAACAAACCTTCCCTTCCAAATAAGATCTTTCCGCGCTGTATTGTGTACATCCTCATGAGACGATACATCTTATTTTAAGTAGAGGTGTCTGATCCCAAATCGCTCGCCATCTAGTGTCAAACCTTCCCTCTCTAGAGCGGCTTGAATGGGGGAATAATTTTGTTTGTGGTCGTCACCATGGAGACGCATTCGCAACATATGCTTGGGAATGTCCGTTCGATCTGCAGACTGCAGCAACAAAGTTTACCATTGCTCTTGGTAAATGGACTGCACTTATATAGCGCCTTTATCCAAAGCGCTTTACAATGGCCTCTCACTCACCCATTCACACACCAATGGTGGCAGCTGCCATGCAAGGTGCTAGCCTGCTCATTGGGAGCAATTTGGGGTTCAGTGTCTTGCCCAAGGACACTTCGACATATGGACAGGAGGAGCCGGAGATCGAACCACCAACCCTGCAATCAGCGGACGCCCCGCTCTACCTCCTGAGCCACAGCCGCCCCGTAGTTGAAGATTTCGGGACTGATCCGAGAGTGCAGGCAATCTTCAAAAGGCAACCAGGGAAGGAGAACATAATGCGGGGGAGGAATGAGGAGACGACTGGGAAGATTGACACAGTTCGGTGCTCCGTTTCGGTGGTGTACAGAGAACGCGGTGCTGCGTGTATGGAGGAGAGTCGTGGAAGCGGAGTTTGTGTGTTGGACTGCTTGGTGACACTGTCAATCTCGGGACAGCGGGGGCTATTTTTTAATCATGGCTGTATTGCACTTTAATTAACTTAATTCACTTGATTGATGTAATGATTCTGTTGGATGTCTTGTTGCTGGGGCTACAACTGAAGTTCCATAGTGGGAAAATAAAAGTTATTCTATTCTATTCTATTCTATTATATTATGATATACAGTATAGAATCAATCTTGATCTCTTATTTACATTATTAGCTACATTACCTACTTGAAAAAATCTCTTATTATATTATTACATTAACTACTGCAGTCACAAGTGATTAGTCCGGCCTGAATCAACGATTGCTTATGTCTTGGGGGGGATTTTAGGAAAGGTCAATGTTGCTCATTTTCGTCATCAACACAGAAGACAGCAAGCTCTTTTCCACCTTTATGGTAAAATTCTGAATGTTGCCACTTACTACTGTTAAGATGTATATGTTTGTGATGCATACCATAAATATGGATGCATGCTTACGATATTTAAGTGTTACTTTATTGGTCGTAATGCGATCGAGCGTGCAAACTTTAGTTAGCTAACGTTAGCTAGCTAGTTAGCTAACGATTTTAGCTAGCACAACTGCTAAGGTTAGTCACCCATAACACAATCAAATTTGCTTTCAATTTGTATGTAGACCAAATGTATAATCAGTTGAGGATAATTAAAGAAACAGTCATCGGGATCATCTGATGCTCTTTGTAGCTCAAAAAACAACATTTGCTCTCAAATTAGTGGAAAATTTTCACAGCTACGAGCAAGGAGGTAATACAGTCCTTACCAAACCTGAAAAGAAACCTACGCCCCTGCATGCACAGACTTATAAGAGCAATCTGTTGGATGGGACACTTTATTATTGGATCAGGCCAATTCGCAATTCGCTGCAGAATGCCGTTTCCTTCTGATGTCCAGTTGTAGGGTCAATTCCAGTTGTTGTTTACGACTTTGTGCTTGGTGGTTTGGAACAGTCAGTATTTTAGTAGAGGTCAGAGGAAGAAAAAAGGGTTCTCAGGCCATCTGGTGAATTGTTTTATTGCACCCTCAAGGAAGTCGCCACCAGCTCCCAGGGTTTATGACTGATAATCCATTTTTCAGTCTTACACCATTTCCATCAGAATCTGACAGAACAACACTGGGATGTTCTGCTCTGCAGGGATCATAATGCTTGGTACTGATTATGTCTATTGTAGAATGACTGAAATTTCTTGATGATATCCTCAGCTAATACAAAGTGACTGCCTCAGGATTGCCATGGCACATGGCACCGTTTTATTTTAAGCTTCCAGCATTGCTGTGTCAGTGGAGGGTTAAAGTGATTTTATGAGCTTCGTAAAATTGTTTATGGCTTCTGATACCTATTAAATTCCTTTAGTCACACATTAGCTGGGTTTCGCTGCGCGTCGCTGGGTTTTTAGAAATATTCATGTGCAATTATACATTCAGAACCCCACTATTGCCAATCTTCAGCATCCTTTTATGCCAAGAAAATGAAAAAATAGAAAAGAACTTAGATCCGAAGGATGTTACAAAGTCTGCCCTTTACTCATTTGCACAACAATGGTGGAGAGAGAGAGAGAGAGAGAGAGAGCGAAAGAGAAAGAGCAAGTGCGAGGTAGAGATGAAAGGAATAAAAAAAGAAAATGTCATTGTGCTCCTCACAAAGAATCAGCCACACGAGTCTACTGGTGCGACTGGCATTGACGTGCTCCATTCCACAGGCGTGAAGGACATGTTCCCTGCCATTACAGCATATTGCGCCGTTTGCTGACTGTTTTAATTCAGTCACTGAGTCAATCGCTCATTCAATCATTCTCACTGAGTCCCTTTTACTCACATTCACTGCTTCACAGGAGCCCGGGGGGAGGGAAGGGCACCACCGCCCCAGTCTTGGAACTCTGTGAAGCCCGCACTTCATACTGAATCCCTGTAAATGATTCTGTTCCTTCCTCGGGCAATTCATTCCGTATGATTATGTGAACTGATGCAATGAGATCATCTGTGAATAATGAACCAGCTATGATGGCTCCATCCTTAATTAGATGTGTAAAAGAGAATAAAAGTGATTGAGGGCCATGCTGGAGTCCAAAAAGCGACAAGGCCATCTAGTATACCAGGTCTGTCCGTAGGTCTGTCTGACATAATGCTGCTCCCCTCTTAAGTGAATGCTGTCGGCCGTCTGTCCGTCAGGCCGCTGCACCTCTTGCCACACGCAGAGAAATCTGATAGTATGAAACGATCGAATTTGACGTTCAGCCGGCCCGGGAGGAACAGGATACGGTCCTTGGGGGATATCAGGTCTCATTTCCTGTCTCTGCACTCTGCCGGAGGCTCTTATACTGCCGCAGGACAGTAACACTTTACCACGAGGTTCCGTTATTCAACCCGTATTAGCCTGGGCCCTAGTTAACATGAACAAGCTATGAATGCAGTAAGAATAACTATCTATGTTATCTGCGCCATCAAAAAAATTCATTAAGAGATCATTTGTGTGATCTTTGTAGTTTTAAGGTTTATTCAGAGTTCTATTACCAGCTAATATGGAATAATGCCTTGTTAACATTAATAAATGATTAATTTACCTCTTAATTATGTTAAATTGGCCATAATCAAAAGATGTCAGAGATCTTTTCTTCTTTGTTAGTAATACAGGTACATTAATCAATATGAATATGCCTTCACGTCAACAAATTATTAACTTGTGTATTAACTATACTTGTTCTTGTTAAAGCCAGGAACAAGTGCATTTAAGCAATCTACTTTGAGCATGCCTGTGCAATATATACAGCATGTTTCGTTTTACAACACATGCATAAATCCTGTACAGTGGAGACAACCCATCTGCTTTGTAATAAATTCTGTATATTCACATGCTTCTGCAACATTTACGCAATCTCTCTCTCTCTCTCTCTCTCTCAGTTTAAGTGTTTGATGGGGACTGCGTCGATGGGCAGTCTGTGTGAAGGGGACTTCTGAGCCATCTGTTCCTCAGAGCCCTGACACACCTAACCCCCCCCACACACACACACACACAGAGCTGTCAGAGCAAGCGCAAGCGGCTCGGCAGCACCTCCCCGATCTGTCCGAAGGAACGACTTCACGGACCGCCTGGAACAGGTACGCATCAGAGACTGACCCTTATTACGGCATGGAGTCATCCTGGTCTTTTGAAGCGCATGTTTTCTGGGGCCTCTGTGGAATTGAGCTTGAAGCCGCTGGCTGAGATTTTTGGCTGCCGAGACAAGAGCGTGCTGATGTGCACCAGTGAGCAACCATACCATTAATACCCTGCATGGCATAGATATAGAACCATAGATATGACATATCATGTAATGTAATAGTCATTTGGAATTCTGAAATGGAACAATTTGGCAGCCATCTTACCTGGGTACAGCTATAATAGGAACCTATGGCAAAGTGTCATGTTATTTCTAACCCACTGTGATGTCATAATTGGGTCTCAGAAGCCAGATAGCTGATGATTGGTTCATAGATATAAAACCATGGTTACTGGCCACCATCTTACCTGGGTATGGTCTCAAAAATTGTGCTACTATGACATATATCACATCTATGGTTCTATATCTATGCTGCATGGTGTGTGTCTTTCCATTGAAGACCGCATAGAGGCCATCGTTACTTTTGCCTCCTGGGTATACCTCTTTTCCCTGGGGCCTTGTCAGTTGCAACTATGTAACCCAACACACCAGCCAGGACAGGTAGGTCTTCGTCTCCATTTTGATGCCACTAATGCAGGCTGACAGGTGGACAGAAATTTTATATTTTTATTCACTTCCCTCTTTATTTATTCATAATCTTCCATGGTTTGTCAGGTAACGCAGCCCATACGAGCACCTGAGTGAAATAAAACAAAAAAATAATCCAGAGTGTTATTTTCTATGTCTTTATTGAAGTGGTGTTACAGTGATTCCCAGTCCAGGCTACCATGCATACAGTTTTGGTGGAGGTGGGTGTGGAGCAGCACAGATCTCTGTGGGAATGTTTATTATGGGCTGTCCTCCCATTCCAGGACAAACACATCACAATGACAAAACAGGTGTCACATGGTGCCACAGTAGTTCAGCGAGTTCCACACATCTCAATTCAAGATATAAATCGCGCCTTTATCTCAAAATAAAAACCCAAAAGGATTCTTGATTTCCTGCATCCTGTTATTACTTCAGTGACAAGTGACGTGGACTTGAGTCAAAACGGAACACAGTGATTGGAGTGGTTTTGCCAATGAGCATGTAATTACTGGATTCGGTATAGTACCATCCACATTGCAACTGGTTCGACCAATCAGTTCCTGCGGCGCTGTCACCCATAAAGAAGGATGGGTCGGCTCACTTGTCCATCACTCCACACTGCTGGCTTACTGGGTAATGGAGTTAATGTGCGCAGTACAGGTCTGCTCATGTGAGCTGTCGAAGACAAAAGACATGCTATAATGACTCTCTTCACATCCCATACAACATTGAGCTACTGGTGGATATTTCACAGCACATAATGGTGAGGGTAAAATACATGTAGTCCTCAATTCTATTTACATTACACATATAGACACATTCACATATTACAAAGAAAGGTAAACTAGATTATGTAACCTGTAATTATTGCTAAGTGCAAGGCAGCTTGCCATCGCAGCTGAATAAATAAACAAATAAATAAATCCGGTTATAATATAGCGTGCTCCGTCGTCACAATTTCTGTCAGGTGCCTACGCTGGCAGCTATTCAGATAATTTAATTAACCTGTATTTGACCGAAAATTCTCAAATTCTCATCGAGATTAAAAAAGATTTTTTTCCAATCGAGAAGCAAATGGCCGCCCTTACTCCGCACCACCTGCCACCTCAAAACGCCTGCCGCATTCATCTATGTCCTGTGGACCAAGCCTGTCTCTTCACAAAGACAAATGACTCCATATCATTTTTTCAATATAATCTGTGTTCCTATCTGCTCGACACCAATAGAGAAATCCACGCTCCGTGGAGGGAGATTCGTTTGGGTCTCGCTCCTCCCCCGCCCCAGGGCATTATGGGTGTTTATGAATGGTGCCGCAGAGTGCAATGCAGTGGCCTCCGCAGTAAACCCTCAGTGTAGAGACTGGAGAGAGAGAGAGATGAGCTTCCTGTAGAAGGAGTTTACCGCACACTGGAGAGCAGCGCAAGCCCACAAACCCTGAAGAACTCAGAGGGCTAAAGACGCATCGCGCCGGAGCGCCCCGCCCCGCCCCCCATCTCTCTATCTCCCTGGCTGAATCCCAAACTGAGCCTTCGTGGACGAGCGGACCGCGGACTTGCGGACTTTAATGGCGTATTTCCGAGGGCAAGTAAGTCTGCATTGATGCGGACTTGCAAATCGAGGGTAGAGTGTGCGAAAAGTCTGCATAAGAGCGCTTGCCAAAAACGCAGTTTTCACAATGGGACAGCCCTGAGCACTCACGGACTTAACGAGTCCAGAGAATGGGATTCAGCCTCTCTCTTTCTGCATCACAGCCTCACACCCCCATCTCTCTGTCTCTCTCCCTTTCTTTTCTGCATCAGGGGTTCACAGGGATCACATCTTGTCCAGGTTTCAACAAAGGAAGAGGGTAGGATATGTGCTTGAAAATACAATCCGTCCTGACCCAGACGGACCCTCGTGTTCCTGCAGGTTTTCGCGCCGAGGACCGCAGTGAATAAACAGCCCGTGAGACTTCATGGCAGGGCTTTTTTAATCTGAGCATCTGTTTACATATGTGGGGCCAAGCTGAGCTATAGATCAGAGTTAATGTCCAAATCAGCCAGGAGGAGCTCATTCTTATTTCTGTGGCTCGACACATGACTTATTTTTAACCAATCCGTGCCCAAAAATTGTTCAGAACCTGAAACATTCAGCTGAAAAAATAAATCAAATTTGCACGAAAACTTATGCAGAAATGTGCTATGTTAAAATGCAAAGCTGTTGTTATTGGGAACATGGAACGTTGGCTGCTTTGTGTCGAGTGCCCCTACGAACAAATTGGCTGGCACTGTTCTCTCGCTGAACGCAACATAGAGCTGTCTCGCTCTTAACATCTGGCAACCTCATCCTCGCATTCAGTTTCAAAGACCTGCCTGCTCGGGTGCATCGGAGGGCCTGTTTCTCATTTACCACCCAGTTGTTCTTGTTTACTGTATGGTAAAGGGGCCCTGAGAGCCAGTTTGGACTTTCACATGCATTTGGCGTGCCCGTGGTTTTACTTTTTCTGTCCGGGCAAATCAAAGTAATTTTAGTCCTCGCTGTGGCTGCTGTTGTGTGCACATATGCAATAAATGCATTGTTGTGTCCAAGCACGTGGTACGCTTGTGTCAACTGACAGGATATCTATTCACAACTGTTAATGGACCCCGTGTATGCCGAAAACTCTTCAGAAATGAATGTAGAGAGCGCAGCCTGACCTCTCGAAGTAGACATTGAGTGTGGTATCGAGTACAATCAATCTCTTTGTATAAAATGACAAAAAAACTATGATGAGATCTGGATCTGTGAATATCCGCGTCTCGGCTGTGCTGAATGTTCTCGTGAATATAGTGCATTGCATTCCTGGTTGTGCTGTGTTGTGTTGCGTTTCTGTCCGTTTTCGGTTGTGTCTGGGTGGTCCGCGGCGTGGCTGCGTCCGAACTGCGTGACTGCTTCTGGCCTGTCTCATTGTGTCTGTGCTGCATTACTGCGTCTGGCCTGTATCGTGTCTGTGTTGCATTACTGCGTCTGGCCTGTATCATGTCTGTGTTGCATTACTGCGTCTGGCCTGTATCGTGTCTGTGCTGCATTACTGCGTCTGGCCTGTCTCATTGTGTCTGTGCTGCATTACTGCGTCTGGCCTGTCTCATTGTGTCTGTGCTGCATTACTGCGTCTGGCCTGTGTCGTGTCTGTGCTGCATTACTGCGTCTGGCCTGTATCGTGTCTGTGCTGCATTACTGCGTCTGGCCTGTATCGTGTCTGTGCTGCATTACTGCGTCTGGCCTGTATCGTGTCTGTGTTGCATTACTGCGTCTGGCCTGTATCGTGTCTGTGCTGCATTACTGCGTCTGGCCTGTATCGTGTCTGTGTTGCATTACTGCGTCTGGCCTGTATCGTGTCTGTGTTGCATTACTGCGTCTGGCCTGTATCGTGTCTGTGTTGCATTACTGCGTCTGGCCTGTCGTTGTGTGTCTGTGCTGCATTACTGCGTCTGGCCTGTGTCGTGTCTGTGCTGCATTACTGCGTCTGGCCTGTATCGTGTCTGTGCTGCATTACTGCGTCTGGCCTGTCTCGTTGTGTCTGTGCTGCATTACTGCGTCTGGCCTGTATCATTGTGTCTGTGCTGCATTACTGCGTCTGGCCTGTCTCGTTGTGTCTGTGCTGCATTACTGCGTCTGACCTGTCTCGTTGTGTCTGTGCTGCATTACTGCGTCTGGCCTGTCTCGTTGTGTCTGTGCTGCATTACTGCGTCTGGCCTGTCTCGTTGTGTCTGTGCAGCATTACTGCGTCTGGCCTGTCTCATTGTGTCTGTGCTGCATTACTGCGTCTGGCCTGTCTCATTGTGTCTGTGCTGCATTACTGCGTCTGGCCTGTCTCATTCTGCCTGTGCTGTGTGACTACAGTGCCCTCTGTAAGGATTGGTACACGGAAGCATTTCATGTGAGGCTAAAGAAGTCTACAGATTTTCTGCTTTTGCTAGAGGTTATTTGTATTTAGAAATGATAACACTTTTATATAGTCCCCCTATTTCAGGTCAACTAAAGTATTGGGACAAATTAACATAATGTAAAATAAAGTAACCATGTTTAGTGTCATCAAAAGACTATTGATAGCTTATTTTCAGGCACTCTTACAAGCGATACTATAACATCTCAGCATTTGCATTTGAACGGATCTCTATGCAAATCTGCAGCAAATCTGAACTTTTGGAGTATAGAGCCAAATGAAGAAGAAAAGGCTCCTTGTCCCAATACACACGTAGGGCACTGTAAGTGGTTTGCAGGTCCTGGCTGTGCTGTGTGACTGGGTGCAGTGTAACAGCATGCGGTGTGACTGTGTACTGTGCGGTCTTTGAGTAGTTCATGTGGTTCATGTTTTGGATGGAAAATTGGACACAGATGGAGAATGCGAGCCAAGCTGTTGGAGTCTAAATGAAGCTGGAAAGGGTTTTCGGCCCTGGGATCCAGGGAAGGACATGGCGAGGAGAGGCCCTAATGGGGCGTATGGAGGGACGCACAGAATCACACAGACTGCACACAGAATCACACAGACTGCACACAGAATCACACAGACTGCGCACAAAATCACACAGACTGCACACAGAATCACACAGACTGCACACAAAATCACACAGACTGCGCACAGAATCACACAGACTGCACACAGAATCACACAGACTGCACACAAAATCACACAGACTGCACACAGAATCACACAGACTGCACACAGAATCACACAGACTGCACACAAAATCACACAGACTGCACACAGACTGCAAATCCACCGCTGTTTCCACACTTCCCCCCTCACACGCTGATAGGGCAGTTGGATGTCTATATTTCAATATAAGTGGAAAACAGAGGGAACTATTCTATATTTCTCATTTTAGCATCTGGTGTAATTTTTTGTTTAATTTCCCCATGCACATTGTCATGGTAAGGTAGGTCCACACACATTAGAGAGGCGCATCTTTTAGACAGCTAATACCTGTGGCAACAGAGAGGTGGGCGTGGCTTTACCTATGCTTGCTTTGAAGAGTGTGTGGCTGTGTGGGGCACTTCTCCCCTTTGAGTATCACAAAAGTTGTATACACACCCTTCTAATAAACTAATCTAGCAGCGGATGGACGGATAGCGTACGAGCGGGCTGGTCCAGGTGCAAGCGTCAGACTGGTGAGCCCGTCTCACCATTTCATTCCTCCATATGCCGCAAGCTAAATATACTGACCTTTTAGGCTACAGGCGACTTAATACCTTTTCAAGATATCCCTTGACAACATAATTAATATAAAGGTATGCTTATTTCAGACAGAATTAGGCTACACTGTAATACATGTGGTTATCCCTCTGCCGATATGTGGAAGAGGCAATGGATTCTCCTCGAGTGTGACATACAAAAACACGGGAAAAGACTGTTCTCTCTGCTAGTACAACCTCCCCCATCACATCCGTGTGCTAAATTTGTTCGATTGCTATTGACAAGAGAGGCAAAACCTGAGGTTCCAGTGGGTCGAGGGACAAGCGTACTGCGGACCCGAGAAAAACCTATCACGGAAATAAAATACATGCTAAAGAGCACTTGTCTCAGGTGCTACATGGCTACATCCCCATGCAACGACACATCGGCTTTTGGTGGGGTGTTACAATACCCCCTGCAGTCCCTCTTATGTCCCAGCAGTTTGTGTAAGTTTGTGTCCTGAAGAAGGCCATGCCATCGCCGATGAAAAACGAAGCTTAAATGACTAAACAACCCCCCCCCCTCAGAAATATACAGAGCCCAGAGCGGCTCCAGATGCTTCCCTTTCGGACCTTTGCGTCTCGGCTGGGAGTGGCCGTGAGAGGCCCGAACCTCGAACGGTCACTGAAAAAAGGCGACCGTCCTTCTTCCTGCCGTCTGAGAAGCTGTGGGGTCGCAAGTGGCCCTGCAGGCAAGCAGTGACTCTGCCAAGTTTCACGCTGCCAACGTCTGTCACTGCAGAGGCGCGGGGGGTGAACGTGACTGTCGGGGAGGCGGCGGAAAGGGAGCGGCGCCGGCGCTCGGCTGCACCCCTTTTTAAGAGCTCTGAGGTTTGGGGACTCCAAGCTGCCCCACCGGCATTCCCACCATTTGCTCCCTGTGAGTGTGATGGAGTTCAGGGTTTTGGGGTGGGGCGGAAGGGGGTTGTCTGCCCTGCGTGGGGTAAAACCTGTGGTTTTCAGGGTGGGGGGCAGATGGGAGAAGGATCACGCAGGGGCTCATATTTCTTCCAGCGACTCGTTGGGGACCAAGCCTCTTTTCTTCCCACTGGTCAGCTTCAGGAAGCCGTTGCTGTCCTCGTTCTTCCCCACACAGATCTGACAGAACAGAAATACAGCAAAGTAACAATATTTAGCCCAGAAGGGTCACAGATATAAATAAGACTGATACAGAGATGATTCACAGAAGTCTTCGCAGATATAGAGAAAAGTCACAGATATAGAGAAAAGTCACAGATACAGAGATGAGTCCCAGAAGAGGAGTCACAGATACAGAGAGTCATAGATATAGTGAGGAGTCACAGAAAAAGAGTCACAGATACAGGCATGATTCATATATAGAGAGGAGCCACAGATAAAGAAAGGAGTCACAGAAGAAGAGTCACAGATATGGTGAAGAGTCACAGATACAGACATGATTCATAGATATAGAGAGGAGTCACAGATAAAAAGCTAAAGAAAAAAGCAATGCAAATATTTGACTGCAATAATATATCCATGTGTGACCTTGTACATGTGTGTGTATGCCGTGTGTTCTTGCGTTTTTGTGCAGTTGTGTGTCCATGTAGTTTGTGCAGTTGTGTGTAGCCACATATATATGTGCATGTGTGTGTGTGCTAAGTGCCAACATATGTGTGCATTAACATGTGTGTGTTTGGCTCCTTATTTTTGTGCGCTCACCTGGGATGCTTTCACAGTCATCTGGCCTTTCTCCCGGCTGCCATAGAAGGCCTGGGTGACTCTCCACACACGCTCACCAGGACGCACTCGCTGGACAAAGTTGGCAGGAAAGAAGCCCACCCTGTCTCCACATTTACCCTGTGAAAACCAGGCAAACAAGCTTGTTCCCAATAGAATAGGCCACCTTCTACCCTCGGTGGAAATGTGGGATTCAAATAATTGATCCTTTCCACTGGGCTTGTTTAACTGGCTGCTGATCTCTTTGTTTTTGTACTGGGTAAAAACAGAGCATTTCAATGACAGTATGATCCCGTTTGGACATTTGCCTCTCAGTGAATGGACATTTGCCTCTCAGTGAATGGACACACTGATTAAATTCAGGACTGTTCCATCAGTAAAATAACTGATGCCTGGAGCTCATTAAACTTTCATGAAATGTCAAATCAGGTCAAAGCATTTTTTAAACCCATTATATTAATCCACTTTTTCTACAAGCGTCTTCTATGACAAGCAGATTTTATTTTTGTCACGTCGGTGATTCGATTTATTCGATGTGAAAGTGGGACTTGTCATGTCTGCCAGGCATACACACACGCGCGCGCGCACGCACGCAGTCTCTATCAATCTGCTGATATATAAAATGTTAAAATGATGGTGCAACAGGATGTTTTTCGACCCACCTTCCACCAGTCTTCATTCGAATCGTCAATGACCTGTACACGATCACCAGGGCTGAGAGTCGCAAAGAGAGGGAGGAAAGGAAGAGAGAAGAGGGGGGGAGAATGCAGTGTGTGGAGTGGGTGATAAGCGATGGGGTGAGTGAGTGAGACAGAGAGAGGGAGAGAGAAAGAGAGAGAGCTTTAATTGTGAGAATAAGCACAATGACTAACGATTTCCAAATGACGTGCGCCTTGGTAACCCTGGAGATGGCTCAAAACAGAATAGGTCTTTCCCTCCTCCAGGACATAGGGGAACAGGTGTATTCAATGCCACTTGCAATTAGACCATTTCTGACTGAGAAGATTGATCCCCTCCCAGTCTGATTTCAACTACCGGCCCCTGAGATTTCAGTTTTGCAAACTTCCTCACTGAAGAACGGGCGCGATCGATGACAAGAACATGATTTAAGTACTCGCACTGCCTTGTCTATGTGCTGAGGTCATAGATCATCGCGATTCGTCTGTCCACATTTAATCAAGTCACATAACAGAGCTGGGTCGCTCCCCCATGTTTCTAATGCCGATGTCAATATGTTATTTGATACGTTGACCTGACCCTTGCAAACAAAAGGTCAAATATATGGAGAACCTATATGGGTTTATATACAGACGGGTGATAAATTAAAGAAAAAAACCAACATAAAGTGTCTTTATAAGGTGTTGGGCCACCACGAGCCGCCAGAACAGCTTCAATGCGCCTTGGCATAGATTCTACCTCTGGTCTAGCATAGATTCTATTCTACTGGGGGGATGAAACACCATTTTTCCAAAAGATATTCCCTCAATTGGTATTTTGATGATGGTGGAGAGCGCTGCCTAACACGTTGGTCCAAAATCTCCCATAGGTTTTCAATTGGGTTGGGATCTGGTGACTGCGAAGGCCATAGCATATGATTCACATCATTTTCATACTCATCACACCATTCAGTGACCCCTCCTGCCCTGTGGATGGGGGCATTGTCGTCCTGAAAGAGACCACTCCCATCAGGATAGAAATGTTTCATCATAAAGGTGATCACTCAGAATAACTTTGTATTGATTTGCAGTGACCCTTCCCTCTAAGGGGACAAGTGGACCCAAACCATGCCAGGAAAATGCCCCCTACAGCATAACAAAGCCACCGGTCCCACTCACTGTAGGGGTTTTTCCTTTAATTTGTCACCCGTCATATTCACACTCACACACACACACACACACACACACACACACACACACACACACACTTATACATATACCTAGCAGTAAGAATGGTTAGTTAGAAACACTAGTTTTCATACGTCCTTGAAAATAAAGACGTGCTACGTTGGGAGTGTTTGGTATGATACTTGCATGTGGAAGGTGCTTATCTTATATAAGTGTATTCATATTTGTAGTTATGATACACTGGTGGCATTCTGCTGAGGGACTTTTCATTTGCACTCTGAGGCACAGATGCATGTCCTGTTGAACATGTGGGACACACAGCGCCCCCGCTCCCCCTTACACCCCCTGGTGAGGAGCCAGATGGTGTGAAACAGCGACCCAGCGCAACGCCACTCATTCACCGGCCCACTGCTGCAGTTTACTCCTGTCCCGCGCCTCCCACCTTTTGCCTCTGCACCCCGTCCCTCTCCCCCGGCCTGGCGTTCTATCTCTCCCCCGCCTGGCGTTCTATCTCTCCCCCCGCCTGGCGTTCTATCTCTCCCCCGGCCTGGCGTTCTATCTCTCCCCCTCCCGCTCCTCTCATCTCTGGCCTGCCTCTCCCCTTTCGTATCATCATCCCCTCTCCGTTTCCCTCTCTCTGGAGCCGTGCTTGTCTTTGACTCGTTTATCCTTCTCCATGTGCCTTCTGTTATTTCTGCCGCTTCTTTTCCCCCCTGTTTATGTACGTACCTCCCTCCCTCCCCATTGCTACCTCTCCTTATCTTTTCCAGTTCCAGTAGCAGAGTTTCGCTAATACACCAAACGCACATAAACGCTTGATGTCAAAGACCCTGACACTTACACTTGCTACTTGATATTCCTTAAGGCTGCGTCAACAGTGATCTTTTTACAGGCGCAATCAGGATGATCCACACAGACACACACAAACACACACACAAAAACACACGCGCACACACTCTCACGGAACCACAGATGGAGGCACATGGAGGGACACAGCGGACATCGGACACAGCAGGCAGGCACAAATAGAAGCCGCTTTTACACAACCAAAGAATGTCTGCTATATTTTATCAGGTCGATAGCATGTACACATGATGACAATGCCAGTAACCGTTGTTTATCAAGCAGTAGTCAAATACTCACTAGGCAGAGAAGCTAGCTAATGTTTGCTTGCTAATGAAGAAAGTTAATAATAGCAGCTAATATCCTGCCATATCTTAATGTAAATGTACACATATGGGGACCTTTGTATGACTACGACATGACATGCGACAGTGTGTAGGCTACTGCTTAGTTAGCAAGGTAGATAATCATTTATTTTGTGTACATGCTCCATATGCTTCCATATTTTTTGCAGTAGTAAGCATAGTTTTGCAGCATAGTTTTTGCTTGTCTAATCTGGTAATGTCATGGGGTTTTTTTTCACACTAAAGTTCGAAACGGAACAGTTCTGTAAACGTGACTGAACATTCCTGGGAAATGCTGGATGTGTGAAAAGGGCTAGAGACAAAGCAAGGCAATGAGACACAGAACAATACGTGGGCATCACTTACAGCAACTCCAGATCGTTTTTCTCTTGAGGAAGGAACTTGTACAGTGCCACGTATGTATGGATGGAGTGAACCTCAATCCGCTTTGGAGCCTGAAGTCAGAGAGACAGTCAGAAAGACAGTCAGAAAGACAGTCACTACCATATATCATCCTTCTAGTTCCATTTATTCTAGCATTTTTTAACAGTGTTCACATTTTGCCTCATATTTCTTTGTAGTTCCCTGTTAGAACTTTCCAAACCTCAGCAAATTGCTCCAGAAAATATTTATTTTACTGGCTTTATTTTACATGGAGGTGAGAGACAATGCCTATTTACATATCAGAGGAAGCTAAAATATAGCTGATGGAGAAAAAAACAGAAAGTGCAGAACCGTAATCACAACTGAAGAAATCCTGACCGGACAAAAGCAAGGTTGCAAGGTTGTATCACTGTACAGAGCATTAACAGGGCAGTTACAGTTATTGATGCTATAAATTAATTGGCCAGGTTTATGGTAAGCAAGGACAAAGGTGAGATCTGTAGCGTGCATGCAGAATCCAAATTCTGGATGTCGCGTACCGAAAAATATGTGCATTGTATGAAGCAGTGGAGTGAACACACTGGTCTCGAGTTTCTGCAAAAAGTCTAATGGAGTGTTGAGATAAATTCTTGCTATTAAATGTGTGCTGCAAGATGGAAATCAGCAGCAAATCAAATCCAACCTTTAGCAGTCTGACACATCTGATACCGAAATACACCCAAGAATGAGTATCACAATTTACAGCTGAGTCATACCTCAGAACAACTCAACAGAGCAGAACAGAAGAAGCAAATTCTCCACAGTCCGGTTCGTCTGCTACATTCTGAGGATCGATCAATGCGGTATAATGCATTGCATGCAAACACTTCTCAATAGCTCTCACTCAGTGATGCCAGTTGGAGGAGAAATGATTGTCTTCTGTCCAAATTTGACAGCTTCTCGAGGACTGTCATTTTTAATTTGTAAATGTAAAATGAAAATGTAACTGATCATCTTGTAATGTATATTATAAATAAAATGGCTAAATATGAGAATATTATAGATGCAGAAATATAAATGATAGATATGAAATAGCTAGTAGGCATGAGACAATACATTCAGCCCATGATGTGATGTGTATCCGGATATGGGGATACAAACACAATGTTCCCACATTCCAATATGTTGTTTCTATCAACAAATACTGTATGTTGAAAGGAAAAAACCCTGAACTAAAGCTTTCCTATTTTTTAACCATTAGGAATAAAATAGTCATTCAAATTCAAGTTTAGGGTATTTTGCAGTGACAATGCAAACATTTCCGAATGTCTATAATAACAAAAAGGAGAAGGTTTGAGCCAATCTGCCCAGTGATGAGTACATGTTGTTTGAAATACAGGAGACCAACATACAGAACTGTATAGCAGTCAGACATAAAAAATGGAGGACTGGGAATCCCTGAGAGTGTAGAGAGCTGAAGTTTGGCTAAGTGGTGCTCATTTGAATTTTGACCAAGCCAAACTTAAAAAAAAAAAATCAAATGTTAGCTAGCGAAGTTAGATATTAGCTTTATTCTTGCTTGCTTTACACTAGCTAAGGGTAGCTAAGTTCACGTCAGCAGTTGGTGCTATTCGGTCAGAGTTGTGTGGAACTGCTGATCACTGACCTGGCAAAATATCTTTTAAGCAAAATATCCACCTTGCTCTCTCAATCTGATTTGCCAACAATTCTTGTGATTCAGAAAAATGTTAAACCATATTGTCAAATTCTAAACTTGCTTTGGACTTTTAGGTTAAAATAAGTAGCCTAGTACGACCGGTTTTTGTGCTGTTTAATGAGAGCATCAGAGACAGAGCGAGTAAAATTACACTCAGGAGAAATCTCGCATTGCACAAGACTGTTGTTCAACGGTCGTTCGAATGTTCAGTTAGCATCATGTGGCTACTAAATTTATGCCCCAATGTTAAGTCAATGGCCAATTAATCTACGGTATCGTACAATTATAAAGATTTCTTTTAAAAATGTAAAATAAACAGAAATGTGAGCCCATTAGTCATATCGCTATGTCTACTTTAGCTAGGTTGTTGAAAAAAAAGTCTTAATATAAGTGGACATTTTTAAATGTACTTATATGAAAATGACTTAACAAATTTTTCCTATATTTGTTTTATGGTGAGATATTGATGAGATGAGTTGATCTGCCAATTGGCTTGGTAATTGGTACTAAAACAGCTGAGACGTATACAGAAAGTATACTCCATTTTGTAAACAACGTTTCCTAAATGAATACCTAGGTTCAACAACCATCAGTATTTAATGTGCATAGCCTAATAGCTCACAGTAAGCTACAAGTCAACTTTATGGGACCATTTAAAAAAAAAATCTCAGTCACAGTGGTATAGTAAACTCCTGAATAACTGAACTCAATGGGACAAGATTGGGGGTGGATACATGAAAGTATCCTTCAAACTGAACTCCAGCTCCCCATTGCTTTTTTCTCTCCCACCTTTTTACATTACATTACATTACATTATAGGCATTTAGCAGACGCTCTTATCCAGAGCGACTTACACAACTTCTTACATTTATCCATTCCTATACATCTGGATACATACAGAAGCAATTCAGGTTAAGTACCTTGCTCAAGGGTACAACGGCAGTGTCCTACCTGGGAATCGAACCTGCAACCTTTCGGTTACAAGTCCAGTTCCTTAACCGTTATACTACACTGCCGCCCTTGTGTTCACAGCATGCTGAGCATAGATAATCTATGACGCAGAAGAGATCCAGTAGTCCGAGCTTGCACCAAGAGCATAAGTATGGGCATACTGTTAATCCACTGTAATCACGTAAAAGTTGCCATTTCACCAGGCTATCAATCTCAATGAGAAATGTACATTAACATTTAAATGAGGCTGTCTAATATAGGTAGCTTATGTGGGAGGCAGTTTTAATGGGTAATTTAATTTTGTGATACACGATACAGGAAAAGGTTTCGTATTGCCATTGTTTTGCACTGCAGAATTCTACACAATATTTTGTCTCATGCCTATGAAATAGCAATCGAGAATTTTTCAAGTGGACTATAAACAGCTTGCTAAATGAAAGTCTTGCCCTTGGCTGTTGTGTTGCCCTTGGGTCAAAAATGACAATTTTCAGAGTTTAACAGCCGTGACAACCTCCAAAGTGTAATTCTTTTTTCTGTATGAAATTCAATGACTTTTCCGAGAGCCACCATGAGAAAAAAACATCGCCCTTTTTATATTTTTATAAAAGTGGTACATCATGAAGGTACAAAAATTGTCTTATGAGTCTTTAATCCTGCAGTTATGAAATCAGAATTTGTAATCAAAATTAAGCACCACACATCTATTACAGCAAAAATAAAATCAATTATGAATCTAGATGTGTGTTTTGTAGTAAAAATTTGTGGTATAGACTGAATAAATACAGTTTCCTACTTGACAGCTGTTCATTAAAATAGTTCAATTTGGTATTCTTGTCCATTTTCAGATATAATGCATCTGTGACCGGTTCCATGATCTCATCTGGGAAAATAATAATCATTGGAAAATAATCATTAAAAAAATGGAAATAAAAATTTTATGTGGAATATAAACTGGAAGAAAAACGTTGGGATCCTGGAAAGCCTAAATATGATGAAGATTTAATATGGGCCAGAGCTTAAGCAACCTTTTCTGTAATGTGGAACTTGTTTCAAATGTCTTCCACTGCACAACTGACATGTTTTTTTTACACTTCACAATCCCCATTTGTTTAAATGAGATCAAATCAAGAGTTGCCAAAATAAATTGATTGCACTTCAACAAACTGATTGGGAGAAAATTAACTTTGCGATGGAAACAACCACACGCTTATAGTTGTATGACATTTTCACAGGAAATTACACTTGAAAAGGTGAAAAACATTCCAACCCAAAGGCTTATTACTAATCACATCTCAAGTCACTTGATTTCTTTTTGTTTACTATGAAATGGTCTAAATGGCTTTGTTTAGACAGCAGGCCTTATTGCTGAAATTGGATTTGTCTTTCAAATACGGTCATTTTGTGAAACTGTCCTCACAAAAAAAGTGCCCTTATTGTATTTGTGTGTTTAGACAAGCTACTTGGTACTTGGTTCTTTAAATGAAATGATGATGTAAGTCAATGCTGTCTTGCCTGGTGAGTTACGAAAAAAAGCTATTGTCAAGACAAAAATAATCTGATATGACCAGACAGTAACAAGTAAAAGGCCATCTATCGGATAGTTAGCAGATTTAGGAAAACATACAAATATGGTCCAAATTGGAATGGAAAATTCCATGTGATTATTTTCTGTTTAGACTATTTTAGAAAATATCAAGATACATATGAGATGTGAAAAAATCTGATTCACTTCAAATGTCCTGTCTAAACAAAGACAATGAAAGCTTTATTTTTGCACCATTCGAAAATAGAGAGAAAGAAAGAGAGAGAGAGAGAGAGAGAGAGAGAGAGAGAGAGAGAGAGAGAGAGAGAGAGAGAGAGAGAGAGAGAGAGAGAGAGAGAGAGAGAGAGAGAGAGAGAGAGAGAGAGAGAGAGAGAGAGAGAGAGAGAGAGAGAGAGAGAGAAAGAGACAGAGACAGAGCGAGAAATGGTGCTGGAGTGGATGAAAGATGAAATAAGGCAATGAGTGAGTGATGCTCCATACCTGCAGACTGACTCTGTCCTCAGACTCTGATGGTGTGAGCACTGTGAAGTCAGACAGAGAGAGAGAGAGAGAGAGAGAGAGAGAAAGAGAGAGAGAGAGAGCGAGATCACATCACTCAAGAAAATCACAACATGAATAAAAAAAACGCTCTCTCCACACACGCACACCATGGCAAACACACGCGCACACACATTCTATAGTCTACGTAAACGAGCACTTCGTGCATGTGCACACGCTTTCGATGTACACTGACTCCAGCTTGTCTCATTAGCGGAGCCCTGTCTCCATAATTGATGGGTTTAAAGAGCACCGGATGATAGGAATGTTTCAGTAAACGGGACAGAGGCGACAGCGCGCGCTGTCATCGGCTGTTTGTGACGCAGCCTGAGAGATGGGCAGTGCCCTGACCTTAGATCTGTGCGCTTTTGTAATAACAGGACTAATTGGCTCCCTGACTTCCTGCTGTAATGATCTCCCCTGAGGCCTGCCGGGCAGCCTCGCCTCACACTTCAGGAGCTGCACCACAGCGCAGTAAATAATGTCCGCGCAGTCCTCTCTGCAGCGTATGACTAAAACGAGCCACGGGGCGGTAGCTGCGGTGTCCTGGCGTTGCTTCGATGGGGAGGGTTGAGGGTTTGGGATAGAGTGAGGGTCAGAGAGACAGCGGGGCTCGGAGCTGGGAGGCTCGCCGTGCGTTTGCAGGGGCCACCTACCCTCCGTCGTCTCCTGGACTTTCTCCTCCTCTGCAGGAGGCTGGCTCTCCACCTTCTCCTCGCCTCCCTCGCCCTGCAGAGGACAGCGAACGAAGGGGCAGAAAAGCAGATGTTAAAAAAAGAGAAAGAAGGAGTGTGACGCTTGAGTGTAAAGTTCTGCGGTTGACCGAAAACACGACGTGCTGCGGTGACCCGACCCCGCCCCCCCATTGACGAGGCCTGCTTACCATGCTGCGGGTGGGCGACTCAGAGATGCTGCCAATACTGGTGCGGCTCATCTGTGCCAGGGACGTCCCGTAGCGCAGGGCCTCGTACACCGGGTCCACACGCCCTTTCCCAGCAGACTCTATACAAGCATACACACACACACACACACACACACACAAAGGAAGGATCTTTTACCACCATGGAGTTTAACATGTCCCAAGCGCTCTAAAAAGTCTCAGGAAGTAGCACCCACAGAACAGACGGGCATTATTTTAATTTCTCCCCCGACTGGGCACGTGCGAGGGGGCAGGAGGAAGGTGCTGCACCGGACAGCGTGTGCAACGCAGCGCAGCAGCAGAGGACCGTGACACAGTACGGGCTCGGGCCTGTTCCCCTGCACCCTCACGAGGATGCATGAATCGCTTAAGGGTGCGCCAGGAGACAGAGGAAGTGCCGGCTGACCCAGACACCTCAGTGCCACCTGCTGAATTAGTGTGGGGAACCTCTGCCCTGTTCTGGGATGTGTAATCACGGAAGACAGATGAGTTCCAGAAGCAAAACAAGAGCCACATGAATAATGGAGAGGCTGTCAGTGCGGAGGCCGGGGTAATTGTTTCCCCGAAGGAGGACAGGATCTGACACGGGCAGACGGGACGCGAGTGACGTAGGCAGACCCGCCATCGCAAAGGTTTTCTGGAAGAGGGACGCCGGCTCGGCGGTCTTACCTATGTTGGCGGGAGCCTCCTTAACGACCCCGAGCTGCTCGTTAACAAGCAACGGGGAGCTGAAGTTCCGTTTGAAGGCTCCGGACTGAGAAGAATAGGGAGGAAGGAAAAGAAAAGAAAAGACAGATTGTGAATACCTGCTTAAGTCAGCCATCTCCTCTCTGTTCTATCAAATTTTAAACTCCATTTGATCTGTGTGGCATCTCAAGGGTGCGAACCGTCAAGTGGTAATTTTCAAGTGACAGACATTGAGCGCCGTATGAAAAAGGATATTGGGCTTCCAGGTAATATTTATGCAAATACTAATCTGGCCCAGCCACTCCATGGCCAGAGATTGGTTGTCACCACAGTGGTTGTCAGGGAGATAAGCAAAGGCAGTTGTATTCACTGAGCTGAAGTGCTTCATTGCCAATATAAGATCACTGGACACAATTACTCAAACAAGCATATTGACAATTTAACACCACTCAAAATAAAATATTTTAGGCAGTATAGATAAAAACAATAAAACAAAAAAGAAACAACAAAATTTGTCACGTATAATATATCTTTAAAAGCATTGAGAATATTGATATAGGGCATTATGGCTCATTATGTGGGTTTATAACTGTTTACATTGCATTATGGCACCATTGTAAATCCTTATGAATGCATCATAATTGTACTATTGATATGGGCTTCATGGAAAGTGTTACCTAAAAGTTATTATTTTTCACGGAAATAAAAAAAAGTCTAAAATACAAGTTCAAAGGTTATTCGAATTTATCGCCAAAGATTAACTGTATACACAAAGTACCACAACTACTGTACACTATTACCTATATAAAAATGTACAAGCTACAACAACTACTGTACACTATTACCTATATAAAAATGTACAAGCTACCACAACTACTGTACACTATTACCTATATAAAAATGTACAAGCTACCACAACTACTGTATACTATTACCTATATAAAAATGTACAAGCTACCACAACTACTGTACACTATTACCTATATAAAAATGTACAAGCTACAACAACTACTGTACACTATTACCTATATAAAAATGTACAAGCTACAACAACTACTGTACACTATTACCTATATAAAAATGTACAAGCTACCACAACTACTGTACACTATTACCTATATAAAAATGTACAAGCTACAACAACTACTGTACACTATTACCTATATAAAAATGTACAAGCTACAACAACTCAAACTAATCCACGCTGTGTGACTAAGATCGTACTAATGTTTTATACTAATGTTGTACTAAAACGTTAGAGTATTGTTTTACTATTGCAGACTTGTACTTACACTTATGTGGAGGAATGAGTATGAACCCTGTTCATCATTAAAAAAAAACATTAAACAAAGCAAAAATATATCAAAACCTTGCTACTATTCTTAAACACAAACCTTCAAACACCAGTCAAGGACTAAACACGTTTTTTGACGCTTCATGATTTTCCCTTTTGTTTCCCTCAGTTCAATTCTTTAAAGTTGGCTTTCTTAGTCATAGTCTGCACCTCAGTCAAAATAACAGGCTTGTAGCTATTTCCATTGCAGCATTAAAAGCACGTACAGTACACACGGCAGCCATCTCTTTTTTCTGCCACGCGCTATGCTGTACACCTCTGCATTCAGAGTCTGCTCTCATCTCTGCATTCAGAGTCTGCTCTCATCTCTGCATTCAGAGTCTGCTCTCATCTATTTTTGCATCACATTTCCTCCTTTAAGGTATTATGAAGTATTTTTGGAGCATTTGCTGTACTTAACATATACATCTCCTTTTCAGTGTGAAGTCATAAAAACTACATCTTCACAATGCTGTTTATTCTTTACAAACAAAACACACAATGCGTGAGATGAGATTCTTTTTTTAATAGTGTTATTTTACAGTCAAAACTAAATCACAGGTTTGGTGTGTGAAACAGCCCTAGCAAAAAATTTTCTTGCCATTTCCCAAAATCCTACTGTAAATAGAATCCACTGCATATAATCCAACTGTTTGGACATAACAAACAAAACCCATACGCCAGAAAATGACACAAGGTGCTGAAACCAAAATGTAATTAAAACATTATAAAAAAATCACAGACAACAAACAAACAAGACTCACAAGATACATACAAATAAAAGTAGGTGTTGGCTGTGGAACTCCTCTGCTCCCTTCCTCCACTCCCCCACTACCGCTCGCCTCCTACCTCCCTTCCTCCACTCCCCCACTACCGCTCGCCTCCTACCTCCCTTCCTCCACTCCCCCACTACCGCTCGCCTCCTACCTCCCTTCCTCCACTCCCCCACTACCGCTCGCCTCCAACCTCCCTTCCTCCACTCCCCCACTACCGCTCGCCTCCAACCTCCCTTCCTCCACTCCCCCACTACCGCTCGCCTCCAACCTCCCTTCCTCCACTCCCCCACTACCGCTCGCCTCCAACCTCCCTTCCTCCACTCCCCCACTACCGCTCGCCTCCAACCTCCCTTCCTCCACTCCCCCACTACCGCTCGCCTCCTACCTCCCTTCCTCCACTCCCCCACTACCGCTCGCCTCCTACCTCCCTTCCTCCACTCCCCCACTACCGCTCGCCTCCTACCTCCCTTCCTCCACTCCCCCACTACCGCTCGCCTCCAACCTCCCTTCCTCCACTCCCCCACTACCGCTCGCCTCCAACCTCCCTTCCTCCACTCCCCCACTACCGCTCGCCTCCAACCTCCCTTCCTCCACTCCCCCACTACCGCTCGCCTCCAACCTCCCTTCCTCCACTCCCCCACTACCGCTCGCCTCCAACCTCCCTTCCTCCACTCCCCCACTACCGCTCGCCTCCTACCTCCCTTCCTCCACTCCCCCACTACGCTCGCCTCCTACCTCCCTTCCTCCACTCCCCCACTACCGCTCGCCTCCTACCTCCCTTCCTCCACTCCCCCACTACCGCTCGCCTCCTACCTCCCTTCCTCCACTCCCCCACTACCGCTCGCCTCCTACCTCCCTTCCTCCACTCCCCCACTACGCTCGCCTCCTACCTCCCTTCCTCCACTCCCCCACTACCGCTCGCCTCCTACCTCCCTTCCTCCACTCCCCCACTACCGCTCGCCTCCTACCTCCCTTCCTCCACTCCCCCACTACCGCTCGCCTCCTACCTCCCTTCCTCCACTCCCCCACTACCGCTCGCCTCCAACCTCCCTTCCTCCACTCCCCCACTACCGCTCGCCTCCAACCTCCCTTCCTCCACTCCCCCACTACCGCTCGCCTCCAACCTCCCTTCCTCCACTCCCCCACTACCGCTCGCCTCCTACCTCCCTTCCTCCACTCCCCCACTACGCTCGCCTCCTACCTCCCTTCCTCCACTCCCCCACTACCGCTCGCCTCCTACCTCCCTTCCTCCACTCCCCCACTACCGCTCGCCTCCTACCTCCCTTCCTCCACTCCCCCACTACCGCTCGCCTCCTACCTCCCTTCCTCCACTCCCCCACTACGCTCGCCTCCTACCTCCCTTCCTCCACTCCCCCACTACCGCTCGCCTCCTACCTCCCTTCCTCCACTCCCCCACTACCGCTCGCCTCCTACCTCCCTTCCTCCACTCCCCCACTACCGCTCGCCTCCTACCTCCCTTCCTCCACTCCCCCACTACCGCTCGCCTCCTACCTCCCTTCCTCCACTCCCCCACTACCGCTCGCCTCCTACCTCCATTCCTCCACTCCCCCACTACCGCTCGCCTCCTACCTCCATTCCTCCACTCCCCCACTACCGCTCGCCTCCTACCTCCCTTCCTCCACTCCCCCACTACCGCTCGCCTCCTACCTCCCTTCCTCCACTCCCCCACTACCGCTCGCCTCCTACCTCCCTTCCTCCACTCCCCCACTACCGCTCGCCTCCTACCTCCCTTCCTCCACTCCCCCACTACCGCTCGCCTCCTACCTCCCTTCCTCCACTCCCCCACTACCGCTCGCCTCCTACCTCCCTTCCTCCACTCCCCCACTACCGCTCGCCTCCTACCTCCCTTCCTCCACTCCCCCACTACCGCTCGCCTCCTACCTCCATTCCTCCACTCCCCCACTACCGCTCGCCTCCTACCTCCATTCCTCCACTCCCCCACTACCGCTCGCCTCCTACCTCCCTTCCTCCACTCCCCCACTACCGCTCGCCTCCTACCTCCCTTCCTCCACTCCCCCACTACGCTCGCCTCCTACCTCCCTTCCTCCACTCCCCCACTACCGCTCGCCTCCTACCTCCCTTCCTCCACTCCCCCACTACCGCTCGCCTCCTACCTCCCTTCCTCCACTCCCCCACTACCGCTCGCCTACCTCCCTTCCTCCACTCCCCCACTACCGCTCACCTCCTACCTCCCTTCCTCCACTCCCCCACAACCGCTCGCCTCCTACCTCCCTTCCTCCACTCCCCCACTACCGCACGCCTCCTACCTCCCTTCCTCCACTCCCCCACTACCGCTCGCCTCCTACCCGGAAGTATGCAGAGGAAATGAGGGAAGGAGACGAGTGGAGGAAAGGCAAGGCAATATCCAAAACTGAACAAAACAGGGGAGCAGAAACAGAAATGTAACAGCTTCAACTGTGAATATAAATTTCAGGTATGAATTGTATTTTTGAGCACTAAATGTCAATATTCCTTTAAAGGTCCCGTGTCATATGATTTTTTGTCAATTTTATATTATTCTACAAGGTCTACCAAACATGTTGGTTAGGTTTTTTAAGGAAAAAACATACTGCAATATATTTAAAAATTGAATCCCAACGGCAGGTAGTGGTCATACGGAAACCGGTCCCATTGCGATATGTTACTGGGTTGGGTACCCAACCAGGCAGCTTGGCTAGAGAGCTGTAAAACCCTTACTATTGTAGCTGATTATACTTGTAGCCGGAAAGATTAAAAGTGCCCTGACACAGCACATTTAACATGGGCAGTTTTGCTAGTTATGTTTGAAATATCTGCTTGCTCGTAGCAAACTATAGGCTACTCTGGGGAGATAGACGCTAACGAAAGAAAAGGCTGCTGTTACCCTATACCCTCTTCTTTTGAGAATAGGAGGTAGAACAAACTCCAATTTTTTTTTTTTTTTTAGAACAAACTCCAATTTCTAGGTCATGGGACCTTTAATGAAATCGATCACTTTTGGCACAGAATTGGATCTTTTGGAAGGGCGTGCAGTGATCTAACAGCCCAACAGCCAGAAATAGAACATGTTTAATGGGCCATCGCTAGCTATGTAGGTTAAACTCGTGAATTTAACCACCATAACTTAATGTGCAATGTTCTAGTGCAGCGATATGAACGCACACACTCACTCTGCTCTGAATGCCAACCAGGGCAGTCGCAAGTACCAGGGCAAGGCAGGCGGGATATGCAAATAGGTTACCAATGATTGGTGTATTAAAATGACCCCCATTTCGTCGTAGAAAAGGCTAACTATTCTAAATGGCTTGTAAAAGAGAGAGGGGTGTCCATTACTGGTTCATAAAAATGACTAAATGCACCTAATTTGTTTCATTACTGTCTCAGTAGTCCTGAGTGCACAAACATGAAATCATGCAGGGAAACAATTTGGGATCTAAAATGTCATCTTTCTAATTGAAATATTTTCGCTATACATTCTGTTTACAGAACATTTTGAAATTTACCAATTTTTGTTGGCAGACAGGTCGGGCACATTGTGAATGGCTCTTTTAAAACCAAGCACTTTTTCACTATGGGCTGATAATTGAGTTTGATGCCAGAGAATAAGCTAATTATTCACTCAACCTGGATGATTCAGCAATGAAATAAACTGAGACTCTGGGCCAAGACTCCTCCCTGGCTCCCTATGTGTGACTCTCCGTCGCAGCTGTTCCAATGAGCCGTACTACAGGTATAGTCCCTGCTACGTCTCTCCCTTCTACCAACAGTCTACATCCCTGAAGCCTTCCGGGAAATTCCCATACACAAGCACGGAGCTCAGCGATTGGAGGAAGGTTATCTCCAGCAGCGCATCCTTGTTTCTGTGGGCGGCACATACGCGAAGATTTGTTATGCTCTGGACGTACTGTATTCATCTTCTTTTAATCTGCGAACAAGTCTCAGCTTGGTGTTTTATGGTCCTTCCTGACCCGTACAATTAAGCGTCCGGAGCTTCACCTTCTTCTTCTCTTATCTGAGCAATTGAAGCCGAGGGCGCCGGACCCTCTCCAAAGTCAAAAGGACAGCAGGGGGACATTGACGAGGCGCCATTAGCATTGCCGTATGCGCTCTCTCTGCGATTGTTTTACAGGAAGTCAGGGCGAGAGCGTTCAGAGCTCACTTCCCTTCTGCCCTGCAGGTGCTCACCTGGGGAAACCTGGTCGCCTCCGGGACGGGTCCGGAAAAGGTCGCCGCGCGAAATGAGGCTTGTCCTTTGCACCGTGGGTGTCAGATTATACAATTTACCGGATGAGTTCCTCTCGCCGTGGGCCTTGGAACTTGCGACAGTTTTCAGCCACGGTTCAAGTATAACGCGTTTGGTTCCCTAATGGCACACGGTACCTACCTACCGTGTAACGCAAAGCCATGCCCTGTAAAAGGGGCATCGATTATTTAAATCTGAGGGATTCGTGGAATGGGTTTAGGTGCCATTTCCATTAAAGTCTGCTTTTATGTGGCTTTATGACTCAGCGAGCTCAGAACTAAGGGATAACTGCTCGCACTGTTTGTTCCTCTTTTCACCGGGACTGAACGGTACCTATCTCACCAATAATGGGGGAAAGTCAATAAATGAGAATCTCTCCCGTTTCTATCTGTTCCTGACAACTCTCCAACAGGAGCGAGAGACCCGCGCTACTGAGTTATTACAGTAATTTCGCTGGTCATTACTTCCCTTGGCCTGGCTCGCCTGTTACACAGCCTCGCAAGTTTTGAGGATACGTGGAGGAGGGGACGATAATTCCTGCTCGCTAAGGCTGAGCACTGTCAGCGCAGGGACCGGCTGAGAAACCTCGGCTGGCCGTCCATCTCAGAGGCTGAGGGAAGAGACTGGCTCAGCGGCGGATCAGGGGCGTGTCCACGCCTCTTAATGGACCATCCCTGAGGTAAACCAGGTACGCAAAGCTACACGCAATCGATGGTTCAGACGAATTGATTACGAACCGAAAAGGAGCGAGGAGCTGTAATCCTGCCTTTGGTAGCCCCTCCCTCTGTTCTCTGAGGTGGGGCTCCGCCCAATGCTCTGCATCACTGCTCAACTGGAGTGCCCCTACATTTCACACTCACAGCTTCAGAAAGACTACCCAAATCTGCTTTGCATTCAACATCCTCATTGTGTAGAATTGAGGTGGCAAAACGCACAGGTACACAGAAAAGAAGCGTGCAATTACGTGAGTACGCTGAGCACCGCGGCGCTGGGTTGTGCGGTGCGTGCGACTGTGAGGCAACCATGAGTTGACAGAGAGGCGACCGTGAGTGACGGATGTAGGGCTGCTGCAGCGGGGGCGGAGCCACAAATGAGCTCTCGCACAAGGAAGTTCACACCGAATCAGGCGTTGGCGCCTGGTTGGAGAGAGATATGGATTTTCCAGCTGACTGAATGGGAGAGGAGGGGAGCGTGTGACGAAGCGAGGGAGAATAAAGAGGCCGTCGGTGGAGATACAGGCCTCTCCCTGGAGGTCTCCTGTCTCTTTGTTCCCACCGCTGTGCACCATTTCCAGCTCATCTCTCTCATGTTCTCTCTCTTCCCTTCTCTCTCTCCCTCTCTCTTTATATCCACTTCCCTTCTATCCTATTCAACTTTCTCCCCAGTCCACTCAGCCTTCGTAGACAGGCCCCACTCCTTTCAAAAGCCTTTTGACACCATAGCTAAGTATTGGCTGCCCCTCACTTCCCTAAAACAATATAAACATAATAACTGTTAAACATTCCAGAGCTCTGGTTGTTACACAAATCATTTCTGTGTTTTTATTAAAGGGGAATTCCACCCAAAAACAACATTAATCTTATTGAACAGATCAAGACACAACTAATTAAAGACTAAAAAGTCTTTATTTGTGCCTGGCCAAAAATAAATCTTTGAATATAAAGTTGAAAATTTGGTTTGGCTAGCAACGGTGCACGTGATCCAAGCTAGCTGTTACGTTTTTCACAATGCAGAAGACACAGGCTGCGTCCCAATATCAAAGAGTGTAAAAGGACAAGAGGGCAAGCTCCGGCAAAAATGAATCAAAGTCTATAGAGTACTCAAGTACTCGAGTACTCAACTGACTATGTCACGCTGGTTTCGGAAGTAAATTCCCCATTCATTTAGAGTGTAGACATGATTATGTCTTACCATCAATTTCCCGGATTGTTCAATATAACGCCCGTTTGCAAAGTATGACATTTTTCTGAACCAGCATTGAGTATATTTTACTTTTTTTTTGAACATACCAGTGCTGGCACTGTTTAAAAACTCCACGTCCCATAATTCCCTACGAACGTGTAGCCTTGTCTCCAGACGTTGTCATATAACGTTAGCCAGCAGTAGCACACAGCTCCGTTTTTAAACAATTTTTTCTAACATTAGCTAGCTAGCTTGAAGGACTAATTACATTACATTGGACTACAAGTCAAACTACATTCATTCATGCATTACTTTAAAAAATAAAAATTGGAACATGCGATATATGGAATATATCCTTGTACCACACAGGCTAATCTAGGAACGTTTCGGTTCATTCTATAAATCAGATTTCAAGAAATAGTCGATAGTCTCCGTAGCCCATTCTCTTCCATAGGGAATTTACTTCCGAAACCAGACTCTGCCCACGACTGATGTACTCACTTGAGTACTCTATAAGAAAATCTGCTACAGTTTTTTCAAGTGGGCGTGTAAATTACATAGAAAGTAGGCGGAGTCAGCAAGGTCACTGTTCTGAATAAGGATGGTTCTGTGGTAGGGACGCATCATAAATCAAGCTAGCTATTATTGCTATTTTATTATAATGTCAGAAAATTACATTGATAGGCTACGTTATTTCCTAAAGACGTTTTGGCAAACTAAATCAAACAGGACTCGAGTGCTGTCGTTATAGAGTGGAGTATTACCAGATTTCCTACATCTTCCTCTGCCTTGTTGAATCACCCAGTAAGGAACCATGTCAACTAACGTTACATTATGATCCATGACCATTAAGTAGCTAGATTAAAATTAGCTAGCTGACCATAATTGAACGGTTTCGCTCTGAGCATTCAATTACAGAAGCAATGTATTTTTTCTTGGCTAGTGCGTTAGTTGCTGTTAGCAACGGGGCTCTTGGCATGCAACAAATTGGTTTTAAAATGTTTGCCATAGAGTAGGCTATAGTATGCTAACCTTGCATTCATTAATGGAAGGAGGTCAGATATCGGGGTGATAAATGAATCGTTTCCATGTTTTTACCGACATCAGTAAGTTGGAGTTGCACTGGGAAAGTTTTTGCTTTGCTAGCAAACATAGGTAAAACGGCTAACAAGTAGCCTACAGCAATGACGTTTTAACTTTTAATTGTATATGTTTAATATTCTGTATAGACATGTTGGTCAATACAAAAGCATTTCATACTGAAAAATGGGAGGTCGGGGTTGATTTTCCGACATGGAACCGTAGCCTAGCTAAGTGTTACAGACTTCTGGCTGGCTAATGTTTTCACAATACCAAACGTAGATAAATGAAGGGCCGTATTTCCACCGTTTTTCTGGAGACTGAGCTAATGATGGTGGTATTTTCTCAGTATAACTGTTACATTAGTGGCTAACTTGCCAGCGAGTTATGTGGCCTCTCTCGTCTCTTAACTTAGAAACGCTGAAGCGCAGACAGGCACTAGCTACACTAGCAGTAAAATGCCAAGCCTCTTGGCCTCTGCTTCTGTAACGTTATTCAGTGTGACTGCCATTGTCTGACTCCACCCATAAACTGTAAGCGCTCTTGGTCATTGTAGTTCACAGTAAAGCAGGTACCTGCCTGCTACATGCGCAGTAGTTTGGGGCTATATTTCTGCTCTCACTACAGGTAGAAAGTTGGCTGAGAGCTCATTTTCATCAGGAGGAGAGCTACTTTTCTACAAACCAAACATCATATTTAGGTGGAGTTCCCCTTTAAGCACTCGTCTCCTAACATCTAAAAAATCACATTAAGCTGTAAGGAGACAGGAGCGGGATTTCAGGTATGTTTTTTTAATTAAGGCCCCCAGCAGCTTTGCTGTTCTCTCAGAATGATTCATTGGATCCCTCTTTTTTGTTATTTGGTAATTTTCCAGTATTTTCAGTTCTTTCATTGTGACCAATCGCCTCCCTGCACCTCACTATTCCACACTTTGTACTTGTGCTAAGAGACCACAGATCTACAGACAGAATAGCAAATGTATACCCTTTTCACACACAAAACCCGGGTTCCGCAAAGTAAAAAATATGACAATATCGAGAGTCGTTTAATAACCGTGCTGCGTAGAGTAACCCATGTCGCCCCTTTCACACCAAAGCCGAGCCGTGTCTGACCTGAGTAAGTCCCGGGCCGTGAGCAGGGCCGGGTCGACCCATTCACACCAACAGGATTTACTCGGGTCATTGCTTCAGTGTAAAAGGGGGATAAGTGATTTCAGTCAAGGGGCTACTCAGCAATATGCACCATGCAATATGGCTCCATCTGTACCACAAGCGCTAGTTCTGCCTAATGTCATTTAGGCACTGTAGTTTGTGTTGTGTACAGTTCTTGCTATCCAGCTAGTCAGAGCTTTCATTCAGCTAAGCGGCTCTTTCCAGTGTGCCCGCTCCCTAGGAACCATAGCCGTGGCTGGACTCACCTTGCCATTGCAGGGCTGCTGGGATAGCTCAGACGAGCACCACAGATGAGACCCCAGCTTGCAGGCTTTGCAGCGCAGTCCCTGTTTGGAGTTACCTGCAGGGAGAGAGAGCCAGGTTACAATAGATGCTTGAGAGGGAGGGTGGTGTTTTTGCCGTCTTCAATCTGGGAGGATGGAGAAGACAGCAAAGCGTCCATTCTTACGAAAAAGGTCTCACAGGTTCACTGAGATTTACATAGATTACAGACCATGTGCTGGAACAGAGATTACCTTTACACAACGACAATTTACAGTTTAGTCATTTAAATGTGTGAGTGTTTGGCGAGTAGACCCTGTGATGGATTGGTGACCTGTCCAGGGTCCTGCCTTTCATCCACCAAATGTAACAACAACAAATAATCAGAAAACAAATAACTGCATAACCAACTTGTTTATCAGATTTAACGCATTACCTAACATGTCCAAAGTCTGTAGGCTAACTACAGTCATATCAAATGTTCAGCAATGTTTGGTAAAATTAGCCAAAAGGGCGATAGTTAACAAAAACAAAAGTTTCTGCCAAACCTCCATCTTTTAAGTGATCTCAGAGACCCTCCCCAAATCTCTCATGATCTTGGCGTTAAATGGGTTCATCAAGTTGTTATGAACAAGCGCGTCTTCAAACCACAATTACCATATGACATGAATGCAGCATTAGACTCATCGACACAGGTGATTGACAGATGAAAGCCTAAGGGTTGATGGGTGATGTAGTGTATCAGGCAGTGGCAGAGAGACCTACCCACGATCATGTGCTTGCACAGCTGGCAGTGGGTGGGCCGGCGGAAAACGTGCTCCTGGAAGCAGTGCATCTTCAGGGGCCGGAGTTGAGCGGGAGGCTTGGACGACAGCGATGGGGAGGGGCTCAGGGAGGGCGAGTGGGAGCAGAGGGAGGGGTTGGGGCTGAGGGAAGGGGAGAGGGAAGGGGAGCGGTCACCGGTCAATGGGGACTCCAGCAGGAGGGGCGGGGGGTCGGTGATGAAGTCGGGCGGGAGGCGGGCCTCACTGTTGGTCCTCAGGAAGAAGTTCTCCATGCTCTTGCTCCGCATCACAGTTTTGAAAGAGAGAGAGCGCTTGAGACGCTGCAGCTGTAGAGAGACAGGGGAGGGGGGGAGGGGGGTGTCAGGTTTAGGTTTAGAAAATAGAGAACAAAACGCGAAAGATAAGGATACAGAAATGTATCTAGATATAGATACGCCACAGAAGCGGAATTAAACCGCACTAGTAGAAGGGAAACGGAAAAGCGGGAACAAAACTTCCCTAGCACAAGGCTAACACAAAACAACTTCAAATGGAGGCGGAAATTCGCTTAAACAGCGAGAAACTAACAAAAAGAAATGGCCTCACGCACTTATTGATCGGCGTGTATCAGAGGTTGAGAACTGAAAAGAAACGAACAAAATAGCAAGCCTGTAACTACAGCTCTCTTTGTTTTTCTTTTTATAAAACCATATACCGGCTTTCTAGTCCTACTGCAACGTCAATCTAGAAGCACCGGAAAGCGGAAGTCAAGCTCTATTTATAGCCGACGGAAACCAAACACAGGTGTAGGAGATAATGACCTGGAGAGATCCAAACACCGGGACGGAGGAATAAAAAATCCGATAGAGCTTCCGACGACGCCAAACGGAAAACAATGGTAGAAAACAAAAAGAGACAGCCACTACCCATGACAGGGGGGGTTTCAGTCAGCATGAAGCAGCCAGGACACAAAGTACAGTTATATGAGCTTCAAGTGTTATTATAATTACAATGGATACAAGTATGGGAAAATGAACTGTATGATCTACAAGTAAATGGAGTTAAAGTGCATGAGGTCAGACAGAATAGAGACAAAGCTGACAGAAGACCCATTTCTTTTTGCACCATATCCATTATCTCAGCTTACTTAATAAACAGGAAACATTGGGAGCGTTATTGACTTCTAGTGAATTCAATATTTGCTTTAATCAAATTGCTTTCGATATTCATCAAGAGCACTGCACAGATTGGCACAATAATTGCCAATTACATTGCATGGCATTCACTTGAGGGCAGAATAAAGAGTAATATATGAATAAATTATTACATTTACACCGTACTGTCAGCAATCAATCTTAAATAATCCCCACAGTTCTCCATCTGTATGGATTTTTTAAAATGAAATTATACTTCACTGTCATGACTGTCACAGACAATCTGTGATAGGGTTGGAGTATTGTGTAATTGATCCTAAGAGCACAATGACTCCCCCTGCTGCAGTGGAGGTATGGCAACAGGCCGAGATCATGTGGCGACTGTGAGCTGTCCTTGACGCGCTGGATGCTGGATTTGGCATCGATTATGCACATTGGCCCCTTCGTTTGGATCTGGAATTTGCCAGCCCCAGCAAACGCAGGGAGCTCAATGCTTCTGAAAATTCGGATTTGATTACTTTTATTGAGCGTCCCGCTCCCAGCTGACTGACGAATAGATCCACAGAAACACAATGCCTCTGCCCCTCCTTCTTCTGAACGTTTGCCAGTGACCCCTTCCTTCAGCGTTACCACCATGCCGGTAATGATAAAAGATGGGTTTGAGCAGGACGTAATGAGCGGATGAGTAGCGCAGCTACCGCGTCGAACATCGCTGTGATAATCTCCGGGAGGGAGGGAGGGAGGGAGGGTGGGGTTGACAGAAAGTGAAAGGCGCACAATGCGCCGCGCCGACTCGGACGTCCAATTTGGGGAACAAACTTCCCGTTTGTGCCTTCGACGTCTGTTCCGTCCTTGTCTTTCCTCGATTTGTGGCTGGCATTGTACCCGCGCTTCTCGTGAGCGTTAAAAGCATTCGTCCCTCTGTGAAGATCAATTATTTGATTCGGTGCATCGGCGTACGTGTGTGTGCGCGTTTCTGTGATTCGCTTCCACTGACCACTTAGATTGACTCTTCTCTTACACAGCATCTGTGAACACTCACAGGTGTTAACAAGTCCCCCGATTTATTTTACAGACTGCAGTGTGGACCCACGACAGAAACGCATTGTTTTAATGTGGCACCAATTAGCTGAAGTGATAGAACAGCTTTACATACTGATTGCCCATTAACTCCTACCTTAGGTCATGTTTTTCTTCAGAGACTATTAACAGCACCTTTGCATTATCAATTCACTTGTCCCACGGTCAATAATGTAGGCAGTGCTTACGCTGTCATGGTTCGTGGGTTTTTGTTTATTTTCCGTTGCGGTTCTCGTCCTTATTTTCCGATTGAGAATCTATCAGATTTTTTATACGTTCCGTTCCGGGGTTTTGCTTTCCCTCCCTCATTATTGTTTTCACCTGTGCCTCTACCTGCGGGGTATTTAAGTTCCTCACTTCCGCTTCCCCGGTGCTTCTTTGTCATTCGACATTGCATTGAGCCAGGTATAGCCAGGTACTAGTGATATTAAACGCTGTTTATGTTCATGAGGGACTTGCTATTAGCTTTATTTCAGATATAGGTTTTATTCCTCCTGTTAGCGTTCTGTGCTATTTATTTTATTCTTTGCTGTTCTCTCTGAGACAGTTTTTTTTTGTTTGTTTCGTTTTGGTTTCACATCTTTTCGGCCGCCCGAACTTATGTGCCGAGGGTGTTCTTTTCCTTGCTAAGTTTCCCGTTTTGGCTCCAGTATTGAGCTCGGGAGATTTAGTTTGTGTTTCACTCGTATAGTCGAGTTCGCCCTATTTTAGTGGGTTGATTTTCGTTTGGCTGTTTAGCCACAAGGAATTGGTTTCCTGTCTTTTCTTTTTTTGCATTTATTGTTTTACTCCCTTTATTGGTCCTCACTGCGTGAGTGACTTGTTCTGATCATCCCACCGTTGCGTTTGATCATCCGCCACAATAAATCCATTACATACGGTGTGTTCAAATGATCTCGGAAGTCTGAATATTTCCGACTTCCGAGAAGAAAAAACTATTTGAATGCGACCAGATGGTGACGAGCTGATGACAACGATCTCGGAACACCGACTTTCTACTCGGGCGCCCCCCCCTGAGGTCCCCGAGATGACAGAGGTGAGGAAAAATGCATCAGAGGTCAAAGGTAAACAGCTGAGCATCTGTAAACATGGAAAGATCTGGATCTAGAGAGACCCGTTGTGTTGTCTTTCGCCTTCTCTGTTTGTTGTCATCCTCAATCGTTTTTGTATGCGCCTGTAAAACCGTTTTCGCATGTAAAACCTGCGAATGCTGCTCAGAGGCCAGCCAAACAAGCATCAGCTTTCTGCGGGCGTCCATGTTTCTCTGCCCCTGAGCATTTGAACACCTTTACTGCAACGAACGGGACCATCATCACAGCAAACATCACGCACGATCCTCCCGAGTTGGCCACTTGAATACACCATTAGATCTTGCACACTGCACAAAACCCAGCTTTTCCATCACAGTAATCAACTGACACGTTTCTGTGAGGCCATAACAAAACTTTTAAAAAGTGCCCAACATAATTTTTCCTTTTACAGATGGCCTCCTGTTAATGCTTGTGGGCTTTGAGTGAGTATAAAACCACTGGGCCTTTGATTTCTTCAGTGGCCTTCAAAGACCACAATGGAAGCCTGACATATTCTCACTTTCCTATTTATCCATCACACAAATATGCAAGCCACAACCAATTTGTGCATTATGCTCCTATGCGGAACGGATAATGAGAAGAGCTCAAAGGTTTTTGAAAAGGCCTTCGAGAGATGAATAAATTAATATGGTTACAGCTATTTTAATTCTGCTGAATTATTATATTTGGGGCAACAGAAGGATGTACACAGGAGACAAAGCGCAATGATTTTGGTGCATAAACACGAAAAGCCTATTTCACTGCTCATTCAGTTGGATAGATTCAGTTTGGTATTTCTGAAGGTTTTGAACCCATGCATCCCAGCCCCGCCCACCCAGAAATGTGGATATTCTTTGTCTGTAGTGTACCTTATTCCATACAGGCATGAAATTTGAGATTGGTGCATTGGCACAAAGCAAATCAATCATAGCGCACAAAACAAGAGACGTTCAGCACAAGCGGAGGGCTTCAGTAATTATGCCATATTTAATAAGCTTTCCGCAACAAAGGGGTAAAAAATCTGCCTGCAAGCTGCATTAAACTGATCCCTGCTGTTCCTCAAGGCCGAGAATGATTTATTTCAAAGTAAAATCTCTGCATAATTCTGCAGGTCAACGATCTCTGTCTCACTCGTGTCAAATTCGTTCGCTATATGCATATACATCTGTTCGGAATACGTAGTCCTTTCAGAGATTTCAGGAGCAAGCTCATCTGAAAGATGGACATTTCCCCCAAGGCGACCACCTTTCAGCTCTCTCCAGCTTCACGACGGCTTTTTTCGGGGCATAAAAAGGCACCTTGCCAAGCTTTCAAGACCGCGAGGGGCTGGGTGTGTTTTGTGCTGCGGAGAAAAGTGACTGTTTTCCAAGCGCTGTAGGATTGTATTCCGTCTCGCTTTACACCAAAACTGTTCTAGGCGCCCCCCATTCGGACGCAGCATACCGTTCCCTGGCAGTCGCCACTTAATTTCTTACAATTTCTCAATTGCTTAGACACAATTCCTGGAACAACTCACCATTTTCTCAAATCTTCACACACAATTTTTAAAACTCACACCCAACGGTGCACCCAACTTCTGCGTCCCAATTCAGACTTTGCCCTCAGACAACACACACAAGCTGTCAAAAACACAGACTACATGACTGTTTGTTACACACTAGAGGGATTCCTTCAAAACAATGCTCCCAAAATGTTTAGAATAGGTTTTATTTGGAACTTTGTAAAATCACAGCACTGACTATCCGGATAACCCTTTCTCCTGGCGAGAGAGATTCAAAGCAGTACTGTAATTAATACCTCTTACATTAGTGGATAAGGGAATACTACTGTATGCTGTTTTGTATGCTCACACTGACAAAACATGTAAGGAAGAGTCCATGCACAGTAAAATACCCAATTTCCAAAAGCTTTACAGTATTTCCAAATGCAGCAAATGTACAGGTTCCTCAGCATCAGGGTTCTCATCATCTCGTCTCAGGTCTGGGTCAGGCCGTAATATCTCATCAACGTCACACATTATGTTTGCTCTTGCCAGGCAGCGTGGGGAAAAATGCCTTTGTGCACCTTATCCGACCCTGGATAGACTCCACAGACGCATCGCCACAGACGTCCACCATTGCCTCCAGAAGGTTTTGCTGTGCATAGGGGTTGCGGTCACGCACTCTCCACCGCCAAGCTGAGAAGAATTCCTCAATCGGATTCAGAAATGGGAAATATGCCGACCAAAAAAGAACGGTGAACCTGGGGTGGTCATTGAACCAGGCGCGAACCAGAGCAGCCCGATGGAAACTCACGTTATCCCAAATGACAACATGTTGGGCTTGCTCTGGTTGCCCTGGCTCCCCTTCCTGTTGAAGAATGTTACTGTGCAGCTGATATAGAAATTGAAGGAGATGTGCCGTGTTGTATGGACCCGCTATGACATGGCGGTGGAAACGCCACGATTGCTGATGGCTGCACATAGGGTGATGTTGCCTCCCCTCTGGCCAGGAACTTGTATGATGGCACGGTGACCAATGATGTTACGCCCCATTTTACGCCTTTTTGTTAGGTTGAACCCTGCCTCATCGATGAAGATGTACTCATGTGGGTCAGCCATGGCATCCAGCTCAAAGATTCTCTACAGAAGTAAAAAAAACACATTTTACTACAAATACAGTACTGTAGTGTACTACTGTACTGGAATGAAATATTGTGTACTTCAGTTACTGTAACACATTACAGTACTATACAGTACTGTATTGATATGCTGGAGAGATGGGCCATACTCTACACGCTGGACAAATTCTGTACAGTATAGCAATTACCTGCACATATTGGAATCGCTGCTCCTTAACTGCTTGAATTCCTTTCAAAAGGCACATGGTACAGCTGCTTTGTCCTTATGTGGTTCCTCTGAACGATCCGATCAATGGTGGAAATGCTGATGCTGTCAATTCCTTGGAAGACTACCTGGCCTTCAACTATTTGGGTTTGAATTTCCCTCAAACGGATGCCATTATTGGCAATCGCCATATTCGCCAGGGCAGTCTCCTGCTCAGCTGTGAGAAGTCTCCGCCTACCTCCAATAGATGGCCTGCCTCTCAGTTCTGCAAAAATGAACTTTGACCATTACTGTACTGACCTATGTTCATCCACTACTGTGGTACAGTAAAAACTATACTGAGAACAAAGTGGAGATTCAGTCTATATACACTACAACATTACATGTATCACAGTAACAACCAAATTTTCCATTCTGAAAGTACGGACAATGGATGCAACCGTGTAACGGCTTAGGTTGGGCTGCACTAGCTGTCCAGCTTCTCTCATAGTCCTCCCATGTATGAGCCCATGATGAACTAGGGTGGCCCGGATTTCATCTGAGATTACTTGTCTTTGTTGTTGTCGTCCTCGTCCTCTTCCTCTTCCTCTTCCTCTCTGTTGTCTAGCAACTTCGGCATTGTTAGGATCCATTGTTCCAAACCACATGGACATGCCTCTCGGCCCTATTTATTGACCCTGCAATTCTGATTGGTGTGTTAGCAATTTTGAGGCTTAGTGTTTGCACCTGGAGAAAGGTGTGGTCTTTGAGTTTAGGTTGTGATGAATTGAGTTATTTATATTGAGAGCATGTGTTTGCTGAATGAATGAAAGAGTATTTAGCTACTTTTGTGTAAAGTTTTGCAGAAAGAGTTTTGAATATTGAAACATGTGTGGAAACAGGTGAATAGTGTTTTCGGTTATGGGAAATGTGTGTGTGTGTTTTTGGGAATGACGTAAGGGTATGGCTTTTTGTGCTACAGCGTGTTTAAGCAATCGAGAAAAACTGTAAGAACCAGCTTCCTTGCGGAATATCCGATGTCACTTAACGCTGGCGAGGCTGATAACAGACATCGCACTGTTCGTGCGATTTCTTCCACCTGAATCTGGCTTAGAAAGCCCAAAAACAAGCAGCCTTTTCACAGCAGACGGTACGCACCAGACGCCGTGGCCTTGTTCCCTCGCTGTTTGAAGACGAAGAGCCATAGAATGCCTGGCAGAGGGATAAAAATAACTCTACGGGATGCGTAGATAAATGAATGATTAAGGTGGAAGCGGTTCGCTTGACGTTGTTTCTGCAGTATCAAGCGAGGAAATATTGGAGTTGTGAACGCTGCTGCCTCAGGACTCAGGAGTTGATGAAAGAGATACATCTTTCATCAGCGGGGGTTGTAAAAGGCCCGTCTGTCAGAGCGGCGCAAATTATTCACGGACGGTTTCCCTTATTTTGGCCCACCGTTAACTTCATTACCTCTTTATGCAAACAGCATTGCTTCAGCCACTCAACTAACAGAGTCATATGTGTCCAATGAAAATACTCAGCAATACACATAGCCTACCCTCACGCACACAGCTAGAGAGCTCCTGAAGGTTGTGAGCACGAACCCTGCCTGGGGCACTGCAGGTGCACCCTTTAGCGAAATTATTAGCCATCATTGTCCCTGTAAAAAATGTATTAATTTGTAGTCAAACTACAAATTAATGATATGAAACCGAGAGTTATGTCACCTGTCGAAGATAATGACGCCAAAAAGACAATTAAACAACAGAGAATTCTGGTGGTGTCTCACTGCAGCTTTACAATCAGAGCCAGGTGTGCTGTGATGCCCTCACCTACAAATCCCTAAGCTCTGCTGCTGGGGTGTGTACTGCTAGCCCAAAGAGCTCTGTCAGAAATGCATTACAGGTTCCAGAAGACACGCATTCCCAACACCAGCCCCCACAAACACACCTCCCTTATCCCCCTCTCCGTCTCTCTCTCTCTCTCTCCTGAGCGCCACTCTGTTCCAAAATCTCTCATGTTTGGCTGGGGTCCTGCCTTTTCATTACAATATATAATTTTGTATGTCATATTCAATACGTCAACAGGACATGTCTTTCTGGATATGATTGACACCACCCCCCCCCCCCTCTCTCTCTCTGTTTACAGCACTCCTGTAAGAGTTTCTCTTTTACCAGCGCCCACCTCCCCCCTTTCTACATGTACTGCTGATGCAGCATTGTTTTGTGCGCGCCAGCTGTATACACGTGTAGCCTACATTGTAGCCTACATTGCAGTGTTTGCAATACGGCAGGAGTGTGTGTCCTTATATGAACATGAACTGATACTTATTCCAGGGGCAGAACACGCCAGGCTGCTCTCCCCCATCCACTCCTGTGGGTTGCGTGATCCAGAGCCACCTCGTCTTCTAAAACTGATATCTGACATGCTTCCTTCGTACCCTCCTCTCCCCAACTCTCTTGATCTCTCCCAGCGACTCACTCCATAACTGCTCTCAATAGCAATACAATTATGAAAACAATTATATCACAATTACTGTAAATTGCCTTTTTGTTCAAACAGTCTTTCATTATGGGCAATATTAATCGAACACTGCTCCGTGTAAATTATGGGGACATTGTCAGGGGAAGATCATGTTTATTCCTGCAGCGGAAGAGCGACGGTTTCTCACCATCGTGATAAACTATTGAACCAACTACAGCCGTCTTCTAGACCCAGCCCTGCATTTACCTCCCAATATCTTTACCAGTTTCAGAGGTAGGCTTTAGAAGGTCACTCTGAACGATCGCAAACAATGTCGTGTAGGAAAGACCAATATTGACGGCTTGCTTTTCTTCTACGGAGGTAGATGACTATGACTCGTCTGCTCTCAGCACGGGCAGAAAATTCATTAATAGGTCAGCACTGAGCTCTGTGGGTCTGGTAGGAGTGTCAAGCCCTCAGATACAGACAATAACACACACAAACACACACACACACACACACACACACATAATAAGGATATGTAAAATGTAAAATGTAAAAGATTCCATCATGATGTAAGAATGGAAGTATAAATCTAGTATTGGACTATGGGTGGTAAATGTACGGTCCTTGAATTATTGCTTAGGTGCTTGAGTTATATTCCTATAGTCCAGTTAGCCCTTGTTCTTGGACAGTAGTTTGTAAAAATGAAGATAACATACTACAGAGAACAGTTTATGAAGCTGAAATCAAATGGGTAGAAAGAGATGCTCTGTGTGTGTGTGTGTGTGTGTGTGTGTGTGTGAGTGAGAGAGAAAGAGAGATACATACATGCATACACACTTTCCTGCACACACACACACAATAACATGCATACATACACAAAAAATGTTTCATGTTTCTTGCCATGCTTTGTTAATACAAATGCAAATTTTGTCATGCCAATTAAGCACTTTGAATTTGAGAGAGAGCATATACAAGTCTATAGATTGTTACAGAAGGCGTGAGATGTTTTACGATGCTTGATTGCTTTGGCACCGCACATTATATGTGCACGCCTATAAAAATGTTCCCAAAGGGAGCCTCGGATGCAGGGACAAGAAGGCAGCCTGGTGACAGACCGGCGCTAATGAGGACAGCCAGTGCCAAAGTAGCCTCTCGGCGGCTCAGCTCCTTTCTCGTCACATCTGTCCGCTGTTTATCTCCTCATACCTGCCAGGCTCTTACGCCCGCCATTACTACCGAGTCACCACGCACACGCGTCTGTGGATCAGTCACACGTACGGAAAAAGAGAGCATGAGGGAGGGAGGGAGGGAGGGAAGGGAGCAATGCAGAGGCAGGAAAAAAAACAAAGGGCAGCACAACTATCCTTGAACAAAGAGGACCAATACGTTGATTACAAAAGAAATGAGGAATTGGCTAAACAGAACAGGCGCTGAGGTACAGCAATGCAGTTTCACACCTACACCCTTTGGGGAACTACAGCTCCGTTGATGGATGGTCCCATCAATGCATTTTCCCCCCCCGAAACCAAGAAGGTACAAAAACATTTGTGCCCCGGCCCTCTGGGAAAGCGAGAAGGGTGAGGGAAAAAAGCTGATTCTGTTCTTGAGTGTGAAGCTGCGATGCGCCCAGGGGATCGGCGGTGGGGGTGGTTACTCTGAATGAGGTCTTTGCCACCTCATCGGAGCGCAATTTGCCCAAGGGGGCCACTTACAATCGAGACAAATTCTCAGAAAGATACTGAAACTGGATTAAAGAGGAATAGCACTTATATCGCTGGTTGTATTACAGGGTCTACTGGCTCCTCAAGTCTTATCTCCACGCCCTCTCCAAAATGGAGAAGGGGACACTATTGTAATGGATTTTAGTGGCGGATAATCAAACACGAAGGTAAGGGGATCAGAAACAAGTCACTCACGCAGTGAGGACCAATAAAGGGAGTAACAAAATAAATGCAAAGAAAGAAAAGACAGAAAACGAATTCCTTGTGGCTAAACAGCCAAACGAAAATCAACCCACAAAAATAGGGCGAACTCGAAAAACAAGTGAAACACAAACTAAATCTCCCAAGCTCAATACTGGAGCCAAAACGGGAAACTTAGCAAAGAAAATAACACCTTCGGCATATAAGTTCGGAGGGCCGGAAGAGTGTAAAACAAACAAAACAAACACAGAAAACGGAGAGAACAGCAAAGAATAAAATAAATAACACAGAACGCTAACAGAAGGAATAATACCTATACCTGAACTAAAAGCTAATAGCAAGTCCCTTGTGAACATAAACAGCGTTTAATATCACGAGGTCGCTAGTACCCTGCTATACCTGGCTCAATGCAATGTCGAATGACAAACAAGCACTGGGGGAAGCAGAAGTGAGAAACTTAAATACCCCGCAGGTAGAGGCACAGGTGAAAACAATGATGAGGGAAAGCAAAACCCCGGAACGGAACGTGGAAAAAATCAGATAGATTCTCAATCGGAAAATAAGGACGAGAAACCGCAACGGAAAATAAAATAAAAACCCACGAACCATGAGAAATATGGCCTATGAGAAATGACACAAGACGCTCAGTAAGCACCTGCGTCCTGATCTCCACTGCTCCTCCGAGACGTCAAAGGGCTTCTGGCGGGCGCGTAAAGCATCTGTTACCTGATTGAACTATAAATTCTCCCAGCAGTTCTAATAAAAAATGTGGATCTTTTTCAATGCATCTAACTGGGAAGGGCAACCAGTAAAAGCCATTTTTATACGTCTGATTCTTCCCTTTAAAAACCCTGTCTTCGTCTTATTTTTGCAATAATGTGGGGCTTTTATTCTTGTGGCTGTCGTGTGTGTGTGTGTGTACATATGTTTGTGTGTGTGTGTGTGTGTGTGTGTGTGTGTCTGTGTGTGTGTGTGTGTGTGAATGAATGAAAGAGGTTACGGAAATTACAAGGCATCACCTGACAGTTTGTCAGAGAGAATGGAGACTGTGAGGACACAGCAGCTAGATTTTGTGTCCAGGCAAACTACAAGATTATGCAGAGAAAATAGTATACTGGTTTGATTAGAAGTCAATGTGATTTTTCCCAGTCTTATCACAAGTGAGCTATTTTGCTCACAAACCAAGTGAGTCATATTTTCTGTAACAGTTCTTTAGTAATGCATAGCCAGTCAAGAACATATTCTGGTGATGCAAATGTGATAATAAGTCAGTTTTGTGAAAGTATGTTTGACATTTGTTCAGGAGGTTACCTTTAATAATTTGTTCATACTTTAACATTTTCTTACACAATTAAAAAAGACTCTAGCCATCTAGCGAGCTTGCTTAATACCCACACTTTGCTGGAATATTCATATGTTCATTTTGTTCGGTATCTCCATTAAATATCTTGACGGACTACAATGTGACTGCAGCTTGTGGACACTGTTCTCCATGGCTTTTAATTATAGCTTGTATGTTCACTCAGACTTTGGTTTGGCGAACCGCAGGCAGGAGGCAGTGTTACCAACTCTGTTGTTTTTGAAACTGGATTACCAACTGAAAGACCTTATCTCTGTCTTACTATCCCATCTCCACATAACCAGCTCTCTCTCTTTTTTTCTCTCTCAATTTTACTTTCAAAGTGCTTTATTGGCATGACAAATACAGACACTTGTGTTGCCAACGCACGGGTTACACAATAAAACTATATGCAGTATGGATGATTACATTACAGACATTTAGCAGACGCTCTTATCCAGAGCAACTTACACAACTTCTTATTACATTTATCCATTCATACAGCTGGATATATACTGAAGCAATTCAGGTTAAGTACCTTGCTCAAGGGTACAACGGCAGCGTCCTACCTGGGAATCGAACCTGCAACCTTTCGGTTACAAGTCCGGCTCCGTAACCATTATAGTACACTGCCAAGAATTGCCATTGTCACCAAAACAGTCTAACCAGACAGGGTCCCTGTTCTGAGGTCGAGCCAGACACATCAGCTGCTATTGGGCCAGAGACGCATGGAGATATCCAATCAAAAAGCTGTGAATGTAAAACTAAACCACCAATAAAAAACAATGATTGTTTTGACTCCTGTTTGGGGATATAAACCGTCAAAGCCTAAAAAATCTCATATTATCTTATGAGAAGAATGTAGTACGTGCACATCCAGTAAGCTTGGCCAGGTGCAGGGCAAATAAATCACAAAATGACAGAATAAATAAAACGGGCACACCAGCAAAGCCAACTAAAAGGTCTTCCTGAGGCCTGATGAAGACCTGTTTGGTCGAAACTTTGCATCCTGAATAAACCACAAGGGAGCATTTGCTGGTGTGTGGGTATTATTTATTCCTTCGTTATCTTATGAATATGGAATATGAAACATGTTGAGTTCTTTCACTTGCATTCCTCCCTTACACCTTTTCATTAATAGGCACTGTGCTTGTGCAAAAGTTCAGACGGAGATCAGCTGTGCCCATAGATCCCAGCCTATGCCCATAGATCCCAGCCGTGCCCATAGATCCCAGCCGTGCCCATAGATCCCAGCCTATGCCACATCGGACCAATCAGGCATGCAGCGCGAACCAACACATGCATAAAAACACTATGTCATAGATAATGAAATGCTCATAGAAAAAAAACACCACTTTTCCATGAAAAAAATATTCCAGGGCACTCAACTGAATAAATATCTGAAAGACATCACCAGTGCTTATTCGTTTCAACTTCTGAAAAATCCATAACCTTATGAAATCTAGAAACTGTTTTAGTCAAAAAACAAGTAATAAATTGTCGTTTTGATATCCAAAGTTCAACTCAAGTGCAGTTCCAAACACTATTGAGCAGCCTACTGCAGGCCCTGTCTAAATGTATGATAGATTAGTTTGTCTCTTAGAAAGTTGCTCAAAACAAAACAAAAGAAAACAAACACACACAAGGACATGCTGACATCAGCAAAGCACGCGTCATCTCCCAACTGGCCGATATCCACCTGTGTGTGGTTTGCATTAAGTGCAAGTTTTTTACAGCATCTACATCGAAAGACCAAGCGCACGCAAACATGATACGGGGGGTAAACTGACTGCGCAGCCACAGGGCTTGAATCTCACTGGGAGCGTGGTTCCAATCTGTCAGCAAACAGAGCAGTGATCTTGAGAACAACTAAAACAAAAGCTCACACACTGAAAAACAAGTATGCATCTACTCCATTCATATGCATACCACAACTATTAAACAAAAACTATTTTTTTTTAATATGAACATGAACTGACACTTACTCCAGGGGCAGAACACGCCAGGCTGCTCTCCCCCATCCACTTGTTAAAAAAAACAGGTCACACTTTATTTTGAGTGTCCCATGTTGATCTCAACTTGATATCAACTGATTGTTGAGATACAGCAAACAGTCAGTTTATACTTTGCTGAGTGTCAATAGAGTGCTTCTTGAAAAAAGTGTTGAGTGTCAATACAGTGTTTTTTATAACTCACTTGTTTGTGGAGTTTGTGGACAATCACCTGCCATGCAGTTGACTTTAAATTAACACTGAACTGATATTCAATTGATATCAGTTGATATCAAATTGAGTGTCAACATGGGACACTCAAAATAAAGTGTTACCAAAAAACATTCTAATTATTACATTACTGTCACGTCCCGTGCCTCTGTCCTGATTTTCTGGTTTTCCGTTTATATGTATTTTCTGTCTTGGTAGTCTGTCCCGTGTTTTCCCTCTCTCCCTCCATTTTGTGTCTCCGCTTCCCTGCACCTGAATTGTGTTTCCTCAGGTGTTTTCGTCACCTGTTCCTTGTTGTCTCGTTAGTAATCTGGCATATAGTCTCCCCTGTTTTATATTACTCTCCAGTCTTTTTTATCCCTGCCTGTTCCCTGCCTGCACCCTGCCTGCACCCTGCCTGCTCCCTGCCTGCTCCCTGCCTGCTCCCTGTCTGCACCCTGCCTGCACCCTGCCTGCACCCTGCCTGCACCCTGCCTGCTCCCTGCCTACTCCCTGCCTGTTCCCTGCCTGCACCCTGCCTGCACCCTGCCTGCACCCTGCCTGCTCCCTGCCTGCTCCCTGCCTGCACCCTGCCTGCACCCTGCCTGCTCCCTGCCTGCTCCCTGCCTGCTCCCTGCCTGCACCCTGCCTGCACCTCGTTCCTGTGTTTAGTCCTGTGTACCCGCCCAGTTGTGTTCTCCTGCCTGTCCAGCTGGGTCCGGTCCTGCCTGCTCCCGTCCAGCCCAGCTCCGGTTCTCCTGCCTGCCTTGCCCGTCCCTGTCCAGCCCTGCTCCAGCCCTGCTCCTGCCCAGCTCCAGCCCTGCTTCTGCTTTGCCCAAGCCTGTTTCCTGCCTGCCTGCTGCCCTGTGTGGGTAGTCTGGTGTAATAAAGTCTCCCTTGTGGAGTCTTGCATTTGGGTCCAGTCCAATACTCGTAACAATAGTCGTAACAATTACATTGCATTGCAGTCACTTAGCAGGCCCCCTTATCCGTTCCACAGTGACGTACAGCAGTGGAGAACAAAAGTATCTCTGCATTGCTGAAGTAAATTTCACTGCTTAAACACGCCCCACGTTGACTCCACTCATCCTGTTTTCTTAAAAGCAGACTTCATATGCGCCTTTTTCCTTGAAGCACAGCTAACACATTGCACAAGATTACTTTTGCGCAACTGTCTCTCGAGAACATCCGATATTCCACTTATTCATGTCCATGCCTTTATTTTGCAGTTACTTTCTCTCGTCTGTTTTTCTCTCTTCTATTTTCTTTCTGCTTTCCCACTTTAGCTGTTACTCGTCTCCACTTGGAGGCGTGCGTTTGTCGGGCTTCCGTTGTTCTGAGGATGTGCGAATTTAAAATTAACTCTTCCCTTCTGCACTTTCTTTTCAAAAGAGCACTGTGACACCGCTCGAACGACTTGTTATCGAGTTCTAGCCGAGCATTCGATTTGTTTCGGTTTACAAGGGGCGTGGCCTTACCACCTTGAGCCTCTGTGCTGAGGGTTCTTTGACTACCAGCAGTGCTCATGTACACTGGCTGCTGTCTAACATGCTTTTCTCCGAAGATAAACGGTCTGCTTGTTTGCTGCACCGTGTGCTACCTTTTTAACCAGTGGTTCGCTCCTTTTAGCTTTAAAACCACACCATGCACACGTTGCACACAATCAGTCCCTTTCAGCTTTCCCCCTTAACTTACTCATTAAAAATCATTCTCACAATCATTTTAACTCCACAAACAGGACCATTCATTTCATACTTACAGGCTACCATGCATGTAATGCAATGCTGAAAATGATTAGAAATCGTAATTAGAAATTAGAAATCATAATTCATGTTTAGGTTTTTTAAGACAATGCATGACCAAAACGAAAATGCATTTGTGGGAGTTTCTGTCTTCAGTATGGTCTAATATGTGGAAATTAAAGATACTGCACAGTGCATTTTCTTTTTTTTAATTACAGGAAGAAATTAAGTGATCTAATCCCTTCGTTTCCCTCCCTTTCCTGCCCACACGTACATGCTGGCTGGCTCTGGTTCGTCAAATCCTTTCATAGGTGTTGATAGACATGTCATAGAGCGAACAGATTGTTGTGTGTAAGTGAGAGTACTTGCGGCGATAAGGACACACTTGTAAAAAAATACTCATTACTATGGTAATATAATGGCTGGTTGACATCAGAGAAAGGCTTGCTACGTTTATAGTACCCTGGCTTCAGCTACACCTCAATTTGGCCATTCATTTGGTTGCATTTCCATTATATTCCTAAAATAACTCGGCTTCAGCCAAGAACAGATTTAGGATAGGATTGTCCTTTGGTTTTACTGCATTTCTAATGCAAATATTAAGCACTGTTCAAAATACAGGATTATAGAAAATTAATTTGAGAATTAATTTTTGGGAGTCTTATTGTACCAAATTAAGCTGTGCCAACTACATGAAAATTTGAAAAGCTCTTTAATTGCTGCCTTGAATGGGTGGGCAGAATGAATAATATATTCTCCAGTGGTACTGCCGTGCTTGCAGGTGGAGGACTGAGCGACAGAAACGGGCACTATTTAACTCTAATCTGGGGGAGTACGTTTTATCAATCCTCATTGAAGTATTGATGTCTACCGCATGTGCGAATAGTAAACTCTTGCCTTTCCACACGGCACATTTCACACGGGTGTGCTATTGTCGAGCTCTACTAGAATACCGCTATTGTACGACATGCGGTTTCACAAACGACAGTGAGAAAGACGAAGCCCACCTCGGCATGTTCTTTCATTTCTCCTGTGCTGCTTTGCTCATGAAGAACGTGGGATATTATCATTTTAATTGCACTTGGGTTTTTAGTATGCAGGTGACTGTGACAACTCTGTGGGACCTTTCCTTCCCCATTGTTCTGGAAAAGTCTGGACGTTTGCAGAATTATCAGTTTGTCCTTTAATTAATATCTTGCCTGTTCGGCTCTTTCTCCTTCTCCTTTAGGCTGAATGGTGAGATGTTCAAAGGGTGAAATTGACCTTTTTAGACCGATACTTTGCCAATAACATACACACCCTGAATGTGCTTTGTGGCGACACCCAGGAAAGAACAGGAGACAAATGAAACACTTGCCTTCTCTATTAGTGACATCATCACTCTCATTGATTATCGTGCATCATGTTCACAGTAAGACCAAGCAATCACTTGTGTGAACATGCAGCTTATAAGCGATTGCTGGGAAACATATTTAATGGAATACAACGTTATTAGAAGAGTATTTGTGAAAGTATTGTATTGTTCTATTTATTTGTCCTGGTACATATTGTATTTATTGCTTTGCACTTGTTGTGTTCTGTATTGTTAATTGTACTGTACAGCGCTTTGAGCGTGGAAAAAGCGCTTCACAAATAAAATGTATTATTATTATTCATTCATACTTCATTCACATCATTTGTATTCTTTGTATTTTCCAGCTATTTTCTCTTTCACTGCGTATTCAAATTTCTGGCCTGCGGACCGAGCTTTGCTTTTCCTGGCCAACTTGAAAGAATAGAGAATGATGCCTGCACTAAAGCCTTCTGCTGCCACCGTTAAAACCAAGCGAGTAAACAAGGACTAATTCTGCTTCGAAATCAATAGCGGCATCTCCAGTTTACACATTGTAGCTCACAGCCTCGCCATGCCAGCTGGAATCTTACATATCTTACAGGCAGAAACACCTTCCAGACAGCTCTCCTTATTACAGATGAGCCCCCCCCCCACCGTTAGCCAAGACCCCGCCCTCCTCACATGCGTCAGAAGCTCCAGGCATCGCAAACGGGAGTAAACAAACCCCCGGGGGGTACGTGGGGGGGGGCCGGACCAGACTAGAAAGCCAACCTGCTTCCCGCCTGAAGAATTCAATCACGTCCCTGTACTCTCCGAAAACCAAGGAGCAGCGTGCTTAGAGGTCGGGTGTTAGGGCCGTGCTCCGTCTCGCCTTTTCTGCCGTAGATTTACTTCAGTCATTTCATTTATTTTTACACACATTTTAAGCAGACTTTTTTCCAAATTTATCCAACAGTAGTAGTGCAAGTGAAAACAGAAAAGAATCGAAACAACTACAGAAAGAGAAAACAAAGCTCATTCACTACAGCAGCACAGCTCCCCTAATAAATGAACACAATGCAGTTCAGTGAACTGGTAAAAAAATCTCTAATACAATTCTATTCTAACTATTATAAACTTGACTATCTTGAGTACACAGTTCAACAAGAACACAAACCATGAGGTCCCCGCCTCAGCTCTTTAGTGTCTGTACTACTGCCCATTATGTTTCCTGACCAAGCATTAAACTAAAATTATTTGTTTTCTGAACTGAAATAACAAAAAACTGCACTGCATTGTCCCTCTTCCTGACCGTTACAGAAGAAATAGTAGAAGAACGAGCGCAGCCTTGGCTGCGACAGTTTCCTCAGCTGTAGTGCGAGACCACGTTACCTCACCATCACAGGTAACATGATCCTTCCGGGGCTGGTGCCGCAGTGCGTGTGGCTAGCTGCAGGTGCCCGCACACGTACATGCTGGCTGGTGCCGCAGTGCGTGTGGCTAGCTGCAGGTGCCCGCACACGTACATGCTGGCTGGTGCCGCAGTGCGTGTGGCTAGCTGCAGGTGCCCGCACACGTACATGCTGGCTGGTGCCGCAGTGCGTGTGGCTAGCTGCAGGTGCCCGCACACGTACATGCTGGCTGGTTCAGATGATAAAAGGCACATCAAGGATAATCCTTTTTCCATTAAAATACAAATGAAATTGAACAGGGCAGAAGAAAAGTCATACTAAGGGTAAATAAGCACTGAGTCTTCTGTTACATATTTTGGTAACCTATGATGTGCTTGTGTTGAATATGTGAAACTACATATTGCTTAAAATGTAAGTTTACTCTTTTTTTAGAAATGTGCATGACATTCTAGCTACATGTTGTAAACATTAGAAACGTCCATCAAAGACCTGCTCAGTGTGAAGCAGGAGCAGAAAGTCCAGGGGTCAGAAAGTAAAAGTCCTGCCATGTGTTTCTTCCACCCATGAACTCAGCCAGCTGATTTCACTAATTAATCTCCTGGCTGTAGAATAGTGATAATTAGCAAATCCAGGTGATTGGAACAAAATACTGTGTAGGACTTTTACTTTCTGAACCTGTATTTTCCGCCTCTGGTGTTACGCTTTATCTCAGTGGCCAGGTTCCAGGGCACCTGGTTCACAGTCACACCATGGCAGCTCAAAGCCAAATCAAAATGCTCTTTTAGGTTTTTTTCCCTAAATCTTCTGCATGGTAGGTCAGCGGTCCCTCATTATACCACACCAGCAAGCAAGATGCGACCTTGAGATTCTTTTCTCGAGCGATTGCTGAATAAAATTTGTCGGTTAGAAAGTTCCCCGGAAACAAGGCACTCCTTGAAGGCAATGAAAGAACGAAGCTACTGTCAACATAATTTTGTGCAAACTACTGTGGGTTGCGCTGGGTGTGTTGATTGCCGTTTGATTGATTACATACAGAAGTTCTAGTTACCTCTGATTAGTGATTAGGTTATCAGCAGTTAAATTACACGCCATTTGAATGCAAGTATGGTTTCACAAGTTATTTTGAAATCTGTTTAAATCTGCGAAGGTCTTCGTGTCCTTCTGCTGTTTAATAGTTTAACAGTTCAACCTACTATTTCCCTGGCTCAGCTTTCTGTCTGTAGACCCTACAATGATAAGCACAAATATGGGTGGATCAGCATCCAGAATATTCATTCCAATGAAAACAAAAATAGCTAAAATGATAAACCTGGCCACAAAAGAAAATCGGAAATATAACGGAAGAGCAAAGTCATTGTGGTTCTATATTTATTTCAGAGGGCTGGGTGTAGTGTTTCCCACAATCCACCATTTTGGGTTGTGACACGGGCAGAACAGGATGCACAAGTGGAGACAGCTGAACTCTTATGATGCGATTCCTTCAGGTCTCCATTTAAAAGACAAGTGATTGCACGGTGTTCACAAATGCACAAATGTCTCCCGAATGCCTTCGATCGCTTCCGTTCAGTCCTCAGGTTTGGTACGCCCGAGTTCATTTTGAATGGCTAGAAAAGAAATGTGCTTGAGAAAGCACTAATCACGGGTTGTCTGCATTCCACGTTAAGACAAATGTTTCTGTTACTCCAAAGAGCTTGCGCCGTATGAAATAAAGGTTTTTGACATGTTCATCAGTTCTTTTTACAATTGTAATTATTGCAGACAAATCAGAATTTTATTGAAAGTACATAGCCCTATATATGAAGTATGAGACAAAGGTCTTTATACAGTCAGGTCCTGAAGGGTTGTTTCTCCTTACTTATTTTCCTATTGAACTCTATGGAAAAATGAGTCAGGAGAAACAACCCTTAAAGTGATCCATCCATATCTACTGCATATCTGGCAGCAGAGTGATGGTTTGAGGCTCGTTTGATACTTCAGACCCTTGATGACTTACAGCCATTTAGCCACCCATGGGTTCCATACTTTTCCAGTGTAATTTACAGCTAAATCTAGTCCCACCTCCCAATTCCCATAGAGATCCATTCAAATGCAGAGGGCTTATAGTATCCCGTCTAAGAGTACCTGAAAATAATATATCAGGGGTCTTTTGATGTTCTTGGGTCACAGGCATCAGGAAGCCATGAAATGCAAAGGATATGCGACCAAATATGAAATATGCTAACTTTATTATAGGTTATGTTAATTTGTCCAATTACTTTTGGTCCTCTAAAATGGGGGGACTATGTATAGAAATGGCTACAATTGCTACACCGTTCACCCGATATGGACGTAAAAACCCTCAAATTTAAGCTGAAAGTCTGCACTCTAAGACCTTGGATACAGACCACAACACTGCCACACAGGCAGCAGACCTTGGATACAGACCACAACACTGCCACACAGGCAGCAGACCTTGGATACAGACCACAACACTGCCACACAGGCAGCAGACCTTGGATACAGACCACAACACTGCCACACAGGCAGCAGACCTTGAATACAGACCACAACACTGCCACACAGGCAGCAGACCTTGAATACAGACCACAACACTGCCACACAGGCAGCAGACTATGGATACAGACCACAACACTGCCACACAGGCAGCAGACCTTGAATACAGACCACAACACTGCCACACAGGCAGCAGACCTTGAATACAGACCACAACACTGCCACACAGGCAGCAGACCTTGGATACAGGCCACTACACCGTCACACAGGCAGCAGACCTTGAATACAGACCACAACACTGCCACACAGGCAGCAGACCTTGGATACAGACCACAACACTGCCACACAGGCAGCAGACCTTGGATACAGACCACTACACCGTCACACAGGCAGCAGACTATGGATACAGACCACAACACTGCCACACAGGCAGCAGACCTTGGATACAGACCACAACACTGCCACACAGGCAGCAGACCTTGGATACAGACCACAACACTGCCACACAGGCAGCAGACCTTGGATACAGACCACAACACTGCCACACAGGCAGCAGACCTTGGATACAGACCACTACACTGCCACACAGGCAGCAGACCTTGGATACAGACCACTACACCGTCACACAGGCAGCAGACTATGGATACAGACCACTACACTGCCACACAGGCAGCAGACCTTGAATACAGACCACTACACTGCCACACAGGCAGCAGACCTTGAATACAGACCACTACACTGCCACACAGGCAGCAGACCTTGAATACAGACCACTACACTGCCACACAGGCAGCAGACCTTGGATACCTGCCACCTCTGAGAAAGACTGATATCACGTTGAATCAAACTGTAAATATGCGCTTGATTTACATGCATGGCCAAAATGCGCCCTCCCCCCCCCCGCCCTGTCCCACCCCGTCGCTGCTCACCGCAGAATCATGAGCTCAGCGAACCGCCTGTGCACTCTGCATGCTCGCAAGATCCTATCAAAGCAAGCGATTACCACGCACAAATTAGATTCACGTACACGCGCGCTAAAATCAAATACGCCGGCGCCTTATCTATGCGCCCCTGCGAGATCTTAATTGCAGCACTTCCGCGACTCATTTGAAAAGCTCCGACACAGATGAGATTCTCTCATGCCTTTATATCGTGGTAAATCAGTGCACTGATATTAAATTAAAGTCAGCTCATACTTTTAACGGGTTGTCTCAGTTCAGCCAGAGTAAGAGGATTCCTTTTCTCATCCACTGGATTTCCTAATTCACCAAAAGCCAAACCTTTTCAATATAATTTCACCTGAGAAAAGAGGATAGGCTGTGACTTTATATGCAATATATTTCATTACATCTGAGAATATCAAAGTAAGACTAAAACAAGGGCTCACAGTGGCATCAGTGGTCAACCTTACTGGGCTGATAAAGGATCACACTCGGCACTCGTAAGTCGAAAGTCACCTTGGGCTTGTAGAGAATCGGTTGTTTGGACAAAGACAGGCTGCTGCATTTGAGGGAGCAGACCAAGAAAAAGCAGCTGATTTGGAAACAAGAAAAGAAATATAAAAATACTGCAATAAGGTCTGTTGAGAAGCACGCTCTCTCACTTCCATCGATCGATAGGCTTCATTTTCCTTCATGAACAAAATTCAGTACTCAAAGTCAAGAACTTTTTTGTTTGTTTTTTTCAACACCCTCAAAAATATCTGCCTCATTTCAAGAAGACACATTGAACAGCGGGTTTAAACAGTCATAATGGGCAAAGCTAGTTATGGTTCATACTCACACTTGCTCACAAAGGTCCATATGAGTAAGCACCTTTAACAACAATCTTATGCATTAAAGAGCAATTCACCAGAATTCAACATTTCCACAGTGTTGTTCAACGTTGCGTTTAAGAACTCACCTTTCAGATCAAACCGTTCAGAAACCATCGATGACGACTCACATTTGAAGAGCGGACAGAACGCGACCCGTAATTCGAGCGCTAACAGTGCTGACGGTTCATCCAACAATGACATCTGGTAGGCTGCACTCACTTTCTCGGAACCATTTTGTACTTTAATCTTTTTAAACTTTAATCATCACTGGAGATCATTTCAACAGCATTCTTGTTATGAGGATACCTTTGTTTTTGACAGAAGAAGTTATAATAAGAAGATTAATAATCCAAGCCTCTTTCACTTTTGTGTTGGTGTGCATACTTGGTAGACACAGTTACTTTTTTAGAGAAAAGGTGTGGCTGGCAATTGCAGGTTGAAGAGTTGCGGTGGATGTATTTTCTGCAGGGACACCAGCAGCGTGTGAAATTAACACCCGCCACCAGCCAAATGCTGGTAATATTTTCTACTCTAGCAGCCACTTTGGCAGGTACCCAACCAGGTTGTGTCATATTGTAAATGTTAATGTGGCTGGAAGAAGTTGAAAAACGGCTGGTGATTTTTAGAATCCACAGGCCACTCTGGCCAGTGGGATGCCATTTTATGCCCTGGACAATAGATTTGTCCTTATATAAGCACATATACAGCAACTATTATTATTGTGTTAGAAACTTCAACTCCCCAACTAAATAAATGCACAAACTAAACATTCAAGTCAATTTTTTTTAATTTAAATGATTCATACAAAATAGATGACTCATTTTCAGTAGGATCTATATAAGCCCATATCACAAAACAAAGGTCACAAGATGATATATATCACAAATATTAAGCACATATATTGCGATGATCGAGTTGCATTTCACAATTAAAAATATAAACCCACATGCATGCCCGTGTTAACAATCCATAGATGTAAACCAATTTAAATTTGTGATTAAAACAAATGTGGCAAGTAAACATATTAATTTGTTTTGTAGCCAAAACCAATTCAATTGCTGCACTGCCTTCGGTGTGGCCCCAGGTTCCAAATGCCTTTTTACAAATGAATAACAAATCTGCACACGTGCAATTTTATAAACAGATAATGCGTCATCAAAGGTTTTGCATGATTGCTTTGTGAAGGGCACATGGAGGTCATATAAACATTAATGAACCCTCTTATTATGTTCGGGTTCAATATGACCCCATTCAGTCTTTGATGTCTCTTAAGAAACAGTTAACCTTATTTTCCCATCTTATATGACGTTTCCTAATCGGTGGGATTAAACAGTAAACACGCAATAAACATAATGCAGTTTTCAAAAACATAAAAAGAATACATTTTATCTCAGATTTGTTTGTGGGTGATTCTGGGTACTTTCCCATACAGGTTTTAAACTTCACATACGTTCACTTACCTCCGGCTCTAAAATGAGAAGTTTATCACAGATTTTTTAACATTTATGGATTAAAGGCTAGCCAATTTGGAGACATTACGAAGGCGACACACAAAAGTGTCAAAATGTTTCTATTAAAATACTTTTGTGTTGGTTTAAACTGTCTGGGTCAATTTGAAAGGTGTCATAAAATGCAAACATAATTGTTTGGTCTCTGAGGGTTAACCTCACTAGACCATTAAGGGTTAACCTCACTAGACCAATAACCCTGTGCAGACAGTATAGACAAGAAATGTCTGTATTCAACTGCTGGCTCTGGGTAGTAAGTGTTCTAAACATCGATAGAGAACCATATCTATATCTATGGTTCTAAAGCACTGAACCATAATCTACTAAATCAAACCCTCATCATTACCCAAACATTTTTATGAAAATAGGTGAAAATAACCCACAGTCATAGCATACTGCCACCGTCTTGCTCTCTGGTTGCTGCTTTCACAGTTTAAGCTGTGGAAATTTCTGCACTGAAGACATAATTTGAGGTGCTGGCTTCGTGAGAAATATTTGTGCAGCGGAGTGTTTCAGTAAGCAGTTGCCATCTTTTGCTGTGATTATCATCTGTATCAGAGGACAATGTTTGTTGACAGAAAGTATATTTAAAATAAAATAAACCCACAGTCCCCAGAGCAACATTTTAGCCTTTCCCATTGTGGCACTTGACTTGGACTGTGAAACAGTGAGACTCCCCCCCCCAGAGAAAATCCTTTCAATATAAGATGTGAAGCTGGAAAACCTCCAATCTGCCCAATAAAATCACATAGTTTGCACTTTATTGCCTGTTGTTGACAGCCTGTAATGACTAATCAGCTGGAATGTGATGACTGCCCTGCTTCGAGTATCACAAAGCAGTGAATGTACGGATAACGCTATCCAGTCTGCCGCTATCGCTCCTCCATGGGACGCTAGCATTGAACAAACTTTAATTAAAGGGATAGTTCAGCTTCTGGGGCTTTTAAATATTATTTCAGGTTGAGTGTGTGTTTTCCATTGACCCAGGTAGTCGTGAGGTTTCATGAAGGATATTTTCTATATTACGTTTCTAACAACCTACCGCCTTTACAATGGCAGGTATAGGCCATTCGAGGGATCCTGGTCTAAAGCAATAAAATACACTTCAAGTAACTCCAAAGCAGCTTGTACAGTGGTGTACAATTATAAACATACGTATCATTTTTTTAAATTTTGCAGATCTCAGGTTCCATGCGCCATGCATACAACCTCTGGAGGCATAACGTCACTGTAAGGCTATAGTGTTTCCTCCGAGTGTTTCCTTAGTGTTTGCCTAAAGCAAAAATTGACTGTAGCACAAATCCTAGCCATAGCTTCTGAACATAACCAAAATCCTGCCTGGACCTTAACACTAACCATAGTCCTAACCCTAACTCTAGTTCCAGCCATAGAAATACATATGATTATAAGACTTCCCACAAGAAGAGGAAAAAAGGAGTCATTTTAAAAATACAAAATACATGAAGGAAATAGGAGGTCACGTCTTGACCTGGCTATATGTATCCTGCAGCCTCTCACTCTGAACTTCCCTTTCCATATGTACCTCATCTAACGGTGTTTATGGAAAACATCCAAATATGTATGCAGCGATTGTTCTAGATAACTACTTCTGCTGGCGGCCCCTCCCGTGAACCAGGATGCATTTTTTTTTTAAGCTGGGTGACGTCAGAACGTTGCCCTGCAGACTTATAGGAGCTGACACAGCAGTACCAACTTTGCTTAATTTATTTTTCTAGAATCGTTCAGAACATTATTCAAATAGTGACCAGACAGGGATTTTATACGATCAAACTGTCATCTGAAAAGAGCACCAAAAATTCCCTGTCCTCTGTTGTTCGGTGTGGCAGGGACACTGAGCCGGTGGTCGTTGGATTTATGCATAGGTCATCTAAATGTGGCTAGAATAGACACATTTAACCATTCAGACGTGGTTGTTCTTACCGACTGCTTCAGTCGTAGGCTAGTGTAATGCCCCTCCCGTGTAAAAAAAATCACGTGACTCCAGCACAGTGGAAACTATGTTACCAGTGCGTGTGGGACTGAACAACACATAGCCTACAGCATAATAGTGTCCATTTACGCATAGAGATTATGAAGTTTTTCATTCTCAGCGTAAATTGCAGAATCATAGTCTACACAGAAAAAATGGTGTAACACCCTAAGGTGTTAAATGTACACCAGCAGTGTTAGATTCACACCGGCATTTTTGCTATGATAATTAAACTAAATTATAAAAAACGGGCTTAATTATAGCTTAATATCTGGTCTAAAACACAAGTAGCCTATAAAACCCCTGTTTTCTCAGAGCAGCGAACATGGTGGGGAAAATCACTGTGGCAAATTAGATGCTGAGGTGCCCTGTAAAGACAAACTCAATTGACGTCTCTGTAGACTTACATCAGGGATCACACCCTCCGACTCCAGTTGTTACTGTATCATTAGGCTATGCCCCGCATACTATAGCCTATACTTAGCGCAGAAATTGTTCACCCAGCATTTCTAATAAGCACTAATTTGTGGGTATCATGATGAGTAACAAGCGAACAGTGTTAGCCCTGTCTTTAGTACGCAGGGCATAATCCGCATTTAATAAATGGTTCACATTTTACTAAATGTATATTTAGCCCAGGAAAATCAATTTAAGCTTATGAAATCATAAATCTTAAAATGGCTTTCTACAGTTGCCTACTGTGGGGACTGGTCGAAGCTTCTAGTTTCTGATGACATGATAAGCCACTCAGATAATACAAAAATACTTTATTTTCCCTTTTTGTCACTTTGGCTGACAGGGAAAATAGGCCTAGCCTACAGAGAAGATCTCACTCTGACACAAACGGAACTTGCAAAAAGCATATATTTTTTTACTGTTGTTATTATCAATATAAGACATCGAGCTGTTCTTGCAGGCTATAGTTATTTTATATAGGCCTAACCGTATTGTTTTTTTTCTGTCCAAATAGCATAATTAGCATATAGGAGGCTCGTCGGGCCATAGCTAATGAGGTAGTAGTTATCAATACCAATTGGTATTGATAAGCTACTACCTGATTTAAGAACATACAGGCTTTCAAAAAAAAAAAAGTATAAGCCATTTTCCGCAATACAATGACCTCATAGCTACAATAACCGAGAAAAACACCCAAATAGGCTACAACGATTTATACTTGCTTTCCGTGTGTATTCTTCTAGTCGTACAATGTACCCGGGTTGCTAATTCACGGAACTTTTACTCTTCCATTCATAGTTTAGCTTTCGTTAAACAACGTCTAGCTTAACCTATAGGCTACGGCACGGACCCGCACTTACACGTCAAACACGCCAGTACCGACCTAGTTACTTATCACTGGCCAATACATCACATAGGCGGCTACTGTATGACTACTCAGCTGTCACTTGTGTGGCATATAGGCTAGCAGTATTGAAGTAGGCTGCAATAGAGGTGAGGATCAGGTGCGGCAGAGAGGAGAGCGGGTAGGTCGCTTACCTTGGACTCGGGCTGTACGGACATTGTCCCAGGCGACCGCTGGAAGCCCCGGTTCTGCGGCTCATTCTCCTTTTCGTTGTTTTCCGTCATTTTTTACTTTTGCCAGGACGAATAGTACAACTTGTCTGGTGCAAGAGAGGGTTTGTGACCAAAATGAGATTTCGCTGTATTTCCACTTTGTCTCCACTTGGCATTATAATGTATAGCTACATTTGCGTTTTCCCAGTTTCCTTATTCACAGTGAAATAAGTCCGTTAATAAATAGGCTTTTGTGGCGATATTAACACTGAACTGTGTGCTTGAAAAGCAGGAAAAAGCGAATGATTCGATTGTCTAACGAAAGGTAACACTGTCTGCAAAACAATCACTTCTTCTTCACTTGTATTTTTTCAGGCTACGCCGCCACAAACGACTACAACACAATCGGAATATCGTCTGATTCAAAAAGATCAAAGCAACTGCCTTTTTGATGAAAACAAAAATCTAAAACAAACTGTAACCTAATATTTTTTCGCACCCCTAATGAACCGATAATTTTTCAGTGATCCCGACTGGCACGAACAAGTCTTTAGAATTTGCAGCCGACTTGATTCTGTCTGTCGCTCCTTTACAGGTGATGCGCTGGAGTAGCTACCAATATAGCGGATCTGCAGTCACTTGCGCGCCTTTGCAAGGAGTTTGATTCGATAGAAGGTCAGAATATGCGTTCTTGAACGCCCAGATTGCCTGATTGGAGCAGGCTTCCGTTGGGACGTTATTTGTGACGTCGTTCTAAGATAAGATTGGCTGAGGTGGGAAGACGTTAGAACTGGGTGGGGCAGAAGCGCAGGTATGTGTTTCGTTGGGAATTTAAGGTGGAATGGTTTAGAACGTTCATAAATCGGTTTGTTTCTAAAATTCTGTTTCTATTATGCTTGCTGTGCATTCTAAGCTACTGTTTAAATGAACTGACGTGTCAAATATAGACGGTATAGATTTGCAGTTGGCAGAATATAGTGTCAGAAAAGAGACAATTTGGTTAACAATGGTTAAACAGCGTGGTGTTCAAGTTGGCTACTCATGCGTTTCAGCACCGGAGATCTGGACAGAGCTTTTGTTTCTTGTCTCGGGTGGAAGTTAATTTTAGAAACGCCAGTCTTAAGAAATTACAAGTCTGCAACCAGAGCCGAATTTCGTTTCAGTCCTTTGTCGTGAGACAAATAATTTCCCGTCGTGCTGGCACCCTGGAAGTCGCAAAACTTAGAAGCAAAAGGATTCAACTGAACAGCACCCGTCTCGCACGTAATCGCATCCCCCGCTCCGAGGGGTTCTTTAAATATGCGCCCCGTGACTCAATTCTGCACTAAGTATAGAAGCCATTGAATAGAACACAGGGTAGGATAGAATCACTTTATCCACGCGTAAGATCCGAATGCACTTAATTTATACCGGAGAGGCAATACAACCACAAAGTAATGACACAAGCAGTTAAATAGCTAGCTATTTCTTATCTTATAGTGATATTCTTGCTCATTGACTCATTGGCACATATATTTCGACCGTATTCGTGATTATTATTTTTTTATTAATAATTCGGCATGTGGAAAGCCGGCGGAAATAAATGGATGGCGATTGTGCTGTAGCAGGCGAACTTTCATTCATCTTCTGGGCCTGATATGAGGGAAGCTCAATTTTCTCCTCCTTTTGATAGACAGATATCATCAATATAGTTGCTCAGATGGAGAAGCATCTATACATCTTGACAACAATAACAAATAATCATTATGTCTATAGTAATGATTGTGGGGTGCTATAATTTGCATTCCTATGAAAGCAGACTGAACCAAATGAAGATTTAAAGCAGGAATAATTCATATTCACATGTTTTAATTTAATGAAATCATAACAGGAAAGACAAATACCCAATTTTTAATACAAAGACAGACTTAATTTAATTAAAGCAGACAAAATGTTTTGTCTCGCTAATCTGCTGCTGAGTATATTGTGCAAGCTGTCCTTATTTGAATCCAAATAACCTTGTGAAGTGGGCAGCATTACTGTGCGTAAAGTCTGCCAGGGGTACTGGCGTAATATATTGAATAATGACGCACATCGTGAAAATCATGCATTTTTAGCAAGCCACACTTTGCACATTTGGACATGTTTGCACACACATGCACTGACACAGATGCATGATCTTTTCATGCTACATGCATGGAAGGACACATACACACATACTCGCATACACACACTCAAAGAAGGTTTCGCTTGCCGGTGGGTTTTCTTTGCGCTGAGCTCCTGAATTACCACAGATCACAAAATAACGTCAACTTCCTGAATGTTGTTGACTTTCAACATCTTCCAACAAAGCCCTTGGGGGCTACTTTGTGTGCCAGTGGGAAACTGCCGTGATTTTTGACTGAGAGAAAATAAGTTTCATTTTCGCTGACATGGGCAATGATCGCGAAGCCGCAAGGAGCGCTGCAAACCAAACCCATCTGTGAATTTAGAGGAGCCAGGACCAGTTTCACAACCACATTTCAACATCAGGGATGTTCCATAATTTGTTGCAGTTTGTTGCAGATATTGTGTTCACCTATAAAGTATATAAATGTGATTATATAATAGCAAAAACCTGTCTTTGGGGTTGATATCACTCATCTTGGTTCTATCCATCTACAGTCGTATGAAAAAGTTTGGGCACCCCTGACTATTTCCATTATTTTCATTTATAAATCATTGGGTGTTTGGATCCGCAACTTCATTTTGATCTATCAAATAACTGATGGACACAGTAATATTTCAGTAGTGAAATGAGGTTTATTGGATTAACAGAAAATGTGCAATATGCATCAAAACAAAATTGGACAGGTGCATAAATTTGGGCACCCCAACAGAAAAATCACATCAATATTTAGTAGAGCCTCCTTTTGCAAAAATAACAGCCTCTAGACACTTCCTATAGCCTCTAATGAGTGTCTGGATCCTGGATGAAGGTATTTTGGACCATTCCTCCTTACAAAACATCTCCAGTTCAGTTAGGTTTGATGGTTGCCGAGCATGGACAGCCCGCTTCATCCCACAGATTTTCAATGATATTCAAGTCTGGGGACTGGGATGGCCATTCCAGAACATTGTACTTGTTCCTCTGCATGAATGCCTGAGTAGATTTTGAGCAGTGTTTTGGGTCGTTGTCTTGTTGAAATATCCAGCCCCGGCGTAACTTCAACTTTGTGACAGATTCTTGAATATTATTCTCAAGAATCCGCTGATATTGAGTGGAATCCATGCGACCGTCAACTTTAACAAGATTCCCAGTACCGGCACTGGCCACACAGCCCCACAGCATGATGGAACCTCCACCAAATTTTACTGTGGGTAGCAAGTGTTTTTCTTCGCCGCCATGCATAACGCCCCTTGTTATGACCAAATAACTCATTCTTTGTTTCATCAGTCCACAGCACCTTATTCCAAAATGAAGCTGGCTTGTCCAAATGTGCTTTTGCATACCTCAAGCGACTGTTTGTGGCGTGTGCGCAGAAAAGGCTTCTTCCGCATCACTCTCCCGTACAGATTTTTCTTGTGCAAAGTGCGCTGTATTGTTGAACGATGCACAGTGACACCATCTGCAGCAAGATGACCTTGTAGGTCTTTGGAGGTGGTCTGTGGGTTGTATTTGACCATTCTCACCATCCTTCGCCTCTCCGATATTCTTCTTGGCCTGCCACTTCTGGCCTTAACAAGAACTGTGCCTGTGGCCTTCCATTTCCTCACTATGTTCCTCACAGTGGAAACTGACTGCTGAAATCTCTGAGATAGCTTTTTGTAGCCTTCCCCTAAACCATAATGCTGAACAATCTTTGTTTTCAGGTCATTTGAGAGTTGTTTTGAGGCCCCCATGTTGCCACTCTTCAGAGGAGACTCAAAGAGAAGAACAACTTGTAATTGGCCACCTTAAATACCTTTTCTCATGATTGGATGCACCTGTCTATGAAGTTCAAGGCTTAATGAGCTCATCAAATCAAAAAATTTTGTGTTCCAATTAATCAGTGTTAAGTAGTTACAAGGTATTCAAATCAACAAAATGACAAGGGTGCCCAAATTTTTGCACAGCCTATTTTTCACGTTTGATTTAATTTCATACAACTTAATATTGCTACACTAAAAATCTGTGTCTGGAAAACACCCCAGTACTCAGCTTTTATTAGAAAATGAATGGCATGCCACTGTGATCATTTTCTGTGAAGACAGAGTAAATTATTATGCAGCCTCAGAGGGGTGCCTAAACTTTTTCATACGACTGTATCTATCTATCTATCTATAGTTTGAGATGTGGAGTTAGTTGTATTGCTAAACCTGCATTGGCAGGTTGAAGAAAGATGCAAGATTTGGATGTCGCTGGTTTGCTTGTTTGGGGTGAGTGCTGAGCTTGGGGAACAGAAAACACGGCTGTTATATAAAAGGCATGTTTTATTAACTGTGTGTGAGTGCATTTCTCTTCACGTGTACTCTCTTGCAGTCCCTTTCTCTAACATAGAGTGCCTGAGACAATTGTCCACTCTTCCTAGGGAATAAGGAAAGACAGGCATTTGTAGTACTCTGAGAAGTGTATTACTGAGTGTTTGTGATCTAGAGTTCTTTCGGGTGCAGTAGGAAAAGGCCTGGATTAGACAGCCAGCTCAGGAAAATAAGCAGGCTGAAAGCATTTGAAAATACCTCATCCTCTTTCCTATCGCATTAGCATAACACCCAATTTCCCCCCCTCTCTCTCTCTGTCACTCTCTCTCCCTCTGTCTCTCTCTGCCTCCCTCTCTCTCTCACTCACTCTCCATCTCTCTCTCTATCTCTTTCGCTCTCTCTCTTTTTCAGGCCCTTATCACATAAATGTAATTAAATGTGCTGTTATTTCTTCTCCTGGGTGTGACTTTATATATTTTTTAAATTTACGTATAACGACACCATTTCACAACCAGGGGCATGTGAGCAGACAGCGAATGCCAGCCCCTTCTCGCTCCAGGCGGCTTTAAATCTTGATGGCTTTTTTTTTGTTTGTCGTTGCTCCGCGAGGGGAATTGGTTCCGCTGCATGTGTTTATATGTACGCAGTTCACCTCAGCACCGCGGTGCATGTGCCTGTTTCACCATTTTCAGCTTCACGTCACAAAATGGAATCTGACAAAAAGGAATCGGATGAATAGCGTTCCTCGGCAAGTGCGCGCGGCCCACGCTGCCCGTCTCTGAATCACCCAAGCATCACAGAAATGGTTTTCAGGTGCTCGGATGTTCGAAAGGACTGTGCAGCGCGTTGCCAAATACGTCTGTGCTCACGCGGAGTCTGCAACGACACATCTACAAACAAACACATTTCTGAGATTTAAACTGACGATACTGGAGGGGTTTCAGGGGGATTCGGGGAGGAAGAGTGGGTGACTGGCTTGAGCCTCTCGCAGCTCGACATACATTTTTTCAGGCTGGTATTCAAAGTCATCAGCCAGAAAAGTGAAAACAGATTGAGAGCACCTCATGCTCCGTCAAACAGTCTAATTCCATCTCTCTGTCTCATTAATTGCCGACTGGAGACTGCAGCCTGCGACGGTGCAACAGTCGTTTATTATTTTCCTTTGTTATTTTCCAATTGATCCCCGGCTTTCGCAGCCCCACAGGGCCTTGTTCAGAGCAGCTCTCCTCTTCACTCATTACAGGCACTCGGATGCAAGTGAGCGCGCGCTCGCGCGCGGTGACAAGCGCCTCCTGACGCGCTCAGCAGCTCGGACGCTGACGTGAGAGGACTGCTGCGGTGGCCAGTCAGGTCGACGCGGCCAGAGGCGAAAACCGGAGCTGCGGACAGCGTGGTCACGTGATACCGCAAAGGACAATGGCAAAGATAAATACGATTATGCGAGAAATGCCAAAAAAAAACATGGTCTGAGGGGTACCTATAATATTATTTGCTGTTCCTCTCTCTTCAGGTTAAGTCCTCTGGTCTGTGTAAGAGAGATTAATTGATTTTGCAACTCTTTTTGATCCCTGAGGCATGTGTTTCAAAAATGTCCATGTAAAAGAACAGAGAAATATTTTTGTGCTGGGTTCCACTGCTCACCTGCACCGGACAATAGAGGCTTTATCTCAGTCCTATGTCCCTCATGCATTGTAATCAGCTTTGGCCTTATTGTGACACAGGCCAGGAGGCCACATTTTCAGAGCTTAGATAGATAAGAAGTCCTGCTCATCCACAGATTGGTTCATGTGCTACTGTTGGGTGTGGGGTCCCAATAGAGATAATCAGTTGGTCACATGGATGCTCATTGCTTAATAAGATGGAAAATGACTAGTGTCTGATGGGTACTCACTGTCCCTGTTCATTGGTCGAGGCTTTAATGATCATTAAGCTCATTGCTTGGAGCATATGGTTAAGAGTGGCTTGGCTTTCTTCCACATCATCTTCCACATGATGGTGAATGGCCGATTACAGTGGAATTGGATTCCATGCAGCTACAAACATATAGTTAACAGCCTCAGTGGGTTGAAAATGTAAAAGCATTAAAAATATATAATCTAAAAGATAGATGCTCATCAGAAAAGAGTGATTCATTTTTTATTTATTGCTTTGAAGTGTTTTTCACTGGTGGAAAATGGTACATGTGGGATTTGATGTCCCATTTCCATATTCTGTGTAAGAGAGCGAGAGAGAGAGAGAGCAATAGTGTGTGTGTGCGTGTGTGTGTGTGTGTGTGTGTGAGAAAATGAAAAATGCACATATTTGCATTCATGTTTAAACATGAGTTTGTGTGTATAAGTCACAGGATTATTTATTTTTTTCAATACTTCATTGATTTCCAGAGGGGGACATTCACCTTTAAACACATTTAAAATATGTAATTAATAAAAACGAAATACAAATAACACGTTGAGCACCTAAAGATAAAGCTATCAGTAGGTTAAAAAAGTACAAAAATGAATAAATAAGTAGCTAAATATCCCACATATAGACCAATGTGGTCTACAAGCTATAGCTTTCTTCCACAAAATAACAGTAGACATTTGATATTAGAGTTTGTTTGTAAGTGCAGCCAATGTATAAATTTGGTAACTGGTATTGGTAAATTACATTGAATGTTAGATTGAAAATCCGGCACATTTCTCTCTGCCTTTAGAAACTCAGGTCTTCTCATCAAGCTTTTGTATCGTACTGCAAGAACTGACCCGATAGTCAGGGTCACCATATAACAATAGCAGCCATAAAAAACACTCTCGGCTGTTCACCAAATGAACCAATTGGGTTAACCCTCCCCTCCTCCTGTCGACACTGACCCCCCCAGGCTCTCTGCGCGGTAGCTCAGGTTCAGGCTGACGGATCCCGGGGTGCTGAGCTCAGCGTTCTGCACTGTTTGTGCCTCTCCATTAGCCAGGCGCTGCTGGAGAAGCACGAATAAAGAAAAAAAAACCCACACACACTATGCTGTCGTTTTCGCGGTTCACTGCCAACGTCTCAATCCGACGCGGGTCTTAGTCAGGTCAAACAAAAGCGAAGCCTTTTCCGAATGTATACACGTCGAATCACGCGTCACATGGCACATGCATCCAATCACGTGGCCATGAACGTGGGCATGGAAAAAGGTTTCAGTTTCTAGCTATGAGATGTTATAAAAATAGAAAAGAAATTTAATTACAAATGATGTTCTGTTTTATTTATGCATTTACCATTTTTGCCAGTAATAAAATACAAGCTCATTCCCTGAAAGAAATGTATAGTGTGAATAAAAAATTTGTAATACAAAATCAGAAATGACTAATCAGGTATGTCATATAGACATACAGTTGAAGTCGGAAGTTTACATACACTGAAGTTGAAGTCAGTAAAACACATTTTTAACCACTCCACAGATTTAATGTTAGCAAACTATAGTGTTGGCAAGAAAGTTAGTCTACTTTGTGCATGACACAACAATTTTCCAACAATTGTTTACAGACAGATTATTTCACTTTTAATTCACTATATCACAATTCCAGTGGGTCAGAAGTTTACATACACAAAGTTCACTATGCCTTTAAATTTTTTATATTTGGTTGCAGACTTGCATATTTTTTGCATGCCATGACTTCCTGATGTCTGTGACCCAACAACATCAAAAGACTCTTGATATCTTATTTTCTGGTACTCTTACAAGCAATACTATAACGTCTCTGCATTTGAATGGATCACTATGGGGATTGGGGGGGTGGAACTAGATTTAGCTGTAAATTATGCTGGAACAGTATGGAATACATGATTGTTAAAATGGCTCTAAGTCATCAAGTATCTGAGGTATCAAACAAGCCTCAAACCATCACTCTGCTGCCAGATATGCAGTAGATATGGCTGGATCACTTTAAGGGTTGTTTCTCCTGACAAATTTTCCAATTTAACTCTATGAAAAAATAAGTCAGGAGAAGAAATCCTTCAAGTTATCCATCTATATCTACTGTATTTCTGGCAGCAGAGTGATGATTTAAGGCTTGTCTGATATGTCAGACCATTGATTTAGCCAACCATGTGTTTCCATACTGTTCCAGTGTAATTTACAGCTAAATCTAGTGCTCCCCCCACCCAATTTCCATAGAGATCCATTCAAATGCAGAGACATTATAGTATCGCTTGTAAGAGTACCAGAAAATAAGATATCAAGAGTCTTTTGATGTTGTTGGGTCACAGACATCAGAAAGTCATGGCATGCAAAAAATATGCGAGTCTGCGAAAAAATTTAAAGGCATAGTCAACTTAGTGTATGTAAACTTCTGACCCACTGGAATTGTGATATAGTGAATTAAAATTGAAATAATCTGTAAACAATTATTGAAAACATTACTTGTGTCATGCACAAAGTAGATATCATAACTGACTTGCCAACACTATAGTTTGCTCACATAAAATCTGTGGAGTGGTTAAAAATGAGTTTTAATGACTTCAACTTAAGTGTATGTAAACTTCCGACTTCAACTGTACATCCAGACACACATGAACAACCAGAAATAAACGTAATCATAAGCCAGACTTTTGTCATAAATAGGTTTTTTACCACTTAATCATTATGTATCAATCACAAAATTGTATCATAGCCTTTGGAACTACCCAACATAAAATGTTCCGTTTAAAACGCGAATTGCTTCGAACAATCAGATGACATACAAAAACAGGTATTTATATTTGTTGTTTCATATGATTTCATACGTACAAGAACATTTGGACAATAGAATCGCATTGCCAGAATACTCTCTCTTTCTGCTATAGCCGCGTGACATCACAGCGCAATAAGAAGCTCTCGGGAGAGAAGAGCACTGCAAGGCCAGCGGTGACAAAGTGAGACGACGGGGGGAAAGAAAGCGCGAGACCTAGATAGCACAGCGCAACCGATGCTCGCTCTACAAATACGACAGCGTGCTATATTTAGCTCCACTATTAGATTTGGTTTCTGCGGCTCAGCAGGTATATAGAGGGTGGGCGCGAGGAAGCTTGCGAGAGCGTCTTGCCGTTTTCCGCGCGTGAATCTGCATGCGTGCTGCGTAGCTTTATAGATTATTCATTTGCTTACTGAGGAGCTCTTAAATAACTATCATTCTTTAAAAATCAAGAGGGGCACAACACATGTGGTTTTATGGGGGGAGGTATTATGAGGACTGATAAAGACCTGACTGCATGGCCATCTGGCCACAGAATCCTTTTACCATTCCTACACTCCAAACCATTATTCTAATGGAAAAAGTTGTAGTTCAAACTCAGTGTGATCCAATTACGAATTATTTTGTGCCATGTTGTGAGATGCAGCTCAGTGAAAGGTCCATTGCATTAACAGTGCCTCTATGGAGGCCATGAGAGTGTGGCAGACTAAAGTGTTTGACATTCGGAGAGAAATTTTGCCAAGGGAGCTGCTGACTCAGCACCAAGGGGATTATTGTGATGGCAATGGGGGAAAATGGCCGTGATCAGCAATTCATGTATCAGCGTGCAGAAAAGCCATTGCATTGGTTCCAATGATGGAAAGTGCCTGCATCAGCCAGTTAACTTGAGCTACCAGAAATACGGTGTGTGTATGTGTTTGTGGTACCTACTGTACACAGGAAACGTCAATTGTACTGATGCTCACATGATTTAGAGTAAAGAAAACAACAACAAAATTATTCACGAATGAATAATGAATAACTTTCATTATTCACAATTATTCACAGAGAGCATATTGTGTTTCTTCAGAACAGTTACCTATGTGAAGAGACCCAGTTTTGGAGGAAGGGGATTGGAGCTGCCTCAGCTACCTATGTGAAGAGACCAAGTTTTGGAGGAAGGGGATTTAAGCTGCCTCAGCTACCTATGTGAAGAGACCCAGTTTTGGAGGAAGGGGATTGAAGCTGCCTCAGTTGCCTATGTGAAGAGACCCAGTTTTGGAGGAAGGGGATTGGAGCTGCCTCAGCTACCTATGTGAAGAGACCCAGTTTTGGAGGAAGGGGATTGGAGCTGCCTCAGCTACCTATGTGAAGAGACCAAGTTTTGGAGGAAGGGGATTGAAGCTGCCTCAGTTGCCTATGTGAAGAGACCAAGTTTTGGAGGAAGGGGATTGAAACTGCCTCAGCTACCTATGTGAAGAGACCCAGTTTTGGAGGAAGGGGATTGAAGCTGCCTCAGTTGCCTATGTGAAGAGACCCAGTTTTGGAGGAAGGGGATTGGAGCTGCCTCAGCTACCTATGTGAAGAGACCCAGTTTTGGAGGAAGGGGATTGAAGCTGCCTCAGTTGCCTATGTGAAGAGACCAAGTTTTGGAGGAAGGGGATTGGAGCTGCCTCAGTTACCTACAATGGGGGAAATAAGTATTGGACACGTCAACAATTTTATTATCAAACATATTTCCAATGTAGCTATTCACATGAGATTTTGACCAGACATTGGTATTAACTCAATAAAACTACACAGCTAAAGAAATTGTAACGTTCCAATTCTTTAAAAAAGTTATGTGCAATAAAGTGAAATGACACAGGAAAAAAGTATTGAACACGCTAAATTAAATGTATTTAATACTTGGTAGAAAAGCCATATTTTTTATATTTGGTTGCATATCCTTTGCATGCCATGACTTTATGATGTCTGTGACCCAACAACATCAAAAGGCTCTTGATATCTTATTTGCTGGTACTCTTACAAGCGATACTGGGATTGGAGCTGCCTCAGTTACCTATGTGAAGAGACCCAGTTTTGGAGGAAGGGGATTGAAGCTGCCTAAGATGATTCCTTTCCAAGTCCCCCAATGGTGCTCACAGCCATAGCTTCAAGCTAAATAACAGAGGGGCAGTGCAGATATAAATCTCTCTTTCATCTTACAGCCTGTTTTGCAGTGCCACCCCAGAACAAACTGTGAGAAAGAAACACACAAAAAAGAGTTATAGATCTGCATTTGATAGGTTTTTTTATGAGGGGGGGGTCATGTTGGATGTCTTTTGACACCCTGAGGAAAGATAGGAAGCAGGAATTAAGGGGAAGAACAGCAGTCATTGGCAAGGTCCAATGGTGCCACCCATCATTCACTGCAAAACATGGCGAAGTTTGCAAAGTTTTGTCAGTGAACATAACGTATGCTTCTGCTCCGCGCCTGTAAAACAGGTCTGTGCATTTTTTAAAAACGCTTTTTTCAGGTTAATTTTCCAACGCCTGCAGTTTTAAAACTGCAATCTGCAAAGCTTATGTGATTGCTTCTGTTTGGCATTGGCTCTGCGTATAATAATATGTGTTGAGACCTTGCAATCTTAGTCTTAAAGCACTACTTTCCCCACTTCCCCCAAAGGCTAACACCATAAAGCTTAACTAACTGGCAAATTGCTCGCTCCCTGATGCGCCCTTATCATACCCATAAGCTTTGAAAGCATGCAGGCTGTCCTTTTCCTCAAATCTTTTGCTCGCAATAAGAAAAGGTTTTTAATGCAGAACACATTAGAGGATTGGACTACAGCCTGGCGTCGACCTTTCACAACACGTTAGACTTCATCGAGATGCTATCATTTTAGAGCAGCTGTAATTGTGTGTTTTGCTATGCATTCAAAAGAATAGTGCATATTCTCCATCTTGGAGAGCAGAAGCTGAGTGATGTTTAGACAGCATAAGCACAGACCTGATATAAACTGAGTGATGGCCATGTGGCACTTCCTGTAGGGTTGATACCGCAAACACACACGCATCCCAAACATTTGATTTAATCTGCAGTTTAATATAACTAATAAAATATTGCCACTATTATACGTTCGTAGAAATAATTGACTTCCAAAAATGTGAGAAGAGAGCCTAATGTGGATGTGAGGTGCAGAATGGGAGAGGTGAGGTTGGGGAAAGGGTGTCGAAAGAGGTTCAATGAAAGATGGTAATAAAATGAGAATCAGACAGGGGGGGGGGGGGGGGGTGGGGAGGGGAAGGAGCAGGTGACACAACCTGCAGGCTCAGGGATTTTACAATGCGGCTTTTTGACAGACGGTGAAAACGATTGCAACACAAATGAACTGCCTGGTTGCCATGACAAGATGACAGCCCAAAGACAAGGCATGTGTGTGTATGGGGTGTGCAAGATTTATGTCCCCTCCATAATGTTTGGGACAAACGACATATTTATTTTTGATTTGGCCCTGTACTCCAAAATTTTTGATTTGTAATCAAAAAATTCACATGTGGTTAAAACACAGATTCTCAGCTTTTAGTAAAGGATATTTTGTGTTTTAAAAATTTTTTATTCAGTACGTTTTATACATCGCATATCTTTTGCATGCAATGACTGCTTGAAGTATGTGACCCATAAACATCACCAGGTGCCGAGTATACTGTGATGATGCTCTGCCAGGCTTGTACTGCAGCCATCTTCAGCTCCTGCTTATTTCGGGTGCTAGTTGCCTTAAGTTCTCTTCAGCATGTGAAACGCATGTTTAATTGGATATAGATCTGGTGACTGACTTAGCCAGTCAAGAATTTTCCAGTTTATGGCTTTGAAAAACTCCTTTGTTGCTTAAGCAGTGTGTTTGGGGTCATTGGCCTGCTGTAGGATGAAGCGCCGTCTAATTGAGTTTCTCATCTATCCACAAGACCTTTTTCCAAACATCTGCAGGGTCTTAGCAAATGGCAACCTGGACATCCTGTGGTACTCGGCTAACTTGCGGTTTGCATCTTGCAGTGTAGCTTCTCTAGTTTTGTTTGTGATGTCTTCTGCGGACAGTGGTCACTGACACATCCACGCCTGCCTCCTGAAGAGTGTTTCTGATCTGTCAAGCAGGTGTTCGGAGGGTTTTTCTTCATTATGAGAATTTTTCTGTCATCAACTGTGAAGGTCTTTCTTAGCCTACCAGGCCCTTTGAGCTCACCAATGTTTTTTTTCTTCTTAATGATGTTCCAACAAGTTGATTTTGGTAAGTCTAAAGCTTGGCCTATGTTTCTGGATGTTTTTTAAATTGATTTCTCAGCCTCATAATGGCTTCCGTGACTTTCATTGGCACAACTCTGGTCTTCATGTTAACAAATGCCAATAACAAAGGCAAAGGCAATCAAAAGCCTAAAATCAATACTGAGCACCCTCTTATACACTAAAAAAGCAACTGAACACACCTGACTAATCAGAAACACCTGTGAAGCCATTTGTCCCAAACATTATGGTGCCTGCCCCTGAAATGAAAGTGAAACCAAAATGTATAAAAATACCCTTTGATAAAAGCTGAGAATCTGCACTTTAACCACGTGAATTGTTTGATGACAAGTCTAAAATAGTGTAGTACAGAGCCAAATCAAGAAAAAAGCACCAAAAGTAATTGGACAAATGAACATAAACTTACATAAAAGTTCCTATTGAAAATAAGTCAGAAGAAACAACCCTTAAAGTGATCTATCCATATCTACTGCATATCTGGCAGCAGAGTGATGGTTTGAGGCTCGTTTGATACAGGCCCTTGATGACTTACAACCATTTAGCCAACCATGTTTTCCATACTATTCCTGTGTAATGTACAGCTTAATCTAGTCCCACCGCACAATTCCCATAGAGATCCATTCAAATTCAGAGAGGTTATAGTATCGCTTGTAAGAGTACCTGAAAATAAGATATCAAGTATTTCGATGTTGTTGGGTCACAGACATCAGGAAGTCATGGCATGCAAAGGATATTAAACCAAGTATTAAATATGATGACTTTATTGAAGTTTATGTTAATTTGTCCATTTACTTTTGGTGCCCAAAGATGATGCTATGATGGGACTATGTTTAAAATGGCTATTTGCTACACGGTTCATCCGATATGGATGTAAAAACCCTCAAATTAAAGCTGAAAGTTTGCACTTTAACCTCATCGTCACCGTTCCATTTCAAATCCAATGTGCTGGGAGTCAAAGTCAAAAAAACACAAAAAAAATGTCTCTTTCCACACTTTTTTTTGTGCATTGTATATTTAGAAAGAGAGAAAGAGGAGGGGGAGGGGGGGTGTCTCATGATGTGTATACCTGCAGGCGCACACACCTCCGTGTGTGAACAGAGCGTGACTGCTTTACTAAGGTTGTACATCAAAGTTTCCCCTTAGTTTGCAAGCCCAGGCAGGGTGTTAACTCTTCTCTATTATATGACAGGAAAGGAGCTACGGGGCTGTGGTTTTATTTTCGGCTGGATAAGACCCCAAATCGTTTCTGCCGCGATTACTCAGGAGTGAGAGCAGCCAGCAGAGTTGGAACACAGGGACCTGAAAAGACACTGAAATGCGTAAGAACATTTCCCCTAAAATAAAACCGTGCTACCGTGTTACAGCAGCATCCTGAGTGACTGCATGCCAAAACAGCTCCCTCTGGCAGAAATTAATTTGCCGTGAGGTGCTCTTCAGCATACACCAGCGGCGGACAACAAGCCAGTCCCTTTTTCCTCTGACTCTGTGGAACATGGCGAATTCCACTAGTGCTGGACGTTCGGTCGATGGAACTGAAAATCATCATGACATTGGTGCTCCGATTGACCCGAGATGACCAGTTTCAGTCCTTGTGGTCACCATGACTCCACCTTAATGTGGTCACCATGGATGGAGAACTTTGCCGTTCATCCGTGTGGGGCGAGACAAACTTATTAGTTCACAATCTGATCGCTCCCTATCACAAATACATTTTTTTAAACATTCCATGAAAAATGTGCACAAGTCAGTGTGCGTGCTCCTTTTCGGTCAGTCTGCCTGGCTACATTAACAATAGTGAGCTCTTGCTGTGAGGCATGTCTGTGTTTGCCTTGTGAAACTGGTCATAAAGAACGGTGTGACCCTATGTCATCACAGCATTCAATAGATATGTTGATAATTAGCATGCATGACCTCAGGAGGCCTGAACAAGACTCTGGTCCCAGGATTAGGGGCCTTGTTGAAGGATCCCGGTTATAAAACAGGCACGTTGAGCGAGCAATTCTCTGAGATCTTATATAAGTTCAGAAGTACTGTCCCACTGTCAGCCTCCCACTGTATAATCTCACAGCCTCGACAACAGGGACTAGATCTGCTTACTGAAGCATATATAAATAGACTGGGATCTTGTAGCAGGACCCATTCCCTGCAGGAATTAAGTGCTCTGTGTACCATGGTTATGTGAGGAAAGATTATTTTTAATCTGAATGTAAGGTAGCCTACTTAAATTGCACATTTTCTCATTGCCAACTCAGAAGGTGGACCAGTGTGACCTTACTTTGAGGCATTTGGTCAAAGCTAGATTAGTTCTTTTTGGCTTTCTATTCTTGTAAGATAGGGTGACCAGTCCTCTTTTTCCTGGACATTTCTTCTTTTTGGGACCGAAAATATCCGTCCAGGTGGGATTTCTAAATTCCTAAAATTTCTGTTTAGGATTTCCTTGTTCCATAGACCATATATAAACAAATAATAGCCTAGTATTATGTTCATAACGCCCGTCTAACCCGGTCCTCTTTTTAAAAAAATCCAAAATATGGTCACCCTATGTAAGACAGCTAACCTTTCCAGTATCAATCCTTTTCCTATAAAAGCTGCAGCCCCTGGTGTCTAGAACCAGCTGAAGCGCTACAGTAAACAGAAATAGTGCTCCCCGGTGGTGTCTGAAAGGCATGACTGCGTCACCCGTTCCTGCGCAGGTCCGGTTCATTGGCCGATTTACTTCTATGATCACAACCCAGCATCACGTGGAAAAATCGTGGAAACGTTGTCTTGTTTGTAAATACAATTGGAAAAAGAAATAAATAAATGTGAATGCGCGCCTTTTTGTCTGTCGTTAAGTCTCTGACTCGCGAGCTCTTGTTTATCGCATTCTTGGGATATGGGCATCGCCGTGGTGCTCTTCTTCGCTGTCGGCGTCTAAAGGCTCGAATACGTTACTAACGGCGCTGATATTCAAGATTTTACCCCGCAGTACATTACCGACACCGTCTGGATTGCTTCTGCATTACAGATACCCACACATTCCTGTTTCCACCCAACTCGGACGAAAATGAAAGAACTTCATCATGAGATTACAGGGTAAACAATGCTAGCTGCTCCCCGGAGCACCAAGGCTGTAACCGTGCATCACCGTGACAGCTCAATTGCTGCGTGTCAGCAAGTGGGAAACGGTATGTATTCGCACAAACACGTTTTCAATCAGAATGAGTACGCTAGAGAATCCCTGATATAGGCTAGCCTACATCACAATCATAACTCTACAATCATATTAGGCTATGTGTTTGTGTGTGTAATATAATGTACATGATGAGTATATGAACCTATAAAATATTGGGGTGGTGGGTGGGGTGTAAGATATATTTATTGGGGCTGCATCCATAAACTAAGTTAATTTGTGTTGTGGAAAGGACACAGTGGATTCATCGAAGAAATATTGGTTTATTAAATATTATGCTCAGCCTGTTTCAGTTCATTGGATAAAACTTAATGTTGCACTTTTCTCAAGCGCCAAACCCAACAAATCACATGAAGGAAAACAACAGTGAAATAAAAACAAAAATCTTAAAAATATAGTTATATATTTATTTATACATATATTCATTTAGATTGGTTAATTGTAAAAAAACAAAAGAAAAAAAGATTTACAATAATTATAATATCTATCATAAATGTTGCAGATGATCATCATACCCCTATTCATCAGCCATAGCTCACCATGGTGCAGAGAATGAGTCACTCTGGATCAACACTGAGTTCACACTGAAACCGCACTAACCCAGGATCACAGGTTTCCATTCACACATCCATAGAGGAAGCTGTGTCTCTCTCCTCGCTAGCCAGAGTAAGGAGAGCACAGATCACACTAGAAATTTCCCAAAAGTAAATCTGATGAAAATTCCGGTTATTTCTCCTCGTGAGAGACCCACAGAAGAGGCATTCACTCCGAACACGTTCAGTGAACAATACTTCTCAATAGCACACACTGTATATTATGAACAGCGACCCTTAAGAAACAGATTTTCGCTCTCCCCCCCATTTCTTTAATGCTGTACAGCAGTGAACATTGGATTACTTTACTGACCGAGCCAAGGGATCCACGCTCGAGAGGTAAAACCAACCGGTTCCAAAGTTTACAACCGTGTCTGCCGCTGCCGCTGAGCAGACAGAGATCAAAGGTGCGGTCAAATCACTGACAAGAGCGTCGATGTCCCATTTGCCTGCAGATTGGGGCCAAAGACGCGACTTGTACATAACGGGCTTCAACCATATGCGTTTAAATTTAGTTCGGCAAAGACGACGCAGACGAAGAAGAGATTAATGTTTGTTGCCACTCAGGTCTTGCTCATTGGATTACGCAGTCCCATCAGAAATGAATGGTACAGAGTGAAGCCTTCTTCAGGCTTTATATCAATTCTAACCTGCAGTTTTAAGGAAGTACACTTAAGGTTTTTCCATTTGCCTCGTTTGTGGCTGTAGACGAGCGCAACGCTCCTCTCTCCCTGCTGGATGCAATATTGTTCTAGCAGCAGCAGCATTATTTCACTAGAGCTCCGATTTCAAAAAGGATTACGTAAAACATGGCAGTTTGTCATGAGCGAGGTGGATGGGGGAGGTACGTCTGTGAAGGTGCCTGCCCATCTGTCTAGCTGCATATCTGTAAGAGACTCATATCCTTTGTTGTGAGGTTGTTGCCATGGAATGGTTACCATGGTGAGAAACTATGGGGTGGGAGGGTGGTGGAAGGGTTTTGGGTGGGGTCTGCCAAGTGCACACTGAATATATCTCCTCTGAAACCCTGAAATTCAACCGACTGAAATAAATCTAACCACAAATCGTGAGCCAGACAGTGTTTGTTTCCCCTCTGCTGACAGGTTACCTCAAGAGTCATTTAAAGAGTCTTTTGTTCTATAGTTTTTTTTTTTTTTTTTTGAAAAGCAGCCCTTTCAAGCCAGATGAGAAGACAAGATATTTCCACTGGGAGTCGCCATTACCTTTTTTTTCCCTCACACAGTGTTTTGTTTTCTAAAGGTTTGTCATAAGCCGATTTCCACTTGTCCTCAAACGTACAAACAATGAGGTAAAATATAGACGCATCAGGACTACCTTCTTATGCTGTCTCGCTGTCAGACGCCAAAGAAGGGAGAACATTTCCACTTACATACACCCGGAACATTCCCATACCCTTACACCCGGACATTCACCCAAGGACAACACAAAGCCCGGGAAGAAAGCAAACATTTCTCCTGAGGCGATCAAAACCCAGGCACTCAAACACACGCAGTGCCACATGTCACCTGAGTAGGTCACTAGTGCATGACTAAACCGGACTAAACGCAGGATTGTGCAAAAATAATGACCCAACTCGTGGCAGCCATCTAAGGCCCAAGTTCTGGGTCTCCACCCTGACTTTAGACCCCGTGTTACAGTATAGGTGCCTATTTAGCCTTGAACGAAGGCGTTTTAAACGAACCAGCAAGACCGTTGGTGATAACAAACATTTCTCCTTAGCGAGTAGCTTACAATAGCAGGGAAGAGAACATGACACAGCCACACCTCTAAGGCTAGAGACCTTTCTCTGGAGCACGCCCGTTTCAACCCCCCAGAATGCAGTGGAACAGAGAAACAACAAAAAATAAAGAACACAGAGAGGAAAATATAGATTCAGTGAGAAAGCACAAGTAGGAACTCAAATTCAGACACACAACAGGTTACCAGGTAGATCTGGAGTTTACAGAGCCAAAACAATGTCTCCTCTGAAAGAAATAGGACGCTCCTGAAAGGACCACGTACAACCCTTGATCAGCATAAACGTTTTATAGATCATACCGGCTGACTTCCTTATCAGTTTAAGGTTTGCATAAGGTTTTCAAACGCAACACTTATGCAATCAGCAGTACGTCCATGTGCATTCAATTGGGCTGTATTTGTACCAAATTCCCAATGTTTTAAATGCTTGACATCCCCCCCCCCCAAATGGGGACCCCCTTGGTTTCTTGCTGCTGCAATGTTCCAAGCTACCGGAACTTTTCTTTCCCATTCCTTCTACGTTTTCCGTGAAGACACCATTATTCCACCTGTCCCTGGCTGTCAGGCAGGGGGAATCGCACTTGCAGAAGGTGGACAAGGACAGCGGAATGGGTTTGGATCCACCCAGCCTCTGTTCCCCATGTATCTGCCTGGGGGGGTCCTATGTTCCAACCTTGTGTACTCTCAAGTTCTCCTGTTTGTATCACTGTCCACACTCCCCCGCATTCCGGTTCCACTTGCGGCACGCACATATTGGCGTGGGACACTGGGCGCCACAGTTGGCGCGCTACGAGGGGGCTTTTGGGGTGGGGGGCGGGGGTAAGAGTGGGTGGTAGGGTGGGGTCATCCCTTTCGCCTGCCCTCATAATTCACAGGGCTTTGCCGCTTCACTGCAGTAACTAGTGCAAATACGCCTCTCCCTTACCATCAAAAGCACCATCCCTCCCTTTACACGTCTTCACTCCTTTTCTCGCTGGTAAAAAAATCTCCTCAAAAAGGAAAAACGATTGTGTTTGGATCAGTTGCTTTTTCGTTTTTATTCATTTATTTTATTAAATTTATTTTTTTAAGAGGTGATGATTCAGTTGTCTTCCCTTCAACCAAACCCACCTTGAGAGATCAGAGAAACAGCGCCAATGGGTCAACAGGGGTCCGCGAGCAATATTGAGAAACGGGTTTCTTACACGGCGGCTACCACTCCCCGGCCCTCCCGACCTTTTAGAGAGGCCAACGCTGTTCCCAAGGCCAGCTCACTGTCGTCACATTGACCCACGTTGACCCGAGGCCGTTCTCTCCATTCAGCTCCCGTCTACAGTGTAGCGTTCCACAAAGTTGGGTAAACAGCCGGCAGAGATTGCTACATTACTTACATATATACACATTTATATTTAAAAAACTATAATTGTAACATGCAACATTTGGCATCTCAAGAATCCTCTTTTCTTCCTCAATCTTGTTTGTTGTCCATTATAAAAAATATGATTTTTTTAAATTTATTTTTTTAAGCACTACGGAGCTTCAAGTTGCGGATGAGGCGATGAGCAGGGTAGCAATGTTTGGAGCATGGTGTGTGTGTGTGTGTGTGTGTGTGTGTGTGTGTGTGTGTGCGTGCGCACGTGTGTGTCTGCATGCGAATACATGTCTGTTGTTAAAAAAGTTACCGTGTGCTGTGACAGGACATGTGAACCACAGAGTTTTGGTTGATGGAGGGAAGAACAGTGGGTTTGGTCTTACATTCCACTCCCTAGAAGAGCCACAGGACCAGATATTATTTCACAAAGATAAAGTCCACACCTGATTAAAGGCTGGCTTCAAGCGCGCGTATGCGTGTGTGCATGTAGGTGTGTGTCCGTGTGTTTTTCTTTGGAGAGGTAACTGAACGGGAAGCAGCTTCATTGCCCTCGATGACACCAGGGTAACCGGGAATGTTGTGATGTTGACCGCAGACGTGTGGGGAGGGCATGTGGGTTCAGGAATGCGCCAGACGTGCAGTCAGTCAATCTCATGCCGTCTTTTTGCAGCGCCTGGGGTAACCCGCTGCGTGACCAAGGGAGGGGGGTGGTGGGAGCAGGCAGACATGGACACGACATTTCAATATGTAGGGGGGGGGTGGCGAGAGGTACCAGGTGAGGGTGTGGGAGGGGGGCAGTGCCTTTAACATCATAGCAGGATACAGCAGCGACAGAACCTCTGACGACTTCCTCCCACGGAGGGGGGTGGAGTGACTGGTGCAAAGTAGGCGTGCACTTTGATATTGGGCAGGTGAGTCTGGATAGAGAAGTAGAGGGAGAGAATTTCAACGACGACACACAACAACAGCGGTTTGACACTTCTGTGCGAGTCCACATTAATGGCCTGTGGACGTCACTGTAAAAGCAGACACTGGTCTCACGTGTACAGTTACGTGCACAGAAATACGTCACATGCGGAAGAAACCTCTTAAAAATTGTTACAGTATATTGGGATTGCAATTCATTGGCATATTGATTGGGCGACACCATGTGACAGTATAATGGTATGATCATGTGTAGTGACAGTGTACAGCATAAGGGTAAGACGGTCGGTGGTGTGGGCTGTGGGGATCTTTGTGATAACGTATGACAGTGTGCATTTCTGCGACAGTGTAATGGTACAATGGTATGGCAAATTGAGGTACAGATTTTGACCGTATGGAAAAATCGACTGACAATGTTGGTCACCATAAACCCGCACCCTGTGTCAGGCAGAGGGCAGCTTCCCCCTATTGACTCAGTTTCCTTCCCATTTGCCCATATAGGCACTTTTTCCTTGCCACAGTCACCCAAGACTTGCTTCTGTGTGGGTTGCAGGCCGGGATATACTGTGAAGCCCGGCGCGACAAATGTAACGTATAACACACTGTCAAGTGAAGATGTTGTAGTAGCGTATGAGTGTGCGCAATAGCATGACGGACGGTGCAACGGGCGGAGTTGCGACGTGTAAGTTGCGAGAGGATGATGACCCTGCTCACCCTCAGCCTCTTGATGCCCGCTCGGGTGATCTGCTGGCAGTCGTAGAGCTCGATGCGGTCCAGGTTGTGGCAAGTCTTCAGGTGCTCCAGCGAGGCGTCGGTGATGAGCGGGCAGTTGTCCAGCTCGATGACCTCCAGCCGGTCGTGGGCGCAGGGCCCGCTGCCCAGGTGTCGGATCCCGTCGTCTGTGATTAGCTCACAGTGGGACAGGCTCTGAGCGAGCGAGCGCACGGGGAGGGGAAGGGGGGAAGTCATCGAGCAGGAATGTTACCGAAATATTAGAACAATCCACGCCATCTCAACACTCCCCCTGAATCAACCACAGCCAACCTTAAATAACCCAAACCCTGTGGGTGGGTCGCATAGCCGCATATGAGATTGCAGAGTAGATTTTAAATAAACTCTTAACAGACATTCTGGTGTTTTCCACCAGATGGTGCTGCTGTCTCACTTTAACAAAACCAACAGTATCCCCCCTCCTTTGCCCTTTACAGGAAGTAGAATAGGTTAAACGGCCCCCATTGTGATTCTCTGTCGGCTCCTGAAACCTCTGAAATGGTTTCAGTCACGTGACTTGCCATTCAGTCCGGCGCTAACTAAGCCACGCTGTGCTGCACGTAGCGAGTCTATTAGCAAGGTCCCACTGTGGTAATGAGCTAATTGTTGGTCTGGATGGCTGGCCACTGTGAACTCACCAGGACCTGTAGCCTTGGGCAGTAAACGGACAGCTGGATGAGCGTGCTGTCTGTGATCTGAGCAGGAGAACAGAGAGAGAGAGATAAAGAAAGAGCAGTCAAAGTGCAGCAATCAATTCCATTTTAAATTCAATTCAATTCAATAATGTTAATGCTTTATTGGAATGTCTGCATTCGTTACAATGTTGCCAAAGCAGTTAGCAGTAAAATAGAGTAGTGAAAATAAATTAAAATGGAACAGAATGATATGGTTATAATCACTCACTCCATATGAGTCAGATCCAGGAGACACTGTGGGAGCTTACCTGGACACACTCCTCCAAATCCATCTTCTCCAGCTCGTGGCAGTTCTGATGAAGAAACAGACAGATTCAGTGCAGGGGACTCACACACAGATACTGAACGATAATAATGAACGACACATTAATGGATCCCTGAGCCAAGCCATTACATTTGTGCTAAAACTGAAGTGGCGATGTTTCTTATAAAAGCTTTATGGACTTCACATTAACTGTGGCCTTCACAGATGAGCTGTACTATGGTCATCATGACTAAGATTTTTGGTGGTTTAATGATGAGAACAGGCCATGTATCCCATCTATGCTAATAGGTCATTTACCGTGTGCCCTAGTTGTACATCTATGACTGTATCCATTCCAGTCTTGGACACTCAAAAGGTCTACACTTCCATTACAAGTCCTGGAAGGCTATTTTATGCATTTAATGTCTGTGTAAAGAAAACCATAAATAAAATTCCTGTATCAATGTGGATAATTTCTACCAATGGCTTCTGACTCGACTAATAGAACTCAGCTTTATATGGCTTCTGTGCATCATTACAAATATAAATAAAGTCTTTGGGATGTGCTGGAGAAGACTTTACGGAGTGGTTCGACTCTCCCGTCGTCAATACAAGATCTCGGCCGAATATTAATGCAACTCTGGACGGGAATAAATGTTGTGACGTTGCAAAAGGTTGTCGAAACAATGCCACGACGCATGCACGCCGTAATCAAAGCTAAAGGCGGTCCAAGTAAATATTAGAGTGTGTGACTTTTTTTCTTGGCCAGGCAGTGTATATTGTACTGCCCTGTTTCCAGTCATAAGGAACATCAATAACCTCCCCTAGATCTTAAAGTACTCTTGGATGCATACTAGCATATCCTGCTGACATATTCATCTTCGGTTTCTGAAATGTTTCCAGTACTGCAACCAGTTCAATAATATCTAGTACTTCATCACTGTCTGGGTATGCAATGTAACTATAGGCCAATTCATAACAAAGGAACTCTCAAAGTGATAGTTGAGAATACCTGCAATATCCTTATGGCTACAAAGCAAAGCGCCCTCCATATTTTGATAACCGCTTCTCAATTTTCTTTGCCTACTACAACACTGAAAAAAGTGTTTTGGATTACATTATGCATCTTGAGTGCAGCATGTTTCTGAGAGAGAGCACGTGGAGGGATGGAGGGAATTAAAGGGGAGGTAACACACTGCATCGTTTCAAAAAGAACGGCATGTCCTGAACAGGAGCTCTTGGATATTGTGAACGGGCTGTTTCACAAACGTAATGGGAATCGCACAAATCTAGCAGAGCGTTGTGAGTTCATGTCTATGCATATTCCAGAGACTGTAGCTTTATTAAAACAGGTGTTGGTCTGTGTGTGTGTGGGTGTGTGTGACAGAGCCGACCAGGAGGGATACTCACCCGTGCTAAGGTGGTGAAGCCCACATCTGTGAGCTGGGAACAGCGGGCAACCTCAAGTATTCTGTAGGTGAGAGACAATGAGTAAATGGGTAGAGTAAGAGTCCTCTCTAGCCTACAGTACATAATGGGTCTAAGTGCTGTGAGCCTCAGGTTAGCTTGGCCACCACAGCCTTGCAAATGTGTTGGGATACAGTTATTCTAACAAGGGGCATCTGTGTCCTTGAAAGCTAAAATCTTGGTGGCAGCTGACGGAATGGGCTGTGGACATGGCCGAACTGGCCGTCTGGTCATTCTGGCAGATGCCAGATGGGCCGGTCCACTCGCCCGCCCACGATTGCAATCTCACCAACCGATTGCAATCTCATTTTGCGCCCGTTCCGGCCCTGGCTGTGGCTGCACGTGGATGGTGGTCGATGGGGCACAGGGTGCCGTGTGTGTGTGTGTGTGTGTGGGCACGCGAGTACCTGAGGCGGGGGCAGTTCTGGCCCAGGGTGTTGAGGATGGCATCTGTGATGTTGGCACAGCCAGAAACACACAGGGACTGAAGCCGGCAGCACCCGCGGCACACTGTGATCAACCCCTCGTCTGTGATCTGCTGCTCGGTGTGACGGACAGAGGGGGGCGGGGGACGCGGGGGGGGAGATTAATTTGACATCAGTATCTGCTGTGTACAGCTGAGCAATTAGTAGCAGTTTTAGTATCCAGGTGGATAGAGGTATTAGAGAGAGAGACAGAGAGTTGGTGATGTCAGGGGTAAAACACTAACAAAGGAGAGGAAGTGAGGATACGAGGAGGCGGAGCGAACCTTAACTCTGATCAGGGAGTGTGTGTTGGGGGGGGGGGGGGGGTAAAAGGTCTGTGCTGTGAGCAAGAAATGAAGAGGAAGACAAACTAAGCCATGAAAACAAATGTGTTGTCCAGGGCAGTTTTACACACTATTAGCCACGTAGGTTAGATAGAAAAATGTTTCTGCTTCAGTTGGCCCCTCCGCTCACCTTCGCCATTAAGCTTGACAAACAGCTACCTGATAAGGGCCTTGCATAACCGGCAAGATTAAAACACTAACTGAAAATAACCCATTTACCACCTGGGGACGGACAGCAAAGTACATCTGCTCCGACGTACACAAGACACCGAACCCGCGGAAGGCATATCCCTTCCGTACTGCGAGTTACTGAACACGAGCACTTACATTGGATCAAAGAGGGAAAGAGCCCACACGATGGGTTACTAAACAGAGTAGTGGAGCTTTTGCCTTGCGCTTCGTTTCTTATAGATGGCGAGCCGACCTTCCGAATTCATAGAATTTAAAAGGCGAACAGAGGCCCGCACTCCTATGATTATTCAAGCAAATTGAACTTATTTTGACTTTATTTTCAAGGCGGCGATGTTTAGGCTCATGCCGTCCTCAATGACATTCAAGATCTATTACCGGGTAACAGGTTATGGAATGGTTACATTATGTTACGGAAGGATGAACAAAACCATTTGGCGAAGGCTATGTTCGTCCATCCTTATGCAACACCTGTTTTTCGCTAATTTATCTTGAATGGCGTTGAGGACGGCATGAGCCGAAACATGTCAGCCTTGAAAATAATAATAAATAAAATTTTAATAAGTTAAAATCTCTTGCTTGATTCATCATTGGAGTGTGTGCCTCCATGTGCCTTTTAAATTACAAAACAGAGTAGCCAATATGATGATATAGCAAGTCTCGCACCCTACATCCGATTGGGGTGGTGTGGCCCATTCAGAACCCCGATGTATTGCAGAGCGGGCCTGGAACTTACCGAGCACGTCTGGAGATTGAGCGTGACCAGTTCTGGACAGTACGCCCCTATGTACTTCAAAGCTTCATCTTCCAGCTGGACAAGAAAAGAGACAAAATGAGACATGGGGTGTAGCAGCTGAGGCTTCCACATAACCCATCTGCTTTGCAGATGCACCAACATACTAAAACCAATTACACGACTGGGTGTCCATTAAAGCTGGGTTACACGTCCCTCTGCCTTCAGTGGGGGGCAGTGGTTGCCACAAGGGCCGTAAGGAGTCTTATTTCTTATTTTTAGAAGTGCGCGATTGTGTAAAGACTTCCTCCGGAAACGCTGCCTATATAAGGAGTTCTACTGGAGAGGTTTGGGGGCTCTACCTCTTAATTAACACACTTTGCGTACTCAAAGGTGCAATGGCAGTGTCCTAGCTTAGCGAATCTGCTGGTTGCGAGGGTTAACTAACAAAACACTTGGTTGTGAGTTCCTGGACGGCGCACGGGGACATACTTGCGTGCAGCCCTTGAGGAAGAGACCCTTGAGGCCTGGGCAACAGCGCACCAGAGCTTGTATTCCATCCTTGGTTACCTGGTCACACCAGGAGATGTTCAGCTGTTCCAGCAGGGGGCAGCCATCACTGTAAAGAGAGGGGTGGGGCTTCATTAAAGGAGAACTCTGCTCAAAAACATTTTTTTTTTTCTTCTGTTTTTCAGAATTTGGTGTTGTTCCCTATATATGGTCAGTATGCTTATTCAGGCCTTTTCTCAAATCTAGTATCTAACTTGACCATTCTTTGGAAAAACACCATGTCCTATGTATGCGTAGGTCACTTGCATACAAAGCTGGGCAGGTTCAGGGACTGTCAAACAGATGCACATGGTCAATACTACAATCTGCAGGAAATCTAAGGTCTGCTGTAAGTCCAGTCTGCGGTCATTCTGGAGACACGTCTGTCATGAACAGAGCAAGGCTTGCGGCCAATGAGAGCCGAGCACTCCGCCCACACGGCTGACCTGAGCGCTTTGAGGGACAGGTTGGTGATGGAGGTGCAGGAGGCCAAGTCGAGGTGCTTGAGCTTGGGACAGAACTTGCTGAGGCTGGTGCACGTCCTGCGGAGAGAGGGACAGGAGGGAGATGAGGGCGGGGCGTCAGATGCAGCCGGCTGAAAGCGCGCTCGCCGCGGCCGCTCGCAGACGCACTCACGTGTCCGTGATCTTGGTGCAGCCGTTCAGACTGAGGAGTTCGATGTTTCGGCAGTTCTGGGCGAAGGTCCTGCAAAAGCGCACAAGGGCGATGGTGAGACTATCGCGCTGCTTTGTGGATAGCCTACATACAAGCAGGCCTACCTCGCTTGTGTCCTGCGCCAACACAATCACAAATGTGAATGAGCAAGCTGTTCACATCACACAACAAATATACTTAAGTGGGAATGCTTTACTTTCATCATTTAACATTGCATGTCTTGCAGTGTTTACTTGGTATATTTGAAGCCCAGGTGGCAGCTGGTCTAAATGCTTTGTGGTGGAGCATGTCTGGCCAAGAGGGAGCACTCTATTGCCCTCCTAGCTCCTCCCACTTGTCAGGACCATCCTTATCGCCCGCCCCATCCATTCCACCCATCGACAGAGCCACTCCCCCTGTCCCGCCTCACCTGAGCGCGCTGTCCCCAACGCCCAGGCAACCCCTTAGGCTGAGCTTTCTAAGGAAGCCCCCGCAGCGCTTGGAGATGTTCTCCACCACACGGCCCTGCAGAACACACACACGCACACGACAGTCAGCACACACCAATGCCAGCCACATCCCTGTGGTCAGGTTATATGCATGCTGCATACCGTCTCAGTCACCCTTGTAAATGCTTGTTATTAATATTTCTTTGATAAATTAATTGAGTGCAGTCATTAATCAAATTTTAAAAAAACACTTGCTATTGCAACAATAAACCCACAGAACTCCATAAACTTTCAATTGAATTATGTTCCGTCCACCAGTTGATCAAGGAAAAGACCTGCTTAAATCTATTCAAGAGTAACCAGAACAGTTTAACCAGGAGGTCAATAGAGAATTATTTGACAGCATGTTTTAGACAATTATCACGTTACAACTCCCCAGTCATCCACGGTGATACCTCAATTGCTAAGTAACGATGATCGACAGCGATGTTTACACCGTCGCTTACTGCATTCAGTGTGGTTATTAGAACCGCAGACATGCGGCAGTAACATATTTTCCTAGCGTTGTGCTTTATTGTTGTTTCGTTAATCTGTGGGAACAGCCTACACATAAAAAGATCAGTTTTACGACCTGCACAAAAAATTATAGATAGAAGGCTGTTTATAATAATTAAATAGTTTGTAGTAGGGGTAGGCTAATAAAAAAATGAAATAGGTTAGAACAGATTACCTGAATTGAAATGTACGGTTTAAACTGTGATTGAATAAGTCAATTATTTTACAGCACCCTCCATCATTGTCTAATATGCTTCATGTAAACCTATTCATATGAAGAGATGCATCAACAGAATTGGTTGGAATGGACAAGAGTCATTTTGCTTTCTGCGCGATATTTCAAAAGATTTCTTGCCTCTGTCCCAAAACCTCCCATTGCCGTTGCAGTACTATTTCTTGTGCAAATTTGTAAATGAGTTCGGAAGAACAGTTCTTGTCAAATCCTTGAATCAAGTCCAGGGGGAGTTTTGTCAAGTCAATTGCCGGTTGAAATTTGGGGTTGTTATACATTCTGAGTTTCTCTGTAGCACCACTGAATGTTTTGATGCATTGCTTGCTATATATTATTTTGAGTGCACTGTGTGTGTGTTGAGCCAGTGGTACTGTACAAATCTTTTAATCATCTAATCTTATTGTACGTTTCATGTACTCAGATTTATGATTTCTCTACCCTCTACGGCAGATCATTTGAACGTGGCATTTGCCACGTTCTGCGATTAATGTGAGCTGTGCTTCTAAACCCTTGTTGTTCAACAACTCCCTGAGCTGTGCCAGCACAACAGTATTTGCTAAGATGTCCATCTCCAGGTCTACAAATTTGGAGTAGAAATTGAGGTACTGGGAATGGTACGACACAGAAGAATAACAACTACCCCAGCTCTTTTTGCATGGCTCAGTTGGGAGTTTTATTGGTAGAGCTGAACCTTGCTCCGTTATTGTATTCTTAGAAGCACTGTGTTGTGCAACTTTCTGCTTGGACAATGTTTAAAAAAACTTTTTAACAGAACTTTGTCAACTTGGAAATTGCTTAGTTAAATTGCACTTGCTGCTGTCACAACATGGGCATTGCAGGCTAAATGGACCTCAATTGGCATCAAGCCTTTGAGGGTTTTCTGGAACGCTTTTTAACATGCATTATCTGAGACGAATGCAGTCTCATCGTTGAAATCCACCTCAAAGGCATTTCTTGCAGCTATCCACAAAACAGCATGCCGTCAGCTCATTTTGACCAGTTATTTTATATTTTCTATACGTGCATCAGCAGCCCATGGCATGCACTTCTTTCTAAGCTGGCCCACCATTAATTACATGCTCATTGAGAAATGCATGTAATTCTGGGTTATCTGGTTTTTCGAGTGGAATTTTGCATTAAAAAATGCAAAATCATAGATGGCTTCTGTCAGCCATTCGAAGCTCTCCTGTGCCCTGCTGACATGATTCCCCCATGTTGTTGGTCTCCATAAAACAGGACTGTAGTTGATGGTTGTTTTTTTATTTTAAATGTCGATCACAGCCAGTTTTGTGTGCGGGTATGGACGTGCAGAATATCATGAATTTGACTGTGTGCAGCGTACCAGGTGGATACTGCTGCACTCAGTTTCTCAAAGACATTTCTTGTTTGACAAAAAGTGTTAGGAATATCAATTGATTTTATGAGGGTCACAATTAACCACAAATTGTACGATTAGTCAGGCGATTGCGCTAATCCAGTGCCTACGGGGACCCCATGAGGATATCGATTGTAATGCAAGTGGGTCATGTGCTTTGGTAAAAAAATGGCGATCCTAATAATACTAGATCTGTTCTGAACAGTTTTAAGTACATGTGCAGGGCTTGTCATCGGTGCCTGAAAGGACAAGAAAGGTAGAACAGCAATCCAGAGAGATGAGAAGAAGGATGAAACAGGAAGAGGAAGGATACCAACCTCAATGTCCGTCTGGAAGTCAAAAAGGTCAATCCTCTGCCAGTTACTGCCATCCAGAGCCAAAACATTCCAGGACTGAGAGAAAAAGACAAGCAAGTTTCACCCCGCTCCCTCAACGCACGCACACAGTACACACGCACGCACGCACGCACACGCACAGTACAATTTTAAGACAGTTACACAAAGCTCTGCCTAAACTGCAACTCTGCTGAAAAGGACATTTGACCACGGCACAGGAAAGCGCAGTTACACATTGATTAACAGAGTGACACAAAGACAAGACGACAAACTGACAGACATACACACAGGCCTTAAACTTCAACCGACTCACCCTTGAGACCTGGGCACAGCGACACAACGTCACCACGTCCAAAAATGAGAATATTCTGAAAGACAGCAGGACAGATGTTATATTACTGTATACTAAACTTTGACCAGCTTTACTAAAGGTAGTCTACGCCAATAAAGCATACTCAAGTAGACTGAACTCAGGGACAGATAATGGAGTATAATAATAAGTGTGTGAGACGGATGATGACATGGATTGGACGAGAGGGAATTAGGGCACATTTTAAGATTGATTGGCCTGTGCGAAGTCAGCCAATCAAAGAGGACTAGAAGGAACCAGGTCTGTAGGTGCGGCTGCACCCCCACTTTTTTTTTTAAAAAAAAAATAAAATAAAATAATAATTATTTCTGATTTTTCCCTTTTTCTCCCAATTTAGTAGCCAATTGAACCCCTATTCTAATTCAATTCCCCCCCATGTAGCAACCGCTAGAGAACCACCGTTACACAATCCCGTCTATCGGTACTAGTAGTAGGAAGGAGGTCGTCACGTCCTCTACAGGGCGCGACTCCTCGGGCTCCTGACCGCGACTCGCCTGGGTCCCGTGCGGGCAGTGATTCTCTCCGAGCCCCTCCCCCCACCCGGAAGCGGCTGCCAATTGCCGCTTCCACGGGGCACCGGCCACGCTCGGATATGGCAGGACCGGGGCGCGAACCCCGATCCTCGGAGTACAACTTGTACTATCGCGGCGCCGGCTGCACCCCCACTTGAACAAAACGGTGATGGGTAGCAGCCAGCAGAAATGGTCTCCATTTGTATTTATTTCATCCATTAAAAGTCTGTCGCTGCACATCATCTGTCCCACAACTCATTAGACACACACAGTGAGCACAACCTGCAAAATCAAGGCGTGAATAATGTTTCCATCTTGTGTCTGGTAGGGGCTTTTTGTCTAATGATTGAAAGCGTTAAAGCCAAAAAGATAATTACATTTTGAGATGAGGGGGGGAAAAGTGTTAAGAGAAGGGTCATGTGTAAGGTCCCCCTGTTGTACATTTCCCTGTATATGCAATCTCTTAGATCTGTGATCTCCTCCCATGGTTTCTCAGACGATTTCTAAGCTGACAATACGATACGCTTTTCTTCTTTAATAAACATGCTCACTCTGAGCTCTTCTGCTGCAAGAAGCCGAGGAGTAACACTACATGACCAGCTCTCCTTCTCTCATTATGTAGTGGCATCGAGTCGGCCTTGAATATTCTTTCTATACAGCATCCTAAGAATCTACAAGGCTCCCAGTCCAGGTCTTTGTACTGTCACCACCAGGAATGAGTACTGAAACTCCATTATCACCAGTTTGCCTGATTGTGCTGCCTCTAATCACCACACAACCAATCATTGCTTGTACGACACCTGTGCAGCTGGTAGTGCAGTTAGAAATCCAGAGAGGCGCGCGACACGCTGTACAACCTCCTCTGCAAATGGTCGCGCAACCTGCGTGACCCTACACAGACCGCCATCCGCATAACCGTAAAACAGTTTCAACACTGAAAGGAGCCTTAATACTTAATACTGAAAGCAACTGCACAACTGTCTCCAATCTTCCTAAGTGTGCTCATATCACACCCCTCCACTGGCTACCTGTAACAGCTCGCAGGAAGTATAAAACCTTGGCACTAGCTAATAGGACAGCGAATGGTACAGCTCCACCATAACTCCAATCAATCTTCACAGCCTACACCTGGGCCGGATCTCCCATTGTCTTTTCACATAGCCATGATGAACAAATTTCCCAAAGTATAGCACTCCCACCTATTGTACCAATTGAGGTTATGGTATTTTTATAGTTTTATGTTTCTCTTCATAGGGGCTTGTGAAAGATGTAGTCCATCGGCATTTACAATGTGTACATTGGTTCTTGGTTAGCATAGTTAACTCAGTTAGCATGGTTAACACAGTTAGCATGGTTAACACAGTTAGCATAGCTAATTTGCAGTAGTGCTTTACTGATTCTGCATCTTTACTGGCTGGTCTGGGAATGTGGTTAGTCCGGTCTGGCACTATTGCTCATATTAAGCAGGTGAATGAACTTACCTTTCTCCCATATTGTATGTCAGACACTGGATAAGAGCATCTGCTAAATTAATGCAATTGTGTGTAATGTAATATCATGGAACGTGGTGTGGAGGAACAGCACTCTGCACCCTCCTGTGACTGGTATAGGTGCCCTATACCCTGTGACTGTTATAGGTGCCCTATACCCTGTGACTGTTATAGGTGCCCTATACCCTGTGACTGCTATAGGTGCCCTATACCCTGTGACTGCTATAGGTGCCCTATACCCTGTGACTGTTATAGGTGCCCTATACCCTGTGACTGCTATAGGTGCCCTATACCCTGTGACTGCTAGAGGTGCCCTATACCCTGGCCATGGTGGTATCAGACGTGTGACCAGGACCCACTCACCTCAGCAGCAGCTCTTTGGGTAGTTTCTTGTTGATGACGGCCTCATCACTGTTGGAGAACATCTGCTTTCCCATAAAACATTATTTAAATTAGTGTATAATATACAAGAAATCACTTCAGCTTTTCGGCCTCAACCAGTAAGCCCCTTACACACAATAGATACCGATGCCATTATACTCCATGTGTTAAATGTCTTGTCTCAATTTTTCTCTCTGGTTGTGGAAAACAACTGTAAGCCTCCCTAAATGGGATAGGACTTTTCTTCCACTCACATCAAACATATCAGTATGGTGACACATTCACACATGCATACAACTCTGAGGATTGACTATCAACTGGTTATATGCCCAGACATGTTGCATGTTGCGAGAGCTTGCGGGAGAGAGCTTTGCCTTGGGTTCAAGTTAAATGGTTCTCCGTGGTATTTCACAATTCTGTAGAAGATACTCTACTAAATATACTTAGAAATATATTTATATTAGGGAATCTGTGGCAGAACAGGAATCGTTTCATCCTTACTTCGTCAATTTGCAGTATGAGTTGCGCAGCGTTAAACCACAAAATGCAGTGCAAATAAACTGAATGGAAACAGCATGGAGACAGCTGGGTGACTGAAAAGTCGAGCATGAATCAGGTTTTATTATTATTTTTAATTGCAGAGAGCTAATCTCTTTGCAAGCAAAAATTTTCAATGAATCAAAAAGCCAAAACTATTATCCTCAGCTACTTTGCACGAACAGAACTATTTACCTCTCTGTGAATGACCACATTCAATGTTATGGTCATTGTGATTACTTTACAAAAGGCTACCTTGCTACTCAGGACAATGTAAAGAAATGTTTCTCAGCATATATATATAAAATACATTTAATGTTTTACCTTATCAACTTTAGTGATTTTTGTAAGTGTAACACTAATTCTGAATTTCATGCCGGCAACATTCCCCAAAAGTTGAGACAGGGGCAAAAAAAAGAGAAAAAGACTGGGAAGTAAAAAAAACAACTGTTTTGAACAGTCCACACAGGTAAACAGGTGATGCTATCATGTCTGGGTATAAAAGGGAATCAAAAAAACTCTTTATATCTTATTTTCAGGTACAAGCGATACTAGGCTATAACATCTCTGCATTTGAATGGATCCCTATGGGAATTGGGGGGTGGGACTAGATTAAGCTGTAAATTACGCAGGAATAGCATGGAACCCATGGTTGGCTAAATGGCTGTAAATCGCCAAGGCTCAGTTTGGCAGTTCAACACCCTGACACCAACACCTTGACTATTGTATTCAATTAACGTGACACCTCAACTGGAACACATGTTATCTGATAAACTAATTTCAGAGGAAGCTAGGCCAAACAGTGGCGAAACAGGAGGGCTTCAAACTGTAGCCTAGTATGTTACAAGCATGGAATGAGAATTTTGTATAAGCATACACTTTACAAGAGCTAAATACATGCCACCTTTACTGACCTATCCAAAATATTTGTGTTGACTAGCCTATTGCAGAATTCTAACCCATGTACTGTAGGCTTTTTTATGCAGCCTACTTCACAGATCCAACACAAAGAGCTGCAAATAAGATTGACACAACTCCGATGACTACGCTGATAAATTATAAAAATGTGAAAGTCGAGTATTTGTTACTAATACTGATCACATATCTGTCGCCGCAGCTGTCGGGACAGAAGGTATGGCCTGGATCTTCTGAGTCGTCAGCTGTTGCACCGTTAAAAATAAATAAAACCACACAAATCCCACGCTGCCTGGTTGGGGATTAAAGAACAGAAGTCATGGTAGACCTCGACTGAGTACTGCACGGTATGAACAAACACACAGATACGGGAACATTCAAGGGATCGGAGTAGCCTATAGTTTATCGAACATAATCCTCTGCCGTTCGGTAACGACGAAGCAACAGACCCCAAAACAATAGAAAGTTTGACAGCTATAATATCCTATGTTCACGAATTTAGAGACCATCGTTTTTGTACGTACACGAGTTTAATAATGCTCTACTGTTACTTTCAATCAAGTTTGTCATTTTCCCTGTCCGCTTATGAAGTTACGAGTGCCTTTGGCCGACAGTCGAACAGGCTTGTTTGCAGAAACCCGGAGCCTATAGCCGCAGCAGCCATTAGCACTCACAACAGTCCCATGCTCAGAAACAACACTCTGTCGCGGACTCTGTAAAATAGCCTACATCTGACGGGGTGGGGGGAAGGCCCAGTTGTCACCCTGCTGTATTACGTGCACATTATTAAATGATAGGTCGTAAACTGTGTTAAGAAAATTGTCGTTAAGTCTACTGTTGAAACTAGGGGGAGATTTATCACCGATGTTCGTTTTCGAAGCTACCAAAGAGCATATCATAGCCTAGCTACTCGTCAAAAATGTGGAATTACATCTATCACAACTAGTTACAACTACACACAGTAACAGTTGCGATTCAAAACAACACAAAGACAAACAACAGCGACCGGACTGCAGATGTACTCGGAAGCGAATGCATAATTTATACCCCAAATATTGGCTACGGAAGCAAGCTGAAACATGGAAAGGAGCATAAAGTATAGCCTATCAATAAACAAAAAGTGACCTACGCGTATCCTGTCAGCACCACGCTATCATCCATAACTAACAATTTGTGCTATCTGTCAGTCATTCTGCCATTGCCAGTCCTTTAAATGGGCCAGAAACTCACCTCAAACCGGCTCCGCGACACCCCGTTCACCTCCTTCCCCATCCCGGACGGTGAATTACCCAACTCGATTCGGAAAAGATCCAATCCAGCGTTAAAAACGCAGAATGCTAGTGGTCCAACTGTCTCTCCCGTTTAACATTTACCATGCTATTGTTGTTGTTGTTTCTGCCTCTGCTGCTACGGGCTTGCTCGTGTTAAATAGCTAACAGAAACTGCCTCCGCTTTGCTACCCTAACCATACCAGCCGACCTCTTATCTCATTTGCTCAGCAGCTCTCCCCTCCCTCTCTCATGCGATCGCATTATACTTTTTCGATCATCGGTACTATTTAGCCAGGTTTAACTACACGCAACCGTATAGGAAACCTGCATCTCTGGTATAACTTCTGTTTTTCTTAGATCCCTCTACTAATTATTCAGTTTATGCCTGCCACGTAAAACCGACGTTACCACCCGCCCCCCATTGTGTCCTTCTAATATTATCAGGCCTAAACGCTCTTTATGTAATACAATACGTTCTACATGTGGGGCTCAGGTTTTTATTTTATTCTAAGGCCTAGCCGACAGCACTGCATAACTGTTCATGAATTCCCAATGCGTAAACATAAAACAATTTCAGTCAGTAGTAGCAGGCTTAGTTTCATTATGTATTTCGCCTTCTGGTTTTAAGAAACATTATTATTGTTAAATTAATTCCAGTCAGTATACTGTAGCCTATTTTAAAAACATAATTTCATCCTTTCTAATAAGGCCTGATGTGTGAATTATGTTCACATACGTTTAGCTTTTGGTTATTAAAAGAACTACAGAGTTAAATTACAGTACGGTAAGTCAAGTATTACTCCATATGTGCACTCAATGGGCTCGGGGTAAACAATGCAAATAGACTGTGCATCAACTTTTTCTTATTATAAAGAACAGGACTTCCGCCTTTGGTGAGCACCGCCCCCGAGCAGCTGGGACCTATGAAAGTGGAGAGCTAGTGAATGTAATGACGTCATGTCAGCGGGAGAATCAAGCAAGTTGCTGTACACAAATAATATTCTACACTCTAAAGTGAAATATCTCAAGATTGAGCCTTACTTGGTCATGTAATATGTCACTGTCGTTCCAAATAGCTCTAGAATTGGCTATTCGTAAAATTTCTTTTCTGCATTCAGCAGTATTTCTGCAGATATTTGAAATGTTTTTGTCATCATGCTAGATCCCCAGATGAGGGCATTTCATTTTTGAAATAACATTGATTGACGTGGTGATAGAAAGGCACAGCGATTGAAAACTGTTAGCTCTTTCTCAAAGAAATTGAAACAGAGACTGCTTTAGATTATCTCATGCTTAAATTAATATAATACACGCGTTTTATGTGAAAATAATTAGGTCTGGTAAACACTGAGTCATTAACACATGCCAATTACTTATGTCAATTACTCTTAATCAGGGTACTATGTATTATATGTAGGCTATGCATTATTTGTCAAAAAGTTGTAATTTTATGTATAATTATGAATAGGGCTGCTTCATACCATTCCACTTGGATTAGAAAGGGCAGCAACTATAAGAGTTCCTTCCTAGGTTTAAATAAGCATGCCTGAAATTAATCAACCAACGATCAAAATAACAGTTCAAATTCCATTTTCAGCGAGGAGCAGGCCTCAAACAGATGGATGTGTTGCCATTCCATTCTCTCTGATCTGAGGTGTATTGTGGTAAATCAATGTTGACATTGGGTCTTACAAAGAAAGTAACAGAACACCTGTCACTTGTACAGCTGCAAAGATTCTTGCCTATACCGAAGAGAGCACAGATTTCCCCAGTACTTATTAGTCACTTCATTGGTTAACTGTTAGTTTTAGACTTGATTTTAAAGTACATGTATTGGTAAAAGATACAATGTGGCGTCTCTTCGTTGGAAAAAAAAAAACTGATAGGTTCAATTAGACAAAGGGGTATCCAATAAACGTCGAGCATAAGTGGTTTTTAGGTACTACTATTAAGAGAAACAACAAACCAATGTTGATTTTCGCAATTAAGTATTTAATTAAAACCAATAAAGGTACTCATTTCCAAAATAAAAGAAGTCTTAATTTAGCAGTGTAAAATACTTAAGAATCATTTGCACAAATCTGTGCATAAATGAAAATTTAACACGATAAAAGATTCTACATATTAAATTCCAAAACCTCAGAGGAGATTGAAGTTATTGGGGGGTGAGAGCTTAAAAGCCTTTAACACTGTACAAGAATTTTGTTAACATAAACTTTACAAACCTTGGAAAAAATGTTTGGGAAAAGAGAGAAAAATACATAACTTTTTATATAAGACAGCATGCTATTGTTTTCTTTTTTCTTCTTCTTTTTTTTTAAAATGGAGAATTATTCAGTAGCATTTTGTTGAAAGCTCTCCTGACTACAAATACAAAAACGAAATCAGGTATTTTGTATCATTATTAGCTGAGAGTACCATACACTTTGAGTTATCACAGTGCAGAAAAAAATGGCAACATTGGGAGAGGTTTTTACACTTAAAAAAAAACAATTAAACTCCCAAATTCACCTTGAACACATTTCATTCTGTTGGTCTTGCAGTATCTTGATTAGATTCACAGCAGCAATTACATAGTAACAGGCTGCTCTCTCAACTTAATTCCAGCACAGTGATTGTCCATATACCGTCTAAAACACTGTCCTGTTTTTAAATTGGCCATATTAATTACACAGAGGGTTTAAGAATTCTAATCCTAGTACTTCTAATTCTAATTTGAAAGGCTCCATTATTCTCTGACTTGAAAACAAAAGGAAAAGACCTGGAAGAACAACCCTTCCCCCTTGTACCTTGAGAACAGCTTTGACTGTCTAATACAGATGGCTTGTGGGAATGTTCCCTGCATGTCTTTGTTTCATGAGAGCTGAAAACCTGCTACAGCCACCTTAAGTAAGAAGACAGGATTTCAGATGATCTTAAGTCCACCCCAAACAACTGTGTGGTGTGAGCGTGGGAGGGCTACCCAGTGATGAAAACTCTATTTGAAGGGTTCGAGGTTGCCAGTGAGGGCAGAATCCATGAGATCATCATCTTCAGTACGCAGGTAGGCGGGGCTAGGTCGGGCCGGTCGATCTGACCCAAGCATGGATAGGGAGGGGTCAGGAGCTGAAATAGGCGATCGAGACCAGCTGTCGGCTTTCATGGGGTGGGAGGAGGTGGTGCAGGATGATGATGACTTCTTTTTTTCCTTGTCTCTGTCTCGGTCTCGGTCTCTGTCTCTGTCCCGGTCCCTCTCCCGCTCCCTCTCCTTCTGCTTTTTCTTCTCCTTCTTGTGCTTCTTGTGTTTCTCCCCTGAGCTGACTGGTGCCGAGCTCATGTACTCCAGCGGAGGCTGCAGGGGCCGCAAGGCCTGGTCGTCATCGGAGCTGGGGCTGTTCTGGTGGGACTTCTCTGCCACTGAGCTGCTGCCAGATTCGCTCTCGCTGTCGGGGTTAAGAGGCGTGTACCCTGGGGAACGGCTGTGACTGGGGGAGGAGCGATCGTGCTTGGGTGTGGACCCACTGAAGGGCGAAGCTTTGAGGCCAGAGTGCTGGGAGCGCATGGCATCACCAGACCCCTCACCTGGCTTCTGGAGGGTCACCTTGGCCTTAATACTGGGCGAACCCCCATCAGGTTTGCTGATAATGATCTTAGCCACACCGGTGCTGCCCACACCTCCACTTTTGGAGTCCAGTGACTTCTTGTCTCCTGAGCCACCCCCCGACACTGACACCTTAGACTTCCCCTCTTTCTCCATCTTCTCTCGCTTGCTCAGGTAATCCCCACCCTGTGATGCCATCCCATGCTTAGAGGGCTGAGGTACAATATTAGGGGGACCTCCGACACCTCCACCTCCAGCTCCTCCCCCAGCACCACAACCTCCTTCACCGCCCTCTTCACCCCCCACTCCACCTCCTCCAGCACCTTTCAGTTTGTCGATGACAGCGGTCAGGGATGGCTTTTTGTTGCGACTAGGAGACTTTCCCTTTACATTTGGGTTGTTACCCCCCCCTCCACCTCCCCCCCCTCCACTCCCACCATACTGGGACTGGGAGCCTGCAGAGAAAGACAAGGAGCCGGAGGATGAAGAGGAACTGGAAGAGGAACTGGAAGAGGAGGAGGACCCAGAGGAAGACCCTCCACCCAGTTGCTTCTGAGACCCCATCCCACCCCCAGAGGCAGACTTGGATCCTCCTGAGCCTCCGCCTCCAGATCCCATTGGAGATTTGGCTTTAGAGGACGGGGGCGTACCAGGGACCTGAGTCTGCTGGAGTTTCATGGGAGAGGAGAGCTTATCAGAGCCACTGGAACGGGAGTGCGAAGGAGAAATGTTGGGTTTAATGTTTGGGTTGATGAGGGAACCGGGTGGCTTGCCCCCTTGAGGTTTCATCTTGCTCCCACTTCCTCCTCCGCTGCCCCCACTTCCAGTCCCTGACAATCCATGCTTTGTTATGGGGGAGGAGCCAGGTTTGCCTACACCCAGCCCCTGGGAAGAACTCTTCGACTGCAAGCTCCCTCCCCCACTTCCTCCTCCACCACCTGGTTTTGAGCTGCTGCTCTGTCCCATGGAGCCCTCAGACTTAGGCTTCATTTTGCCTGAGGATGAGGAGGAGGAGTGGGAATGATGGCTCTTACTTCCACCACTGCCCCCTGTCCCCCCCGTGCCTCCTCCTGCTGAGCTACTGGAGGTATACCCCCCGTGAGAAGAGGTCTTACCCCCTGATAGTGTCCCTTTTGGAATCTGAATGGTGATTTTGGGTATTGGTGGTGTGGCACCCCCAGGGGGCGTCTGTGACCGTCCAGCGCTTCCAGGGGATTTGGATCCTCCTCCACCCACAGACCCTCCTGAACCTGTGCCCCCACTTGGTGGGGTGTAGGGCCGGCCTCCTGAGCTGTGCGACGGTGACTTTCCGTCTGGGTCAAGCTTCTTGCGCTTGGGCGGCTTTTCTTTTGGCTTTCCCTCGCTGGAGGGGGTACGGCTGCGCTTAGCCTGTTTGGCATCAGATGAGCTTCCCCCTGCCATACCTAACCCTGAGCCGCCACCGCTGCCATTCTCCTCCTTCCCCCGCATCATCTGCTGCTGCTTGGCCTTGGAGTCAGCGCTCTTAAAATCGCTGCCCCCCATGCCAATCATGAGAGGACTCTGCCCTCCCCCCGAATGAGAGGAGTGGGGGTCTCCCAGGTCGGGGGCCGGACCCAGCAACGGCTTGCCCCCTCCGCCGCTGCTCCCAAAAACCATACCCATGTCAAAAGGGTCCTTGAGGGAAGGGTCAGGAGTGCTGCGGCCATGCGGGGTGTGGTTCCGGGGAGTGCCCGATGGAGTGTTCTGCTGGCTGCTCCCACCGAAGCTCTTCAGGTCCAGGTCATCGTTTGGACTGGGGGGGCTGTCGTCAAAATAGGCTGGAGGGAAGCCCTGTCCAGTCAACAATTCTGGATTGAAGTCTACAGCATCAGGGAAGAAGTTAGTGGAGGAGGAATCGCTGGTTGGTGTGGCTGCAGTGGCTGCCTCGGCGATGAGCTCCGCTGGGTCACCAAAGGGATTCTCATTGCTGCCAGCATTGAACAGGTCGGTTTCAAAAACCGCGCTCCCCTGACCCGAACTGGAGGAATCTCGCAAAGGGGTGCCTAAGGGGCCCCCTTCCTCCCCGCCCAGATGGTGCTGGCCATGGCTGCTGCTGCCCCCTTTCCCTCCCTGCTCTGGGAGGTCGGACAGTATCTCGTTAATGTCGGCGCCGATGCTGTCAGAGCTGGAGAGCCGCACCATGCGAGGGAGGCTGGATCCCGGGGGTTGTTGCGGCTGGGACTGCGACTGGGAGTGTGGTTGGGTGTGGTATGGCACCCCGGGGCCAGCTGGTGGTGTCCCGCACTGGCTAGGGGCTGGAGTGATGCTGTGTGGAGTGTCTAACCCTTCCCCCGTCAAGTTAACGTCGAAGATGTTCTGAGAGTCCACGTCCATCGAGAAGAGCTCACGGTGGAAGTCGTCTTCAGTGGGGTGGTGAGGGTGGTGGTGCTGCTGCTGCATCGCTCCACCCTGCTGCTGCTGCTTCAGTCCCATAACTCCCCCCACTGCCCCGCTTTTCGGGCGCTTCTTCTTACCCTTGCTGCCACTTCCGGCGCCAGCGGTGTCAGTACGGGGTGATCCGGAGGATGAATTCTGCCTCTCCAGGGGGCTCGAGCTGTAGAGGGCAGTGAAGTCCTGGGAGGGGTTGTCCTTCAGCAGGTTCATCAGCATGGGGTGGTTCTTGGTGTTACTGGCAGGGGAGGATGTGAGGGGTGGGGTCTGGTGGGGCTGGGACCCAGAAGATGGGGCCTGAGGGGTGGGGCTCGAGCCCACACTTCCTGTGATCTGCAGCAGGCTGGTTAGGATGGGGTTCTGGGTCACTTTGTTGAATTCATCCGCATGGCTTTGCTGCTGCTGCTGCTGCTGCTGCTGCTGTTGCTGCTGCTGCTGCTGCTGTTGCTGCTGCTGCTGTTGTTGTTGCTGCCCACCACCTCCCACCTGGCCCATGCCCTCCCCTCCGGACCCTGAGCCCCGTGGCATATTGAACAACGACGTGATTGGGCCAGAGAATGAGCCACCTCCTCCAGCTCCACCACTTCCTCCCGTGGGTGTGTTGCCCCCACCGGGCCCAGGAAGGCCCATAGCGTTTCCGCCACCGCCACCCATGCCGCAACCAGGGCTGCCGGCAGGAGGCAGGTTCCTCTTTACCATATCCTCCACGGTTTCGGCGATCAGCGACAGGGCTGGGGTATCGGCCTGGATAGTCTCGGCCTTGCGGCGGATGGCCCGCATTGTCACAGGGATGGACATGCACCTGGAGGGGGGAAAAAGGCAGAATGTGAGAACACACGCAGCCCAGTCTTCCTGCTTTTACCCAACTTCCACACAGACTAATACGAGGATTGGGCAGGTGCCGCTAAAGTGGCTGGGGACACAAAGGGACAGATGTGACAGAAGTTCAGAAGCCCTTGGAATCTGTCCAATAAAAGCAAGGGAGGAAGCCACACCTCTGGACCACCTTGGTGATGAAGTCGTCAGTGCAGATGAGAGCATCAGACAAGCCCTTGTAGAGTTTACAAGACACCTGCCTCGAGTCAAGCACCTCCATTACCACTGCAAATAGAAAGCAAAAGGGACAGAAAAAAAAGCAGGAAAGGAACGAACAAAAGAGAGAGAAAGAAAAAAAAAAAATTTGATTAAACACATTTTTTAATAATTTCACGTTATCTTGAAAAAGACACTGTAAGACCTGATGATGAGAGTGACTTTGCGATATGAGGCCTGCGGGTAGGAATGGATGAAGTGATGGTGGAGTGAGCTTTAGTGTACCAGTGTGTCTGGGAGTGTCAGGGTGAGCATGTGTGTGGATGAAAGTGTGCAAAGAGTGAGTGAATGTAGCGTAGAGTGCGACGAGATCCTCACCGCAGACCAGGGACTCATTAACTGGGTGCTGGAAGGATACACTGAAGCTGGAGTCTGTCAGAGGACACACCTCAAACTGTAGAAGCCCAGGTGTGTCTACAAGAACAGGACACCAATTAAATTATTCATTACCTGCCTATTCATTCATGAGTTACACCTCAAACTGAAATGTTCACAATACTCGTTCATCCTCTAAATCAGTAATAAGGGCAATGAACTACCATTTTGTGGATAACCTGTAGCAGGCAGTACATTTATAAAAGTAGGGGCATTCTTCCATAGCTACTATTCATCGAATCCAACTCTTCCACTACTACTACATTACATTCAGTAGCAGACCCTCTTATCCAGAGTGACTTGAATGTAAGAACATACTACTACTACCACCGCCACTTCTACCAATACTACACATCTACTAGCGTCCCAAGTTTTGATGTTTAATAACACAAAAATAAGTACTTTTGTGGAATACACAGATACTGGCGTTTGTACTTATGTCATGGTACGTTTCTGTACCAGCCAGTCTGTGTAATGGCTATAATTAGCATTGCTGCTGGTGTCCAGAGCACTGTGCCTGTGACTGGCTCGAGGCAGGGTGGTACAGCAAGGGACACGTGCCTTCCTTGACGAGGGTGCGCTTGACGCAGCTCCCGATGAGCGTGTTGTACGCCGCCTGATGTCGGATGACGTCCAGCAGCGCCGGCACCTGAGCCGGGTGTCGGAAGGGGATCTTGGAAACCAGCGCCCCCTGCAGGCAGCGTCCGTCCTGCACCGGCGCGTCACGGTTCAGGAAGTAACAGTGCTGCTGGCCTGGCAGAGACTGGTGGACAGTGAGGGGGAGAAACAAGGCAAGGCAAGTCAGGGGAAAGAATTGAAGTTTCACACAAAGCCGGGATCAATACCAATATTAGAATACAGTTCAGCCATAATTGAGGTAGGCCTGTGCTCTTAGTTATTTATTGATTCTTATGATTTATTTGGACTGGGAGCTGAGTAGCCTGAGCAGTGCTAGAGTATATTGTTTATTGTATACCTTCCCCCCCCCATTTTTTATTTTCCCAATTTATTTTCCCAATCACCACTGCATTCCCTTCCAATCACTGCAATGTTCTCAATCTATTCTGCAATCCACCAGCTGAGATCCACAGTTAATGCAATGGAGGACACAATGGCACCAGTAGGCAATGGCGAGGACTGAATTCAGCCAGTGGGTGCATCATACCGGGATACCGGGTTCAGGAGGTCAGATTTTATTACATTTTTCACACCCATAATTCTGTCAAATGGCATCGATTCAGATCAAACAATGATTTCTGCACACCAAGTTAGCCAATTACTTCAGAGGACTGAAGGGAAACGTAGGAACAAATCTCAGACGGGGACGACGGTGGGCCGGAGAGGCACTCACTGCATAGAAGCGCATGGCGTGCGTGTGAGGGGGCAGGGCGCCTCCCCCTTCCTCCTGCAGCTGGCTCTGTACGATGAGCTCGTAGAGAGGTGCCAGCGCAGGAGCGCTCTCAAACACCGGGATACCTGAAAGGAGCAGAGCGCAGCACTCTTCAGCCGCACTTACGCGCCACAACACACCTCCACATACTACTACCGCACATGCTAAATACACTGGCAATCATAGGCGGAGGGTGTGTAAGGCTGGGGATGGCAATTATTAAAATAAAATAAAAAATATAAATACAAATGCTAGCGACAGAGAATCCCCTCGGGTACTGCCTACTGCGGAAGAGGTAACTATAAGCTGGTCGGCAGCGTGTAGCTGATTGCTGCACGGTTAGACTACCTGTAGCCTACTAATGTTAGTTGGTTAGTTGGCAATTATCAATGCGTTGTCCTGTCAGTGAAGCGACAGTCAAGCTGAAGGATCCTCACGGACTCACAAAACATTTCTGGACACACTGTCACACTCTCTGTTAATGTCAATTAAAAATTATATAAATTATGTGTGTGTTGCCATGCCGATAGAAAACAAAAACAAATCACGCACAGGCTATCTTCGCTTAAATAATTAGCCTATCAATATGACGTGGAAATGTGATCGTCAGGGGTGCTTTAATGGACAGGCTTACATGGGCTAAAGCCCAGGGCCTCGACTGATCAGGGGCCTCTATTGGCCAGAATATAATGTTGTTACAGATGTGCTCAAATTTGTTGGTACCCCTGGTAAAGATGAGTAAAAAGGGTTATAAAAAATTCACCGTTTGGTGAATTAGCTTAATCTCACACTGAAAAAATGAGAAAAATCCATCCTTTAATTGACATTCATTTATTATAAGAAAAAGAAAAATCCCTCATCAAGAAATTATTATTTTTAAGAAAACCATGTTGGCCACAATTATTGGCACCCCTGCATTTATATATAGAATAAAATATACATTTTTAATATTTAGTCGCATATCCTTTGCATGCCATGACTTCCTGATGGCTGTGACCCAACAACATCAAAAGACTCTTGATATATTATTTTCTGGTACTCCTACAAGCGATACTAAATGTCTCTGCATTTGAATGGATCTCCATGGGAATTGGGGGTGGGACTAGATTTAGCTGTAAATTACACTGGAACAGTATGGAACACATGGTTGGCTAAATGGCTCTAAGTTATCAAGGGTCTGACATATCAAACAAGTTCAATAGGAAAATTTGTCAGGAGAAACCACCCTTAAAGTGATCCATCCATATATACTGCATATCTGGCAGCAGAGTGATAGTTTGAGGCTTGTTTGATACGTCAGACTTGATGACTTAGAGCCATTTAGCCAACCATGTGTTCCATACTGTTCCAGTGTAATTTACAGTTAAATCTAGATTTTTTTTTTTTACTGACTATATTTGGTCATAGATACCATCTTTTATAAATGTATCATGGTAAAAAAAAACTCACAAAAAACAGTTGTTTTAGAAAATCTTGCACAGAATTATGTTATAGACTTGTTTGTTGCTTTGTTTCGTGGATGGTTTTAAGTCTCCTGATACACAACTACTTTACAAGCAAAGCCTACACGGGCTCTGTATAAAAACTGTATTTACGGTTAAATTAATGCAAAAAACGTAGCTGATCGTGCGCTCGCACCAAGTTCAATACTTCCCCCGCCGTAACCTAGCCTTACCCTGCAGTTGGTTCACCCTCCGCCTATGCTGGCAATGTGCAGCACTCTTCAGCCGCACTTACACTTTACAACACATCTCCACATACTACTAGTACCACACATGCTAAATGCACTGGCAATGCCCTACTCAGTTACCTTAAGTCAAGAGTCGTACACAGACACAACCAAGTTCAACCAACAAACACAAAACATAACTGGCAAACAGCCATGGCTCCCCTTTGGAAAACCCGAATTGGACTTCAATAGAGCCACGTCAAAATGTGCATCAGCACTACTCGAGATTGCTACCCAGTAGGGGTGTGACGAAATATTTTACGATACGAAAACGTGACGATATGCATCGTGGACCTTAAAAATGTATCGCAAAACGAGCATGACTACCGGTAATTCATGCACTAAAGGGCGCTGTCAGGCCAAAATGTGTCCGTGAGCCAAAATGTGTCCGGGCCAGGCATTGGAATGCTTGGAATGTCGTTGCTATGCCAACAGACACGCGAGCATTGTGACGCGATAGCATTGCACTTGCTTTGACCTCAGAATCGCCGGAGATCGTTGGACGGAGATAAATCACTACATCACTCAAATAACCATCACTATCACTCAGATAACCTTTATAATTTCCCTTTGTATAGGCTACTAAGCTTTATATTGTTAATTGTTTTCGATTTTAGATTGTGTTAGCTAGTGATTCATTTTGAAGTAGATAGTATTTTACTGAAACTAACTAGCTAACAATACTACATAGTAGTTTCCTGGTCAAATGTTGCTTTATAAAAAAATGAGCATCCGTTAATAATGTTAACAACGCCGGATTAAAAAAAAAACCCATTCGCCTGTTCGCACTGCAAGTTAAACCAGCGAGGTGGAAAGAGTAAGTAGGCCAATCGCGTTGTTGAATAGCCCAATAAAACTAATCTAATGTCACGTCGTACAGTAGGCCTAATTGTTATTTTTTTGTGGGCCTATTGGTAGTTTTTCTGATGACCGATTAATACCGATTATTATTACGTTTCCTAAAAATGTTTTGTTACGTTGAATATTGTTTTCAATAAATCTTATTTGTTAACTTTTATTTAGTGAGTTGTTGTCATGTTTTGTAGGATAAAAGCAAGCGCGAGCTTGTCACCCGGCGATTCTGAGGTCAAAGCAAGTGCAATGCTATCGCGTCACAATGCTCGCGTGTCTGTTGGCATAGCAACGACATTCCAAGCATTCCAATGCCTGGCCCGGACACATTTTGGCTCACGGACACATTTTGGCCTGACAGCGCCACCAACAATTTATTTATGTTGGTAAAGTTACTTTGACGCACAACATGCACGCACACCGAAAGCACAAGACTGTTTATGCCCAGCTAGCTGAGAAAGCTGCACACATCACGGTTTGTTTATTTTAAATGGGGTGTGTGAATTTGTAAATGTATAATTCTAAAATTACTCAAGTAACGTTACATTATTGTGTCCATTATTGTGGGCTTTATACATATATATATAAAATGTAAGCTTTCTAATGATACCAAAAGTATCTCTCTAGTCCACATATCAAGCGAGTTACGTCACGTTACATTTGGAATGCCATCAAACCATGTTTTTGAGAAAAACGCCTTCAAAGTTCAGCCGCGAAAGTTGCTAGCTATGTGTTAACGTTTCTGCAAACGAACTCCGGTGTTAACTTGTCATGCTACGTTTAAATGCTTCAAAACTATATTTTTACAATGCATTTGACATTAAGACACGCATATCGTGAAAGCCGAGACATTTTTAGAGTAAAATCAGATGAAACCCAATGCATTAGTTTGTAGCCGTGAAAGCAGGATAGCCAAGCTACCTCGGTGCCTAGTGAGCGAGCGTCCTCCACTGCGGGGGACATTGTAAATGCTCAAAGATCTGTGCTACTGCCTGAAAATGTTGACATGTTAATTTTCCTGAAGAAGAACATGCCCATATCCTAGACTCGAAACAGGTAATCAGTCTGAATGTCTAGCTTTATGTTGGTATTTTTGAAAGTGCAACTATTATTTTAAGACTAATGTAAGAAAATATAAGCTAGGCCTAGTAGCTTATATTTTCTTACATTAGTCTTAAAATAATATGTTTTAAGAGGACATTATTTTATAAGTACTAAAGTATTTCTAATTTAATTTCATAGTGCACTGTTATTTTAACAAGGCTACCGTCCATGTATGTTTCATATAGGGTTGCCAACTATCAGAAATTGAAATAAGGGACACCTTAGCGGCCCTCGCGGCACAGGCCAATTTTTTAACCTTTTTTTACACCTGCATTACTACTACACTTTAACATATAATATAGGCCTACTTGGTTGTAACAAGTCCTATCCATATACTAGACATGCATCTGTAATAAGCCCATGTACTAAGACACACAAACCTGAATTTGATCAGTTTTGTATTTTTGAGGAATACGTGGGAAACATTATCATTCAATAATTTATTTTGTCAGTGCAAAATAACAGTTCTTCAACACTATGTCGAATTTCAATTTAAAGTAAAATGAGGCACAAGGGCCTATCTATCCTAGCAACACTGACAGCAATTTGAGTCATGACCAATGAGCTGAGTGCATTCTCGCACATAGACAAGATTACCGTAATTTCTCATATAAATCGCTCTGTCATTCATTGAGTCCCCAAAATAAGGGACAAACTGCGTCCCTTATCAGTTCGTTAAGGGACGGGTCTTTTATTTTCCAAATAAGGGACGGTCCCTTATTTCAAGGGACGGCTGGTAACACTAGTTTCATACCTCCCATGATGGGATGATGAGTAAGTAAACTTTGTTGTTCAGCCATACTTTGTGGTAAAAATTGTCCTCCTAGTAAATTATTTGCCTTGGGAATAAACAAGTAATCTTGTTCAATTAAACATTGTCTTCCTCTGAACTTAATTTTTTATATTGTGACCATGTCGTTTCGTGAAACCAATATCGAGTATCGTATCGTGGGTTGAGCGTATCCTCCCACCCCTACTACCCAGTCTTGCAATGCGGCACCGCCCACCTTTGTAATCCACACAAGCCAGTACCAACCGTTCCTGACCCTTTAGCGCGGACGTCCCCAACCCCTCACTCCTCTCACCTGTGGTGTTTCCCATCCTCTGTATGAAGGAGAGGGAGAACGGGGTGGGCCGATTCATTTTGAGGAAGAAGCAGGCCGGCAGGTCCACACAGTTAGAGTTTGTCACAGAGGAGAAGGAGGGAGTCCTGAGTAGGAAAGATAAGAGCACAAGAGAGAGGGAGAGAGAGCGAGAAAATAGCGTTATTGGCGCAGGACTTATTACATTTTACACGGGTCACAAAGTGTGGCAGTTTGTCAAATCCCCATCTGAGGTACCCCAAGACATTCTTGTCACATCCATGGTTTCTCCTGGCTGAGCTAAACACTGAAATTGTGTTGTCTGGACAGGGCTGCCGTCAGGGGGGGAAGGAGGGGGGTTGTGCTGCCAAGGAAGACACCCTGAATTTTAATCATATAAACAGTTGTATACAATTATAGTCTGCCTGCATTTTATGCATTTATATTGTGAAAATGCTTTGATCAATTCAAGGCCAATCAGCATCACGTTTACCGCTGTCATGACAAAGGGTAGCCAACTTCCTTTTATGGTGCTAGGCGGCTATCAGCTAACTTTAACTAGCAATCCAATGAAGTAGGTGATCAGCCAAAAATATGTTTCTTTTTTGGTTGTTTTTTTAAACAAAAATATAAACAAAAGAAACAAAATACAATTACACTACAGACAGCAATTACACTACAATTACACTACTGGCCAAATTTCTTAAGAAGCGAGATGAAATAGCGGTGGAGGCAGCAGAATGCGTTGGGAATGACAGCAGTTGTATATCCATGGTAGATGAAATAGACATGGGGTTGATGGTGAGAGAGAGTGAGGTGAGAACTGGCAGCCCTGTGAGAGGGGAGGAGGGGAGGGGGGGGGGGGGGCTCTACGTGATAAATTGTGTGTCCCGGGCCCTGGAATTCCTGACGGCAGCACGATCTCTGGGGATTAGTTAACACTTACATTCACCTCAGTTCACACTTCAGTCTAAATGACAAACCACGAGATAGAGGAATTAATTTCACTTCAACAGGCAGAAAATCCTTCAATCATTCTGGTAAGCATGTAGCAGCAGAGTGGAGAATAAATACAAGTGTGTTTTTTCTATACACCAAGTACATTCAATATAAAGTTAAGACTGCTGCGAGAATGACACATAGAGAAGACGTTTTGAGACCTCAACTTCCTACTTGAAATGGTGTTCTGTTCTAAATGAACAATGTTTCTCTCACCTTAAGCTACACTTTCTCCAATGATATGGTTACCAATCCTGGATATTTTCAATTATCAGCTGTAAGAACTTTGTACATATATATGTTGTTGAAGGTTCTTGCATAATGAAAAAATAAATCTTATTTTTGCTCATGTTCTCCCCTGTTGCCAATATAAAGATTTATTTCAACTTAGTACTATGTTAGAACAAACTAGATCACCAAAACAAACAGGATATTGAGATACAATGCCATAACATGATTTGACCACTAGAGGGAGTCTAAACTGGACTCCTTGTGTCTAATACCCCTTATTGTCCACTGGATGAGAGCCTGTGATCAGCGGCGCGATGGGAAGCTTGTACACAGAGGAAGTTCCTTCTACAGTCACCGATACACTGACGCCCAGAGAGCGAGGGACTGCAGGAAAACAAGGACAGAGGGAGAGAGTATAATTATATAAATGACAGCGCTCATTACCTTTGGTGAATAAGTACATATGTCAAATGAGCAAGTCCCCCATCCCCCCACCTCCCTCCTCAGACTAACCATTAGAGTCAGTGAAGTTGAGCAGTGCTCCCGTCCCCTCCTCAAACACGTCATATGGCGACACGTAACACTGGAGGGACACTAGGTGACCTGCAAGAGAAGATGTGAATAAGCCATGGGTACACACGATGAACAAACTCCCCTGTAAAAACTGCAACTACCTTGAAACAAATTGTCTCGCGTAAATAATAGACAGATATCGCCACACTTTATCTAAGCATTTCTTAGATAAAGTGTGGCGATCGTATCCATCTTTCCGGTCGTATGTAAATATATTTGTATTAAGGTGTGGTGTACTGAGGTCTGTGAATGTGTGTGTGTGTGTGTGTGTGTGTGAGAGAGAGAGACAGGTGTGAGGCAGGTGGTAAAACATATTCCTTCAACACTGCGTATTTCATGGAGAAGGCTGTAATTTGGTTGCATTAACATCAATATTATAATGGTGAATTTGGTGTGGTGACACATTTGAGTTTTGGGTACGATTGTCAGTTTGGTATTTAACGTAAACTATGCTCAGAGTGGTATCGTTTTTGGGCTCCGTGGTGCAGAAGAGTCTGGAAGGTATGTATGCAGGATTTGTGTGATTTAGGATGCTTTAGTGTGTTTGGTGTGGGGGGTGTGAGTGAGTACCTCCACTCCGAGCAGTCAACAGACCCACACTCCCGTGCAGAATGGTCTCCACTGTGTTTGCATTTGTAGCCAACCTGCAACACACACACACACACACACACACACACACACACACACACACAGAATAAGGAAACGAGACATAGCAGACTAACACTAAGGTTGTGCATATCAATTTAACATTCCAGCGAAAGCTTTATTATATGAAAACTATGTATGGTGCCAGAGACTAAATATTCAACAGACTTTTTCAGTGTAAATTACAACTCACTGTGAAGCGATCTAGTCATACTTTCTGACATGAATATTAACAAATTATCTGTTCTTTCATGCAGGGTTCTTTTTCTTGAATATTAACGAGAAATAATACAACTTTTCTTATTCAACATGCATTTCCACACCTGAAATGCAATCAGCTGGTGATGTAATGCTGAAACATTCAGGCGAATGCCTGACAGAGACTGACGCTGACAACAGGGACACCGAGAGGGACACCGAGAGACACACCAGGACACAGATGGATTATAAAGACAGACTGAAAACAAAAGGACAGTCGCAAAAACATGCGCACAGATGACAAGCAAATGCATGACTGCAGGTGCACCTAAACATGTGCATCATCTTGGTGAGATCCAGCTCCAGGGACTGCAGCGCCAGGTACATCTTTGTTTTCAGCTTGCTGCTTGGAAAGAGTGAGAGGGGGGGGGGGGGGGGGTGCACAGCCATTTTCACAACCACAGTGAACAGGACACCAAGAACAAATAGGAAATAAAGAACTACGTTAGAGGCAGGCACCAAATGAAAGAAGGGGATTCATTTCCTTCACCCCACACTGATCTGTGATCAGAGCTTGCACAGTGCTGACAAATTCTCAGATTCTTGATGACAGCCACTATATAATTCCCTTAAATGAGATTTCACATCGTGTGAATGCCACTAGAGTGTGTGGTTTGTAAACTAACTGAATTACAAACATACGTTTAATTTTTAATGCCAAAAGGATTTTGACCATTAAAGTTCCAGGGATGCGCAGACAGCAGAATCGCAATTTATCTACTGCAATAAGTCTGCATAGATTCAAGGCCCTTTTACACCTACCCTTGAATCAAGTGTGTTGTGTGTTTCGGGTAACAGCACTCAAAGCATATCTAGTAATTGTAAATTTCGTTGATGGTACAATTTTCTACTAAAGAGCATACCTTTGCAACTATAGTTCCATGGTATATACGAATACGGAACATTTCATACGTCACAGCGACTCAAAGGATTCTGGAATAGATGAGCACAGTGGCGGAGCTAAAGTGGGACTCACTTGTCTCCAGGAAGCTTATACAAGTTGACCAAACCCTTGAGATGTTTGGAGAACTCCTCAAAGTTTTTTTCCCTGTGAAAAGAAAGCATCAAAAAAAAACCCTGGCTTACTATAAAATTCAAGTTTAGCAAACGATAATAATTTACAGGGGATAAGATCGCCACACCGGAACGAAGATGAATGACACAGGGTAATTCTTCATATAATGGACATGCTGATAACTTTCATGAGTCCCCACCTGAGATGTTGAACCAACTCTGGACAGCTCTGTCACACCAGAAAGAAAGAGAAAGAGACCACAGTCAACAGAGAAATGAGGAAAAAACTAAACTAAAGAGGTCCACCAGGAAATATTCACCTCTAAACAATCCCCCTTTTCCCCCCTTACCCCCGGATTTACACCAAGAGCGGTAGTCCCGCAAAGTCATTCAATTCCAATGGAGAGAGGGCGACAAGGCACGATTCTGCCGGTGCTGCTGGGAGCGGTACGAATCGTGAGTACCGCACTGCTCGCGCAAGCTAAAAATATTTTCACTTCTGCCAGTACGCAACCAATCATATGAAGGGAGGGTGGTCATCTCACTACAACAAGTCGCTTCCCTTCAAACTGTCGTTCATAGCTTTTCATAACTGCTTCGGCTATCCTAACTAATTTGCTTAAGCTTTGTTCCAGCTTGCATAGCTAGCTAACTACACAAGCTGAAAACCTCTTTTACCCAGCTTGCTAACTATGCTGTAGCTACAGAAAGAAAATAAAATCTCAAGCGAATCTCCTCCGACACCATGAGGGAATGCCCACCTTACAAACTTCAACGCTTTCTTTTCCAGTACAAGCGGCGCATACCTGCGACACTACACGGCAAATCTCTTTCGGTGTAAATCCGGCATTAGTCTCCCTTTTGTGTTTACAGCTCCACCCTGGACATAGTTAAAAGGTCCCCAACTCACTTTATTGTACTTACTTTGTCTCAATCTCGTGGAAATTTCCACTCCCCTTTCCTTTTCTCCGTCCCTTCCTCTGTACTCACCGCTGGGTTCTCCCCGTGATGTGCCACCTTTACATCCACCAACTGTCCCCCGGCATCCAACTGCACCTCCACATAGAACATGTCAGAGGTGATGTAGCACTCCGTCCCAGAGGGGCTCAGGTGAGAGCCTAGCCTATCGGAAAGATAGGAGACGGGGGACACGCGTCAAGAGCACGATTACGCCGTATGCTTCAATCACGCTGTGTTAAATTAACTGGGTACAAACACGACAGGACAAGAAGGGAGAGGGGTATGCGCGCAGAGCAGACGACAGGCCACAGGGACGGCGAGTACCCATTCTGCCGAGCGATGGACTCCAGGCGATCGGTCATGGACGGCAGCGAGGACACTGAGAGAGAGAGAGAGAGAGAGAGAGAGAAGGGGAACTGGTGAGCCCAGCTTGCTCTTCCCAGGTTTATAATGGCATAATAGACACTGTTGGGGAGGCCTAAAACAGGTATAATAAAAACAATAGCACTGCCACAGCATCATGCAAGGGCAAATTCCCAGACTAAAGTGAAAGAGAACAAAGGAAATGCAATATTTGTAGGAGTGAAGACCGTTCCAGCTTCATAAAAATATATACATTATTAGTGTTGCGGCTGAATTTACAGTCCGAGGTGAGAGTGACTTATAATAACCCCCACACTCCTATCCTTTTATTCTTCCCTCCCTCCATTTTCTCTCACCCTTCAGCGCTCTCTGCAGCGTCTCCAAGCAGGTTAGAAGCAGCTGGTGACCGGCAGCGTGCATCACTCCGCGCTTCTCCTACAAAGCAGAGATCCGTTCAGCACGTCAGAGCATTCACCCCAACCCGCTCCGTCGTCATGGTGATGTACGCACCACTGAAACCACCCCTCCCCTCTCACCATGGCCTGCCGCACCACCTTGCTGGTCTCTAGCCATGGGCGTGTGGCGTTGTGCTTGGCATGCAGCTTCTCAAGCAAGGCGTTCACTCGGCTCTGCTTCTCCGTTTCTGTGACGGGGGCAGAACAAGTTAATCTCTCTCCGCTAAAAACTCACAGACATAATAGAACTTGCATGCAGAACAATTTGTTCCTTACTATGCTGTATAATATATCATGTTGTTCATTTATTATTTAAAAATGAAAAATGATGTACACAGTGTCAATTCCGATTCAATCCTGTGAATGGAAACTTGTCTGGGAATCTAGAATTTCACTAAATATTTACGTCACAAATTAATTGCCACGAATACATTGAATAACAATGATAGCATAACGTCAATACATGCTAAATAGAGGGAAAAGAAGAAATGCCATGCCATACTTGCGGCATTTGTTTTGGATTAAATTTAATCGACTGCGGTGTCTAGTTAGTCATTGTAAACAAATCCAGCCAGCTCGCCAGCTCCCTCTATGTGTCGGTGACTTAAAACAAATAATCATAATAATAACTTTCTCCGTAGATAAGTAATCAAAAAGTATTTACTTTTAACAATGGTACACGGAATATTGGTGCATCTTTTTCATCCACAACAAATCCGGTTAGCCGGCTAACTTCTGTACAGTGGTTAACTTAGTAGCCTAGTTAACTGTTTCGCTCTGACTGCCACCATGACCATCTATTTCAAGCCTAGCTGGCTAGCTCGCTAACGTTAAGTATCCAGTTATAGCCTGATCGACTGAGATTGCACAAATCACATACATACCAGTCCCTTCCTCTACTTTTATCCGATCTCCAGCCACCGGGGTGCCCCCAGACTGTGCCCCAAGAGAAAGCTCTCTTGCCGGACTGTTGCTTTGCACTGAAACCCCAGAAACCGCCGCCATCTTCGGGATCTTCCGTCGCCGAGGCAAGAGCTTCCGAGACAGCAGAGCGCAACAGGGGCGACTGGCAAAGTGTGACGACACTAACTTCTATTGGTTCATACAACGATGACGTAATCAAATAGTGACCATCGACAACCGCCACTGATTTAGTTGTGACAGCCAGCAGTGCTCATCAAGCTAACACTTATTATCTTTCAAGTCAGTCAGACCGATTTAACACCGGCTCTTATACAATGACTATCGCATCTGATAGCCACAAAACGAGTTTTTGATAATACAGTCTCAACAAACACGTTTTCAATGTAACAAAGCCAAGTTACTCACATACACAAAGCATACTGTAAAAAAAAAGAAGAAAACACAGTTTCAAAAAATCTGTCGACACACCAATTTATTGATATCACAAATTATGCAAGTAACAACAAATTTTCACCAATATGTTCTGCAAGTAATTTCACAAAGCAATGCTACCCATGTTTGTTTTATTGGAAGAAATTACCGAAGCAAGTGCATCAAGAACAGAGGTTATAAGAGGTTAGAGACTGCACCTCCGCCATGCAACCTGAATAGCGTTACTATCGAGGTAAGAAGCAAACCCAATTGATAGCTGTGCCACAGACAGTAATCGGGGAAGACGTGTAGGTGGTGAACAACTGTGTCAAAAGCTGGAGAGAGGCAGAGGAGGATCAGAATGGAGGAGAGAAGCTGTTTTTGCAGAGTGTAGCGCCTTGCTGACTGCAAGGAGGGCAGTCTATGGAGTAGCCAACCCAGTAGCCAGAGATCATTTTGAGTGAGAAAAGGGAAGAAGAGAGACAGGATGGTACTTCTGGCGGACAGTGGGGCAAGAGTGGGTTTGAGCAGGGGGTGACACAAACTTGTTTTAAGTTTTCACATAGAGAGAGGATTAACTCAGGAGTTGGAGGAATCCACCATCTTGAAGGTGTTGTGTATATTAGCAACATTCCCATTTGAGAAAGTGGTGAAGTTATCTGTAGTGAGAATTGAAGGAGCTGGGGTGTGGAATGGCTGAGCACTGAGGAGAAAGTGGAGTACGATTTGCAGATGTTACAGGATGAGCTTCCAAATCAAAGGGTCATTCGGGGGTCACCCATAATTTAACCTTGGAGTGATGACCATTGGTATACTTCTGAGAAAAAAACAAACACACCAACCTTAAGAAAATTAGGGATTAGTTTCCAGACCTACAATTTGACAGCCGTGAATGGTAAAAGGAGAGTCATATTTGAAAACATGTTTACTTTGACTTAATTCTTTGCATTTATTAATTATCTCATAACTACCTTTTAAAATTTTGCTCAATTTTTTAAATGTTATTCTATACTGTCAGATGTGTATACATGCCAATTTTCAGAGTGAAATCTCTTGTACTTTTTACAATACTATTACAAGGGGTGATTGGTCAAAGCAGTGGTCCACAGCTCCTGTCCTGTTTTTGTTCCAACCAATTACCTTAGTTTTAGTATTCTGACAGCTCTATACACTACACTGGTTCATGCCTGCACTTGAGCACAGTGAAATGGAACATTTTTGGTGTGATGACAATGCATAAATGGAGTAGACACTCCCATCTCTGCATTTATAGTCTGATTACAGAGATACTTTTTCCCTCCAAATTTGTCATTAACGTTACAGATGTTCTGTGATAACTATTACTTTATAGTTATTGTCCTGAAAACTTATCCCATCCAATAAGGTATTTAGAATGGTCCCTTGCTAGGATTGCATGTATAGATTTAGAATGCTTAAAATGGCAATTTGTTATTGTTGCACTTGCATACATATAATTAGAATTTTTAGCAGGAGCATAGACCAAGGTAAATATAATCCTAGGCATAGACTGAGGTGTTATTGGTTATTGGAAAGGCACAGAACTGTGGTACTGTTGTTATAGAAATGAATGAGCATTGTTGCATGAGAAAGTTGGAAGACAACTGCCACTGAGATGCTCAGCCTCATGCAAAATAGCACACATGCAGCAACATGCAAACAGAATGCAAGTTCTATGGAAGCGATTTTAGCCGCATTGCCAAATAACCACACAAAGATGCTGATTAGAATGGGATTTTACTTTCTGCGGATTCTAATTATTTGGTCAGACCACCATTCATATGTAAAGAACTCAGTTCTCTATATTTCCAATGCTAAGAGCCACAAAATGATGCAAATGAGTACATGTTTTTTTTGCTGATAAGAAAATACATGAGGAAAGACTTATCTGAAGATTCCTTTTAAAGATGGAAGTTGTACAACGTGGATCTATGAACAGGTACACTACAGTGCAGACTGTAGTGTGATTTCCTGATATTGATGGAGTTGGTTCAGAAAAGTCATTAAATTTTTTCAGTTTAACAGGGATCCCAAGTCTTAATATTCCAATTAACATACAAATCAGGTTCTCAAAACAGTCCAAGGTCATACACAAAAAGCAATCCAAAATGTAAATTCTATCAAAGACAAACTACCACACCATTCCCACACCTTCAACACAGGTAGTTGGCCTTTTTTTTTTTTCTTAGAAAGTTTTAATCAAATTCCAAACAACATAATTGATTTGGAAAACTAATACACAGAATGGCAGATGAACAGAAAACATTCACATTTTCTTTATGAACAAATGAAAATTAGTTGAGAAGTGATCCTGCATAACATGTAATCATAATACAATACGATTGAATGGATTTGATTCCTAGTGTTTGATTTATAACGTTTAGCAAGTCAAGACAACCACTCTTAGAAGTGGAATTTGTGAGATATCGTTCTCAGGGACCCAAACGCAGACCAAGTAGTAGCAAAAAGGATTGTTTATTTCAGTCCAGATCAGAAGCCAGGTAATCAGATGCAGAGACAGTGCCCAATCAAAAAGCAGGAGAATAATCAAACAGTCCAAAAATCAGAAACCGGGAAATCACAGGCAGAGGTACGAGAATCGGCAGGCAGAAGCAAAGTCACAAAACAATCAATAAGGTCAAAACAAGAAAAACAACAAAGGCAAACAAACGGAATCGAAAGGCAAACAACCAGAATCGAAAGGCAAAAATCGGAGTCGGAAAACGGACAGGTGTCTCAGGAATCTCAATAAATCACAGGCTTTACTAATCACAGGCTCAGGAAATACAATCAACGTTCTGACAAGGAACAGACTGAAACGCAGGGTTTAAATACACAGGGAGAGACGAGATACAATGGGGATCAGGTGTGTGGAAACGGGGAAGGGAAATGACAAGCAGGTGAGCGTAATTAAACAATGAGGGAAGCTGATAATTCACTAACAAGGTAACGTAATACGCGGACCGGATTAACACATAACACATATACTTGAACATGAACTGGGTAGTAAAAGACAAGTACATACAATTAGAGAAGAGAAAGAGGAAACAAGAGTCAGCTGTAGTAAAAGAGATAATCAAAGAAAGATGATCAGCGATAGAACAGGTAGAAAGAGAAAAAATCACAAACCGCAATCACAAAAGGCTCCCGAAAAAGTGTGAATTAGACAGGGGAGTGACGCCAATGCAAACACAGAACAGTGAAACCATAAATATAAATACACAGATAAACAAACAATATACAGAATCCTGACAATTTCATGGAAATGTATGTAATTCAATTCTGTTTCTTGTCATTCCAATTCAATTCCAATTTTTTCCTTAGAGCTGGGTGCCATTCCAATTCCACCTCCAAGAATTGAATTAGAATTTACCATGCATTCTCAATTCATGAATGGCCACAACCCTGGTTGATAAGTGAGAGGTGAGGGTCCGGGTACTATCGTATAATTCTGTAATTGGTTCTGAATGGTAAAAACAATTGATTTATGTACAAATATTAGAATAAAAAACTTTTTTTCATTTTTAACCTTAAAACAAAATACTTAATGGTCAAGTGATGTCTTGAAATAACACTCAAATTAATTCTGCTCAGCATTTGCTGAAGGAGAGGGTGGAGGGAGAGGGGTTGCAGAGTGCAGTGGAAGTAGGATTGGGTAGAGGGGCTTTTCCATCTTTTCCAGTCTCCAAACCACTTTTCTCTGCCTGCTGGATTCAGCCTTGGGTCTCCTGGACCTTATTGTGGACCTTCACATTTACATTTTCCCTGTTAGCTGATTAGTTATCCAGAGCATAATTTTATATTGGTGGATAAGTAGTCTACCTGTGGTCAAGGGTATAACAGCAGTGCCCAGTCTGGGAAATGAACCTGCAACCTCTGAGTTCCTGCACTACTTACTGCACCCTTGATAATGAATTAGATGATAATGAACAGTCAGGATGCATATGTACATTCAGTACATTATTCTAGTGGAGACTCTTCTGTGTTGTCATGAACCCTTCACTCCTTTGATGTAAATACACTGCTCAAAAAATTAAGGTAACACTTAATCATCACAGTATAACACCAAGTCAATTAAACCAAACCGGTCATGCTGGATGATGTTGCAGGCAGCATAACATTCGCCAGACTCTTTCACATCTGTCACATGTGCTCAGTGTGAACCTGCTCTCATCTGTTAAGAGAACGGGGCGCCAATGGCGAACCTGCCAATTCTGGTGTTCTCTGGCAAATGCCTATCGAGCTGCACAGTGCTGGGCTGTGAGCACAGGTCCCACTACAGGACATCAGGCCCTCATGCCACTCTCATGGAGTCTGTTTCTGACAGTTTGGTCAGAAACATGCACACAAGTAGCCCACTGGAGGTCATTTTGTAGGGCTCTGGCAGTGCTCCTCCTGTTCCTCCTCGCACAAAGGAGCAGATATCGGTCCTGCCGCTGGGTTGTTGCCCTTCTACGGCCCTGTCCAGCTCTCCTCGTGTAATGGCCCGTCTCCCGGTATCTCCTCTACGCTCTTGAGACTGCTGGGAGACACAACGAACCTTTAGGTTACTGTCGTAACCCCGGTTCTTTGAGTAATATGAGCGAGATGTCTCGCTATGGGATGTGACCCTCCGCAGCCCTGACAGAAGTACCTATCTCAAATAACCAATCCTGATTGGTCAGAGAAGCGTGTCCCTCCGCTGCGTGATGTAGTCCCCCCCACTACAAATACCGCAGCAGGAGGACATGCCCGCCATTCTAAAGCCCGAAATTCCTTCTCACCGCCCAGCAAGAAGGGTTGTCTGGCGAGACATCTCGCTCATATTACTCAAAGAACCGGGGTTACGACAGTAACCTAAAGTTCTTTTTCATAATATGAGCTCGATGTCTCGCTATGGGATGTGGTTACTCCCGAATTGCCAGACAGCTTTATCGAACAGCCACCAACCGATGGGAGGGTCCAGATGTCCAGATGCTAGGCCTGAAGGACCGCGCTGGCAACGCACGGGCCCGACACATCCAGCATGTAGAATCGAACAAAAGTCAGAGGCGAAGTCCAACTCGCCGCCGCACAAATGTCCTGAATAGACACCCCCCTGAACAAGGCCCAGGATGCAGCCATGCCCCGCGTAGAGTGAGCGCGCAGGCCCGCAGGCGGGCGCAACCCCTCATTAGCGTAGGCCAAAGTTATAGCTTCCACCAGCCAGTGTGAGAGGCGCTGCCTCGAAACAGGCTGACCTTTCCTGGGATTGGCCCAGGAAATAAAGAGCTGATCGCTCCGTCGGAAGCACTGAGTCCTGTCCACATAACAACGTATGGCCCGGACCGGACACAATGTATGAGCCCGCTGGTCAGCAGCTGGAGCTGTGAACGCAGCGAGAGTAATCGGGGAGCATGAACCCACCACCTTAGGCACAAAGGCTGGGTTAGGTCTCAGCGACACCCTTACGTCCCCTGGGGCAAACTGAGTGCATGACGGATGCACCGAGAGTGCATGAATATCGCTGACCCGCTTCGCGGAAGCGAGCGCCAGCAACAACATTGTCTTAAGAGACAAATGCTTCAAACTAGCACCCTGTAAAGGCTCAAAGGGGGAACCCTTAAGCCCCTCCAAAACCACCGTGAGATCCCATGGGGGCATAAGCGGCCTGGAGACTGGGAGCAGTCTACGGGCACCCTTCATAAAGCGGCACACCAGAGGGTGCTGACTCACTGTTTTGTCCCCAAAGCCCACGTGACTGGCGGCAATGGCCGCCAGATACACTGACTGTCGAGAAGGCTCTGCCATCATCGATGAGGCTCTGAAGAAATGATAAGACCACCGGAACAGAGCACTGAAAAGGGGTGTGATTCCGATCATGGCACCACCGCTCAAACACCCCCCACTTACCAGTGTACAAAGACCTGGTAGAGGGGGCCCGAGCATTCTGAATAGTGTTAATCACACTCGGAGGAAGGCCCGCAGTGGTCATAGAGAGCCACTCAGGGGCCACGCCCACAGTTGTAACCTGTCCGGGTGTGGGTGGAACACCGCCCCCCCCCCCTGTGACAACAGGTCCCTGCGTATTGGCAACTGCCAAGGCCGGGCGCACAGCAACTGATAAATCTCCGCCAACCAGTGCATCGCCGGCCAGTGTGGAGCTATCAGGATAAGAGAGTGTCTGTGTTCCCTCACCCTCGCCAGGGTGGGAGGAACCAGCGCCAGAGGGGGAAACGCATAGAGCAGCTCGTGAGGCCAGTCGTGCGCCAGAGCGTCCAGCCCCAAGGGGGCCCCCCGACTGTGTAGGGAGAAGAACAGCTGACACTGGGTGTTCCCCTCCGACGCAAACAGGTCCACTTTGGCGCGGCCATAAATGGACCAAATCTGAGTCACCACGAGAGGGTGTAAAGTCCATTCTCCGTATACGGGCGCACCCCTGGACAAGAGGTCCGCCCCCACGTTCAGGGTCCCCGGGACATGCGTTGCCCTCAATGACAGGAGACGCACACTGCTCCACAGGATCAGTTTGCGTGCCAATATGTGTAATTGACGTGAGTGCAAACCCCCCTGGTGATTTATGTATGCCACCGTGGTCGTATTGTCCGTCCTCACCAGGACATGATGACCCCTGAGGAACGGGAGGAAATGTTTCAGAGAGAGAAACACTGCCGAGAGCTCCAGAAAATTTATGTGATGTCGCTGGAGACCCAGGCTCCAGCGGCCCCTCACAGATCTGCCCTCGTGAATGCCGCCCCACCCCTGGAGGCTGGCATCCGTAGTGACCACTTTCCTGGACAGGACGGTGCCCAGGGGCACACCCTGAGTCAGAAAAGAGGGCGCCCGCCAGTGACGTAGGGCCAACACGCAATCCGACGTCACCAAAATCCTCCGTGCGCCATGACACACGGGGTCCAGCCTGAGCGCAGCAACCCAGCGCTGAAACTCCCTCATGTGGAGGCGACCGAGGCGTATTACGTGTATAGCCGAGGCCATCAGGCCCAGCAGGCGCAGACACACCCTGAATGGGACGTAACAGTGTCTCTGAAAAGGAGCAAGACATGCCTTGAAACTGTTCGCCCTCTCCTCCGAGAGGCGCGCAGTGAACGGCATTGATAGCAGCTGTAACCCGAGGAAGATTATTTCTCGACCCGGTGAGAGATTGCTCTTTTCCGTGTTTATCACAAAGCCCAACTCTGACAGATGACGTGTGACAAACTCCGTGTGCGACCTGGCCTCCTGCTCCGAGCGCGCTAGGAGAAGCCAGTCGTCCAAATATGTGGCCAGGCGTATTCCCCCCCGCCGTAGCGGGGCGACCGCCACGTCCGTACACTTCACGAACACCCTCGGGCTGAGGGAAAGTCCGAACGGGAGCACTCGGTACTGATAACACACTCCCTGAAACGCAAACCTCAGATACTTTCTGTGGGCAGCGTACACTTTTATATGGAAATAAGCGTCCCTCAGATCCACTGATGTGAACCAGTCGCCTGGTTTTATTAGACGCAACAGAGATGCCTGTGTCAGCATCCTGAACTTGTATTTCCTTAAGTGACAGTTCAGAGCCCTGAGGTCCAAGATAGGGCGAATTCCTCTCCCTCCCCGTTTGGGGACGAGAAAATATCTTGAATAATACCCGGATTGACTCTGCTCGGGAGAGACGATTTGAATAGCTTTTTTGTCTAAAAGAGACATTATCTCCTCCTTTAGCACGCCAGCTAAACGTCCCTGTGCTCGTGACTGTATTATGCCGGAAAAACGAGGCGGCACAGTGTTGAACTGCAGCCGGTAACCCCGCTCTATCGTGCGTAATACCCACGGATGAGCCCCTATTTCTCTCCACTTTTGAATGTGTAAACACAGTGAAGGGGAGAATATCGGCTGGGGCTCTGCCAACACGGGAGGGCTCATAAGTGGTGGTATGGCTCCCTCCAGTGGCAGAGCGAGAGAATGTCCCTCGGGCCGTACTGCGCATGCGCGAACTCGCGCAGCAGCCTGGGTAAATTCCTCCGTAGCCGGAAATGGGATGCCCATCGCCGGCAACAGAGGGACAACATGCCCGGCGGACATGTTGCTTATGTGCAAAGCATTCATTTTGTTTGTGCTTGCTTTGTTTTCGGTATTTTTTACACATTTTGTTTTCAACTTTATTTCTTTGAATAAAGGCAGAACATTGTGTGTATGCGCGCGCTTGTGGACATGTGAACACGGCTGTGCAACGGCAAACAGCCCGGTGACAATGTCCCTCCTCGTCTCGTCTGGCCCTGGGGCGGAGATCAGCGACTGGAGATGCGCACTGGCGAAAGATTTTCCCCGTGGCGGGGGAGACGGCGAGGGGGCTCTACGCGGCAGGCAGAGCGCAAACGCCTCGTTGTCTTTCTTCCTCGCCTCCGCTCTCTCCTGCATGGAGGTCAGAGCTGAGCCGAAGATACCCTCCGGTATGACGGGCGCGTCCAGGATGTCATCTCGCTCTCTGTCAGTCAGCCTGGCGAGATTGAGCCACCTGGCTCGTTCCTGGACCACGAGAGAAGCCATAGCTTTCCCCGTGGCGAGCACAGCCACCCGCTGGACATGAAGGCACAGGTCCGTAATCACTCCCGCCTCGCGACAAACCGCGGCGCTAGGTGCACCGTGGAGAATGTCGGCTTGGTAAGCGGAGAGAAGCGACAGCACATTCAAAGCCCTCATCGAGAGCGCGGCTTGCTTGTACGCCCTCTCGGTCAAAGCAGACTGAAGACGCTCCGATTTAGCGGGGAGGGACGGACGTCTGCTTGAGCCAGCCATGGCGCCACCCGGGTACAGATGCGCTGCAACCGGGGACTCGACCGGGGGCATGACGAGGAGACCCAGGGCTTCCATGTTCTCGGTATCGAGGACGGAGGCACCCGGAATCTGGTTCCTTCCGCTGTACGGCTTGTCGCTCCACATCTTGGTGAGCTCGAGCAGTAAGTCAGGAAAGACGGGAAGAAGCTGCTTGGCCGTGTTACCGCCCGGTGCTAATAGCCTGCCCTCGTAGCGCGAGCGCGAGGGCTGTGTCACCGGAGCGGGCCAGGGAATACCCATGTTCGCTGCCGCACGCTTGCACGTGTCGAGCAGAACCACAGGAACCGGGGACGAGGGACGTGCGTCCTCGCCGTCCTTCGAGCCCCCGGAAAGCAGCCCCGGCTTTGCAGCCGGCACCGGAGTGATTAAGGCATCATCCTCATTCTCGCTCTCTGAAATGAGAGGGGGATCATAGGAGTCATCCTCTACACACTCCAGCTCTAACACATCGTCGGAAGGAAAGGCAGGAACCGGGGACATCACAGACAGGGCGGCCCAGTCGGTGTGCATCTCCCGTACCTCCTCTACCATGGGCTCCACTTCATCAGCGGCTACCGGGGCAGCGGCGGTCAGAAGCGGGTCCTGGTCGGACAGGCTGGCTTGGCGAGCCAGGCGGCGTCTCAAGCTTTTCGTCGTGAACATTTTGCAATGCACACACGAACCGGGGACGGATAGGGACAGCCTGGCGTGGTCAGTCCCGAGACAACTCATACACACGGGGTGCGTATCCTTCCCCGAAATCCGGGCACCACAGGGGCAGAGCCGGGAGTCTCCTCTGGCATGAGGAGCAGCGGACGCCATGGGGGCAAAAAACACCGGCTGGTGCGCGGGTGTCTTTTACAGTAAGTGCTAGCTAACTGGTGTGTTAGGAGCAGGTAGCTAGCTAACTGGTGTGTTAGGAGCAGGTAGCTAGCTAACTGGTGTGTTAGAAGCAGGTGCTTAATAACTGGCGTGTTAGAAGCGAGAGGCTGATAACTGGCGTGTTAAAAGCAAGATGCTGATAACTGGAGTGTTAAAAGCAGGAGGCTAACTGGTGTGTTAGCAGGAAACGTCGAGGGGAGCTGGCGTGCAAAACCTCGGCGAATATAGTGAGCTGAGTTAGCGTCCGTCGACAGAAGCTAATAAATAATTCCGTCTGTGGACAGTTAAACTAACTAGGCTCGGTGTGAGATAATGCTTCTAGGTGAGAAGAATTTTTAGAATGGCGGGCGTGTCCTCCTGCTGCGGTATTTGTAGTGGGGGGGACTACATCACGCAGCGGAGGGACACGCTTCTCTGACCAATCAGGATTGGTTATTTGAGATAGGTACTTCTGTCAGGGCTGCGGAGGGTCACATCCCATAGCGAGACATCGAGCTCATATTATGAAAAAGAACTTCTTGCGACGGCACGTATGGATTTGCCATCCTGGAGGAGCTGGACTACCTGTGCAACCTGAATGGGCTGCAGGTACCGCCTCATGCTACCAGTAGTGACAAGGGCACTAGCAAAATGCAAAACGAGAGAAAAATCAGTCAGGAAGGATTAGGAGAGAGAAATGGTCTGTGGCCACCACCTGCAAAACCATTTACTTTTTGGGAGTTGTCTTGCTGTTGCCTCTCCTGTCCATCTGTTGTAACTTTCATTTGCACCAAAGCAGGTGAAATTGATTCACAATCATTTACACTTCCTAACTGGACAAATCGATATCCCAGAAGCTTAATTGACTTGGTGTTATACTGTGTTGATTAAGTGTTCCCTTCATTTTTTTGAGCAGTGTATATTCTAGGAAGTAGAACACCATGCTTATCCACCTTTCCTCTTCATTTTCTGGTTGACACTCCACACTACAAATGTGAATTTGATGACTAAATTGTTTTCAATTCAATAAAACTTCAAATATTACTAAAAAGAAACTAATATGTCTTTTGGCTGCCTCTCCTGCTCAAAGAGGAGTCAAATTGTTTCCTTAGAGCTGGGTGCGTCCTAAAGTATTTTATTTTTTACCTATGAAGCTTAAAGTGTCACTGATAAGCAAAATGTAATGATACACTAACCTTTTGAAAAAATGCTACCACCGTTGTCTTTAAGAAGCAGCATTCACGTCGGTGTTTAAATAACAAATTTATCGACGTCGGTTCGATTATTTGAATTGTTTCATTGTTTCTGAGCTCGCTGTGCTATTTTGTAAGTTGTCGTTTTCAAAAGGCAACGACTCAACACAGTCGCAAGAACTACAATGACCACAATCGAGTGAGTGCAACAGTTCGGAAACACGGACGGAACGCAGAACACTCGAGCTGGATCGATGAGCGAGTGAAACTAACGTCATCAGAGGTAGGCTACTGTACGACTGTACCCAACACATACACAGGGAAAGTGGAAACAAAGGTCAACTGTAGTAAAAGAGAAAATCAAAGAAAGATGATCAGCGATAGAACAGGTAGAAAGAGAGACAGCTGCAGATAGAAACAACATTGGAACCTTTAAGATTGTAGGTAGCTTGTTGGCAACCTTTCCCGCAGGATCATTCGAAGATGTTCGTTTTGAGATTAACAGTTTACATTTTCTTTTTTTATGAGTTAAACATAGAGGTATGCTAACATTTAGCCTAATTTAACATCTCAATTAAAAGTGTTCAAAAAATAATTTAATTTGTCATTATTTCATGTTAGCCTACATTCATGGCCTATTTCTTTTTTTTTAAAATCGAAAACCGAGATTATTTTCCGAAATCGAAATGTATTGCAGAAAAATAGGCCTATTTCTTCTTTTTGGACAGAAGGAAAATTATTCTACAAAGTAGGTTATAAAATAACAGGCTTATCCTACCACACATAGCTTTATAATGGCAGGTAACAAATAAAAAAATCCTTTCAACCGAGAATCAGATGTGTGTATCATCAGGGTGGTGTGTGTGTATGGTTAATATTAAGGAACTGGGTTGTAACCGAAAGGTTGCAGGTTCCATTCAGGGGTCGACACCGTTGTGTTACCTTGAGGCAGGTGCTTCACATTGCATTGCTTCAGTATATATCCGCTGTATCAATGGATACTTATATAAAAAAAAAAAAAAATGCTGTGTAAGTCGCTCTGGATAAGAGCGTCTGCTAAATGCCTATAATGTAATGTAATGTAATCAGCATGTAGCCGATGCGCAAAAAGTATTCACTAGGTGGCGCCTTGGACCACCAAATCAAGCCTGCTATTGTCATATCTTGGCGTTCATTAAATATGAGGCTGTGAAGATTCATTTATGACTCTTTATTTTAACTAAATTGTTATCATTTTCCAGTCATTGTATGCAGTATATTCAAACGAATGAGAAGATTAATCAAAAAGTTTTATGGGTGCACTGAACTCAAATCCACTGCTGCTTTAAAACTACTCAGACAAAATAGTAGCTGAAGATGTGGTTGTCGTTCATCTTGCGTCATCACTAGTGTACAAAACTGTGTAGTTTAGTCCATGTTCTCTCTGACATTTTGCTGGAATCCCTTCCACCCCGTGTAGCCGCCGGGTGTGTATCGGCTCCAATTCTGCCCACGGGTTCTCCAGCATCGACGGCTTGTAAAGTTGGGGAACCCCTGACGAACCCCGTCGTCTTGCTGAACCTCTTGTACACTTTGGTGATGGAGACGTGTACATCTGAGAGTGCAGAGAGCAGTTGTGAATTGTAAATATGTGTAAATACATCTCGAAAAGTATAAACTATCATAGATAAAAGAGACTGATTTCCAACACATTATTTTTGGTCTAATAAATACAATTTCAGGAATTAAAAATGCAGAATATATTTTATACAAAATCAATAAAAATAACAGCGCGCACACGCGTGCGCACACATACACAATTACTCCTCTTTACGGATTTAGTAGAAAACATTGTGCATGTATACACGAGTGTTCACGGTATCCTCCATGGTAGAACTAATGTGAACAAGTTCTTACTCTTGACTGCGGCGAATGGAATGAAGAGTTCTGGCATCTGTAAGATCCTCTCAGTGGCCGAGGTGACCATTCCGGCGAGCGCACATCTGGTCCCCGTGGGCTGCGATGGGGATTCCAAGTGCCTCCATTACCCTCCCAATAGAAGGCGGGACTGGGCCCACAGTTTCGGCCTACAGGGCTAGATTGCCACTGAGGCGGTGACTGAGGCCAAGACATTCGCCCCATTGACCTAGATCTCCACTCGGCCACTGAGGAATGTGGGGAGAGCTCCTTTCTCCGGTTAGAGTCAAACGGCATTTCATAATAGGATGCCCCTGGCCCTACCGAACTTTGTCTGTGCATCTTTGATGTAGTTGCCTATACCAATAAAACATAATCCAACAGGTCTGTTTACTTTCAAAGCATTTTCCAGTGATAACATACTCGGAGACAACAATACATGATGTAGCCTATATGTAGGCTATAAAGTTAAAAAGAAAAGGATTGAAAACAAGACTAAATAAACCAATGTAACCGACACCCATATATCCTACGACATTTACATTGTAGCCTATAGACGAACTGTATAAAAAATCTAAGGCTTGTGTTCGACTCCGTTCGAGTTAACAGAAAAAAATTCTTACCGGATCTTTAAGGTGTTTTCCCTCAAGTTCTGCAACACTGACTGCGAGGTGTTCGGCAAAGCAAATATAGGCTGGGTCGAAGTTTGGTATTCAAACCCCATTCACTTAATGACTGGAGCTGGATACCGTGTAGCCCTAGTAAGTATCTGGGTGTGGACATATAGGCTATAGCTATTCACACGTCTGAGTGCGATGATGCTGCCACTGGTAGAAATTACCGTAATAAAAGGAGGTCTGGAAATTCTGAAAAGCCTGTCTTTGACAGGTCTATCCCGTCTATTGTATGTCTGATTAATCTGGACTTCAGAATATTGAATAGACTGTGTTTTCATGCGCGTTTTTTTCCCATAGAAATGTAGATAATGAAACAATGGGAAGGTAGTCTACCAGACTCTCGACAGTCGATGTTGTGAAACGGCGAAAAACTTAATTGATACGGCTGCGGCTGTAGTTTAATGATACGTCTAATTCTGACAACAAACGATGCAGACTTACTTCTTTAGTCAAGTGAAGGTAGAGTGTTGAATCAGTGTGCATTTAACAACCTTTATACAGCAAACTAAGATTTATTAGATAAGCATTGCGCAAATATTAATATGTATGACGGCAGTTCACATAGCTACTACAATAAATAGGCTACATCAAAAATAAAAATATTATTGGCCTACCTGATAATATTAACTCCAAACCGAATCAAGCATCAGTTCATTGGGAAGATTTAAATGCGCGCGCCATGGGCAGAAAGAGCAGAGTGTGTCTTCGCTGTGTAGCTGTGTATTCGGCTATAATCGTATCATTTAGGAATAGTTAAAACATTATACAATTAGCGAAGTAGCCTAGGCCCTAGGCTACGGTGTGGTACGCCTCCATCGGACTCATTGTGCCAGAATTTTCCAGCTGAAAGAAACTGTTCTACTACTACTTACGTTGATTCGAAGTAATAATAACTTTTCATTATGAATCAGAATACAAGGGAATTGAACAGTGTGATGACAAATATACATCGCGAGAGGGAGACAGAAACACACAAATGCGCATTGTGGCCTGCTACTCGACCCCCATCAGGCAACTTATAGGCTAAGCTTCATTTTAAAACATATATGTAAAACGCATTTTCGCAGGTTTCAGGAATGATTCAGGCGTAGGCTCATTTGGCGGGTGACATATATAGTCTACCTGCCATCCAGTTTTTTTATTATTATTTTATTCTGGAATTTAATTATACAAGGGAAGTCTGCCCATGTGAGATCGTAGGTGAAAACCAAATTTCAATGGAAAGCACAAATATGTATTATGTATGCATTTGTAGTTTATATACCTTTTTTGTTATTATTTGGGGGCGGGGGTTACATTATCCCATTTCAACATATAGGCTGAAATCCAAATTGTCCATATACACAAACCATAGCCTATACCTTTGTAAAAATGATTATAATAATAGCCTAATAAATCCCCAAAATCTGTCTGCGGTAGGCCTACTAAATTATTGGTATCAAAATGATGCCAAGTTACAACTAAACATCACAGGACTTAAACGTTCCGAATACCCAGGTTTTTCTACATTCGTTCAGTTTAACTTGGCCCTGTGTTTCTTCATCTTGTCGTCTTATCTCTCACTTGGTTTCTTCAAATGTGTCACCTGAAAGACAAATCCCTAAGTGTGCAACACTATGTGCTTGAAAATAGCTGACTCCAAGTATATGCTAATCCTTCCCGTGTGACGTTCATACTGGCTATACAACCTTAGAAGTTGCAGAACATCACATACGCCTATTCTATAATGAGATAAACATACAACACATATGAACGCATATAAACATCCTATACTTAAAGTATTAAGAATTCACATATACTTCCTAGCGACAGATTGTATTCTGGGCAAGGGTCTATAACACGTTGTTATCAGTAACTATGTACATATAACTTCCGTAATATGACAGATTTTTTAAAATTTGTTTTTAAACATATGTAAGCTATATAGCATGTCTTCTCCGTGTTAGCACTATATGTATTGACATTGATACTTTTAATACCGGATGGCGCTTTTTGATTAGCTTTTAATAGGTTATTTATAATACTCACTATTATTCACTGTTAACAAAAATGCATTTGTGTTCGCTTTTCAAGACACAAACGTAGCCTACTCTTTATGCTTTATGAATAGAAAATTCTGACAATTTAGAGTTCAAACAAATAGTGTATTCCTGGAAAATTACCTAAATAACCACAAGCACTCTATCTGATATTAATTACAGACTTTCTGACATTAACAAAGATTGCACACATTGATCACACACATTAAGACCAGTCTCTTCATCCACGTATATCTAGTGGTAATGTTACAGAACATTATTTTACGGAGAATTCAGCTGGCAAATAAATGCACACCACGTTGCCGATTGTATTTCCATTCCACATAAAGTTAATTCATATTAGCGTGCAATTTTAAAGTGAGATGTTTTGTTAGGAGTAGTAGGGAAGTGAGCTTGGTTGTTTTCCCTGCTTACGTTCGCATGTAGAAAAGCCTATCGCTACCTACTTAACCTCTGTTTGTAGGAAGAGATAAAAAACATGTTTTACGTAAGGATGTGCACACATAAAAACACAAAACAAGAACAAAACATTTCCACCTGTCTGAGCAGTCGTTTTTAGTTACGTAATGTTGCTTTATTGTGTCTGATGTGTGAAGTAGCCTACGAATTATATGCGTTTACATTAGTTCAGAGGGTACAGAAATTGATGTTTGGAAGGAGTGAGAGTTGGTGGTCATTGTAGTTATTTTTGTGGGAAACCCTGAAAAGGGCCTAACTCTCGGTGGTATATGGGGCAACGTATTTTATGAACAATCAGCTGATGGAACATGATGTCCTCTAAAATTATTCACAGCCTTGATGAAAATGAACACAAACTGTATAAAATCAACAATGCATGCACTGAGCCGTATTTTAATCCTCAAACACTTTGATAACGATTCAATGGAATTAACCAAAATAATAGGCCTATACTTTTCTCAAATTATGATTTGATTTGATTTCCCCCAAAAATGTGTCAGAAACATTCACACCTTTGTGAGCAAGCCATGGGTTAGGATATATGTTTACTACAAAGACTGTGTCTCAAATGGTCCACTAGCTTTTTTATATAGTGGACTAACTAGCCAATTTCAATGATATATTTAAATTTCAGTCTCTGGCTTATGTGTAAAACTAGTTGGTCCAATATGGGGAATTAGTGGACCATTTGAGACATGGCTAAAGTCATGGAGCTACAGCATCACTGTCTCACCATTCGATAGCATCAGTTATATTATCAGAACCATTTCTAGTTTGTAGTCTTATTTTGTTTTGTCGTGTGAAATGTGCACAGAAAGATATGGAATACATTTGAATAATTATTTTAGTTCTTTGTGCTTAAAATAGAAAGTGCATACAGTGGTATGCAAATGTTTGGGCACCCCTGATACAATTGCATGTTTCGTTGAATCTCTAAGCTAACACAACTTCTGCAGGGTGCAAACTTTAACTTGACATATTTCCACAAATATGAATGCTTTATGTATTTATTTATTTGTTGAATCTAACAATACAGAATAAATAAAACAGTAAATGTGGCATGTGCAAAAGTTTCGGCACCCTGTTCATCAGTACTTAGTAACACCTCTTTTATCAGACTTCACAGCTTCCAAACACTTCTTGTGTTTCTTTAGGAATTCTTTCCATCTCTTTAATGCAGAACTCTTATAGTTCAGAAATATTCTTAGGTCTTCTTGCATGCACTGCATATTTAAGATCTCCCCACAGATGTTCAATAATATTAAAGTCTGGGTACTATGAAGGCCATTCCAACCTTAATCTTTCATTCCTTAGTTCATTGTTGATTTTTTGGAATTCGGTGGATCATTGTCTTGTTGAAATATCCAAACTCCTCTCAGCTTCAATTCCGTCACTGCCTTTGGGACATTAGCTTCTAGGATTTATTGGTATTGAGTTGAATTCATTCTTCCTTTCCCCTGCATAAAATTCCCTGTGCCACACAACCCCCAAGCACAACAGATCCTCCCCCACGCTTAGCGGTTAGCAATTTGTTCTTTTCTTCAAATGCATTGCAGTGATATGTGGGTTTTGCTTTGCATACCTGACCAGTCTACACGCAGTTCTATCAGAGATTTTTCTTGACTTTCCACATCTTGCCTTGACTATTTTGTTCCTCTTAATTTTCATTTTTTAATGATATTTCTGACAGTGAAAATGTCTTGCTGGAAGTGAGTCAATGAAGTTTTGAGAAAAAAAGTATTAATGGATCAACTTGGAGGGCATCTAAACTTTTGCACACGGCACATTTACTGTTTTATCTGTTAAATTCAGCTACTAAATAATAAGGTGATGCTTAAGTTTGCACCCTGCAGAGGTTGTGTTAACTTATTTTCACTTAGAGATTGAACAAAACATGCAATTTGACCAGGGGTGCCCAAACATTTGCATACCACTGCATATCCTTGAGTCCAGAGTCATAAGACACCCTGTATACTTTTTTATCTTCAGTGATTCACATCGGTTTCAGAGATCATCTAGTTTGACTTCTTGCACAGGAGTGAAGGCTAAAGACAGTAGTTGCTCCTATCCTATCCTATCCTATCCTGCAAACAGACTAACATCTTGCACTTCATCCATAGAAGGCCGCAGTTGTCAAATAAGTGACGGATCCCATCACAGCAAACCTCCCATCCATTCCCATGTTGTTGAGAAACTATAGTTGAATTATATAGTGGGGTTAATCTCGGTTGGAGCAGAATTTAAAGCATTACTGTGAGCGTGTATATGTCGCTAGGTCAGTGTTAGCTATGCGATGCTGACGTGACACAATGGTGTGGGTTTCCTCTGAATGGACCGCGGTAGCCTTGAGCGACGCCGCTGAACTTGTGGGTCAGTATGCCAGCGTTCAAACGACTGCTACACCACAGCCTCACTTACTAGCCGCGAGTCAGACCTGCCAACATCTCTGGCGACAGCCGTAGTCTGAAGTGAGATATGTTGTGCACAAAAGCCAAGCAATTAAAAGAGTGGTCATTTTACCCGCTCAATTAGCTTACAGTAGAAATGTATCATTATCGACGGGGCGAGTGGGTAACATGCAATGCACTTTTCTGCAATTAGGAGCAGTCTGTACATACTTATCTCAGTTAAGTGCACAGTTGTCGCTGGATGCATGTCCAAGCTGAATGAGGGGACCTGACATATGGATGCTAAGTGAGGCTACTCATTCTCTGGCCCAGAGCCTTGGACAGCATCCTTAAGACTAGCAGATCTAGGAGAAGATTATTAGGGCCACCTGTGTCAACCGCTGATATTTTGTCAAAACAGTCCAATGTGATGTGAACAAATGGGTTATACGGAGTAGTGGCTTGTGCGCAAAAAATGAAAAATGTAACATTTATAAAGTGATAATATTAATATTTTTTTTATTCTAGCAAGGTTGCCAGTTTGGAAAGGATCACCCGTCTGTATCTGATTCCTTTAATTTAATTGTGTACAGCCCTGATATGCAAGCATAAAAAAATACTAAACATAATGAACCATTGAGCACTGACAAGGATTTCATGGTATTGAAAACAATACGTATGAATGTGTCGCCTACACTGAATTCCTGCTCCAAAAAAGATAAATAAGTAAGTAAATAAATATAATTTAATAAAATTTAATAAGGGTTTCATGGAACTGGTGTTATAATAAAATGCATCTAATAAAAGTAAAAAGTCAACATATTAAACAAAAGAAAATAAAGAGAAGATAACCGATGGCTCATTCTCACTAAAAATCAGCAAGCCTGCCCTCATGGAAATGTAATATTCTGCAGTATATTTGAAATATATTGTGAAGATAATTTTGATAGATTTACAATACACTGCAGTATATTCTTTTTTCATAAGAGTGTTTATCCCAAAAATGATCAGAAAAAGGTCGAAGACAATTCTAAGCTACTGTGAGCTCATGATCGCCGTGCCTTTCACGCGGAGCACTGCTGGTGCCAAAATCACACAAGACGTTCTTAACAGGGGGACGTTTCTATGGCTGAAACGGACCTAAGCGGCTTTTGTAAAAGATAGGGTTTCACAGCTGAATGGTGGCGTTAGAGGAGGCCATTTGCATTAGCCTCTGAATGCTTGTAAGCGATTCTGTCATTTGTATCGTTTAATATTATTGACATGTGTAGTATGAGTTGCATAATCAGTACAAAACGGACAATTTGCTTCCCGTTCCCTGAAAATACAGAGCCTGAATATGTGAATGTATCCACATGCGTTAACACATAAGTGAATGCAAACACGCACACACATGCACGCACAAACACACACACGCGCACACACCTACACCAGCTGAAACGGATACAGAGGCACGCTCTGGTCTCGCCAGCATGTGCCCGCAGACACGTACTCGACTTGGCACCAGTACAGACACGGTCACTCTGTGTGGCACAGGGCAAGCCCCGCCCCCTGCCGACTCCAGCACAGCTGAGCCTCAGGGCGAGAGAGCGCTTTAGAGGAGCTTTCTCACCTGGTCCCCTACCCAGCATGTGTGCGTGCGTACGTGTGTGTGTGTGTGTGTGTGTGTGTGTGTGTGTGTGTGTCCATGGAGGCATGTGTCTGTGTCTGTTGTGTGTGTGTGTGTGTGTGCTTGTTTCTGTGTTCATGTATGCATTTGTCTGTCAATTGTGTCTACGTGTGTGTCTGTGCGTGAGCACTTATATGTGTGCGCGTGTCCATGTTTGTACGTGAGCTTGTTTGTGCGTGTGCAAGCCTGTTTTTATGAGTATTTGTGCGTGTGTGTTTGTGCCTGCACGAGTGTTTTGCACGCATGTGAGCGCGTGTCCTGCTGCTCGAGCGTGTGTTTTCGAGTGCGCGCGAATACGTGCGCGCGCGCGCCTATGTGTATACGAGTGACTGTGTGCGCCTGCATGTGTGTATGAGAGTATGGACGTATGCATACACACACACACACACACACACACACACATGAGGCTCAGTGCAGTAATTAAAGTGGTCATGGGAAGCCACCAGGGGAGGGATAGAAGGCAGGAGTGCCAGGACGGACAGCAGAGGGATAAGGGGGATGGGGGTCGCACCTGGGCAGGCTGGGAGCTGGTGCTCCACTGTCAGCCCGTGCACTTCACTCAGCAGCCCCCCCCCCCCCCCACTCCCACATACACCCCTCCATGTGACGGGGGAGAGGAGGTGATGGCGGTGGCAGTGAACGTGCCTCTCTGCCCCTCTCAGTGGCAGGCTTCCACCCTGGCGCTGAACGGCATGCCGATGGCGGGACAGGTCATCCTTCTCGCTTCACGATAGCGCCATTTCCGTTTCTTCATGGTTTTAGTCTCAAAAATGCTTCAAAGGCTAATTTGTTGTCGTGCACGTAAGAGAGGCCGCTCTTTGACACGAATGCACGCTTTCGTAATGTCGCGTGAGAGAAGTCTTCTCAACGTTTGCGGGTGGGTACGCGCGTGCGTTTTTTTTGGCCTGTACCGGCAGAGATCTGTCATTTATTATGATGTCTTAGTGAGAACTTTTTCCATTTGTCTGTGTGTACCAGGCGAAAGTTTTGTGTTTTCACCTCAGCTGTGGAATGGGACTGTCCAGGATCCGACGAGACACAGAGGACACGAGGAAGGGACCTCTGCTTAGACAGACGTTTTGCCAAGGTCAGGACAGCTCTCATACTTTCATACACAAGCTCAAATATTCATCCCCGGTAACTTGTTGCTTTCTCCCCCTCAGGAGCAGTTCTTTTTATTACTCTACCGTCCTAGCAATTAAGACACCTCAGATATCTCATTTTCAAAAGAGCTTTAAGCTGTTTTTTTTTAAATTACTGTGAACAAAGAGTCCAAAAGTGTTTGAATATTGATCCCATGCAGGCACAGCTTTTGGGTGGGCCTTCCAAAATGTCAGCAAATGGTCCGTTTGGCTCAAACGAACACTTTCACAGGTTTTCATTTCTTTTAGAGAACCTCAGAGAACGTTAAAGGACAGGACGCCTTGCCCCAAGTGAAAGTTTGATGGAAAGCTGGGCTCAGTAAAGGCTGCTCTGGCTTGCCACGACGTGACGAAATGTCAAAGTGAGATTAATGGCGGCTTGTGGGAGGAGGGGCGTGACCTCAGCAGTGGCCCGCTGTGTGAAGGTGCCACGGACCCCCTGACTGCCAGGCCTCCTCTGCCAAACCAGACTGAGATCGGCGCTGACAGGGGGGTGTGCTGGAAGGTTCGGGTGAAAACAGTGGGGGGGGCGGGGGCGGGGGGGCGGGTGCATTGGGGTCTGTGAGGGGAAAGGGGCGTGGCCTGTCTTGTGACAGGACAGGAGCCTCTAAGAGGGGGGAGAGGTGTTTGTAAATCACAAGTCCTGGGTGTGCACTGGAAAAGCATCCCGAAGCCGGGCTGTGATGGCCTTTTTCTGATTGGCTGCTACAAGGGCTGAAGTCTCTTACTGGCTGAAGTTTAGACTGCCGTTTCGCAACGTTCTTTCAGAATAGTGCCGTACAAATTCAAGCCATTAACGTACGTGGTTTGCAGTCAGAAAATGAAACTGCTTTGCTGTTAGTCGCTGCAGGAAATGCAGAGTAGAGTGTGTCAGAGCTGCTTTTCGCAACTTTTTGTATTTCACGCACCATTATGAGTTCACCAGATGCTGAAATGAACCAAATTTGTTGCGTGTGCCACAGAAAAGATGATACTCATTTAAATGAGCCACTTAAAGTTAAGGACAAAGCCTGCCGCAGTTTGAATAGATGGCAGATGTGTGTTGATGTGTCGAACTGCCATGGGTGAGGAAGCAGTGAGCTTGACTGCTTTGATCAGGACTGTGCGAAAAACAGGGAGGGTGACATGGTTCCCCTGGGCCCAGAGTGAATCACTGTCGGTACCCACTGTAGGTTTTGTAGACTTGTGCAGACGTAGAGATTTTATAACGAACGGGCATGCCTAGTCGCTGCGTTTAAAAAAACTCTTATTCGACCGTTAGCCCAAAACAAGATGGCGGTAAGAGGCGCCTTTATTTGTGGCCAAATACGTACGGTCCTCTGCGCGTCACAGTGGAGCAGCCAGCGATGTCGGGAGTGTCCCTATATGGCAGAGCTGTCCTTCACTCCATTAAAGCGTTTACGCATCATCTGTGGGCGCGCAGTGCGTTTATAACTGTCCTAGCGGTTTAAGTGACATTTCACTGCTGTGAGGATGAAATAGCTTTTTTGATGCACCCCCAGTATCTGTCTCTTTATAGATGTCCATGTCGTTTTTTTTCCACTCAGGTGAAAGTCAGTGTTTCCGAGTTAATTCAAGTTTGTCCTAAAAATAGTCGGCTGGGTGCTGTAGACCCGGCACCTCGACTTATTTGGTCACTAAAAAGATCATCTTCCGTAAGCACCCTCGTGTTCTGCGTGCACATCGATCCTCCGTTTTGGAGGATTAAACATCTTTTATCACGTAGAGATGCGTGGTTATGTTGGTGTCAGTTTGTATATGTCGGTTGCTTTTTGTCTATGTAGACAGTTGTCGAGAAAACAAAAAAAATGCTGGCCTAACAGGTCACAAACACGGAGAAGTATCCCATACAAAGTGTGCGTTTAAGTTTTATGTGGAGTTGTGGAAGTCGTGAGCGAGGTATGGCACAGGACCAGGTATTACAGGTAACAGGAACATTGGGTCTTAAGAAAGTAATTTCCAGAACCTTCATTGCATCACACAATGTTATGAGCCCTGTGAACGTTAAGCCGAGCTAAGACATCCAGAATTAATGCTAAATAAGCACAGCTGTTTTAGAATTTATTTACTGCCGAAGGCATAAAAAAATGAAGAATTATCTAAGTGCTGAATCCCTGAGTGTTTCTTCGGTGTATATTACAACTAAAGTAGACAAGATTACAATGCTTAATTACTTTGCTCAACGTTGAACTATCTCCTACCAAGCACTTCTGCAGTTAATGACGAACACACTGTCCCCAACACACGTGCACGCACCTTAGAGAGAAACCTGAAACAATATTACAATAATAGTCGGGAAAATAACCATTTGACCTTACCTTCCATTCAGCAAATAAATGCAGTCAATACGTTTTTTTAACATACATAATAGCTTTAAACGTCGGCGAAGGATGAATGCTCCAAACTGTTATTTCGATAGCCTGATGGTTTTATAACATTATGCACTTGACCACTTGTGTGCTGTTCAGGAAAACGCAGGCCACAGATGCGGCCTGCTTACTTTACACCACTTTTTTAAAAAAATCAGAGCTAGTCAGGTAAAGTAAGTATCTACGGATTCCAGGGCTCAAGGGGGTGTTTTGTTTTTGATCATATTCATTGTTATTTGTAATAATTTGTGTACATTTAGTTTTCATGCCAGTGTAATTGCCATGACCATCAATTTGAATTGTAAAAATGGACTCCAGACACTGAAATGCTAAGTTTAGTCCTGTGTGGAGGCCCCTGCGTGCAGGTGTGTGTGTGCGCGTGTGTGTGTAAGCACATGTGTATTTGTACTCCCTCTTCAAAGAGCCTCCCGAGTGTCTTTATCGCCCCTGCCTCTTTAAGGGAGCAGGGGCTGATGGGAAGGCAGGCTGGTGGGGAGGAGGGCGGCCCTGCAGGACCATTTGTGCTAAAACTCATTTGCACAACGACACTTAATTGGCTACAACAATTAATTAATGTGTTGGAAAGTTGGCACAAAAAGTTCATTTAAGAGGTTTTAATAAGCAATTAGCGGAAACCAGGAGGAGAGAACGACTAGAGAGGAAAAGAAAGGAAGAGAATGAAAAATCTGTCAAAATTAAGGACAAGGGAGACATATAGAATATTCGCAAGAAAAAAATAAACTGAAAAAATGAAAAATGCTCTTTTCCCCCGCTACAATACAGTATGCATAAAAATCACACAGCTCATTTATTTCAACTCTTACACTGTGTCTCCAACATTCGTTTTTTGAATAAAAACTGAAAAAGTAGCATTGTCTTTCCCTGTCTCCCCTCTCTGTTCCCATCTCTGTATGAAATATCGCATGACTAATGAGAAGAGCAGGTTGAAATCCTGGGGAAGATGTCCTTGGAAGACGAATGCATTTTCAGCAGAATAATTAACTTAATTAACAAATTCACATGCATATTCATCAGCCTATTAATGTCTGCTCCGCGCTGCTTGATGAGCAATGCGGTAATAACCATCTCATTTGCATACCGCTTTCACACTACTCTCCAGAAAAAAAAAGAACAAAATAGAAATAAGGCAGAAAAGACAGGAGCAGACGCACAAACACACACACAGTAGGATGCAGAACGATGTTCAAAAGCAAGGGGGAGACCGTCATTGATTTTGACTCAAACACCCAACTGATGTACAATGTTCTTATGGTAGTTCCACATGAAGCAAGCAGACGGGCTCAGACTCGGTTTCCTCTCCCTCTCCCCCAGTCTCGCTGTCTCTCTCACTCTCTCTCTCACTCTATCTGTTTCTCTCTATCTCTCTCACTCACTCTCTCTCTCTCTCTCTCTCTCTCAGTATTTCTGTGGACCACAATAACAAACCCACTGATGTCTAGGTGCAGACTCATGCATTCTCTCTCTCTCTCTCTCTCTCTCTCTCTCTCCCCTCTTTTCCTGTGCAGCAACATCTCCACATGTTTTGCCCTTTATACAACCCTCTATTTATTAGTTTGTTTGTTGATCTATTAAGTATCTTGGTCCCCGTGTGTTTTATGTTTGTTCATCCTGTGCTCCCCCCTTTCTCTCTCCGACCTGCTCTTGATGGTGCTGCTGTCCGTTGACCTGGGGAAGAATGGCTTCCTTATGAGGTTTTCACACAGTGCCTTTTGCGGCTGTGCATCTCTGTGGCTCTTGGACTTGATTGCCGTCTTTGTCCATCCACACACTGACAGCTGATTGTGTGTTTGCATGTGCCCCGCCTGTTCAGGAGTGGCTTACCTTTGTTTCAGCAGTATGTGTGTGTGTGTGCGTGCATGTATGTGTGTATGTGTGTGTGTGTGTGTGCATGTATGTGTGTGAGAGTGCGCGTGTGTAAAATGCATTTGTGCTTGTGCATGTTTGACAGGCAGTATTAGTGTGCGCCTTTGTGTGTGCGCCTGTGTGAAATCCTCTTTCTTCTCTCCCTGTCTCCCTCAATCTCTCTCCTGGGACCCACTTGGCAACACTCCTCACTTTTTTATTCTTGCATCTCAAACTACTGCACCCGCCACGGTTCTCTGCACACAGCCTGGCACCTCAACAGCACCACCTCGCACACTGGCACTGACG